>OW971869.1:0-1200000 GCA_943193625.1 Mucor piriformis | reverse complement strand
GAGGTTAGAGATTTGGGTACCAATAATAAGCTTCGCAGAGTTGTCATTTTGAAGTTTCACAATGGCAAGATCAGTGTACTGAGAATAAACATTTGGAATAGAATTTGTAAGGTTAGGCGCTTCCTTCTCAGTATGAGCATCAAGGGAACGAATACGGGAGTAAACCTCTAAACAGTTCACAAGAATAGCCTCTCTTTGTGTAACAATGATAGATCCTGCAAGCAATTGTGCAGATGCGAATTTCAGATACTGTTTCTTCTCCCAGCTTGTGTTGAGTAAATCGATATGATTTTCATCCAATGGTACAAATGAATCAACTGACAACTGACGGTAATACGGGCTATTTAGAATGATAAAATCGTGATTATGTGGCAAGGAAGTCTGTTCATTGTATCTGTTTTTACTTTCTCCTTCCTCCTGTGCACAAGACGTGATCCTCATAAATTTGTTTGGGAACTGTTCCTGTAGCTCTAATGATCGTTTGATAGTACTTGTGGTCGAGAAGTATGGTAATCGAATATTATCCTGTTCGTAACCATAGCTAACTGGCTTATATCCAAGTAGCTGCATTATACCAAAAGATACATTGTTATCTAAAATAGGCAATTGTAACTGTTCCATGATAAGCTTGGCAGAAGGAGGTGTACATTTTTTTTCGTCCAACAATAAGGTCAAGGCAGAAGGCACGATTAATTTGTCAGGTTGAATGTCCGAACTCTCATCATTCTTGCTAGACTGATCTACTGAAATAGTTTCTGATAAGTTGTTTTGAACTTAACAATCGTCAGCTGTAGTTACCTTTTGTCAAATGACGATTTTGGAAATGCTGCTTGTAAATTGAAAATTCTTCAAATTTTACAAAGCAGCCACAGCAGACATAATATCTATGTGGTATTGTCTACAATCGCTTTGTAAAAGCTCGTCGAGAGTGTTATTAAAAAGTTTTTTTGACTTACTTTTTCTTTCGTTAATTGTATTCCCTGAGCTTCTTCGTGGAATTGGCTTAAAATGTGAACAATTCAAAGAAATTAAATGTCAAAAGCAAAAAAAAAAAAAAAAAAAAAAAAAAAAAAAAAAAAAAATTGACTTACCTGTTGTCAGTCGTTTTTGCGGCGTTTTTTCTCTTTCCATAGACGCATTCGACTTTGAGTAAAGAAGTGAGTCAAGATGTCACTCGTTCGTTTTTGCCCATGAGTCTTACCTTTATGAACTTCTTTAATGTGACGTTTAACATTAGCAATTTTAGCATGAGACTTTTCAACTAGGCATAGTGGGCATACGATAAGTTCCTCGTTTTCAATTTTTGGGTCAGTTTCTGTCATATTAAAGTTGAGCAACAACAATAAAAAAGAATGGTGCCTAAATAATTTTGTGAAATTCTTGACACTGTCAATTTACACGGCCGATTCTCAAAAAAACCTTGAAAAGCTTGACATAAGCTAATAAAATGTTGATCAACTATGTCTAGACGGATTTTCTTACCAACAATTTACCGTTACTTTTTGTTTGAAACAACGTGGATCTATCATATGTAAAGTCAGTAAGTAACAACCACTCGTTATAACAACCCAAGCTTTACATACCTTTTCATAGGGTAATTTTTACGATGAAAAAAAAAAAGGTAGATATTTTGCTTTTTTAAAGGTCTATTATGATGCCTGATTCACCATTTATCATTTATAGATGTAACCTGTTTATGATTCTAAGTCTGCATGAAAGTTAGAGCAACTTAAAAGGGACGTCATACGCTTTTGGTCTTGACCAATCAAGATTTTCTTTATTAACCATACGTAGTCGGAAAAAAAGTTTAATCCAGGGACACGATCCCTTTTTCATTATTTGAAGCCGGAATTGCGTAATTGACAAACAATGCTACAAAGCACAATAAAAGTAAAAAAAAATAGCAAGATCTGACTACTAGAGCGGCATTTTTTTGAAATTATATTTACATGGTTGAATTAGTAATGAGTACTATCTACATGGGAAATCGGTGATAAATTTTTTTCCAAGAAAGCATTAGCGAAAGGGTTATGATGATAGGAATCCAATAAGGCAAGTCATCAATTATGGTAAAGCGAACTATATTTTTCGCTCAGTCAACTCCGATGTTTCGATTGTAAATGATATCATGTTGATGCGTTTTTTTTTTTTTTTGATTTCTTTGAATATAAAAAGAGAAGGTGAAAACACTCGTTTTTTATCACTTTATAAACTTTTACAATCTTAAAATGAACTCAAGAATCTTCCTCGTTGCCCTTGCCATTGTCTGCCTTATTGCCGTTGTTAGTGCACAATCCTCGGCAGGTAAGAAACATAATCCATGATTGCATAACGTGTTATTAACTGCTGAATTAGCCAACCCTGTGTCATCTCTTCAGCAAAAGGCTTCCTCTATTGCTGCTAGCGCTACAAACACTGCTGCTGCTACTCCCACTCAAACCAGCGCTGGTGTCTCTTTGACTTCTAGTCCTGTTATGTTGCAGGCTCTTGTTCTTGCTTGTGCCTTTGTCGCCTCTTCTTATTTGATTTAAGTGGCTACGTATGATTAAATAGCTGTTCCAAAATAAACATATATCTATAATATCCCCCTCAATTTGTCATTACATTGTATATACGCTGTCCTTTCATGCAAAAAAAAATATCAGTTTAAATTAAGACCAAAGTCACCTTAATTAATTTATTGGTCATTATGCCAATCCTGGGGTAGGTAATACGTGTAAATGACGTCTGGATCTACTTGATTCAGATCGCACACTGGTAATTCGGAAAAGCCAACATCTGATATTTCTTTGCAATTGACAATGGGTCTTACTGGAAACCACATTAAACTAAATAGTTTACAAATTCCTTTCTTCATCTGTTCTAGTTTGACGTTGACCACACACTAACAGAGTACTCGGATTTGTGTGCCCGATTCATGCGTGATTAAAATTGGCAGGAAGCAGCATAATGAAATGGGATAATGAAATGCAATTCTAGTTCATGAGTATTGGTCCAATCAGAGAATGCATGATACCATTAGCATGGTGTAACAATTCCTTGAACAATCTATATTAACCCTCTCATACGTTATTGATCTGATATAACAAGGAACTTTTATGATTCTGTTTATATTAGTTATATAAATATTCCAAAGGTCAGAAGATGACAATCCCTGAAATTCTGTTCACACTCCAATGTTTTTTTTTGTATAAATCTTGAATTTTATTAATAGAAGATTTTGTTAAAGTCACACGTCTAAAGAGCGTTGTGTGGATAAAACCCTATAATTTAAAGATGGGTCTGAGCCATATGTATTGGCGATACGTATGGCCGTGCACACGACATCGTCTGGAATGAAAGGAATATCATCAATGATAGTATTCCAGTAGTGTTTCCAAATGGCTTCTAGAATGGATGCAAATAGAAATACTGGAGTGGTTTTTAGATTAAAGAGCTGGTTGGTTGGGAAGCTGAAAGTATAGATGCTGTGAAGGACTTCAGATGGTTTCAGAAGATATAGAGCTGGTATTTGTGGGTACAATTAGGTAAAATATGTCACACTCCAATTTCATGAGCGTGTTTCTGCCTTCGGATCCATTTTTTTAACAATCGGATGAGGTCCAAATAATGATTCGTAATAATTGCGAAACTTCGCATGAAAGATACTGATACTCCGATAATGTTTAAATAATTTTTTTGTTGGTCGTCCATTTTTAAAACATGCCATTTGATCTTCTTCATTCTAGTGAAACTATCTGGTTTATGAACCATGGCTCTTTCAGATAAAAATCAGAATCATACTTTGGACTCCGGTCCCCACCGATAACCACGCCCACTATGGTCTCGTATAGTCGCAACCACCAGAACATCGTTAGTGTTCAACGATGAAGCAGCTACAGTTACCCCCGAGGGAATCACTCAAATCAAGTCCCTTGTTTTTCGAGTGGGTCGCTCCACTGACAGCATCATGTTCGACGTAACATCTCGCCCTGAAACTCAGAAAGACTTTTTCCGAATCATTGCTCAACAATTCCCTGGACGATGGGGAGTTGCCTTTCATATGGAAGGAAATCGCAAGATTATTGAAGTTAGCTTCCTAGAAGCGGTTAAAAAAGAACAAGCTCTCGCCACGGGGATGTTATTCACCCAAGATAAGATATGTATCTTCCCCACGCATGCCTTAGCGGCGGAGGCTAGAATCGTTCGCCTCTCTCTCACCCATCTCCCTTTAGACAAGGAAGATGACATCTTATTTGGATTACGACATAGTCTTAAAGGTTATGGAAAAATCTTGGACGTAGGTATTTCTCGGGAAAAAGAGTACAATACATATGTTGGACAAGGTTATGCCGTGTTAGACACCTATCAAACTGAGGATGCTGAGATTAAATACGATCCCCTCACCCATAATATTGCATGGAGTACATCTGACGCTTATGGATTCCGGGCTACCTGGCACAACATGCCACCGTTCTGTACGTATTGCCACGACGACAGCGGTATGCATATCGCTCGGGAATGCCCTCAGAAACGGTCATCCAAACGCCAGAAGGCGACACTCAAGCCCCAAGCCAGCTGCTGGGAATGCGGCAGTGACGATCACCTTAAATTCGAATGTCCACATAAGAAACCTCGGCGAACACCATCACCTCCTCCAAAAGATAGGACCAGATCTCATATCACAGATCAATCGGCAACAGACGTAGAAAATATGGACATAGTTGAACAGAACAAAACAATTGAGGCGGGCAGCTTGGTTATTGAAATTGTTGAAGATGAAGTCCAGACTATGGGAGACGAAGATCAACCTGACAACAGACTCACTAAAGAGAATCAACTCTTGCAAGCAATTAGTCAATTACAACATGGGATCTCTACTCCTTCGGAAGTAGTGGATCAACTTCGATTAAGCACGAAATACAAAGATATTTATCTTAGTAGAAATGACACACCGCCTGTAAAGGACGTATTCGAACAACAGACGAGTGCAGAGAATCGTTTTAAGAAAGTCAAAATCATGGTTACCACGGATACGGAAGGCAAACACAGTGGAACCAGTCTTACTACCCAGTAAGACCCCCTAATTCACCAAACTAAATTATGATTAATATGCCCTCTATGAATTTTAACTCTATGAATATGAACATGAGCATGGATACTCCATTGTCCTCATCCAACAACATCAACATCAGGATAGCCTCCTGGAACTGCAACGGCTTAGCTAAAACCAACAAACCCAAAATTAGAAGTGACATGATACGCGGTATTAGAGAAAACTCTATTGATCTTTTGTCCATACAAGAGTCACATACCGACAATGATACTATTATTACCACACTCAACCAACAATTCCTTACTAAATCCTCATTATGGACGCCACATTGCGGGATAGTATCTCTAAACCCGGATATTTATCTCACGCTTATGGATACGCCTGACATGGATGGACGGATCATACTTGCCCAAGTGTCTCAATCACAACAATATTTCGTTCCTTTTTATATACTCAACATTTATGCACCAGCAGACAGTGGCACTGTTAAAACTCGTTTTTTTGATGCCCTAATCTCCAACCCTTCTTTTTCAAATACAGATATTCTTGATAGACTGTTTATTATGGGAGATTTTAACTACTCGTTTAGTCGACCTACACAAATGCGTTACATACCAGAACCATGGCTCACAGTTTTGCATAGTTCTTTCTCAGACTGCTTGACTTCACCCTTTCAACACCCTCTACCCACGTTTCATCGTAACGCCAGCATCCAGTCTACCATTGATTACATATACGCAACCAATACTTTGTACCCCCAAATATTTAAACAGACAATCATCCACATTAACAGAATCTGGTCTGATCATAATATTTTGTCCATTGACTATTGCGTAGGATCTAAACCCACAGGACGAGGAGTCTGGCGTTTCAACCCACTTCTACTGCAAAACAAACTTTTTCTAAACAGTCTTACGGAAACTCTCCAAGAACTGCATCCAAAATTAAACCAATGCGGTACCGTCCAAGAACAATGGGATAAGGTCAAAAAGGTAACCAAACGTGTAGCTCAAAAGTTTAGTTGTACATATATATCATGGAGAAAATCTCGTTTAAAAATACTGCAGCGGCAACGAAATGATATACTTAGAACAAACCCGGATATGGAAATGCGAGTTCGAATTTTACCACCCATCGAAAATGAGATCATTCAACTTCAACAGGACATTATAGATATAGCTAAACTTCGATCTGGACTCAAATGGCGTGAAAACGGTGAAACGGCGGCAGGTTATTTGAAACGTACAATCGCTGCCAAGCAGAAACAACGGAACATTGACGACCTCGTTAATCCTACAACTGGAGCAACTTGCGTTACCGTCGAGAATAAACTACAGGCAACTACAGAATTTTATTTGGAATTGTATACTCCCGATCCCATCGACGACAATATGATCCAGAAACTCCTAGACAATATTTCACCCGAACAACAAATTAGTACTACTCAACAACAACATCTTACTTCAGATATTTCCATAGACACTATCATAGACCAAGCTCATAGGTCTCCCAAACCTAGTAGCCCCGGTCCAGATGGGCTAAATTATGGCATTATATTATTCATATTCCGTATTCCATGCTATCGATCTCTTATAACACAACTATACAACGAAGCGCTTACAGATGGCGTGTTTCCACAATCGTGGCATGATTCAGTAATGTGTCTATTGCCAAAAAAAGGGGACTTGACACTTCTCCAAAATTGGCGTCCTATATCTTTGACAAACTGTGATGCAAAAATTTTTACCAGAATTCTAAATTCAAGATTAATCGTTAGCGTTAATCAACTGATCAATCCGTTCCAGACAGGATTTCTTCCCAACAGATTTATAGGTGACAATGGTATGATTCTTAAGACGATCATTGACTACGCGCACAAGGATCCACACCACCGTCAAGCCGTCGCTCTGTTACTTGATTTTATGAAAGCTTATGATCGTGTAAACGCGGATTACTTACGAGCCACGCTACTGAAATTTGCTATTCCAGCGTCGTTGGTCAATAGTATCATTAACTTCTTTTTTCAGACCCAAATCCGGATCAACGTTAACGGATATCTAACTACACCAATCTCTCAAAAACGAGGCCTCCGCCAAGGGGACCCGCTGTCACCTATTCTATTCAATCTAGCTCTGGAACCTTTACTGCAATCCATCTTACAGGATCCGTCTCTTCCCGGTATTCGCCCACGGATCTATTCCAACGGCCCGCTGACTGTTCCTCAACCTACTCAACCTACTCCAATTAAAATTTTGGCATACGCCGATGACCTGCTGGTCACCCTTACTCAACCAAATCAGTACGATATTCTTGTTAAACACCTTCGATGCTACGAGGAAGCATCCAACGGAAAAATTAACATTTCGAAAACACAAGTTTTAGCGCTTAGTGGAAAACCAGTCGAGCCGGCCTGGAAAACTCTGTTTGAAAATCAAGCTATCACCGCTGTATTCGACAATCGTTCCTCGATACCGCTCATATATCTTGGATATTTTATCATACAATCCCCTGATCAGTTGAAATATGTTGAAGCCAAACTTCTTGCACTGGTGGACAAGGGATTTCAACCACATTTTAATCGTGGTCTATCTTTTCGAGGTCGAGCAACGATTACAAACACATTGGTTCTTTCCAAAATATGGTACTGTATGCGCCTACTTGACCCTACTCCTGGTTTTTTTCAGCGGCTTGATAGTAAAATAGGTACTTTTATGAATTATTCCAAGAAAATTGGCAGGTTCTCAGTTCAGCATTTTAAACAACGCCTAGTGGACGGTGGTCTAGGAATCATCGATCCTGTTGCTCAACAACGCGCACTTCAACTACGCTGGGTGATGCCTTTACTTCAAAAATATCAGTACTCCAACTCCAACTCTTTACAGATTGCTGTGTCTTGGCTTCGGTATATGATTCCATATCATAATTACTCTGCTCTCCAAAGACAAATACCAGATGGGATTGAAGGGTCTCTCTCGGTTTACCGACATCCTAATCTGATTCTATTCTCTCCACAGCTTCGTAGCCAAATTGTGTCTGGATCTTACCGATACTCGCCAATTAGGTCTATCATTGCTGCTATTGACCAACTGCCTGATCCACGGAGTGATCCTTCCTTTTCTCTACAACCAGCCGTTATTTTAGAACTGCCAATTAACGACATTTGGTTTCCGATACCAACCACATCTTGCCTTCTAACCACCACGGCCTATAATAAGATTCAAGTCAAACATATCTATTTTTTTGATGATTACCAACAGAAGATGACGTTGAGAACCGGAGGACGGTTTCACATTCTTGGCTCTCGGTTTAACCAATGCGTGTTGAATAATACCGCATGTCTATTTCCGTTCTTCCGTGAGGTCTTGGTACCCACCCTCCATTCAAGAGGCACCATCGATAGTCAATCACTAGCTCATTTTTTTAACCGGAATCTACCACCCGCTCGAACTTTTGCTCGTCCATTTCGTTTAGATATGGTGCTTCGTAAATCAGTGTCCAAGGCTACCGTAAGTCGAATACCAGGTCGTGTTTGGAAAATATTCTGGAATTCCAAGATAAACTTCCGTGCAAAAAACATCTGGTATCAGATTCTCCATAACAAAATCAACACCGCTGCCAACATGCATCGTTACTTGCCAGACAAGGTACTCTCACCGTTGTGTCCCCTCTGTTCATCAGACATCCACTATCCCGAACATATGTTTGTAACCTGTCAACGGGTTTGGCAAATATGGAAAAAATCTTTCACTTACTTGTACCCACATATACCAGCTTTATATCTTCTGAAACCTTCTGAGGTCCTTCGCAGCATCTATACTTTCAGCTTTCCAACCAACCAGCTCTTTAACCTAAAAACCACTCCAGTATTTCTATTTGCATCCATTCTGGAAGCCATTTGGAAACACTACTGGAATACTATCATTGATGATATTCCTTTCATTCCAGACGATGTCGTGTGCACGGCCATACGTATCGCCAATACATATATGGCTCAGACCCATCTTTAAAATTATAGTGTTTTACCCACACATCCATCTCTTTTCTCACTGCACACCGCTCTTTTGACGTGTGACTTTAACAAAATCTTCTATTAATAAAATTCAAGATTTATACAAAAAAAAAAAAAAAATCTGGTTTATGAATAGCTTGAGTTGACGTTTTGTTCATATTCTACGTCTTCTTTGCATAAGCTCGTTCGCATTATCCGGCTCCATATGCGTTGATCTTTCTTTAGCCATGGCTGTGTCTGCTCTCTCTCTGTATTATTAATCTTTACTTGCGGTGTACAAACTCTTTTGTTTCGTCGTATATCTTGTAAATATGCGTAAGGGTAATTTGGGTCATACTTTATTCAGGATTTTTCTAGTATAATACGCACGATGCTTTCTTTTCTGTACTAGACATGTTGGGAAATAGCTATTTTTTTTTTCTTGAAAATATAGGTTTGATTTAAACTTTATTTATAATTAAGTAGATACAAGAATGATTAAATATGGTGAGGGTAAATAGTGATATAATACAGGGGAAGTTTATCTTGTGCTCATTCTTCTGGCTCTCGATCTTAAATTGTGCTCAAAAACAGGTCTCTTGCTAGTCTTTCTGATCCGAACGGTTCTTGCTGGAGTAGTTGCGGTTGTAGGAGTAGTCAAATGGGTGGATGATTGAGACTGAGATGAAAGACTTGCTTTTGGTATAATAATTGCAGACAAAGGTCTAGCGCGTCTTCTTCGACTTCCTTCCTCCGGCAATGCATGTAGGAGCGATGAGGCAGATGGCGCTGTTGCTGTCATTGGACTATCAGATGCATCTCCGTCAAAAAACAAGGGTTTAAATCCAGGTGCGATGATGGATGCAGCGCTCATTCTTCTTCTAGCTCCCACGCCTGAACTAAATTCAAACAAGGTTGGGCTTGCTAAATTACCATCGGTGGCCAAACTTGAACTGTTTTCTCCTTGGATATTTCGCAACATTTTATTTGCCTTGAGATAGATGGAGTCTGCATTATTGGTAGTAGAAAATGATTGTTGCAGTGTTGTACTGACACTTGTCGATCTTTGACGTGTACGTCTATCACTTCTTCTTCTGACCTTGACATCCAACGTATCCTTCTTTAATTTATCCAACAAACTATGCAAGATGGCTTTATCGTCTTGTACACCGTCCACCTTTGATTTCAAGGATCCTGCGTTACTGTTGGCACGCTTTCTTCTTTCTTGATCTCGTTTCTTTTGCTTCTCAACTCTATCTTGTTTTACCTTGACCTCTTTGGAATCTGCTGAACATTTGTCCCAGCTGTTTGTGAATTCTTTAAAGATACCGAAAAATTCATCAGGTTGCATCTTATTAGGATCCTCGCCATAGAATCGAACAACTTGATCATAGCATTCTCCCATTTTATTGGAAATCATACAGATACGTCTGAATTCTGTTGATGCCTCCTTGTAAAACTGATGCATGGATGCTGCAAATTTATCCAGTCCAGGCAAAGCTAAGCCATCGTCAGGATCGTGCTCGTTCAAAGGAAAATGATCATTTAATTCAACTTGAAGTTTTTCTAAGTCTGCTTCGATAGATTTGTACTCTGTTGTCATTTCATTGCGTGATACTTTTGAAGCTAATCCACATTCATCTAGCTCTTCCAAAAATGTCAGCGTATTAGGAAAATTCTTTTCAACGGCATCGACCAAGAAATGTAACAAGGTTGTTGATTTTGAAGTTCCTTTGGTGTCGATAAGCTATCATATAAGGATTAAAAACAGGTTCATGCTATGCAAATTAATAATGTTACCTTGTTAATACTAGCAATCTTGATGCCAAATGCTCCACCACGATAGGTATTTCCATTCAAGAAGTTACCTAATAAAAGCACCAACTAAAAAAAAAGAAAAAGGTTATGAAAAAATCAGAAAGCTTTGCAGAAGCAATGTATTTTACCTACATGTAAGAGTTCTTTAAAGTGTACGGCATCTTTCAAAGCCAACGATGCGTTATAAACTGACGTCATTTGTTTATGCAGTACGGTGTATCGTTCCCAAAAAGTGGATTTAAACAACATGCATTCTAATCGTTCTTTTAGTCTTTTCGTTTTCATCATCTAAAATTTTAAGGTTTGTGAGATAACAAAGCATGAACGTATTTTTTGTATTTTCATTACCTGAAGACAAAACTTTTCAGGGATACCCAATCTTTCTACTTCTTCCAACGAGGCTAATTCATACGTATGCAATTTTGCTTTTTCATCGTCGGAAGGTAGATACTTGAGCAAGTTTAAAATAATTTGTTCATCCAAGAAGTAAGCATCCATTTGTAAAAATGAGTAACGGATATCATCAAACGGAATCTTTTTGATCATATTCTTGATGAAAATATCTACACATAAACAAATCAGTATACCAATGTTATTAAGCAAGATTGTAACTTACTCAAATTGTATGCTTTTTTGGTATCCAAAATATAAGTTTCTTGCTTTTGGGGCTTTGATTTCAATTCAACACTTGGTTTTTGCGCAAAGGTTAATTCAACATCATCAAAGACACCTGCTTTTGCTAATTGGTACTCCATGATAGAATCAGTTGACTCTAGTTGTTTATGAAGTGATAATTCAATATCGCGTTCAAATTCGTTCCAAATCGTTTGTTGAATGTTTATAAAGTTCATTTTCTCCCATTCAACAAACTTTAATTTTTGTTTTGCTTGAAATGCGCTGGGTTTACGTCCTGCCACGCCAAGAAAGGTTGGGGGTAAAGGTGGCGAAGATACGGGCGTATTGGTTGCGTTACTGTTGGGTGGCGCTGGTGGTGAGATGTTATGAGCCATAGGGGGTGGTGGCGGTGGTGGAGGACCTCCCGATGTTACTGGAGGTGGAGGAGGTGGTGGAGGTGGTGGCGGAGGTGGTGGTGGCGCAATGGATGGTTCAGGAAAGGTAAAATTGATTAATGGTTGGTTAGGGGATACAAGTAATTCGCCATCTACTAAAACAGTATAACCGTCCCTGATGACTGCGGGAGACTGAGGAGGTAGTAATGTAGGTTGAGGTAATAATTGCAAATCCTCTTCCAGAATTGTGATATCATCAAGTTTTGCAAAATCATCACTTAATGATTTTCTCGAACGTTGGCTTCCGATTGTACTTGAAGTTAAAGAGCGTACGACATCTTTATCTGAAACGGAATTCTTTATACTGTGAACACTTCCGACGGATTGTGATCGATTTGTACCGGTTGAACTTTTGCGACTGCTGGTCATGCTCGGTGTCTTTGCCACGGGTTTCTTCAGTGATGAACTATTGAGAATCGAGCTGTTTGAGTCTATTGAACTACCGCGGGACTTTGACTTGCTACTGGGGCTTGATCCTAACGTGTCATTACTCGATCTTCGCACGAAACTTCCGATCTTTGATCTTAGCGATTGTCGGATAGATTCCGAAAAACCGTTTCCGGGGCCACCGGGTTGTTGTTGCGGAGGAGGAGGGAATTTCTGTATGGGGTCACCTGCAGAATGTGCAGATTTTGGGGAAGGAATGATAGGTGATTGAGTTGGGGCTACAGGAGCCGTCCATGAACTACGCAGAGGATTATCACTCTTTCTTGGTGGTGGCTGTGGAGTGGGTTGTGGCTGTACGGGTTGAGTTCTAAAACTACGACGCTTAGGTGACGGATTACCATATTCTGTAAGATTACGCACCGAGTCATGTAATTTACGCATCTTCGTTTCAGTTTCCAATAACTCTGTTTTATATCTTTCTTCGGTACTTTTGAAGAAGATTTTAAGCATTGCGTTTGTTTGTTTTGATAAACTAAGATCTTTCTCGAGGTACTCTATCTTTGCTTCTAGCGAGCCAATCATGTCATCTGAACCGTCTAACAAGTATAAAGTCAGTAAAAGAGCGCGTGCCTTTGATGATGTAAAATTACCTAAATGAGCCTTCTTTTTACTTTCTTCTTCATCAGTTGAGAATTTAGGTATTAACGTTTGAACAGTAAATTCACTCACATTTGAAATGTCGTCAGGATAAGATATATTTTGATCCATAGCGACTTGTTGGACCAGCATTTCGATCAGCTGACACTGATAGTTGCTATATAATTTTAAAGTTAATTAAATTTGAGCAAATGACTCTAATTTGTTATTACCTCTTCTCCGGATTATCTTGTATCTTTAACAAATAACAAAGAATGTTGTGTAAACTATGTGAAGCAGGCGTATTTTGAGTTGCGGTCATTAATATTTGAAATAAATGCAACGGATCCATATTATAATATTCCTCCATATCCTCTTGGATTGTGTCCGCCTCAATCTCGTCTCTGAATTTCTGTATGGCCAAATTGATGTGTTCATGATTTAAATGAGCCATTTTCTCAAAAATGGCATTGATGCCTGCTTGTTCCAATTCGCAGCTGAGCATGATTCGTTCCTTTCTATCCTCGACGATATCGGGGCGTACCAATGTATTGATGAATAAGACACTGATAAACATGTACTGAGTGATTTGAGAATCGCCTGCTCCTACCATGCCTGTCATTTTTAAATCCTGGCTCGCCCCAACAGCCGACCCCATTTTTCCTCTTCCATCCAAGGTTTTCTCCAGTGCTTGCATCCATGCATCAAACCTTCCAAAATTTGGTGCGTATTGCTTTAATAGTTCCATGCCGTGTAACACCATGGATCGTCCGTTTGGTAAAAAACAAAACGCGGTTAGTGATTCACATGCTTGCGTTCTTGCTGGTATATATGGTGATATTAGTGAAATACAAAAGTTGTCTATGATGCGTGAGTGTTTAAATGCTTCTTGTAAACCAGACTAAGAAAAGGGGATTAACAATAGTGAATTAAATAATACGTAAGCTGGTTTCGTTACCTTTTGGTTCATTAATGTATTTAAACATTTTAATATTTCTAATTCTATCTTATAATCGTTTTGTGTTCTGAGATTGTTTAGATATAGTGCAAATCAAAAAAAAAATACTTGGTTACTTACCTATTTGGTTTCTTGTGGATTATACCCAGATCTTTTGCTATTTTCTGCATACCGCCATCTTCGATAAAACGTTCTAGCCAGCTGATTTTTTGTTAACTTGTTTCATTTTTTTAGGATCCTTTTTCATTTTTTTTTTTTTCTTTACCTGTCCGATGTTCGAATGTAATAGGATAATTCCAGTATCAACTCGTATGTAATACCTTTTTGTTTTTGTTTGTAAAGCATCTTTACATAATTTGGAGGTGCTGATTTCTTTGCAGGTTTCGCAGCAGCCTTTAATTTTGGATGACTGGCTTTTTTCGAAACAATTCTAGGGGTAAGAGGCGAATATTCATCGGAAAGACTAGCGAATTGTTCTGCGCTTAAATCTAATTGTTTCTTTTTTTTTTTTTTTTTTTTAATAAGTTTTATGCTGCGACAGCACTTTTTTTTTTTTTTATAGTACTTACTGCAACTTCAGAAAACAAGTCTTCTTCTTCTTCAGCACTTGAAGGGTAATATTCTGTATTGATCCACAACTTATCAGGTTTCGGCATGGACTGGTCTAATTTCAGAAACAAAAAAAAAGTTTAGATGGACTAGGGCCAAAGCAGAAAAGCAACCTGCGTTTTACCTGTTATATCTTGTTGTGGTTTGTAGTTTGGAAAGACCTCATGCTTATTTAATGAATACAGTGTCTTTTCTTTTTTGGTAGTGTTGGTTGGGATAGTGTTCACACTTGTCACTGAAGAAATGGAAGTTCTTCTGGTATAAGGTCTCCTGCTAGTTGTCTTTCTACTATTCCGCTTATTCCCAATATTCGATATGAAATCCATATTCACATAAAATCAAAAATAAAAAAAATAGTGGGAAAGAAAAGGAAAAGGAGTCAGAAAAGAGGAGGGAACAATAATAATATAAAAAAAAAATTAAATCCTGTTACACACCTCGCGATTTACACTTTTTTTGTGACATGACGGCATGTTCAAAGGTGCAAAAAAAAATTATTGTTATTGTTCACTCTGTCCCTTCAAAACAAATGAAACTTTTCTCTTTTTAAAACTGGGCTTGAAACATTTGATCAAATCATGCCACGTTGTGCCCAATGCAGTAGTTTTTCTGAAGAGAAGGCATAAGATACTTCCACAATTTAGGTTATCTCTGGACGTCAAACAGACGTATCGTACAAGGTGTGACTTTAGCACTTTACTAGTATATCCTTATATAATTTTTTTTTTATTACGATGATAAGCAAAACTCTAATTTGATAAAGCACGCGTAGTGTGATAAACTACGCTATTCGTTTCATTTCTTTTAAATAATACTCCTTATGTCTACTTTTAATGAGGAGTCCAGGAAATACTGCCATGACTGATATTTCTCCAAAAAAAAACAGTCATTCGTGATTGTCGATTATCGTGACGAAGAAGATCTTATAAGAGTCATGATTGCACTTGGTATCGTTGTTTATAAGATGATCTTCAAAAGTTACCCAGAATTACCAATTATGGATCGGTCTATCCAATGCTGATACATATTCTCGAAGTTCGTTTTTTTTTCTCTCTTTCTAATCAAGATGCCTACTCGCTTTTATTACGAAGATGGCCAAGGTAGAATAGTTGATGAGCAAGGAAATGGTGTGGATTGAGATAAAGATGTCGCCCCATTTCAATTCAAAACTTTAATCTGTATTAAACAGTACTGTGACATGCAAGGAAATGAGCAAACACGGGCTAAGGAAGACTAAAGATGCTGACATGGAGGAAGTTATAAATATAGTTTAGCTAAGGACTTATAATAAATATTCAAAAGAGCAAAAACTTCTGTTTGTGTATTTTAATAGAATTTCAAGTTATTCAATGCTGCCAAATCCGGACACTTAGCAGGCGGTACAAGCGAGCGTATGGCGCAAAAATGGGCCAGGAAACTTAAGGAGGAGTATCTTTTATAGAAACACTTTGATTTCCATATCTCGCAGGACACTCTTTTTATTTACAAATGCTGCATTTAAATTAGCACAACATTGACTTCGAGCTACCTTTGCAAATAGGAGAACACACTGTTGGCATAATTGACACTTTCGATGCTACTTCTTACTTTTTGTAGGTCTGCTACTATTGGATTGAGTTCTGGGGAGTAAGATGGCAAGTAAATACGCTTCTCAGTAATGTCACCAATTATATTTCCTGTATGTATGGGCGCATTATCCATAATTAGATGACGTCCATCTTAGCAAGAATGTCTTTGAAATTGACAGTTCCATTCTGTGACGACCATTTTTTTTTTTTATATATTGTGTATCGCCTTGTGCAGCCTAGGGTTGACATTTGCTGACTGTAATGGCTGGATAAGGCATGCTGAAACTTATTGGGAAAGATGTAATCAAGAAGTTAGCTTGAAATAATACCATGTACTTTTAATAAAATAATGAAGAAATCATCTGAAAAATAAGTAAATGCTACGTTTGTCTTACATCTCATCTTTTATGACTTTAGCTAGTCTTTTGTGTTACTTTTGTTCCCAAAGATTTTTATTTTTTCATTTTAGCTTTAAGAGTCATGATCTCCGCTTGTATTTGTATAAGTGACAATGACTCACCCTGCGTAAAGTCACGGGAACAAAGGCTATAAAATATGGCTCACAAGAAAATAATTATTTTCTTTTTTTTTCTGTTTCAAAAAAAAAAGAAGGTTTTACAAGGAAACTGATAAGATTATAAACTTTATCACTTTAATAATTATATGAATATTGCATTCAACTTAATTACTTCCGGTCTTTTGGCATTTGATAAAACTTATATCGACAACATTTTAATCAAGTAAATAAACAATCATGGCTACATCATTCGGTCTTACTGCTCCCCCAGCATCTTCTTCTCGTGGCGGCTCTGCTATCAAGGTCTCTGAAGAAATTCTCTCTCATGTGCCCCTTGTTGACGTCAAAAAGGTACTCATCGTTGGTTCCGGTGGTCTCTCCATCGGCCAAGCTGGTGAATTTGATTACTCTGGTAAGAGATCGCATTGATAATATCATTTTGACGTATACTAACCGAATTGAAATTAGGTTCTCAAGCTATTAAAGCTTTGAAGGAATCTGGAATTAAAACAATCTTGGTCAACCCTAACATTGCCACCATCCAAACCTCCCATAGTCTCGCAGATCAGGTTTATTTCTTGCCTGTCACTTGTGAATACGTTTCCAACATTCTAGAACGCGAGCGTCCCGACGGTATTCTTTTGACTTTTGGTGGTCAAACCGCTTTAAATTGTGGTATCGAATTAGATCGTTCTGGCATCTTGAAGCGTTTGAACATCAAGGTTCTTGGTACTCCTATTCAAACATTGATCACCTCGGAGGATCGTGATTTGTTCGTTAAAGCTTTAAACGGTAAAAAATTTAAAACTTGTTGGATCTCCGAAACATCTTGTCTAACCTTCTAGTTTAGAAATTGATATCCCAGTAGCTCAATCCACAGCTGTAGATAGTGTGGAAGAAGCTTTAAAGGCCGCTGCCGTGATTGGTTATCCCGTCATTGTGCGTTGTGCTTTTGCATTAGGTGGTCTTGGTTCAGGTTTTGCAGATAACGAAACTCAATTACGTACATTAGCTACCAAATCTTTGGCTCTTGTGCCTCAACTTTTGGTTGAACGTTCCATGAAGGGTTGGAAGGAAGTTGAGTATGAGGTTATGCGTGATGCTGCTAATAACTGTATCACTATCTGTAACATGGAAAACTTCGATCCCCTTGGTGTTCACACTGGTGAATCTATCGTTGTTGCTCCTTCTCAAACTTTGTCTGATGAGGAATACCACATGCTTCGTACTGCTGCCATCAAGATTATCCGTCATTTGGGTGTTGTTGGTGAATGTAACGTTCAATATGCTTTGAACCCTAGAAGTTTGGAATATAAGGTCATTGAGGTCAATGCTCGTCTTTCTCGTTCTTCTGCTCTTGCTTCTAAGGCTACCGGTTATCCTCTTGCTTTCATTGCTGCCAAGATTGGTCTTGGTCATACTTTGCCCAGTCTTCAAAACGCTGTTACCAAAACCACCACTGCTTGTTTCGAACCCTCTCTTGATTACGTTGTTACAAAGATTCCTCGTTGGGATCTTGCCAAGTTCCAATATGTCGATCGTCACATTGGTTCTGCCATGAAGTCTGTCGGTGAGGTCATGGCTGTAGGTCGTACCTTTGAGGAAAGTATACAAAAGGCTATCCGTCAAGTTGATCCTGGATTCCAAGGTTTCGATTGTCTTGCTGAAGAGTTTGAGGATGTTGATGATGTCTTGCGTGATCCTACCGATCAACGTTTGTTTGCTTTAGGTCAAGTCATGTTGAACAAGGATCAAGCTATTCGTGAAAAGTATACCGTTGATCATTTGAACAAGTTGACCAACATTGACAAGTGGTTCCTTTACAAGTTAAAGAACATTGCCAATACTCAATTGAGCTTGATCGATCATGCTGGTATGTCTCCTGAAGATTTGCCTACCGATTTAATCAAGAACGCAAAGAAGAACGGTTTCTCTGATATGAAGATTGCCAAATTGATTGGATCTGAAGAATTGCAAGTTCGTGCTACTCGTAAGAGTCTTGGTATTATCCCCAACGTTAAGCGTATTGATACTGTTGCTGCCGAATTCCCTGCTCAAACTAACTACTTGTATACTACTTATAACGCATCCACCAACGATGTTACTTTTGAAGATAAGGGTACCATGGTTTTGGGCTCTGGTGTTTATCGTATTGGTTCATCTGTCGAATTCGATTGGTGTGCTGTTTCTTGTTCTCGTGGTTTGCGTGCTCTTGGTGAACACACTGTCATGGTCAACTACAACCCTGAAACCGTCTCTACTGATTTCGATGAATGTGATCGTTTGTATTTTGAAGAACTCTCATTCGAGCGTGTCATGGATATTGCTGAATTGGAAAGCGCCAAGGGTGTCGTTGTTAGTGTCGGTGGTCAATTGCCTCAAAACATTGCACTTAAACTACACGAAAACAAGTTGAACGTCTTGGGTACATCTCCTCTTATGATTGATGCTGCTGAAGATCGTTTCCAATTCTCCAAAATGTTGGATAAGATTGGTGTTGATCAACCTGCTTGGAAGGAATTAACCAGTGTTGAAGCTGCTTTTGAGTTTGCTCAGGATGTTGGATACCCTGTTCTCGTTCGTCCTTCTTATGTCTTGTCTGGTGCTGCTATGAACGTTGCTTATACTCAAGATGCCCTTAGACATAACTTGACTGACGCTACCAATGTTTCTCCTCTTCATCCTGTTGTTATCACCAAGTTCATTGAAAACGCCCAAGAAATCGATGTTGATTCCGTTGCCAGTGAAGGTGTTGTCTTGACTCATGCTGTTTCTGAGCATGTTGAGAACGCTGGTGTTCATTCTGGTGATGCCAGTTTGATCTTGCCCCCTCGTGATTTAAGCAAGAACACCATGAACCGTCTCAAGGAAATTGCTGATAAGGTTGCTCATGCTTTTGAAATCACTGGTCCCTTCAATATGCAAATTATTAAGCAAGAGATCCCTGGTCAAGCTGAACCCAACTTGAAGGTTATCGAATGTAACTTGCGTGCTTCTCGTTCTTTCCCTTTTGTCTCCAAGGTCCTCGGTGTTAACTTTATCGATGTTGCTACTCGTGCTTTAGCCAAGAAGCAGGTGCCTGAACCCACCAACTTGATGGAGAAGGAGTATCCTTACCAAGCTATCAAGGTCCCCCAATTCTCTTGGACTCGTCTTGCTGGTGCTGATCCTTTCTTGGGTGTCGAGATGGCCTCTACTGGTGAAGTTGCATGTTTCGGTAAAGACAAATACCAAGCTTTCTGGGCTGCTATTCAATCCACACAAAACTTCCGTATTCCTCAACGCGGTGCAGGTATCTTGATTGGTGGTGATGAAGTGACTGATAAGAAGGATTATGCCCATGTTGCAAAGACCTTTTACAACGATTTGGGTCATCCTATCTTTGTACCTACCGAGCAAGATAAGACCTTCTTGGAGGCTAACAGAGTTCCTGCTGTGTGCTTACCTATTGCTTCTTGTGCTGAAGATAAGCGTGTGTTGAACAAATTATTCAAGGATAACAATATCGATTTCGTTGTTCATTTGGCCAAGATCCGTGCCCCTGATCAATTAGATGAGGGTTATGTTTGTCGTCGTGCCGCTGTTGATTTTGGTATTCCTCTTTTGAACGACTCCAAGGTCGCTGCCTTATTTGTCGACTCTTGTGTCCGTTATAGAACCGATCGTCCTCATACCGCCACCGAAATCCCTGACGAAGTCAAGAGCTGGAGTGAATATGTTGAAACTAAAATCTAGATTTTTCCCTTGTGTATAATTGTATATTTTATTTAGAATAATAAAAACGAAATTTTATTTTATAAAAAAAAAGGGGGTGCGAAAAGATATAAACAAAAATAAATAAATATATATAGTGTGTGTTTGTGCGAGTTAGGGTCTTTTTTTAAAATATATGTGATATGTACAATATATGTATAGTAGAAGTAGTTAATGGACAAGACTGATATTGAAGGCATAGTTTCTTGAATCTCCAACACTGAACGATCTTGGTCGTTTGACTTTTGAAACAGACTGAACTTGTTCATGAGGCAAAGGATTATTGGTGCGAATGATGGCTAAATCTTCTATCATGTTCGAGTGAGAAGCAAGAATCTGTCGAAGTTCTTGGCAAGCTTCATCTTCTTGATTCCAGATATAATTATAACAAGAAGGTTTCTGTGGGCGTGGTGCAACAATATTCATAGAAGCGGTATATGTCTGTGTGTGTGTGTGTGGTATTTACAATAAAGAAGAGGAAAAGAGGAAGTAAAAAAAGGAGATATTCTTATACACAAAACAAAGCCCAATAGCGGAGCCCCATATATTAAGGTTATACTCTTCTGACGTCTTTTTTTTTTTTTTTTTCTAGATCTAATTTGGGATCAGCGATATATATAGACTTTGGATCCATTCCCCTGCAAACTTCTGGTTTATCGTCTCTAAAGGCGTTGTTACGGTGATGGTGTTTAATAAAGAGCCTATTTTTTTTTCGCCGTATTTCATAGCCATCTAGTGTCGGTAAAAGAGTCAGATCTGCAATTGTAGCACCTAAAATCACATCTCCCGTTTTTTGATTGCAACATTTTCGGAATTATTGTGCTTTGTCCTATCTATGGCATACACGATTTTCTTTTTATCCAAGCAATGGCAATCACGTGGTGATCAGTTTGTCTGACCTATGTAACGATCTGTCTCATCATTTCCGTCGTTCTATGTATCATCATTTTTGTCGTTCTAAGTATCAATTAATAATTCGCCTTTATATGTAACCATGTTGAGGCTTCGCAAGAATAATTCATCACCAGTACTAACCTGATCGAACAGATATGAAAGAACACATTTTTTGTGTTTATCTTGTGTCCGGATTTATTGGGATTCGTTGTGCAACATCAATATGTTTGCAACACATGTTATCAGGACACCATTTGTACAATTGGTTCCCTGGGAAAATCAAGCGTCTCTTCACTACATGGATAAGTTTCAGAACGTGGCTTTAATTTTAGCTTAACGCCAAGGCACCATTAAAAAATCATTGTGCGGAACCAGCCATTGGGCTAAAGTGAACTAACAACAATTAATGGGTGAGATGTGAAATCCCTTGTTAATAAGTGGCTCTTTCCCACATACAGCTGTCAAAAATGCTGCTAGTGCTTCTAAAAGAATAGATCCTCGTGTGTTCTATTCATATATCCACTCTTTTTGGTAACTTTGATTTTAATTAATTTTAGCTACTTGAGAGTATCGAGTACATACATAGTAGTTGTGCACTAGATACTCTTCAGTGTGAGATCCTTTGGCACCACTGAGAGGTCTATGGCTCAACAATTCTTTTTGCTCCAATAAAATGTGTCATTGCTAAAGATCGTCATTGTGGACATTGTCGAGTTGTTCATTTACTTTCGTTTGGTCGAAAAGTTTAATTTTTCCCTGCATGATACTGTTGTCTACATTCCAAACTCGGTTGTGCATGAAATAACGATACGATATTTTGAATGTTGGGCACAAATGCAATGCCAGCCAGCAATAGGAAGCTAGTTATTGATGTCGTTACAAAACAGCCTGCTATTTTAAATAAAAACATTCCTCGAAAAGCAAAACACAATTTTTTTGTCCCATTAAATTCAATTCCATATTTTATATTTAAGCTATTTCGATGTAGAATTAAGTTCTCTATCAACTGATGTAAGATTCAAATTCGACTTATTAAGTAAATATCCAGTTATAGGGTAACAAACTAGAGAACAGCTCTCAAAATGCGTGTTTTCAATTGCCTGTGCCACAATGTAAAATGTCACTTTCGAACCCCCTTCCAAGCCAAAAAAATGTTCGAAATATAGAAATAATGATATAGGATTACTAAACTGTCAGTTTACGAGGGCTTCAAAACCATCAAAACGGAAAGATGGTACGATTTTGTAAAAAGCTGAAATGTTAAGATATTGCCTAATTGAGCCCCATTTTCAATAAAGTGTTTCTAAGCTGTTTTTATGCAGAATTTAATGCTCTATCAAGTGATGTATGTTATATATCAAAATGATTATAAGAATATGTGTCTGTTGAGAAAAAATCGAAATTTAGTTACTCCTAGAGCAAACTTATATTTTACATATGGACTAAGCAATTAAATTATACCAAAAGATGCAGAATAAGACCCTACGGTTGTGTTGTAATATAATAACTTAATAAAAAATGGGTGTACAGAAACTTCACTTTAAAGTGGAAAAGATATTGGCTGGGTCCAAAAAGGTCAAATTAGCGGGACCCAACAAATTAAATTAGTGGCGTCCCTAATGTCTCGTCTTTTACTATTTTCAGAAATCAGCGCCAATAATTTCGGGAGATAGTGTATATCAGTTGCTTGATGATGGCAAATGATTTACAAGTAACCTTCAATACTTGGTAGGTCCGAATGCTTTTGTGAATGTATTAACAAGAGGCATTTCATAAAAGGATCTGGATACTCTGATTACCTACCGTCTTCAGTCATAGTTTTACATCGGGATCAATGTATACCACAGGCACGACAGCCTTTTTGAAACCTCACTGTTTGCAATGAAGAAACCTTTACAAAGACAAAGCTACAGTACAGCTTCGGCTGTAGCACACAACATAAAAGCTCCAAAGTTTATGTGTATTTATCTATTGTATGTTGAAACACTATGAGAAACTAGAAGTGAATCGTGACAGTTGGATCTATCTTCCAAAGGTATCTGATAATTGTATTCGTCAAGTTATTTAGAGCAGGTTTTCGGTTCAAGTCGTAAGTCGTGGGTCTGAACATTTGATGCAAATAACATAGGATGTAAAAATAGGATGGACGTAAAGCATTTACTGTATGTGAAGCAGTAAAAGAAGTAAGCATTGGTGAGATTAAAGGACCAGGGCACGACTTAATGAAGCTCTGTTCAATCTCAGTAATTGCCTTATATAATAAATGATGCCAATTTTGACTCACCAATAAATATTTATAACCGCTTTATTTAAATGACGGAATACTAGCTTGCATTTATTCCTAAAAAATGAACTTCATGAATACATGTGGAGTATTTTTTGAGACCACAACTTCTTTTTGGAAAGCTTTGTAATCGTTGCAAAATACAAAAGCGAGAGCTAAATGTCAAAATAATCACCACAAGTTGGACAGGGTACTAAATTAATTGCCTTTTAAATAAAAATTTTCAGCTAATCAAAATTGACCGGAAAGAGCAATGCCTTTCTGTAAGCAGAATTGCGGTCTTCGAAGAGATGAATTCATTCTTCGGTGGGATTACGGTATACTTTGTGAATTTGTCGAAAACAGTGTCTTAGAGAGTCTGGTGTCAACATTCGAGTTTAAGCGTAGGCATAAGCTGGGAGGTTGTTCAATATTGGGGAATCGCCCGAGGGTAGCAATACAGCAGGGAAAACCCAGAGCACTGGTTCGGCTGTGAGATAGCACGTTGGAGAATCATTGAAGTATATTGCCATCGAGAATGGGAACTACCTCTTTTGCATTTTTCTCTATTTTTTTTTTTGCGAAAAATTGTGTCGTGAATCTGTTAAGCTGTAAAGATGAAATATAGAGAAGTGTTATTTATAATAATAAAGTTTATTTCATTATGAAGTACTGTAACCGAAGTCTTTTCCCAAAAGAAGCGTCATGGTAAGGTTTTTTCTATAAATATTGTCTGCTCTTTTGTACAGGTAGTACAAAGACTTGTCAATAGGTTTCTTATGGGATGAAACTGATCTGTATGTACCCAAGATGAAGCAGTTGCCTTAAGTGTATAAGCGCATCCTCAGCTATTAATTCGGGAGCTTCTTTTGTTAATAGATCCACGAATAGTCTTGAAAAATCGAAGATTCGCCGTGTGTCGTATAGAACAGACTGAACCTCGTGGTAGCATGCTCCCTAACCCAAAAAGAGTGCAACGCAGTTTTTAAAAAATCAACCCACCTATGAAGGAAGACAACAATTAGCATTTTTTAACCCGAACTATTTTTTTGTCAATAATTTCTATAGTTGTGCACAACAGTGCTACATGAAAATCAAGGCACCAACAATACAGCAACTGTACTATATTAAATCATGCCCGATGGAATATCATTTCTGCACCTTATAATGTGTACATTGTATAGACATTAGTATGTTCTTATTGTCAATAATATGACTATAGCCTAGCTAAATCACCATAAGACACAATACGCAGGTTGCCGCAGCAAAGAATGAAGAATTAGTGCACACCCAGCCATGGTATCGAAGGTTCTTCTCTTAGTTATAATTTAGTTTGGTTTCTTAAAAATCACACATTCCCGCCCTGGGATAAAAAAAATCAAATATTACTAGCTAGCTTTAAAAAGGAGAATTGTCCTCTATTCAAAGGATTTTACACGGATTATGGATAATTCGCCTATTCAAAGGAAAAACGGTGAAATTATCTAGCTAGTTAAAAAAAACAGAGGATACAAGTGCCCCTACCATCCACCGTATTCTACAGAGCTCAATCCCATCCAAGAATTTTGGGCAATAGTTAAAAGAAGGGTTAGACGTAGTCAATTTGGGGACAAGTAAGATCTTAAAACAAGAAATTCTCAGGCATGCGACCAAGTTCCAAGAAAGCATTTATATGATTTTGCACAACATCCTGTTACTGCATTCGAAGGATGCTTAAATGAACGCCATGAATAAGCTTTTATACTGTAATAAAATCACGCGAATTAAGATTAATCGACACAAGTTAATAATTGAGACAAAATAAGCGCTTTATTAAAAGTCGACAGTATTATTTAGATAGCAACAACATCGATCCAGAACCGAGTATCGTCAGGAAGAAATCTATCTTCAACAAGTTGGCTATGGGTCTAATGGACTCCATTTTAATAGTTATTGATATCTTCAGTATAAGGATTACTTATACCTGTTTCGCCCATACGATGACCAGCAAACCATTGATCAGGTCCGTAAATTTTTTGAGATTCTTGTCTGGCCTTGATATCTTGACTGAGGTTACTTTTTAGAGCGTTACCATTGTTATAGCTGCTACTAGAGATATATGACTTGAGTTGAGTAGTGGATGTTCCAAGTATAAACCAATTCTGTTTGAAAATACCAAAGTTAGTAGAATCATCTGACTTTTCATCGCCGTAGATATAATCAGTATCCAAGTTTTTGGTTTCATGCATAGCAATAGCAATGTCCCAAGAACCTCCACCGGCATTCAAGATAGCTTGCTTTCTTTTACCAAGACCTGTAACGGTATAAGTGCCACTATTTGCAGAAACAAAAGCGATTAGTAAGAAAAAAAAATAAAGCTTTGGTAATTTTGATTTGGATCATTTTCTAAAAATGAAGCGTCGCATGAAATCGTATAGATATGCAAAAAAAAAAATTAAAAAAAAAAATGTTGGTTTTCATGTCTCACGTAATTCGGATGACACTTTCGGTGCGATCCCCAAATAGCAATGATCTCATTTGTTTTAGCCTTTTCTTCTGGGACAATGCCGTATTTTTGATGTTCTCACCGGTTAGCAAAATAGGTTTACTGAGGTGAAAAACAGCCCATGCAAAACAAAATGTACCATAGCTTAAAGATCTTACGGTCTTTTAATTTTGTAAGTAATAACATTAATATCACTTGCGTCGGCGTCACTCTGGGACGATGCTATATCCTCCTATCTTTAATCCGATCTTTTTATGGCAGGAAACGAGCCGCGCAGAAACTAATCATACACAAAATATGTGAAAACAATTCATTAGTGTTTAGGCACTTAAAAGGTACATGAATTTATTTTATTTAGATTAGATATGTGAGCCATTTCCATAAATCTTCAAGGTGGCACCATTTGTATATACACATCAATTCATATTTTCAGAACCGGGGATCTAAACGTTTTAATCCTCATCAAAGTATCGATCTTGAATATCTCGTTCCAGCTGTTCAAGATCATCATATTCCTATACCAAGATGTGTCAATAACTGAATATAAAGAAATATTAACATTTTTATTATACCTCATTGTAATCCACTTGATCATAATCGAAATTCTACACAAAAATGAATTAATCTCTACATTTCTTAACTTGCTAAATTCAACATCCTACTTACATCTTTGCCCGCTAAAAACTTTTCTTCGAGTAACCTAATTAATTCCGATCTCTGTTCTTCCCTAAAGGTTTTAATTCCTTCCATATCTTCTTCATCCGTGTCCTTTTCCACGTTGTCTTTGTCAACACCTTCTGCATCTGTCATATCAACATCTTTGACCTTTTTCTTCGTAATCACTGTAGGTGTAGATTTTTCAAATATTTCATCCTCACTCTCGCTCTCATCCTCTTCTTCCATTTGTTCTTCGTTCATGATCTTTTGATGATATAAGTGATCGTCTACAAATTTTCGATCAATATTACTCAAGATTCGATTAACAAGACTTATGTCTTCTGCAAAAGGCTCTTCCTTCTCTGCGGCCGATATATGCTGGCCGATATACTGGTCATATAAAGCTGGATCTCTTAATTGGATAGATTCGTCCGAGAAATAATCCGAGTCTTTCAAGTTTCGTTTTAGAAATTCATATCTTCTGTTCTGAATAAGTGTGCGTAAAGCTGATTTTGTTGGTCGACTTGGAACGGTCCTCATTTCTTCCTTGAATAGCAGACCATCTAGATAGAAATCCACTTCGTAATTGTTTTGAATGTTCTGGAATAGGTTTAAAGTGTTTTGCGATAAATAACGTCCCCATTTACTCAAGAACAGTGCTGGATCGTCATGTAAGGTCTTTTGCATTTGGCATAATTTCTCTTCAGACGCCAGTTCTTCTTCATTACGACGTAACGTTTTAAATGGGATAACGTCTAGGTTTTCCTGGACAAAACGCATGACGTCTGCCTCCTTTGAGCTGTTCATTGTGTGGTTTGTATAAAAGATAAATGATCAGGCATAAAATAAAGTTCGACTTTAAGCTGTCACGAACTTTAGTATCCTTTTTACCTTTTTTCCCCCATTAAAACATGATCGATGCAACGATGGCAGAAATGGAGAACTGGTTTAAAGTAGGTTGATACCAATTCCTCAGCTGGTATGAAGTTAAATGTTTTATCTACCTTAGGCTGATTTGAACGGCTGGTTGGAGCACGAGTTGAACTATCCAGACAGGTAGTCGAACTGTTTAACAATTTTGTAGGGTGCTCATTTTTTATGTATTGAAACTAGTTACACGGAAGAAAGCGTATATAATGCCTTTGACCAAACAATAAAGCATTATCAACAAACCAACAAAACCCGAGAGGCATTACATAATGTGATTTTTCAAGCCTTTACAAAGCAAAAAGGTTTGGGCACTGAATTCACGCTGTCAACATCTATTAATTTTCCATATGCAGACTTCGAGACAGATTTCGATGTTCCCAGATTTAAAAATGGTTTAACCAGTAGACATTATGCAGATCTTGTAAATGGATATCAATTGTATGCTTTTACCAAACGAGAGCTTTGGAAAATGGATGTGGAGGTAATGATTTTGTGTATTCTGATATTTTGGAGACTTATAACTTTTCACCAAAGTCTGCACTGGAATTCCTGTTCCAATTGTACCAAGAAAATAACGAGCCAGTTTATACACTTCTCAAAATATTTATCCCCTTATCGTTAAACTTGGAAGATGACGATAAATATCGAACATGGAATAATGCATGGCTTGAACACATATTATCTTTCACAATATCGGAAGCTTTAGCTAATACGTTATTAGAAGAGTTTCACAATTGCATAGTCAATGCTATTGAGAAGTATGATTATCAGCCAAGCAAAAGTGTGGAGACTCGATTGCAGAGATTATATGAGAGTCTGTTCAAATTGGTAAAAAACGGAGCATCCTGTAACAAGAAAATTCTTTATGCGATTGTAGAGTTAGCAAAAGGAAAAGGATTTTACGATACTGTAGATATTGAGAAATTGTATTGTTCTCAACATTTGGACTACGAAGAAATATATTTTCCTGCTTATGAGATTCGAGAATATCTGATTTCTAATAAGCCAATTGGGTAAGTTCATTTTAAGGGACCTTTTTTTATATGGATACATGTATTGATGCCTTTTCATATAGGATTCACAAATCATTAAGAGAGTATCTAAGTCTATACGAAAAAGATCAAAGTGATAGTGACCACGAACATGTGTTTAAAGTGATATGCGAGTATGTTTGTCTTGGAGAAATACCAAATCAGCACGACACTAGTAGTCCCATATCAATTGATGAAGACAGCGCTTTTGATAGACTTGA
This sequence comes from Mucor piriformis, assembly GCA_943193625.1. Taxonomy (NCBI): domain Eukaryota; kingdom Fungi; phylum Mucoromycota; class Mucoromycetes; order Mucorales; family Mucoraceae; genus Mucor; species Mucor piriformis. The sequence goes on along the minus strand of OW971869.1, from coordinate 1,171,180 downwards.
TAAAGTGATTAAGGAAAAATATGGCGAGCGTACTATAGCTGGAGAAAAATTAAAGTGTATCTATATCATACGCACAAGAGGCATGTTTTGGAAGTCCATTTTGAAAGTAATTACTCAGTTTCTGGATCTATGGATAAGGTAGGTATATAAGCTTTGCACGTATAATGTATCTAATTATCTTTTAAGTGAATTTCAAAAGGCTAATTGCATCGATGTGTTTACAAAGCTTCTAGTACAAGAAAATATGGTACCTGTCTTATACCAACACATCATGAAGCATGTACAACATTACAATTCAGGAGATGGTTCTACATCTGTAGAAATAATCAAAGTACAGCTTAATTTTGTTTATATACAATCGTCTATACTCAATTTTTTAAATAGAAAACTACCCAACTCCTGGAAACATGCCTAGACCATATGAAAACCAATCAAGAGTTATCGGTTTTCCGAGACCATGTATTTGATTTTAGGTACAAAGAATAATATATGGTTACATACATGATTACCTGACGTAAAAACCAGAGACGAACATGACGACGTCCGCTCACCTATCCTCGGATCAACGTCGCTTTGGAATATTCCGTTTGACCAAGAGATTGTTAGAGTTACAAACCAAATTACCTCTTTCGAGCAGGATGCTTTAATTCCAGAAGAAATCACAAGAAAGTTGATTATAGTAAGGTTACGCATAGTAAATTAATTAAACACTAATTAATTATATTTGGGTTTTAGTTGTCTATTGTATGGCCCTATGAAGTGGTACGTCAACTATTCCTATCGTGTATTCAAAACAAAAATCAATATATGGCTACTGTTCCCGTCCTACATAATCTGGGTAATTTATGTGTTCTCAGAGAAGCACACCAGGAGAAACAAACACTACTTGTATTGGTGTTGAATGACACCATATCTCCACATAATAGCGAACTAATTAACACTTATATGAGAAACATCACTCAATTTATAAGATTTTGTTGTCACTACAAGGTAAAACCAGCTATACTTTCTTGAATTAAGTTCTAATGTTTTTGTGACAGAAACTAGCCGAGGATTTTCCGCTCATCCTAACACCAAATTCATATGTAAATCAAACATTACTATGCCTGAAAGACGTTTTAAACCACTGCGTCTTAAATAACTTGACATCTTTTATCCAAGATAATACAACTTCACAAATAGTGATGCTTCGGTTTGCTTTGTATGTACTCAACTCACTCTGTGAATCCTCTTCAGTACAAAATTGGGTCACAACAATCATACCAAAGTCCGATCTTCCCGCATTTCTTTTTTGTTCACCTGAAAAATATCTTGTTAGTCTCACAAATATCTTGTCAATACGGTCACTTCATAGTAATGAACCAATCTTGTTACGACTTCAAGACTGGGAGACCTCGCTCAATTGTATTAAGCATATATCAGTTATCATAGAGTATACTTTACAGACTAAAAAAGAGCAATTTCCGTTGTTAAACCAATTTTTCATGGAAGTGTTACAAACATTTGGTAAGCGTTTTTAAAAAAACAGGGACCAAATCAATAATTAACATAGATACAGACTGGAAGAGTCAGTTGCTTTGGTACAATATCACGCGCAATTTGACCAAGTGCTCATTAACAGTACCGAAATGTCTTTTCCGGATCACAGGGCCACTGGACGATCTTTTTGTTTGCGACAAAGATAATGCAGTAAAGCACGGGACTGAAGGATGGTACGAAATATTTACAGCATGTAAATTATCTACAAAGTTAACGACCGAGTTATTTGAGGTATATAAGCTGAATTCAAAGAGGTCGTGTTAATATTTAACATATCACAAAATAGCACGCAGAGCAATGGACGTATAATTTGCTATTATTATGGAACCATCCCTATGAAGATACTACAGTGAAAGCATCGCTAGAGTATGCTTTGCATCCTAAAACCTCATTGTCTGTTTCCATAGAGTATCCAAATCTATTATTACATTTTCTAGGGAAACTCTATGACTCTAATACGAGTATACACAAAGTTATCAGAGGCTATAACGGATATGAGCAAAAAGATATGATTCCTATCATTCAAGATTTATCAAAATATGGTAAGCATAGAGGAAGGTCAAGCACCACAACTAGTCTCATTGTTTTTTTTGCAGGAACAAGACAATACTTTATAATCCTTTATATCACATTTTTATTGGAAAATAATATAAAGAAATCTGAAGGCCACGATGATAAACAGGATAACTACTATGTATCCTGCTTAATTAAAGTGATACAGGTATGTTGATTTTTATATTTGCTACATGTCAGAATGCTAAAAACTAAGTTAGAGCATGGAAAACTGGGGAGACATTAGCCAACCACCTACTTCATACATCAAACTAAAGCTGAAAATGACTAACAATAATACCTCAACCGACATAAATAAAGAAGCCTATGATGACATAAAACAAGAAATCTATGATGACCTAAAGCAAGTAACCGATGATAATATAACGCAAGAAGCCGAAAGTAGCGTAAAGCGAGAAGATGAGAAGGAAACATCGATAAACGCCGAGCCTAAAGTGGTTTATTACCCTCTTTTGGATACAGCCGAATTAATATCTCAACGCGCTTTATCTGTCATAACATTTTATCACCTATGCTCTTTGTTTAAAAAGTATAAAATAGATGAGAATCAAAAAGAGGCACTGGAGAGGCTGTTGTTATTGATAATGGAGGGATTGATTGATATGCCTAGCAGACAAAATTTCCAAAGAATGCTGAAACAGCAACCCAAGAGCAGAATTACAAACTGGAAAAAGAAGAAATCTGATAGTAAATTCATGCTATCAATGCGACCGGCAGTAACATCGATCGAAGATAAACTATTAAGACCTGTAATCGTGGAAACCATACCGAATTATGAAAGAATTTTACAGGCTCTAGGCTTATCACCTACAGAAGGCGAAACAGAAATCAAAAAATCACAATACTTGTATTTCCTGAATTAATGCGCAAATCATTATGTTTACATTATCAAATAAAGAGTGTCAAGGTTTCATTATTTCAGGGCTACCAATAGTTTTTGCATAAAAAAAAATTATAATGGAGCAGAAAAAAAACCAAACAAGAAACTTAACTAATCAAAGTTAAGTCATAAACCCATTCATTATGAGAGAAAAAAAAAGTTCAAAAAGCTCTTGCTCTCATAAGTATCCATGTCAAATTTAGACCATACCATTGCACCACAGATGGATTACCAAAAAAAATATAATCTTCGAGCTAATCGTAACATTTTACCAACGGTTGAACTCTCATCCAGTCATTCCAACCTACCAATATCCTCAACGAATAACAATAGTTTAGATATTGGAAAAACGATCGAGTCTCATAAACGCTACACAAAACAAGGCGTTAGTACATTCATTAAGAAACTCTTTAGGTTAGTTGTTATCGTGTAGAAAATCAAGGTACTTTTTTTTGCTTACAATTTCTTTTAGTATGATCAATGACACACATAATCAACACTTGATATCATGGAATTCTAGTGGGTCATCTTTCTTTATCTGTGACGTTAATCATTTTGCCAACGAAGTGCTTTCTGAAAACTTTAAGCATTCAAACTATTCAAGTTTTGTTCGTCAGTTGAACATGTACGGTTTTCACAAGATCAACAAGTCTAATCGCGGAACAAGAGGACAAATTCCAAATGAAATATGGGAGTTTTCTCATCCAAACTTCCAAAAAAACCGTCCAGATCTTCTTAAAAATATTAAACGCAAAATTATGGAGCCAGGATTGCTACCGCGGGAAGCGGAAGATATACAAACTTCGTTTGCTAAGATACAAACGTCTCAAAACGACTTACTTCAACAATTTCATGTCCTCCAAGAAAATTTTGCTAATTTGTTGCAAGGTTTCCAAGACATGAAGAAAGTGCAAATCCGACAGCAAATAATCATTGGACAATTGGCAGAACGTCAAGGTACACCTATTACCTCTACATCATGTGAGTTACATTTTAAAGTATAATGATCACCGTTCCAATCATAAATGCTATTTTAATATATTTAGTGAACATCCTTGATAATAATGGTAATCATCCAAGCGTTTTTGTTACTTCTCCTTCCAGTTCTAGTACTTGGAATTCGCAGCCACAAAAGCAACAGGATTTAATGATATCTTCCATGGACCAAAATCATGTAGATCAGTTATCAAATTTTGATTTTCCAATAGAGATGACGGACACGCTACCCCCTAGCCCCGCTCCTAGCGCTTTACTATCACCATCCTCTCCGTACGATGACAAGTATGATTACGAACATGGCCTTTCAGAACAAAACACTTTAAATCTGGGATATACGGAGCAATAAACTGATCTTATTGGGTTATCCAATATTTGGCATAACATATGTCAGGTTTAAATTTTCATTTTTTTAGTATTTGAAGTACCTGGAATCTCTAATATATATTGATTCGTTTTACTCAGTCGTGGCTAGGCTTTTGAAATTCAAGCAGGTAAAGTATTATGTACACAATTTAGTAACATTAAATGAAAAATGAAGTTGATTTTATTAATTTTATGATGCAAAAGAATGTGTGATAAATGAAGTCCAAAGACAATAAGAAATGTTTAGAGAGGAAGAGGACTACTACTTCTACTTGTTTCATCACTACTAGTATTACTTTCTTCTTCCTTTGATCTTTCTTCAGCTTTACGAGCCTCCTTTTTCCAGTTAGAGCTTAGGAGCACAACCACTGTTAAAATACAGGCAACAATCAATGAACCTGCTAAAGCAGCCCAAAGACCAGACAGTCCCCATCCCTTACGGAAACAAAGCCAGAAACCTATAGGTAATGCAGAAAGATAATATGCAGCCAAATTACACCAAGCGCCAACATGTTGACGACCCATTCCGTTTAATACACCATCAGCAACACCAGCAATATTATCAGCAAATACAAACAAGGCCACTAAAGGTAATATATCTGTCACAATTTGAACTACTTGTGCATCACTTGTGAAGATGTAGGCCCAGTTTGAACGGAAGACCAAAAGGGTTCCCGAGTTTAAAGCACCGACAGCGGTACCGACAACTAATGCAGTTCGTGCAGCAATACGAGCTTGTTTAGGTCTTTGTGCGCCCAAAAGATTTCCAACTCGATTAGCAGAAGCAATGCCAACACCGAAGGCAAGGGTGTAAAGGGCTGTGATTGAAGTCAAGATGATACTTTGAGCACCGAGGTTAGGTGTGTCGATCCAGCTTGCACCTAAAGCAACAATTTCGTAGGCCCAAGTTTCTGTACAAATCAAGAGAATACCAGGTATAGCCAATTTGACCATAGGTCCCCAATGGTTGAAATTGAAAGCGGCCTTAGTAGACCATTTAGGCCAAGCTTGATAACCGTCTACACGATATATATACAATGCCATTAGGAGTACAATGACCCAGTAAGCAATCACACTAGCAACGGGGGCACCAGCAAAGCCAAGTGAGAAAGCAGGAACCCAAACGAGAACGTAGTTCAACAGCAAGTTGAGGGGAGTACCTAAAAATAATACCAAAGTAGGTGCATTGAAAATGCCTTGAGCTTGTAGCATCTTCTTTAAGGATTCAAATAAAGCAAAAGCGGGAGCAGCTAAAATCATCCAGCGTACATATTCACCAGCTAATTGAGCTACAATGGGATCTTGACGCAATAACAAAAAGATGAATTCGGCGTTCCACCAGAGAGCAATGATTGGTACAAAGAGAATAGACATGAAGGCTAAACAACGCTGTACATGAAGCCCAACCACAGTTTTATCATCTGAGCTAGTGAAAGACTGGGAACAGAGGGTATCTAAAGACAAGGTAGCACCAGTTGCTACGGATAAGCCAGTAATAGTAACAAACATGCTACCGAGAGTTGCAGAAGATAACTCATTGGCGCCCTTATAAAAATATAAAAAAATTTAATTGGATGAAGACAAGATAAATTAGATAAAACTTACCAGATGTCCTGCGCTGATAATACTGACACTTTGTAAACTATTTTGTAATAAATAGCTGATTACCAAGGGCATGGCATTCTTGAGTAACCATTTGAATTCATGGGCATAACCTTTTGATTGGGACCTCTTATTGGGTAAGACGGGAGTACTTTCGGATATTATTGACATTGTATATAAAGTTATTGTTTTGGTTTGATGATATAGTAGTCAAGCAATAAATGTCCATTCAATTTTTTTTAAAGAGAAACCGTATTAGAAAGGGTAAAAAGGTTAGATACGATAAATGTATGCAAGTGAGGAAAGAAAAGGGGAAAAGGAGAGAAACTCCATCCTTTATTTAAGCTGGATAAAAAAGAGTGAAAAAACTTTTTTACATCTCCGCGAATCCACAACTGTAAGGGGGTTATTTGTCATAAAAGGCCAAGTGTTAACACATGGCACGAGGAGATGGAGGATAAGATGATCTGACCATTTGTTTAAAGCCGATATTTAAAGAAGGGTATATATTACTGTTACTGGTGCATAAATCAGTTTGATTACTCACAAAGTTGGTACTCAACACCCTAAAGTAGTAAAAGGCCGTAACACACAAAATATACACACAACGACATTCCTAATTGATGAGATGACAAAATGTTTATTTAGATGGGTTCAAAACAAAAAAAAACTGACGTTATAATAATTAGGTCTGATACAAACGAAGGTGTGTTCAGACAAAATACGAGATACATATTTGTGTAACAGAACTTGCAAATAACACAGTCCATCACGCTCTTTGAGAGCAACAGTAAATAAGCAGGTTTTGTTTTGTTCTTAAAATGCAACATATCTTATACACCTGGGTAGACCATTGCTCGCTTTTTAGATTGAATTGCTCAAGTGATGCAAGAATATCATCAACCTGCGGTTTCTGACCTTGTCATCATTTCAATATTAACTAAGCTCTATTGCTCCCAACATCATTTTATTTTTGTTTATTACAAATCTATAGTCGAATCCGACTAGGATTCACTGATATTTTTCATTTGGGCAAACAAATATTGTTTGTACCTTGTCAAAAAGTGCTTTATTGTGTTTGATCTATACATGCCAATTTCATGCCCGAGCCAAAACGTGACTCTTGGCTGTGGATGTTGAATTTAGACACATTTAAGACCAGGGCCCGCTTTTTTTTTTGTTCTTTACATTTTGACAGCCATGATTCCCGCCATTAGAAGTTCACTCTTACGTGGAGTTAGATACTCTCATCATGCCGCTAACACTGTTATTCCTACTGTTAGAGGTTAGTCGAAAAAAAAAGTTAAGATCAGTGTCAGTATATTGACTTGATAGATAGGTAACGTTCAAGATGTCCCCACTTTTATGAAGGCTATTGGTCGTAATTGTGAGGATGTTGCTGGTAAATTCGAGGTAAAAAATTGATAGAGATTGTAAAGTAAAAGATCGCTGATTGAATGAAATTAGACCTGGGAGCAGTTATTCACAACCAACAGCCGTGTAATGAAGACAGATATGGGCATTAACACAAAGCAAAGAAAGTAAGCAACAGACAGAAATGTGAGCAAAGAAGAGACATTAATTACATGAATACGATAGATATATTTTAAGTTGGGTCGAGAGATACAGAAAAGGCGTTGAACCTCAGGCCATTTCCACCCCCAAGCCCAAGAAGAAGTAAAAAACGAAAAGAATTATAGACATGTGTGTACAGAAAAGGGGGGAGAGAATAAATATGTGTAAAGAATAAAAAGCATCTACCAGTCATTGATTTTGCATGGATAAATGGATCTTCCCTTAGTTCCAACAGAGTCATTATTGAGATCAAATTTCCAGTTATGCTTAGAACAGATAAGCGTATTTCCAAGGACTTGTCCCCAAGTAGATAAATCGACTTTTTTGTGTGGGCAGAAGCGATCAGCTTCATAAACACCATCTGCTCCTTGAACTCTGATACGATTAGCACTCACTACTTGAATGGGGCGACCCGTAAATACTTTGGGTTTCATCTCTGCTGGTTTACACGATTTATCGTCGCATTCGGACTCACTGCTACTTGAGCTACTGCTACTGCTACTAGTACTACTACCATCCATTTTGGTGGAACCTTGCTCAGAGAAAGAGACAGACTTATTCTTATTCTTTTTATCTTTTTTTTCTTTTTTTTCTTTTTTATCCGGCTTTGTCTGTGCAGCTGTATCACCTTGCACAGCGTTTATATTTTGAATTGTATTTCTGATCGTTTCAGGATCCAGAGCAACCACATCATCCTTGATTATAGGACCGCTTAAGACAGGCTCACCCATCTTCATTCTCTTGGCCTCCTTCTTTTCTTTCTTGTATTTCTTCTTGTCTTTTTTAGGCTTCTTGTCCTTTTTATCAGATTTAGTTTTTCTATCAGGATCCAATGCATTTCGTAATAGATCCTTGACAAGAGGCAACAGATCAATGGTCTTCCAACTACTTTTGGACAATTCGCGTAAATCACTGACCTAATAGATTGAGTGAGTCATGAGATACGTCTTCCAATCATCAGATCTTACATAGTACAAGCGATTTGTTTCTAAAGTGGCGATATCAAGCTCGATTTGCTCTTCAGACCATTTACGATCCTGGCCAATCTGTTCTAAAAGTGTTATGGTTCTCTAAGCAAAGTGTTAGCCAAGTAAAAGAAAACCGAATCGGTGACATACCATGGAATCTGGCAATGGAATGTGTTGGTCTACAATAGTGGTGAATACAAAAGATAAGAAAAGAACTAGTTTCTCACTAACCTGTAGAGCCTCCGCCTTGAGCAGCCAGTCCTGAAGCAAGATAGCTTTCAAATAAGTTGAATCCTCCGCCTTTGTTTTTGCCCATAGTCTTTTTTTTTTGGTGTGAGAAAATAAAATGTAAGAGATAAAGTGGTGGGCGACTATTGTAAGGGGGTGGAGATTAAAGAGTGACTCTCTTCTTTTTGCATTCCTCTCTATTTATGTCCCCCCCAAAAAAAAATGACGTGCTCTACCTATTCTAATGCCCAAATCACCTTGGAAACAACATAGACCATCGCCCGCCAGTGTCACAAGATCCATGCCAACAGCATCTGACTTTAAATGTTCCCCGTCTAACATAGTTGAGGCACAAGATATTTAATGACCAAACATACAAGACTATTCTAGGAACAATACCTAATTCACTGCTTTATTAATGTCATGTACAAAACAAATTACATTAGCTAATACCCTGCAATGTGTGTATTACATATGCTATGGATTGCCTATCATTTATCAAATGATGCTATTATGCAAGGTACAATTAATGTGGTTTTGATAAAAATGCAACTGCCATCATCAGTTTTCGTGTTAAGGAAAAAGCTCCTTCTCTAAAACTTATTTATTAAACTCTACATCTCCTTCTTTGACGGACTATCGATGGTGATTACTGATAAAAGGTCGTTATCCTGTTGAAAACCCAGACTTTTGAGTTTGCGGCTAGCCTCTACTCTTTGCATGGTTAATCTATACAGCCACCAAGCCACAGCCACTAAGATAAATACGCCACAACCCATCATCATCATGGCAATTCTGTGTGCAGACGGTGGCAGGTTAGGGTTTGAAATATCTGCAAGCTGAGAACCAATCCAGACCTCTAATGACACTTTAAATGAAGATATCAGCGCAGCTAAAATGAATTGATGTGTAGTGATGGTAGGTAAGATCGAAAGTAACATGTTGGTTATAGGCCAAGGAATGGGACTAAGACGTATTAACATCATCATCTAATGGTTTTTACGTATTAGAGCGCGTCTTTCGTTTGTTTGGTTCAATAAACTTGTGTAAACAATACCTTGAATCCGCTCTGTTCAATGGCCTCTTGGATAGCCAAATATTTTTCTTGTTTAGAGGAAGATAATTTGATGAATCGAGAAAATTTGTACTTTCGAATCAGGGCAAATGCGATATTTGCACCAAAAAACGCTCCACATACAGCAGGCATAATACCACCTGGGAAGCCGTAAATGAAACCAGTCAAAGTTGTGGCAAAAGTAAAACCCAACATGGGCGGTATTGAAGTGATTATGATGAGACATGACAATAGGATCGAGCTGTATGGTTTTGTTCGTAATTCCACCGCAACAGTTTGTATTACTAGTAATCTATTAAGTCGTTTGCTTTTTTTAAGAAGAGGTCTGCTTGTTATAATTACATTCTAAAATAGTTGCACGGTAAAAGGCAAAAGTCAGGACGACTGTAAAAAGTACAGTAACAACCGCCCCTATTGTTACAATACCCTTCTTTTGCATCATGTTAGAAATGAGATACAAGAAACAAGAAAAAGAGTATAGGAATTACAAACAAGTGGTAAATAAACAAGACTGGAATTGAAATTTATTGATAAATCAAGTGCTGTATGTGCTGGTGAGGTTTCTTTTCATCTTTCTTTTTCCGTGCCAAGAGAAAATGGGTATTAAAACCCCATCAGAAAAGACGCATTTTTTCTCAGACCAAGTCGTCATACCACATACACTTGAAGTGGACTTTCGCGACGGAATGACTCGAGTACCGGACGCCAGTTTCAAATGGAGAGCCTTCAAAGACTGCGACGAGAATCAATTCGGCAATGATTGGAACACGTTTATTCGCTCTTTGGGCTCCACTATTACTGCAATTCGTGAATACAAAAGATGTCCAACAGACTTATTGTCCAGTCGAGAAATCGATGATTCACAGGTCACACTTCGACCAACTAAAGTGGTATGCGAGTCTACACGACTTGATGATGATGATGATGATGATGATGATGATGATGATGATGATGATGATGATGAAGTTGATGAAAATGATAAATATTTTAACTACTGCTATGCTGATACCCAAATACCAACTGTAAAGATGAGCATGGTTCTCCCTAAACCCCACAAAAAAGTTACAGATAATATCATTCTACTTAATAACAACAAGATGTTATACACAAATCAAATTAACTCGCCTAGTAGTCTTGATAGTATATGTATTCCTCCTCTCGGCACTGATTATTCAGTAACCATTTGCTGTCATGTTGTTTCTCGAGAATCGACAGTTGTCTTGAAAGCGTTGCAATTATACTTGAGTACAGGCGAATCTTACATGGTATTGATAGATCGAACATGCCACTTGAAAAATCTCACGGTCATTCAATCAACAAAATTTGGGCGTCTAATGACTGACACGAACGTTACGCGTATTTGTTGGGACTCTAGCTTTGTTCAAGCTGCGATGAAACATCAACTAGGGTTTACAGTGGGAAAGTGTATCGATATATCACCGATTCTTCCTGAATTTAAATCATTTACTTTATACCAGTCTATTGATCACTGCTTGAAAGGTTGGCAAGATAAAAACCAATTTGATGGTTTAAAAAAAGTAATGGAAAAATGGTCTGAAGAACAATCTTGCTGGGATCGCCCATGCTTGCCTAACGACATTCTAAAATATTGTGCTGTTGAAGGCTGGGCTTTGTATTCTTTATATCTCAAGGCTATTGCTTTATCTTGGTTTATATAATCATGAAATGTAAATAAACTCGGGGTTTCTTGCATCAAATGTGTATATGTTATGTAATATATCTATTACATATTTACTTTTTGGGAAAAAATATACGTAGCCAGTTATGCCATAATTAAACTTATTTTTATTAGCGGAGTAAGCGCTTCTTACTCTAGTTTTTTTTAAAGCTACATACCCATGACACTAGTAAATCGTTATATCTATGCTTCAAATATTCTATAGTAGTGCGACTCCGTTTCTGGAGAAACGCCTCTTCTAACTACAAGCTACACTTGAATATATTTTTCTGCTCTATGTTTGAGGCCCATACTGCTGCGTACTGTCAATAAAGTTTCTAAAGGGTTAGACTGCCCGTGTAAATAGCTTGCTGAATTTTTGTCAAAACATCTCAGAACAATCTGGAACAGATAAAATTGGGGAAACTTAAGAGAATTCTCTCACTTTTCCAAATTAAAGTACTAAAAGTATAATACCCATGAATTCCATAAATCTGTTATTTATTGCAACACTAAGCTCATCACAACCTTATTGTTCAATTGTATTATGAAACTTATTCCGCGTCACACTTTAATAAAATGAACTTGATGTCGGTATATGAATACCTAGCCAGAAAGGCCGGTTTACCTTGAACTTGTGATACCTTTCTTAGCCGAAAATGAAGACGAGAATGATGACAATGTTTATTGAATGAATAAAGTAGACTATTTATATGTTTTGATGCATAACCGCCGTAGCTGCGGTTAAGCGGAAGATGTGTAGTATTTGAAGTTTACAATCGCCGATCAACAAAATGATGACATAATGGGTTCACGACATTAAGCATGCCATTTTAAAATAAGAGTCCGAAGAATGAGAAGTTGGACATAGCCGGCAACGGATTATCCCCAATGTTTTGATTGCCACTTTCGATCATTTTGGTGTCACCATTCAAAAAAAAGAAGTCAAAGTAGTTACTGATTTAATCCATGAAGCATGATTAATGAAATATGTACACTTCTCTAATAGACCACTCTTACGTTGGTGTTTCACATTTGTAGCTATTGCATTCATTCTAATTAAAGTTTTGGGGAGGAATCGTGATTTGTCGGAGTTGAGTACAAAAAACGTTAAAAATAACAGCCGATGTTGTAATTATGCCCATCTGTTAACAATGTCAGGTTTTATTGGGTTTTATGAGTTTAAATTGTTTCTCGGGTGCGATTTTCTCCAGGAAAAAAGTGCGATATTTTTGTAGAAAAAGAGGGAAATAGTGTATAATAATTTTGGATAGTAGAAGGGGATAATAATGAGGAATGATTCTGGAATATATGTAAAGTAAATAATGCTGAGAGATATGTATGTGGTATTTAGTTTTAATGCGCAAAGTTCGATAAGGAGTCCGCTTTACTTGACTCGTTGAAATAGGTGATAAGACGTCCTTCGTGTATGGTATTGTTGAATTCTAATTGATGGTATGGTAACGCTTCATTTTTCCAGCTACATTTAGAGCATTCGTATCGAACACGCATCACACTTGATAATATCACATTAAAAACAATCAATTGCTTTTCAGATCTCATCAATTGAACAGAGGAATAATGCTTGCATTTAGGGCAGGGATGTGAAACTCGTTCTAAGGCAATTTTTTTACCGGGCTTACTAACTTAAAAGTAAAATGTTAGTCTTGACGCCGTAACTAGTTTGATGCAAGTCTTTTATTACCAAATGTAAAGGATCCAGCCATTTCTAACAAAACTTGTAGGGGTATAGTAGGTGTATGATTTTAATTATCGAGATTAAGGGAAAGAAACAAGACATGTTTGAATTTGAGAATAGTTTATTTTTATACTTTTGAGCGGACCATTATAATTAACCACGTTTTTGTAAACTCCCCACCGGTCTAACTCCTTTGGTAGAAGGATACCTGTTTAAGGTTCTCCACGGCTTGTGCATTCGAAAACAATTTTTTTGGTGCCATGAATAAAATTTTTGGTGCCATGAATGAAATTTTTGGTGCCATGAATAAATTTTTGGTGCCATGAATAAATTCTAGGTGCCCTGAATAAATTTTTGGTGCCTGGACTACAGGGTTGAATGATTTCCCTTTATTAAACTGATATTTGAACCTCAGTAGTTAGCATTCACTAGACACATCGGCTCGCACCGATACATATACTACATTGAGGACGTTTTTATTGTACACTCTTGTTAAAGTATCAACCACACGGAGTTGTCTGAAAAGCGATGTTATTGTCTATGATACAAACTACCCTGCGATAGCCAATTGACGATCTTATTGCTTTTTTAAGTTGAAGTCTTCATATGTTAAATGAAACAGATAAGCCAGCAAGCAATTATTATGAACTTTATTTATGACGCCACCCTCTTAAAAGTCTTTTTTTTGGCACGTTACATTGGTAATATCCTGAAGAAAATTAAGCGGCGCTGATATGACACTGTCATTTTTTGGTCGGCCTGATACTCCATATATTTAATTGAGTCGATAATTATAGTTTTCCCCAATAACATATGAATGTGTCACTGAAACAATTAGAATGTGATAGTGTAATACCTACCTTATCTACGTATAAGCAGATATGTTAAAATAGAGTATATTTTGTAATGTAATAAATTTCCTTTTATAGGGTTTTGGTGCTCATAGTCAATGCACTATTTATAATTAAACAAACATTACAAGAGCATTTTAAAGCTTCTTCTACTGAAAAACATCAACAACAGAAGTATTGTAAGCGTTATTCTGCTCCTGTGCCTTTTAAACCCAAACTGATACTCCTAACGAATCATAACATTCAATTTGTTTCTATTTTACTTCCAGTTTATTGTATATTAAAAAAATAGTAATTACATTAATGTCGATTATCTTGAATTTTATTTCTTTGATCAGGTCTAACCAAAAAAATAATTCTAGTTGAAGCCACTGGCACTCGACTGAACTGTCTGCTGCTGCTGTTGCTGTTGTTGAGATGGGTATTTTCCATGCCTTAAATAGCTAGCATAGCCTTCGTATCTTTTCCTCGCATTTCCACTCCATTCCCTACTGACCTGCACAGAGGCAGCTCTACGAGGTATATCAACATAGGTATTATACACCTGTTCATCAATATTGATTGTTTTGAGGGCTGATGGATGTTCCTCCAGTTCGTTTTTATGAATATAATTTTGGTATTGTTGATATTCGGGGAAGTTCTCCACATTAGCATAACTTGATTGATCACCATGCGTCACTGTTAATTTTTCAATATTTTTAAATTGTTGGGTATATCTATGGCATTGATCTTTTAATAAGCCAGTAAGAACAATGGATATTTAATAATACCTTTTATATTCTTTGTGTTCCGCATGTGTAATGCTCGGATCAAGATTACGTTGTGTAATTCCCTCAATAGTCCAAGGAGGCGATTTTTCAATTTCATTGTTGGTATTTTCATCTTCAGGTTCGTTCTTTTCTTGGAACGTCGCTGTATTTAAATTAGATGAATTTTTACCGCCTGCTCTAACCGTGAATGGGCTCATCTCTAGTGCTTCGGCTTTCGTTAATCTACGTTAAAAAATGTCAGAAGTTGCCATGCATAAAAGGGCGTCTTTTTCTTACTCTTTTACTTGTCTTGAAGCTGATATCTTGAGAGGTCGATATTTTAATGTACCGTTCATATTAAAGGTGAATAAACTATCCAGGCTTGTCAGTTCCTTATGGTTATAGTACTCAACCCAGTAGCCCTGAAATGTATCACTTTCATCTGGATTTACTGCCGGAACACGAGACTGATAGGGTATTTCGAAAAGTACAGGATCCAACTCATGAGTCTTCTTCTCCAAGACTTCTTTTGCATACCAATGTCGATAACTAGTTATTTAAAATTAATTCATTTCCCAGTGAAATATTATAAAGTGTACATACTCTCGACGTACATCTTTCTTCAAGGGATGCTGATTATGTAGATGATAATCCGAACTTAGTTCCCAAAGCGTTGGTTGACCATCTACGGTCACAAAATTACCCAGAAAAAGATTGATTGCATCTTGTTTGTCTGCATCTGAAAATGCATTCGCATAAAATCTACGAATAGATTCGATCATATCTCTAGGGTGACTTGTCCACTGATTAATCTTTCTGTATGTTTCCATTGTATTGACAAGATGTGATCCACCATATTGTAAAGCAATAGTATCACCATGATCGTGATACATTTCGGTAAAGATGTTAACAGCGTCCGAATCGAAATCAATTTTTGGTGATGCAATGACACCTAATGCATACAGCTGATGACCTAAAGCACATTTACCCATTAAAAACTGAGCTGCGTTGGTACGATCAAGACAATCAATACAGTTTGTTCGTAATACACCTTCTTGTCTCGAATACTTGACACTAATTACACAGTACCTTTAAATACATTAACTTGAAAACGACGTTATTATTATTACTTACTCTTCTGCTGGGTCAGCACTGATACCGCTTTGGAAAAATCCAGTTGACTCCATTGTATCATCTGCTATTTTTTCTAAGAATCCGATTACATCCTGATCATGACTATATTGTACATCTTAGCCTTATTTTGTTTACACATACTATCTCTTTTGTTTACCTTTTAGATGCTCTCGACATATCCCACGCAATGTATTTTATCTGTTTATCATCTGGTAAAAACTGATTAAGATACTTAATAGACTCTGCAAATTCCTTTCCTAGAATTGATTCGCGCTTGGTCTTTTCTTTCTGCTTTATCAAATTTAATACAATGACAGGTGTACCATATCTTTCAAAAAGGTTTTCGAAATGAAGAGCAGCGGCAGAAAAAAATGGGTCTACGACATTTACTGTATAGAATGCATGAGAAAGGGAATACATACACCCGAGATTATTTACTTACATTCGATGGGCGGTTTAGGGGACATATTTGTAGTATCTTGCGACCAAATTAAAGGAATAGAACCTCTATACTGAACATATGAAGTGTATCGTGGATTTCCAAACAAATAGTCCGTGGAATGAAATGAGGTTGTTGCCATATCTGTAACAATTTGCTCCGTCTCTACATCATTTGCTACAAAACCCTAGAATGGTGGTTAAATAATTGTACATGCAGTAATTGCTCGCATTTACTTTATCATTTACACCCCGCTTTAAGAAACGAGCACCGGCAAAATAACGCGATCTTCTGGCGATCAAAGTTACTACAATATTTCTGCCAAACACAGATATTTCTACATAATATGAGTATATAAAAAAAAAGCAAATATATAGCATACATACTCGCTTGGTCCACAAAACCATAAATAAGAGGCAAGATCCAGCCTGATTTACTATCGAGACTTTCGAAGCCAGCACTTAGCAAATAATGGTTCCAAACAAACATATCATTATGTTTCAAGCTATTGTCATTAGCCTCAGGTGATGCTGATGACGCTAAAGGAGGCTGAGTGAGGTTTTTTTGAAGTGAATTCGTTATGTCATAGGTATAAGAAAAATAAAAGTTCTTTGCTAAATCGATATTTTGGAAAATCGCCATGTATCTTGCTTCGTCTGAATTTTTGTCTATTTTTGCTTGATATCCAATAGGTACAAGACGTGTCTCATCGATGTGGTATATATAATGTCCGCCTAATAATGCAACTTGTCTTCTTTTTGTTATAAATATCATGTACCAACCCTGTGTGAAACGAACAAAACCAATAATACCATGTATTCTCATTGCTGACAAATGTAAACCACCAACGCTAAGATTACCATCTTCAATCATTTTGAGCAGTCTAGTTTTCTCCCCTTCCGTGTAAATTACATCGTCTTCAATTACAACCAGGTCTTTGGGATTGGTACGATGTATCTGAAGTACTCTGTATCGTTTCTTTGCCTGGTTTGTACCGACTAAATAATATCTCTATAGACAGTATTAGCATTTCTTTTTCTCTTGCAATTCCTTTACGTACTGTTTTTGTTTCATATAGTTGAAAAGTACTCATTGTAAATCTAGGATGAGCATAATTTAAAGATGTCTTTTCTTCTACTTTGGGTACAGCAGTAGCGGCAGCAGGAGGTGGTGGCAGCGGTAATGTGGTGTCTGGTGCTTCTGACATTTTACTATGTGTGTAATGGTCGTTTAAAGACGCTTGGTTATCCGTAAATATTTGCGAGTCTTGGTTCATTATTCACGAAAAAGAGGATAAAGGGGAGAGGTATTTTAAAACATAGATTTTTTTTTTATTACTTTAATAGTTTGATATGATTTGTTTGTATTTTAAAAAGAATCTACTTTGATTCTTCAGCATCCTCGGCCTTGTTCTCGGTCTTGTCAGATTCTAAGTAAGAAGTTAGTATGAGTGCTAGTGGGAAGAAGACAGATTACTTACCATCCTGCAAGTCGGAGGTCCACAAAGTCAAGTTGTCTCTTAACAATTGCATGATAAGGGTAGAGTCCTTGTAAGATTCTTCGGAGAGGGTATCAAGTTCAGCAATAGCATCATCGAATGCTTGCTTAGCAAGATGACAGGCACGCTCGGGAGAGTTGAGGATTTCGTAGTAAAAGACAGAGAAGTTCAAGGCAAGACCAAGACGGATGGGGTGAGTGGGAGCTAATTCGGTTTGAGCAACTTCGGTAGCGTTCTTGTAGGCATCATGAGCTTCGGTGGCAGCGTTCTTGCGGGCATCGCCAGTAAGGAACTCGGCAAGATAACGATGGTAGTCACCCTTCATCTTGTAGTAGAAAACTCTAGATTCACCACCTTGAGCATTAGGAATCAAATCATCGGTCAAAACATTTAAAATATCTTGACAGACATCTTGGAGCTCGTTCTCGATCTTTTGACGATAGGCCTTAATCTTATCAACTTGGGTAGAGTTACCCTTGCTTTCTTCCTTTTGTTCGATAGATGAAACAATTCTCCAAGAGGCACGACGGGCACCAATAACGTTCTTGTAGGCGACAGACAAAAGGTTACGTTCTTCAACAGTCAATTCAATACCCATCTGCAAAAAAAGTTCTTTAATCTCCAGTAGAAAATATTAATCTTTTTTTTTCCCTTACCTTGGCAACTTCCTTGGTGAATTGGACCATTTCTAAAAATAATTGTTAAACAAGGCACAACTTGTCTTTTTACATGTGCTTATTTACCATCGTAACGCTCGGCTTGCTCGGCAAGCTTGGCCATATAGACATTATTTTCGCGTTCCTTTACAAAAACAAGTTAGCAAAATGTTGTCATCATGATGAAAAAAAAAAAAAAAAAAAAAGCAAGTTGCTTTCATCTGGTTTATTAAAAAAGATGAACAAGATCCTTTTATTTCGCTTTCCATCCGACAAAATACTTACAGTAGCCATTTTTAACAAGTTTAAGAATAAAAAGAGATTATAATTTTTCTAATAAAAAAAAGTCAGGTTTGAATTATCATAAAAAAAAGGACGTCATAAACACGGGGTTTTGTTCGAATTAGTTATCATTTTCAAACCCAAAGCCACTGTCCTTCCATTTGGCATGGAAACAGATGGAATTATAGCGGAAGTTCAAATAAACCCACGCGGTGCGTCATCTCGAAATTCATTTCGGACTGCAATCTGCATAAAAGCTGTTTTCTTAACTCTTTTTCCTTCACTTGATACTTGAAAAGCAGAAATATATACTAGCATTTACTCTGCTAGTTTTAGTTGCAGGTATCCTCAACATAAAAGCCATAATATAATAAAACACAGCACTAAGTCGCGAGAATTTTAACTGTGAGCTTTGGAGGCTCGGCTCGGTGTTAAGACGACGGTTTTTTAAAATAGTAAAATGGAGATTTATTACTTGTTTGAAACTCATACAGGGTTATATTTCATCAAGGTAAAAACAGATTGTATGTTATTTAATGCAGAAAACTTTGTAAATGTAAAATAAAGGGAAAGAGCAGTGAGTTATATAAAAACTAGTGAAAATGTAATGCTCTTCAAGAATTGGTATTTGGGTTTCTTCGATTATGATATTTTGTGGTAAATGTCATTTTGGTAGACTTTAATAATGTGGAACACAAGTCTACTCCTGTTGATTTTGTCTTATTTTTATTTGTCGGACGAGAAGGAGGTGACTCCAAGTCATTCTGATCAAACAAGTGACCTCAAGTCAATTTCTAATACCCTTCACAACAAAAGATATACGGCATAGTATTTAATCGTTTCAGTGCGGAGCACTCTGTAAACATAGCTTTTTGGAATATCCATGAATGCCTAACAATTTCAAAACCTATTTTAGGGTATAATCAGTTTTTTTTAATCCTTTTTTTTTTCATTCAAACTTACCGCTTGTAATAAGCTCTATTTTTCTCATCGATTTCTTGCGTGGTATTTACTTAAAAAGTTAACCGAGCATGTTTCTCATCAATTTAAGACATTTAAGCATAGCATTCAAGAAATATATCTTGTCTAGTTTTAATTAGTTATAAACAAATATACCAGTTCATTTCTTTTTAAATTTCGTGTATGATATCTTACCTTTTAATTATCAATTTTAAGAAGTCAAAAGCGGTCAAGAGTCATCTCCAAATTTTGTCAACAAATTCCATTTAATGGAATTATCACCCTTCAAAAAATCAGGCATATGGAATTCAAGACTATTTGATAGTGAGTTCTTTGCCCAATGCTAGGATGGGGAAGTATCATCAACGTTGTTAACTTCTCTAGTAATGTCTTCATTGGGCAAGTTTTGTAAGCTGTAATTTTTAGACGTGAAAATAATCAGACCAGCTTTCTTCCTCCGCATTTAAAGGGTTTTCCAGAGGTCAGAGTCCTCGCTTTGCTTTAACTCAATTGCCTACAGGCGTCAAACACTGTCTTCTGACCAGTTGAGCCAATTCTAGTTTCAAGTACAGAGCTGTTTGATTGCTGGGGCACAGTTTCACAAGAACATGTGTTATTCCTGGCAGTCTAAAATGTATGTAATAGTTGATCTTAACTAATTTCCAATGCATCATGGTGATAAAATTGCTGGTTTTGATGTCTTTGAGGTTTTAAAACATATGACTATATGAGCAGCATGATATGATATATTAATAATATAGCTTCACATTTCTTGAAACAACAAGCGTTTCAATAACTAAGGTTTAGATCCTAAGAATGCTTCTCAACCAAACCAATCAAATATATTGAATACCTGCTTACTGTAAATAATTTGTTTTTTATAATGTACCTGAGAATGCATGTGGCTACACCCTCTATTTGTTGAAATGCCCTTACTAAATTCGTTCTACCATGATCAATGTTATAAGTTTATGCAATCCTTCAATTAAATATTACTCGGTCACATATTTTCAAAGCCGCATTGTACCTGACGTCAATTAAACAACTGCTTCATTTGATATTAAGAGCATTATAATTAGTGCAGGAAAAAGGTATATTTTTATTAAGTCTACATAAATACTTGCTAATCATCATCATCCCTAGACACTTCACTTTCAATCATAGCCAAAAAATCGTTTGTGGTCAATCTTTGTTTCTTAACAATTTTTGGCTCAACTTTTGGAGGTATTTTGTTCTTAGAACGAATAGCAGCATGTGTAATCCTTTTGCTGAATTCAAGCAGCAGCGGTGTGTTTGCTGACCCATCTGTTGATTTGTACATGATTCTTCCATGAGGTATTATATGCTCGTAAGACTTTTTTTCAATGTATGAATACAACTTATAGTTTTTCGTTACTTTGTTATTATCTTCGAAGTGTGCTTTGATATGAGAGTTGGCTATTTGATATCCCTGAGCGGTCAGATAAGCTTTTGCAACATGAGGTGTGATTCGCGTGCCAGTCAAAGATAAAAACGAAAGGTAATTCATTTTCCCAAAAAACTTTAGGCTCTTGTCAGTAATGCCTTTAACGCGATCAAGATAAAGCTTTTCGAGATAGGGTAATCCTCGACCAGTTGATATATTTAAAGCCATAGTTGTAATGTAAGAGACTGTTCTATCCGTGATATTTTGATTTTCATTGAGGTCCAGTACCTGGAGATTGGTAAAGCCACTCAACATGTACATGTCATCGTCGCAAAGATCAGTAGCTCCCATTTTGAGATGAGTAATGAATTTGGGAAAATCAAGAGATACTGTTATTAGCATGGGATGTATAGAAAATACTAGTTTTTCAAATATGAGTTGTGTCCAAACAAAATTTGCTGATCTCAAAGCTTTGGAATGCGATTGAGGAATAACTGAAAAAATTGAACTGTTTAAAGGAGCGTCAGAAGTAAACAAGTACTTTAAAATATTTTCCACTGTGGGTTTAAAAGGAACTCCATCAAGACAAGTTAAATCTTCTGAATGTGTTTTAATATAATCAAAGCATATTAAATATAAGGTTGGTACAGCTGTCATTTACTTTGGTGCAAATCATCAACCAGCAGGAGGTAAACCAATTTTTTTGACACGTCACGTGAATGTCCGGTAACGGTGGGCCGGACTATGTTCATAGTGGGATGTGAAGCCCCGCCTGAGAGCGAAAGTTGCAGCCTCTAATAAGCAAAAGCGAACGCACCCACAGTTTTGCTCCTTCTCTAAACCTAAAGGTATCCATCCATCCAAAGTGATGATTTTACAAACAGCAAAAAGCACGTTCCATCTAATCTTTATTAAATAGTACCGAAAATGGAAGCTGTTCAGACATTCGGCCGTAAGGTTAGTTTGATATTTTTTTTTGTATTGGTTAAATGGTCATGGAACTGAACGTTACATTTATTTTCAAAAAAAAATATAGAAAACCGCTACTGCTGTTGCTCACTGCAAGCGTGGTCATGGTCTCATCCGTATTAACGGTTCCCCCATTGAACTCCTCGAACCCGAGATCTTGAAGTTCAAGGTCTACGAAGTCATCCTTCTTTTGGGTGAGGAGCGTTTCGCCAACACTGACATCAGAATTCGTGTCAACGGTGGTGGTATGTATTAGAGAGAATATGCAAAAGAGGGAGAGGAAGCGATTAAAAGGGCCATTTAGTTAACCTTCATTCATAGGTCACACTTCTCAAGTTTATGCTATCCGTCAAGCTCTTGCTAAGGCTATCGTTGCTTTCTACCAAAAGTTCGTCGATGAGGCTGCCAAGAAGGAGATCAAGGAAATCCTCGTTCAATATGACCGTACTCTCCTCGTTGCCGATCCCCGTCGTTGTGAACCCAAGAAGGTAATTATCATAGAAATAACTGTAAACAACAGCTGTTTATTAAACTATTTATTTGTATAGTTCGGTGGTCCCGGTGCCCGTGCTCGTTTCCAAAAGTCTTACCGTTAAAAAAAATATTTTCCAGTACATGGGAAATATGTGGTTACTCTGTGCCATATCTTTTTTTTAGCAATTTTGGTAGATCTTTTTCCAAATAAAAATAACGCATTTTTTAAAAAAAAAACCACTTCAATTCCAGTAAACTATGCGGTCTGTAAGACATTACCCAGAACTCAGAAGCATATCTAACCATGCTATTGTAATACTCATGTATTTACTATCATTGTCTCAAGGATTGCATAATAGACATCCCCCAAAAATAGAACTATGTCAGTGTCTCGCGACTGAATTAACATCGTTGCTGAATTGTTTCCGTTTAGGCCTAATTGTGCACACTGAATAAGCCAGCCCCTATCAGTATAACGCGGTGCAAGTCAGTTCAATGCCATTTTAAACAAGTGATTGTTTTTATTACAACAATATAATGATAATGATATATCGCAAAATCTAAAAATGGGGAACTTGGAGTACATGAAGTATCATGTTGATTATCGCGAAAGTACCCTCACCTAACACAAATCCACTTGCAACAATGATAATAAACACCTTTCCGATTTTTTTGTATGATTTACACCAACCAGCATGATCGGAGTCACAGTAATTTTCCCAAGCAGAAGCAATAAGCCCGCCAATGACTCTTGCTAATGTAAAGCTGGGAGGGTTGTAAATACCAATAGCAAATGCAATACCTTGAGGTATGAAGCGACACCAACTTCTACCAATACCTGTCTCCTTAATCACGACGAGAGTTCCGAATAGTACAGCGAATCCAATTATAAACTGAAGGACAAAGGGAGGCAATGGCTGTCCGTTTACAAGACGTGACATATCTAGCCATACTTGTGCTGTTGGAACCGGAAATTCGGGTCCAGGTATGGTATAAACAGACGTATACAATAAATAAGCTCCAGTTGCAACAAATGAACTGAAAAGCGACCCAATAAGTTGACCATAGAATTGTGCTTTAGGCGATGCATCTAAAAGATAGCCTGTCTTCAAGTCTTGCATAAGATCTCCAGCTTGTTGAGCACCCGCTTCAGCAATACCTCCAGCAATGAGATTAGCTACAATCGCTCCTGGCATAAGTCCACCTACAAGTATTTGACTTACTTTACCGATACCAGAAACAGGATTTAAGTCTGTTTCTCCTAAAGCACGTACACCCAATACGCTCAAGAATATGGCAAAAACAATTGATAGTAACGTCATCCCCACAGGCATCACTTCACTTCCAAACACTATCTTAACCATACTTACACACAATATTACAGAAGCTATTAGTCCAGTAACTGCCATGAAATTTGGTACCTGTTGATCTGGAGGCATGTCTTTTTTTGATCGAATTATAGGCGCAGGCACGAGAATTTCTTCATTATCTTCCCACCCTTCATCATTGTATGATCCACCTAGTAGTTCCTCTTGTTGGTCGATATCGTTTTGTTTATTTGATCTGATCATAACTAGTATCTGTTTCACCAAAACTATCGCTAAAGAAACAATCGACTCCGAAATCATAACACCAAGTGAAATCCACAGTATCCATCCTTTTGATCCAGTTTTCCAGTCACCAACAGGGCCTGGTGCCCAACCTGAAAAATGAGCTAAAGGTGATAGCATGCCCCAGCCAATGATAGACCCCAGAAGCATAGACAGGGTTGTAGGAAGGCCCTATAGTTGCATGTAAGCTTTTATTGGCGTTAATCAGAATACAAAAATGTGTATACCATAATGATACCTTGCCCCACATAACTAAGACTCGGTGTAAAATACCACTCCCACGCTTTAAAGTCTATATAATTGAGAGTCATCCAATTAAACACAGGTAATGCATAAATTATTGGAAAAAAATAGGATGCCAATGTATACGCTGATGATAACGAAAAGGATATTATCAATGCCTGTAACTTTAATGACCAAGCTGCATCTGAAGAAAAGCCGTCGTCCATAGTCAGGCTTTCATCCTCAGATGCTGTAGTAAGACTATCCTCATTTATTGATGACAATTCATGCGCTTCGTGTTGCTGTAGTTGTATTCTATTCGACACTGTTCTTTGTCTCAATTGTGGCTCGGGTATATTATGCAAAAGAGAAATCATTTGTGCTGTGGCTGTCCCTGAAGGGAACTTTAATTGCTCTTTAATAATTGTCTGCTTTCGAAGTGGGATTGCAAAAAATACCCCAATAAATGATAATCCTAATGACCATAGTATTAACTTCCAGGCAGACAAGATTATAGGTCCACTAGGATTGTCAGACGATGTCAATTGACCCAAGGCAGGAATAATGCCAACAAACCCTATCAAAAATAAATAAGCTATATGTTGGAGAAGTAAGCAAAAGCTCTTTTTTTTTTACCGGCAGCTAATGGCATGGTTGCAGTAGCGACAGCGACAGTTTGCAAGTACACATTTTCTATTGGCTTAAAATGACTCGAAAGTCCGTTTTGAAAAGGCTTGAATATAGCAAAACCTAGTAAGGAAGCTTGAAGAGACATCATAGATATCCAACCTGTCTGTAGACCAAAGTACATGTTAGAGAAACACATAAGAGTGCCTATAGCCAGTCCAACTAGCGTTGAACGAATCTAATGCCACACAAATCAGTTTATGTAGAGACAACCATTAAATATATATTCAACTAACGGAAAAATTTGTTGGCTCTTGACGAGAATCGCTGGCTTGAGAGGAAAAAACAGACATTAGGGTATTTACATGAGAAGGGTATGCCATTCCTACTTGTAAAAGAGTTGACGTGTTCTCTGTCTTCTATTAACATTGCATAAACTGGGTGCTATGTATTTTCGAACACCAGATACACTTTCGAAAAGATAGAAACGCACAGAACAAAAATGCACTTTTGCTGTAAAAGTAATTTAAGCTCCGGTCGCACCAGAGTGGTAAGAAGATACATGTGAAAAACAGCGGGGTGTCGGCTTATGAAGCCCATACATCTATGTGAGTGAAGGTCCTGTTTCTTTAGATACAGGATTTTAGTCTTGATTGTTACGGCTGAATTTTTTTTTCATGCGACTCATATGTTTTTAGATGATATAAATTGGTACTAAATCTTTTAGAAATTAACATGGCTTACCTTAACTTTATACCTCCAAACGACTACATTATGGGGAAATCTTGATACACGCGACTTATTCCAAAAGACATGACGTAGGATAATAAAATAGGCAGTCAAGGCATAAACAAGCTTTTTACAATCATTTGATCATAAACAGGTTTCATCTATAAATAATAAATGGTTAATCAGGCGTAATACACCTTTAAAAAAGTAAAAATTGGATATTGACCTTCTTTTTATCTTCTTTCCCATCTTAAAAATTACGCAAAAAAAGTAGGTTAGGCTTGGTTTATAACGAGCAATTGTTACTGACTTTACATGTGGTAGATACACGTCATTTTAAACAAAAAGTAACTGTTATCTGTTGGCGAGAAAACGTCTAGACCTATGTTTTATTGCATAGGACTTATCAGACTACGTCATGCTTTTTGGGGTTTTTTTTAAGAATTGACCGTGTAAACCGTATCAAGAATTCCCCTACATTATTAGCAATGAGTTCGAAGACAAAATGGAAATGTAGCTTATAAATACGGCGACATCGAAAAGATAATTGACTTCGATTCAGTTAATAAAACCGCTAAAGTGGATACAGGTATGGAGATCGACACAAATACCGAAAATTTAAAAACTGTATCGATTGATGACGGTAAGAGAAAGTACAAAAAGTAAACTTCCGAGCAAGTCCGTTTGTTTATTCAAATAATGTAAGACGAAGACACTAATGTACCTAAAGCGGCAGTACGTTGCAATATTCTGATACAAAGCGCTTATACACTGCTCAAATAATTCAAGACTAGCAACAGCAGTGTATTGCCTGGCTTTGCCCTGAAAGCAAAAAATAGAGGGAAGACATTTTTTTCTTCTCTTCATTCTTTAACTCTTCCTTCTTTTACTCTTCCTTTTTCTGACCTTCCTTCTTCCGCCCTTCCTTCTTTTACTCTTCCTTCTTTCGCTCTTCCTTCTTCCGCCCATGCTTCATCGACGTTTCCACCTGCTAGTTGCGGTAATGGTGATTCTCGTTCTCGTTCGCGTGGTCGAGGTCGTGGGAAAGCTCGTGGTGCTCTTGGGGGAAGTGGGGGCCGTGATGATAGGTTAAATGTCGATGCGGATTCATTCACTCGTCCTCGTAATGACGAATAACACGGTGATTAATACCCAAGGAATTCCACTTAACACTGTCGATGAAGTGGTTCTTCACCATATCCTGGTTGGAATATAATTAAATCACCCAAAGCCACTTAAACGCCAATCCAGTGAGATCGACTTTATCGTCAAGTCAGCAAGCGGTTTATTTTGTTCTCTGTGGTCCCACTATAACGAGATAATGGTATCATGGTACGTTGAACGTTTGGGTTTACATAGGTGTATATTAACGATATCCATTTTTTACCTAAGGACTTTGCAACTTGGGTGAATAAAAAAATTTCTACACGACCAGACCTTGTATTCTACCCAGACTTTTATGAAATAGGCAATGAAGAGATAAAGCCCGCCGGAACACAAAAATCATCTGTTGACCTTGCTCGTGCGAGGGTCTTAGAAACATGCAAAAGACAACTGCGCATAAGGCTGAAGACAGCTGCATTGCCCAGAGAAGCTGCAACTTTTGGTGTTCTTGTTTACGGTAAAAAAAAAAAAAAAAAAAAAAAAAACGGGTTAAACGAGAAAAACTTTGGATTTCATATAAGAGCCAGATTCGTTTTCCAGAGTTTTATTTAGGAAAGACACTGATATTCTTTATGATCATTTAGGCCTATGTTATGAGATTTTGGTTGTTTTGTTTAGTGACGGACACTATCCTTATGAGCGTGTCTCTGTCGGATTGTTGCCCACGTCACATAATACATATAAATGCGCAGAAAAGACATTGAAGGATCTAATCCAGTCAGAAGTAAGATGATAAATACATTTTAAATATATTTTGACGATACTAAATAGTCGTGTAGGAATCGATGCACATGTCTTTGCCAACAGAAAGCACAACAGATGAGTTCAGCCTCGTAGATAAAAATCATTTGCGACCGACTGTGACATACAGCTCCATTATAAAATATAATAAATAAACCTTTCGCCATGATAAACTTTTACATTCTTCAATAAACACCATGATATTAATTTGCTTATTTGACATTTCATACATTATAAAAACACGACAGGAAAGGTATTGTAAATGGAAGGATATTTGTTGTTTATTCTTCAAAAATGTTCAATGAAGTATATAGATAGGAGAAAAATAGAACCAAATGAGGTTGCGCCGTATACGAACAATTACTCAAAATAAGTGTATTAATAAATCAAATAAAGTACCAGCCAACTAAATGTTTATTTATTATATTACGTACGTACGTGTGTTGCTCCGACTAGGTTATGCTAGTCTTTTCACTGTAGGAGATACCAAAAAATTGTAATACGGAAGGCTCATTAAAAAATATGCGCAGGTGAGAGTGGGAGCATTTATTACGGAAAATTGAAAGTAATGAAGAAATTCAAATATTTCTAAGCCTTTGGCGCTTTTAATGTTATTGTTTGAGGTGGGTAGTAGATATTCCCCTTAGCTTTTTCGTAAAAAGAACAAGCGACCTACTCAATTTTCAGAACTTGAAAGTCAAATCCAAAAAAAAGCCAAAATAGACGTAAAATCAGCCTACAGATTGAGCAGAGCTTGATACAAATTGGTGTGATTTCCATTTGGGTATGGTTGCTTCGAAGAATCTTCACATACGAGTTTTCTTTCGAGTTAAACCTTTCACCAGTTCAACACGACACAGGCTTCACAACATACGGCAAATTGAAGTTGATTTAATTTTCGTATCATGTCCATTTCTTAACTTCATCATGCACTAATATCTTAGAAAATTAGAATAAAGATTATCATTAAATGAAGTCTTGTTACCTTCAAAAGCGATGAAACAAATGGTTTCTTACAGGAAAAATTGTGTAATAAGCAGAATAATCATTATCGGGCTCATCTTAATGGGGAGCAGAACGGGCAAAGCTAAGGAGCAAAATGCATAAAGCAAAGCTGGCTAACAGTGCGGTTTCTGTCCGGAAAATGAGGCGCCCAAGATGGTAACGAACAAAACAAAGAGAACTACCCACAAGTCGAAAACCGACCTTGCAAAACTAAGTTTCATGAAAGAGTAAAATATGTCCTGAAAATAGCAAGTATTCAAAAGCTAGATCATAATTAGGTAGCTTAAAAAAGATGCTAAATTGAAAAAATTGTAAACGTATAACAAATGACACAAACTTGGGCTATTCTAATCAATAAAGGAGACATTAAGTGTGTGTAAAAAAAACCTAGTACCTGCAAATAGCGCAGGAAGATGTATGTAATTTTGGTTCATATGTAAAATAAGACTACGAACGTTGCCTGCTTCTACTGATTGAAAAGTAACATCAGCATTAAGTTATCCAAATATTTAGCAGTCTCATTTTTTTTTAGAATCAACTTGGAATTTTCCCACACCAAAAACTACAACGACGAAAGATAGGTTCTTTTTATATCAAGGCAGACAACGTGCCCCAGAGGTGATGTTTAACATGATCATAAACGGTGGAACAAAGTATGATGAGAAAAAAAGGAAGGAGAGAAGATCCACAAGCAGCTATTTAATAAAGTATTACACAGACTTTTGCGTGTGTGACTTGCGTTTTCAGGGTGTATCTGTCCAAATCCGTAGAGGTCTTTAGCGGAGACCAAAATCAAGAACTGCTACTTCCTGATGTCTAACTGACTTAAATGTGCTAACACAAACAGTCACGATTTTTTTTTTTTATCTAAATAACCTAGCAATTATTTTTCGGTATCTACTTTTTTACGTTAAATATTTTACAAAAATACAATGGTCGATTTGGAAACCAGAGAAACTAACCAGGTTGATTTAGCAGAAAAATTGGATCAAAGCTGTCAAATCCAATCTAATGATGATACCACCACTACTACCACAAAGCCTAGTTGCAAAAAGAAGAAGAATAAAAAGAAGAACCAAGTTGTAGAGAGTTTGAACCCATTTTATCAAGGGAGAATGGAACAGTTTCCCGTCAGGGTCAATAACACCAAGACAAAGGGCCGTCATGCTGTTGCCTCGGAAAATTTAAAGGAAGGTGTGGACACTATTGTTGAAAAAGCTACCTCTTTTGTTGTAAGGTCTGAGTTTATTGACCAACAGTGCCACATCTGTTTAAATGACCTTGATGCTCAGAAAATCAAGTGCTCTGATTGTAACACTTCTTTCTACTGTTCTCAATCCTGTAAGCAAAAAGATCATTTGCATGCTTTTGCATGTGACCCTTTCTCTCAACTATATGCCATTGGACGTGCCACTGATGTTGACCCCGATTTGCTTCGTTTAATGACTATTCTTATCGCTCGTAAATATGTTGATAGTACAGACGAACAAGCTTACAAGGACTCTACTCCTTTCTGGTGTGTTGATGATCTATTGAGTCATCGAGAAAGCTGCAGTTCTGGTTTTATCAAGGTTGTGACAGATGCTTGTAAGTTAAACATCACTCTCGCTTTAAACACATCAACTAATACACTCTTGTTGTTAGCTCAGCGATTATCAATGGAAATGCCAGAATGTATTCGTATCCCAGTTGACGATATGGTAACACTTGCTTGCAGGTACAGTTAAAGCTTATTTATTTATTTATTAGCTTCTTAACTTTCCTTTTTATTTATAGAATTAATTCTAATGCCCATGGGTTAGGTGATAACCAATCTAGAAATACCGACGTTGCCCTTGGATTATTCCCTCTCGCAGCTTTATTTTTTAATCATAGTTGTAACCCCAACACTATGTTCGTTGGTTTACCTGATGGTAAATTGGCAATGAGAACCATTCGACCTGTTAGTAAGGACGAAGAACTAGTGGTTACTTATATTGATCTTTATTCTGATCGTGATGAAAGAAGACAAGAACTTTTAGAAACAAAGCATTTCTGGTGTAAGTGTAAGCGTTGTGCCAGCCCTATTGAAAAGTCCGTGGATCGATTCCTTCAGGGTGTTCTCTGTGACCAATGTGATGAAGATGTTTATGTTATACCCCCTACATCTATGGAGATATTGGTGAAAGGACAACGTAATTTATATACCAGCGGTGTTCCATTCAAGTGCGCATCGTGTAGTCATGAAAGCTCCTGTGATACTGTCCGTCAACGTTTAGAAGACGCAAGCAAAATTTATTCATTAGCTATGACAGCAATTCGTCAAAAACACGATTATAAAAGAGGAGCAGAGAAATTGGAACTTTTAACTAAAAGTGAAGCATCTCATGGTGGTGAATTGCATACATTGAATTCCTACCGATTTAATTCTTATATTCCGCTCATGAACTGTAAACGCCATAACGGTGATTTAAAAGGCGCGATTGAAGTTAACAAATCTATTTTGGTCATGATGGAACAATATTCAGAAATCGGTCTTTTACCTGGAAATACTTCTGAGATTTCTGATTTCTGGCAAAATCTGGGAGAGTTATGCAGCAAGATGGCGAATGAATCAAGGAGTCGCAGCCCTGTTCTAGAAAAGAAGTGGTTAAAGGAAGCCCGTTCTGCTTTCTCTCAAGCTTTAAAGATACGCACTATTGTTTTTGGTAAAAACCACTCCAAAACAAAGTACATTGAAAAATTCATTACAACCCTTTCCTCATCATTATAATATTAATAAATAAAATACTGTCATATGTGTAACGTTATTGAAACATAAAGAAACAAATTTTTGCTTCACATGGCAATCACAATAATGCCTCATAGAGTACACTTGGTCTAATGGAAACTATTTCAGTACAAGGCCCACCCGCTCCAAAAAATGTTAGAAGGTAATCTACATTAGATAAATTTTTTATTATGGCCCATTATATCATAAAACAGTATGGTAAGATATACGTGTCTGTCCGTTCAAATTTAAAATTATTTGCAAAATCTGTCTAGTAGTGGTTATTTATGGCTACAATATGAACTAAGCTGTGAAACAGATCGAGTTAAGCTTTTTTTTGCTCGAAAATACTTGTTCCTGATTCATATAGCACACCCTTCAAGAACAAATATGCGGTTGTGCCTATCCCGATATACATGCAAACAAAATTTGTCATTCTGGTCTAATGTTGGAAGTCAAACCACACACCGAAGTCGTGAAGTCAAAATTGAATGCGAAGATACCGACGGTTGAACCTTACAGCGCTGATTTATAAAATGACAAGACTATGTCGGCCTTAAAAATTGGCAGTTTGATGTCAATTTTAATGTTTTATACTTTTGTTCTGAATGTTATAGAGTGTGAAATGAACCTTTTAATACCAATAGCTAAATTTTGATCTGTCAACGATGAAAAAGCTTCATATCACTGTCTATTAATTTACCGTCGTTGGTTCAATAACGGTGACAATGACATATTGCCAAACTGCGTCTTAAATGTAATGAATATTTGGCTAAGTTTTATATCAACATAATCTCAGCTAATACAAAGGTGTATATAATAAGTTGATATAACTACTTATAAGACATACTAAAACACAATGACTATTAGTCATATGTAAAAATCAAACTAGTATGCTAAGGCGTTATATAGTCGTATTCTGCATAAAATACCTACAAATCAAACCGTACTATAATACAATATCAGAGGTAAATTTTGATTACCTGAATGCCAATTACATCTTTATTCTTTTTAAAAAAAAAATATCGTAATATATGTAATAACAACTTGGTATTGTACGTACCTCATTATACCTTCATATTATAAAACCTGAAAGCAACTTTTCATATTCAAAAAATATTAAAATACCGAATTTGAAAGTATCTGAAAGTAGCTACAAACCTGGGCTACATTATAACTAATTAAGGACCAACTTCCAGGTGTATTAAACTTCCAAACATAGTCCTCTGGGTATGGGCTACTACATGGTAAAGACAGTCAGATAATAATTGTAAATGTTGAAAACTAGGAAAAATAGCATGAGAGTTAATAACTTAACACATAAATATATTCCAGGTAACTAACTAACTTCAGCAATGATGTTACGTATACATGTTGCAGGATAATTCACTGTCCGCTCAATCTGTAAAGTACATTAATGCACAACAACACTGGATGTTATGTGTCACACTCAAAGATCATCATTATTGCTAGTGACGTATCACGTGTTTCAGTCTTTCTCTATGAGAGACATCCAAGAAAAAAAACGATTATCTTGTTTTTTTTTTCTTTTTCTTTTCATTGTTCTAAATGTCTTCTACAACACCCACGTACAATTCAGCTTTCCCAGCTCTAAACGCAGCAGGAGTGATGAGTAACCAAAATCGGCAGCCAATTCAGCAAAGTTCATCTGCCTATCCTAAATTCATTCCTCACTCGCTGGCGCCACCAAAGATTCCAAGCTATCTGAAGCAGACCAAATATGCATCTCTGGCTCTTGAACAATACAACTATCAGCAGAACAAATACCACTTGAGACCAAGCAGCGGATGCAATCAACCATTACCAAAAACCTCACCTTTGGAGGATGAGCAAATGGAACAACTTGATTTACGTTTACCCACGTTTTGGAACTCTAAAGATAAGTCTAAAAATGTTGAAGTTGGGACAAATGGTTTGGATTTGTCGTATATTGGTATTTGTTTTTAGACAACAAGCTTGCATAAATTTTGACTGGATTTTATACAGGACCTGGACAGAAAGAATCTCATGCAGCATTGGCTAGAGCGAATTTCCCGATGCGACCTCAATGTGGCATATTTTATTTTGAGATGAAAGTAATTTCGAAAGGCGATGATGGATATATCGGGATAGGATTTTGTTGCGCTTCCAACAAGCTAGAAAGACTTCCAGGTAAATAGTATTGTTTATCTTATCCCAATTTTGATGTGCTGACAATAGATATTAGGCTGGGATCCAGAATCCTGGGGTTATCACGGCGATGATGGACATTCATTTGGTGGATCTGGTACTGGAAAAAATTATGGTCCTTGTTTTACAACTGGAGATGTAATTGGATGTGGTGTTGATTTTTCAGATAATTCTGCTTTCTACACAAAAAATGGGCGACATTTAGGTATTGCCTTTAAAGACATCATACTGGATAAGCCAGTTTTCCCTGCAATCGGTCTGCGCACACCTGGCGAGCAAGTCACAGCTAATTTTGGCCATGACCCCTTTACTTTTGATATTGAACAATATATCAAGGTAGTTACTGAAATTGTTGAAAGCGTTTAATAAAAATTGCTTATATGTTAAAACATAGGACCAAAAGATACGTGTTATCAAAGATATCACAAAGACTTCAACAGCAACTAAATACTTCAGTTCAAACACTGTAGTGGAACTACAAGATAGAGACATGAAATCGAAAGAGGTGATGGATCAACTAGTTTTATCGTATTTAATTCACCATGGTTATACGGGGGCAGCAAAGGCAGTTATACAAAATTCTGATCATGCTTCTGGTCAGGAGTTTTTCTTGTCCGATTTATCTAAAGTGGGCGAAAAAGATATGGAAGAGAGACAAGGTAAGTAGCGGCAGCTTATTTTTTATTATGACTGGATATTGACTTGACTTCATTTAGTTATACGCTCTGCAATTATAAAAGGAAATATTGACGAGGCTATTAAATTGATTGACATGTATTTTCCTGGTGTACTCCAAGAAGAAGGTC
Source organism: Mucor piriformis (assembly GCA_943193625.1). NCBI lineage: Eukaryota > Fungi > Mucoromycota > Mucoromycetes > Mucorales > Mucoraceae > Mucor > Mucor piriformis. Next base: position 1,136,741 of record OW971869.1, on the reverse strand, counting down.
GAGGACAAGAATTACAGTTATGGTTAAAATGTGGAAGATTTGTTGAAATGATGCGTGAATGTTGTAGTCACAATAAAGGTAGACTATTAGGAGCAAACTCGATATCAGAAAATGGTAATGGGCTAGTAAGAAGTAGAAAATACTCCTATGATGATCTTAAGCAAGATATGCATGAAGGCGAAAATAAAAAATCGCGCTCAGATTCCCCATCAGCATCATCACCCACTACTAGCATTCATTCGCCTATCCCTACTGCTGAAATTTCAAGAGGACGTAGACTCAGTTATGCGGCAATGGCAGCCTCTTTATCACCATCCAGTAGCACCGAATTGCCGAAAGCACACTCTTCCAATGTACTTGATAACAATCCTGATATCATGGACATAGACGACTGTAATGATAGTAATCATTCTGGCTGTGGAAATATTTGGGGAAGAAGAACAAGCGCCTCAAGTGCTACGAATAGCTTTATGAGTACAGACAATAACTCGACAATAGAAGATGGAAATGGAAATAGCATCGAAACGGCTGAATCTTTAAAACATGTGATGGAATATGGCCAAAAGTTACAAGAGGAGTATCGTTATGATACACGAGAAAAGACACGATGTCGTCTTGTGGTAATAGAAATTACACTCTATCCGGCTTGCGCACTGTATTTACTTAATATTGTTAGGAAATATTCTCTCTTTTAGCCTATCGCGATCCTGATAATAGCCCAGTGGCATACTTAATGAATGTTTCTCGAAGAGATGCCTTGGCAACTGAGGTGAATGCAGCCATATTGGGTAAGTTTTTAACCATGTTTTCATATTGAGATGTTTGCTAACTGCGCGTCAGCTTTCCAAAATCGGCCAGAAATGCCAGCAATGGAACGCATATATAGACAGGTATCATTAGTTAATCAAGAGCTAGCCTTTGAAGGAAATGGGAGAGCTGCACTTATTGATACGGACGAATACTGTGCTTGTACAATCAATACATTTAATCAATAAAAAAAAATATCATTTATAAAGCTAACTATTTTTGAGGAACAGTAATTGATTAAACTTACTTTTCGAAAAGTGGCATCTGTCACTTCCCGCTTATTGATTTCAAATAAAATGGAAGAGGTGTGTTTGGTTAAAACGGTGTAAGATTGACCGATATGCCATTAAAAAAGACGGGGATCTCATATTATCTGAGCTGTTACCTAATCTGAAAGAACGAGTAGCAACGACAGCATATCTCGAGAGCTTTTTTTCAAAAAAAATTATTATTAACCCTGCCTTTAACTGTAGAAAAGAAACATATCAGTAATTCTACTCTGATATATTTATTAAACAACTACTAGTCATGTAAAAGCTTCATTAACTTGTTCAGTTTAAGACAACTTTTATTAGAACTCAGCTTACTCTGAGGGGAAAAAGTAAACGTTCGACGTCGGACACCGTCACAATGATGGCGGGGTTTTAAATCATGAATCAGGGAAATCATTTTACTCAAAGGATGAGCAATTTACCAAAAATCGAAGAAGTCTCCCTCTCTCATCCGTATCTCCACACGCAATGCCTAAAGGTGCGTATCACCAAGATAATTTCGAAAAAAATGTTTAGGGTATAATCAATATGAAGCTGAAGCACACTACAATGACGGATGGATGGATTAGGATTTCAACATTGAAGATGGTAATAAAAAAAAAAAATCGGATGCGTCAAGTAAATGGGGATAACCGGCACATCCATCCATCAACAAATATCACTCATAATCAATGTATCGAATACTGCAATCAAGAGGATGTTACTATAGACGGATTCATACTATAAATCACCAAAATCTAGACATTTTTCACCTCCTCATCGCCCAAATTTACAGCCCTACCATGCAACAACGCTCACGCTCTTATTGATTATATCCAGAAACATTGTGCTGTTTAACTATGTGAAAACTAACGTTTTTTTTTTGTCATTAGTTAGCGTTTCCGGCACAAAGTACCGTATGACCCTCGGTCTCCCCGTTGGTGCTGTTATGAATTGCGCTGATAACTCTGGTGCTAAGAATTTGTACGTCATTGCTGTCCGTAACATCAAGGGTCGTTTGAACAGACTTCCTGCTGCTGGTTGTGGTGACATGATTGTTGCTACCGTCAAGAAGGGTAAGCCCGAATTAAGAAAGAAGGGTAAGTTTTTTAGAACCGGAATTATAAAGTCCTGCCTCAATTGACTGATGAATATCTTACATTAGTTATGGCCGCTGTTGTCATTCGTCAACGTAAGGCCTGGCGTCGTAGAGACGGTGTCTTCCTCTACTTCGAGGATAACGCTGGTGTCATTGTTAACCCTAAGGGTGAAATGAAGGGTTCTGCCATCACCGGTCCCGTCGCTAAGGAATGTGCTGATCTCTGGCCCCGTATTGCCTCTGCCTCTGGTACCGTCGTCTAAATACATTTACCTTGTATTGAACCGAATGAATAAAAAAATCACTTTACTGCGTTTTTCTAACATTATTTGCTTTTTATTTTTGATTTGTACAATTAACTGAACTTACTGATTTTTGTGGTACAGAAACAAAAAAGATTTACGCTAATAAATATATTATGCTGTGAACTGAACTGAGAACGTTTGTTTTATACAATATCATTATTTTATTTTTTTTATACGGGATTTCTATTGCTTTTTCTTTATTTTTTAAATCAAATCGGTCACTACGAAGATAAATTAGACACTGAAAACTTGCTGCTTGTATACGCTTACCATTCATGGGCATTTCATCAATCTGTGTACTGTAATATTGTTCGATATCACGTAAAATCTTGAGATCATCGTTCTTTACAAAGTTAATTGCAACACCCTTACGACCGAAACGACCTGATCTACCGATACGATGAATATAGTTTTCACGGTTGATAGGCAAATCGTAGCTACAAAAAAAGGTGTCAATTATACAATGCATGTCAAAAGAAAGGCGTAAACTTACTTGATAACTAAAGATACTTGTTGAACATCGATACCACGAGCCCAAACATCAGTTGTGATTAAAACTCGGCTAAAAACAATATGTCAATCTCATTTATAATCCTTAAAGCTCTAAATAAAACTAACCTAGCACCTTGACGGAATTCCTGCATAATTGCATCACGCTCCTTTTGAGGCATCTCACCGTGCATAGCGGAAACTGTAAAGTTTGCCTCTCTCATCTTTTCAGTCAACCAATCAACCTAATAATAAAAAAAAAAAGGTATGAGTTAGGCCAAACTCCCACCTTCTTTCTATAACGCGTCCAGCCAAAACTTACCTTTCTTCTAGTATTACAGAAAATAACAGCTTGTGTAATTGTCAAAGTATCGTAGAGATCACATAAAGTATCGAATTTCCATTCTTCGCGTTCGACAGCAACAAAGAATTGCTTAATACCTTCCAGAGTCAATTCATCACGCTTTACGAGAATACGGATAGGATCTGTCATGAAGTTACTGGTCATTTCTAATACATCGTTGGGAAGAGTAGCAGATAAAAGGACAACTTGAGTTCCGGGAGGGAGATAACGATAGACGTCGTAAATTTGATCCTTAAAACCACGGTTTAAAAGTTCATCGGCTTCATCAAGAACAAGCATCTTGATGTTACGTGTACGTAAAGTACGACGACGAATCATATCATAAACACGACCAGGTGTACCTGATACAACCTGAACACCAGCTTCTAATTTACGGATATCTTCGCCAACACTGGTACCACCGATACAAGCGTGACATTGAACATTCATGTAATCACCCAGTGCTAAAACAACACTTTGGATCTGTGTAGCTAATTCACGTGTTGGCGATAAAATCAATGCTTGTGTTTCCTTCATAGTGGTATCAATAGCTTGCAAAGTTGAAATAGAGAAAGTGGCGGTTTTACCAGTACCAGACTGGGCTTGAGCAATAACATCACGTCCCTTGATGATGGGAACGATAGCTAATATATTCATTAGTGACAGAATAATTTTAATGCATGTCTAATCAAACCTCTTTGTTGAATAGCTGAAGGCTTTTCGAAGTTATAGGCATAAATACCACGAAGTAAATCCTCTTTTAAACCAATAGAGTCAAAAGTGGGAACGACTTTGACCTAAAAATATATAACAAAAATATCGAATCAATACGCCGCGTTGGTTTAAAGACTGAACTGTATCTTACACTTTCTGAAGTCTCGAAAGCGAGCTTATCATCGTTAGAATGATCGAACGACATGTTGCAGAATAATGTGATAGAGATGGTTTGGAACCTTTTCAAGGTAAAATACAAAAAAAAAAAAATTCCATGACGTAGATTAAGCCGTCACGGATTGAGGCGAAAAAGCATTAATTGTGATCTTCTTGCTTTCAAACTTAAAATTCGCAACAGCAGCACTTTATGTGCAATTATTAAAAAGTAAATTTTTGCAACATATTTATCAAGGGATAACAATTCAATTGACGGCGCCCTGTACGTCTTGACAGACCAAAACAAGACTCATTCTGAGTACTTAAAAATCCCCAGGCCGTGAGAAAGGCATTTTAATAGGAGATTATAAGTGACTTGCCAGATCTCATTACGACTCATCTAATTATTTAAGATTTTTTCCTATCATATAATCCCTTTTCGCTTTCACTCACTTATTAATTAAAATGTCTACTCCTACTCTTGTTGTCGGTGTCCTTGGTAAGTTCAAAACTTGGCATGTCTGCTGAGAAGGTATCTAAATGATTATGAATAGCTTTGCAAGGAGCCTTTGTCGAACATATCCACATGTTGAATAGAATTCCCGACGTCAAGGAAGCTATTCCTGTCCGTACCGAAGAACAATTGAACTCGATCGATTGTTTGATTATTCCCGGTGGAGAATCTACAGCCATGGCACTTATTGCTGAACGCTGTAACATGTTGGAACCCCTTCGTGCTTTTGTTCAAAAGAAGCCTACCTGGGGAACCTGTGCAGGTATGATCATGTTGGCTAAGGAAGCCACTGGAGCCAAGAAAGGAGGACAACAATTATTCAACGGTTTGGATGTTTGTGTCAACCGTAACCAATTCGGTACTCAAAAGGAGAGCTTCCAAACCATGTTGCATTTACCTGAGATCTTGGGCGATGAGCCTTTCGCTGCTGTCTTTATTCGTGCCCCTGTTATTTCTGAAATCAGATCACCAAAGGTTAAGATTGTTGGAAGATTGGAGCAAAAGCACGGCCAAACCGAAGCTGAAACTGCCGTTGCTGTTCTTCAGGAACATCTTTTCGCTACTGCTTTCCATCCCGAATTAACTAGCGATAACCGTCTTCATCAATTCTTTGTCAGCATGTCTTTGGAGTTCAAGAACAACAACTAATTTCTTTTTTCACAATACCCCACCCACACACACACACAACCCACACACTTGATACATTATTATGGAAGATTTAATTAGAATGTTTATATTTTAGAAAAATGCAATTATATTACTATTAAAGAAGTTATAAATATGGGCTAATGCGGAAATGGTATCAAATGGTCCATCTTTGCCTTTAAGATTATTTATAAACAAGTATTTACTAATAAGATTTCTTGATTGTTGCTTTTACTTGAGGCCTCCCGTTACCTGTATCTTTTTTTATTCGTTGGAGCATGACTCCACGTTTTTATTGCGAATCAAATCGATATCAAGTGGGTATGAAGGCGATACATCTTTACCATTAAATACACATTTATTAGCCTTGATAGCAATTCTTGAACTTGTACTGCCAGTTTCCTTACTGGTTATCATTATTGGAGGGTCAACTACTACATATTTCATCAGTAATACGCCCAGTAAGACTACTTGGTGTCGCCGATTTTTTTAACAGCTTATCAAGCAGGCTAACAAAAACAACGGTAAAAGGCCATTTTCTGTTCATCTGTATTCTACCTTCTCCTTGATTCAGTTTTTTTTTTTTACAAAAAAAGTTTAATAAGTGTAATCCACAGTCTCCAACGTGTCAAAAAAAAACACCCCCGATTGTCAGGACAATTCAGACATAGAAAAATAAGCTTTGTAGTTTCAAAAAAAAAAAAAGAAAAGAAAACTATCTATTATTTATTTTTGAGATTAGAGCGCCCTATTTTATTTATGATTTCCGATTTTATCAATATTGATTTTTTCATTCACGTTGGTAGCATCAGAATAGCTTTGGCTAGATGCTGATGAGATTGAAAAACTTGTATCTTTCTTAGGCTTACTAGGGAATGCTTTCGCGTGTGAATAAACCATACCCGCAATAAAACCTAGACGTTTGAATTAGATACAAAAACTAAGAAAACAAAACATATACATAAATCTTACCAATCAGAATAGCTGAAACGTTACTAACGGTGGCAACATCTCCGAAAAACACGATACCAGAAATAGCGATCGGTAACTTGTTTAGTGATCCGACCATAGAGTAAGTAGTTGAGGAGGTTGTACGTACGCACCAAGCAGATGCATAAGACATACCAAATGCAGAAACACCGGAAAACACCATTGCCCAAATACGTGCCTGACGCTGTTCAGGAGGACTATGATATAAAAAAGTAAGTAACTACGAATCAGAAATTGTACAAGTATACTTTACAAGTTTACCAACAAGTTGCTAGCAGACCAGTCTTCTAACAATAAACTTGGAATCAAAAGTAAAGGGATAGATAACAAGTTGTTGTAGTATACAGTATCGAAATCCTTGAAATTTGTCAACTTGATACGTTTACGCATGTATAATACAAATGAGGCCGACGATAAACAGTTGATAGCCATCCAAAAGTAGCCGGTCATTGTTGTACCATTGGTAAGTAGTGTCGTTGCATCGAAAAGTGATTGAAGAGCACTACCGACATCATGCCAACCAGCAATCACTGATGACAATGTCTATTGTAGCAAAGTTAATACCCCTTTTTTTAGTATACATATAAAATGCATAACTATCCATACCATTAAAGAGAAAGAAACCATCATCATAGAGGTAACACTTCCTCCAAACCAAATAACTTCTCCATATGCAATTAAAATGATAGTTAAATTCTTGAAAATGGTATAAACAGGAATGGGTAAATATTGCAAAGCCTTGGAACCGGTGTATATCATGGCTACTAAGAATACAACAATAGGATACCATTTCTTGGCCACGTCAGCGTCAAATTCCTTGAATTTGATCAGGTTTAAGAATTTAAAGAATTGTAAGAATCCTACAGTGACTAAGCTCTTTATTTTCTCTCGGTGTTAATATTAAATATACGTAGTAGTACTAGATTATTATACCTGGATAGTTAACAAGAAAAAGACCATATTGAAGTCACCACTCACGACATATTTATTCGTCACCGTCATAACAATACTGGCAATGCAATATGTAGCAATAGGTAATCCTGCCTTGAGTGCGGGAGACATGGTGACTTTCTTTGATGCAACAAGAGAACTTGGATTTGGCAATTCTAACAAACTGCCTGTATTGACCGTTAAAGATACCTGCTGGGATCTAACGTCGTCTTGATCACTTTGTCTAAATCCCATCTTTCTTTTTACAAGTAAAATGAGAAAAGATAGTTTATAAAATCGACGGAATGCTTTGATCTCGTTTGCTTTTATAGCTATTGAGTTTTTTTTTAATTGTTTACAGTTGTGTTGTGTATACATATTGAAACATACCTAATGATTACTATAATGGGATATGATAGGAATGATCATAGCCAATAGAAATGATGACTGTGCACGGTTTATCCATTTCTCAAGCTTTGTCGTGATGCCTCACTCATACATTATTACACTTGTTTATCTCGCTAGTATGCACTTTTATGAAACTGTTTATCTATTTGCATACCGCCTTCGCTTTATGTTTTTTTCCTCAAGAAAGCTATATTTTTTTTTTTACCCCTTTCAAGTAGTAATACGCATAAAAGCGAGTCCTTCCACCCCCAGTAAATTAAGGTTTTTTTCAGTGCCCCTCCTCCTCACTGATTTATTTATAGTTTGCCCTTTTTTTGTGTCGAAAAAGTATGTGACACTGCCCCTTTGTTTTTGTTCCTTTGTCAAGCAAGTTGATAAACTAGTAGTGGACAGTCACGTTTCACAACCAGGATAGACTATCAACGCGGATGTGTGAGAGAAAAAAAAAAGATCATCCTTATTTTTCCTTCTTTCTTTTTTATATCCTTTTTGTATATTCGTAACATGAATCAGATTTTATCAGGGAACTACCGATTGCCAATAGAGATACTCCAAGAAATATTCAAAAAATTAGAAGCCAACAAGAACGAGCTCAAGACCTGTTTACTTGTATGCAAGACTTGGAATTTTGTAACGCAAGGATTCTTTAATCAAGATATCAAAATAAAGATAAATGACATGTCGTTAAAACGACTTTATAAGGATTTACCGGCATTTGGACATAAAGTAAAAAGGCTCACTTTGAATTACTTATCTACTGGAACTGAATCGGCTGTCACCTTGAGGTCCGTACTGAACATGTGCCCAAATCTGGTTGAGCTACAGTTTGATTTTACAGAAGTGTATGAATATTTAAAAGCCCTTAATTGTCATGAAGCGGTTTTACCAAGTATCCAACATATACGGGTACTTGACTTAAAATCGTGTTCACCAGCAGTCAGAAGGTTTCATTTGTGGGTCAATTTCAGGTTTCGTGCTACAATAACATCGCTTGAAATAGACGATTTGGAAGAAAATGGTGCTTTAAAGAACTATGGCGGGCTAATAAAATTAGCATCCACCTTTCCCAACTTGACATACTTGAGAGCTAAATGTCATTCGATTGTAGAAAGGGACCTCAGTGTAAATTTAACCAGCCTACTTTTAGAGTGCCCTGAACTACAAGAGCTCAAGTTATACGGCATTGGAATCATCACAAACCAAACGGATCTTCCAAACCGATATCCAAACATCACAAAACTCAAATTAAAGGTAGCTCAGATCGATATCAGATTATTGCAATATATTACAACAAGATTTGAAAATGTGGATAATTTACGTCTGATCACTTTTAATATTTTACCAAACAATACTTTAAACGAACAGGAATCCGATAAAATATTGCGTGATTTGGAAGCTTATACTGATAGGATGAAGAGAGTAAACATCAACTATAAATATAAGACTAGTAATCATGTCACAAACCGTGGAAAGGTTAGACCGATCGGGAACACCAATACAATTATGATGATGGGATTACCTGATGGGTTTATATTACGCGAACCAGGATGGATGGGTGGCGACTGGCTAGACGTAGACGAAGATGAAGACGAAGAGGAGCTCTATGATGAAGACGATGAAGATTATGAGTCCGGTGATTATATCGCGGATATGCGACTTGCGCATATGCTTTATCAGCATCTCTTGGATCGTATTGAAGGGGGAGAAGGTATTGATGAGTATGACGAAGAAGAAGATGAAGATGAGGATGATTATGTTGATCCATTAGATGAGGAAGAGCTTATTAGAGCTTATTACTCTCTCTAAACATTTTTGCTTCACAAACATGGGCTTTTGAAAATAAAATTAGATTGCTGCTGCTTTTTTTTTTAGAACGTCTGGCTTCAAAAATCAAACTTTTTACTTTTCTTTCTTAACCAGCTTTTTATATAATTCAAATGAACAAAGAAAACAATACGCCTGCGCTGAGAGCCAGAAACTTGAATCAAAACGTAATTAAACATTAAACTTTCTTTTAAGCTTTTATTAATCGCGATCATGTAGAGCGGTTATAACGCCAATGAAACATCGTCACTTAAGGTAATAGAAAGAAGTGTTTTTTTTTATTTCATAGTTATTAAATAGAAGCTTTTAGACATTGATCAAAGAAAATGTAACTACTCAGCAACATCACAATCCAAAGCGTATTAGTATTGCTGAAAAGGTAGGGGAAAAAAATTGGGATCCCATTCATCCTTTGTATATTAATTTTATAAAAGAATGTCAACAATGGAAATAACGAGAATGCAAGAGAAAACAGCACGACAACGGAAGGCGGATTAAGGGACGCACAAAAAGTACCAACATGGGTGTCTGAAAGTTGGAACAGATTTGCAATTGTTGATTCTGAGCCTAGCAAAGATTTCATCAAAAAAGTAACAAAGGATTCACGATTTGGCACACCAGTGAATGAACAAACAAAATCTACTACAGCCATTGAACAATCCCCTGTGTCAGAGCATACAAATTACAAAGAAGCTAAAGAGTCGCGTATGGATACCGCACAAACTAAATTAATTCAAGAATTAAAACAAAAGGTGAGCGAATTGAAACAACAAAACAACGACAAAAAGGAGATATTAGCAAAAACCGTCGATTCGAAAAACAAATTTATCAAAGCAGAGAAGGTGCGTAAATCACATATTGAAGAATTAAAACAAGAAATCGCAGAGAAGGAAGAAATTCAGGAGGAATTACTTTCCATTTTAAAGCCAATTGAAGAGAAATCAAGTTTACAAAGATTGAAACAAAAGCAAGAGTTAGTCATAGAGTTATTAAACACATTATCATTTCTTAATTTCGAAATCTCTGAATTACAAGAAAATGCTTAACTTAAGGGCATCACTGCATCTCTTGACCAAGTTTTAAATAAATTTTTATCCATCCTGTTATAGAAATGTTTGCATAAAAGACAAATGGAGTCCTAGTTTTTTTTTCCTGTGCAACATACATTGTCATGTTTACAGTTTACTAAAATGAGATGATCTCAAGTATACATCCTTCTTTTCTCATTTTATTATTTTTATTTTCTATTAGTCATGACCGATTCATATGATCAGTATGCTGAACAATTATTAAACAAAGTCTTCCAAAACGTGAAGCAAACTGCATCTCCTCCCGCAGTAAGCCATGAAGACCAACTCTTAAATCAAATATTGCTGAACACCCCTCGATTTGCGAACGGTCTTCCTTCAACTCCCGTTTACGGAAACAGCAATGAGTTGTTTTTACTTCAACAATTAAACCAGCAGCAGATGTTATTAGAAAGACAGCAGCAGTTATTATCTCCAAGCCTTTCGTTTCCTCAGATTCCTACACAACCTACTGCAATAGACCCTCCTCCTGCTGTAATTGAAGAACCTCCCGTCAAGAAAATCGCTCGAGTGCCTGTCTCTGCTGTAATCCCGGAACCAGTGGTAGAAGAGAAACCGATAATCCAGCAGTCTGTGCAGCCAAGTCCATTGAAGAACCAGTCCTCTCCGCCAAGTCAATTGAAGAAAAAGAAGAGTTTTATTGGTTTATTGGCTGAAAGAACGAGCAAAAATAAAGAATTCGCTGCTGCTGCTGCTTTAGCTACAGCTACCATGAAGGAGAAATCTATACAACAACAATTTAAGAACAGAAGACAGGAACAGGCGTACGCACGATTACAAGCACAGGAGCAGGCGCAGATAGAAGCTGAGGCACAGGCTGAAGCTCAGGCCGAATTGCAGTCCCAGCAAACACGGGAGCAAATAAAATATATTCCGCAAAAGTCTAAAAAGAAAGTGATAGCAGCCAAATCGTACGAAGCTCCCCGACCAGTTATTGAAAAAAGACCCAGTTTCTGGAAACCACGAGAAGAAAGACCAAAAGGTTGGTGGAAAGGACAAAAAGGACACACAAATCAGCAACAAGAAGACGAATACGAAGAAATAGAAGTAGAGGACGAAGAAGAAGAGGAGGAAGTTATTATAGTCCCACCTAAAAAGACCAAAACAGTTGTTGTAAAAAGAGTCGTGGTTCCTAAAAAAGTGCCTTCAATTAAAGGAACAAAGTCAAAAAGACCTATGGCTTTTAAACCACCTCCATCTAGAAAGAACAAAGTTAGCGAAAAGAAAACAACACATAGTGAGACGTGTACTCATGTTACCAGCGCAACCAGTGCTATGCAACCAATGTACGTTATGCCTCAACAACAAATGTACCAACAACAAATGTACCAACAACCCTATTATCCACAACCCATGATGATGCCTCAACAAAATGGGTACTATGGTATGCCAAATATGATGGGCGGTGGTATGTTCCAGGGGCCACAAGTTTCACATGTAAAGGAGGAGAAAGAGGCGGCGGCACCAGCAAGAAGGAATACAACAGTTTATAATCCAAGAGAAAGTACAAATGATAAATGCTCCATCATGTAAAAACGTGTGTATGTTATTTAATAAATAAACAGGGTCATCCATGGTGCATTATAATATGTAATTTTATTGTTGTTGTTCCATTAATTTATAACGACTGTAATCACTCTACTCTGTGAGATACAGCTACGTCCATTTTAATGATGACAGATTCCAACATGCTTGATAACTGAAAAAAAGGAAAAAGGGTGCTTATTATTAACAGCATGTACATTAAAAAATAGAAAAATGGAATACATACGATTGGATCATTTATGGAATCTACAAACTCAAGCTGTCGTGTGATAATTTTGTGTGCCTTTTGTATATTCCCAAGTTGAATCAAATCCTCTGCAAAATACAACCAGCATTTGCATTCTAATATGGGATCTTTTAACCTTTTTGCTAATTTGATTTGTTCAATTGCTAAAGCACCTGCTTTATACGCCTTTGCAAAAAAAAATAAAAAGGAATTAACTAATGTGATTAAATAAGAATGGCTTGTGTACACTTACATATTTTGTATTACTCTTGCCTAAAGAGCAATAGGCTCCACCTAATACCGAATAATACACGCCTGTGACAGCAATCATATGTGCCCTAGAAGCGATACTCCACATTCTACGACACCAAGACATATTCACAACTGCTGATTTAGCAATATAGTCCTTATCCAATAAAATAAACAATATGTCGATTTTACAATTAAAAACACCTAATAATAACGTCATTAAATCCCCAGGCGAAGACCGAAGTACACGGACAATATATTCAACTGTTTGGTAATCCGAACATGTAACAAGACCGTAACAGTTTATTCTATCCGAATTACCTACTTTATATAAGCGTGTTGTGTCTGGATTAAGAGGATCCGAAATGTATAAACCGGTGTTTTGCAAGTCTACAACAAGTATGAAATGTTAATGGACCCTATGGTTTTTTTTTGAAAAAAAAAGGGACAGGTTGTCATACCTGATATTCGCTGTTTTGATTCAGTCAAATGAGTCCAAGAAAATACTTGATTTAGTTCACATTTCGTTGAAACTGACATTTTGAGAAACTGAGAAATCGCAACTGCACTGAGGTTGAAAGAGGCGGAGGGACAGCACAAATTAAGGTTTAACAAGAGAGTGCGGGTTGCATGATGATTCGATCATCATCTGACCTTGACACTACGACTATAAAGATAAGAAATATAAAAGCCGTTCTTTTTCCCTCTCTTTTTCCTTTATTATTTAACAAGATGAAATACACCAATATTCTATACTGCAGCATATTACTGCTGTCAACCACAGTTTCTATAACAAGCGCTGATGAGCAGCAAATGGCGTTTGGGCAACCTGAAATTCAGATTCAAAATGAGCTTAATGTGTTGGTGGATGACTTGGTTCAAGTTGAATCGATAGCTACCTCTTGTAGTAGCTGTATATCTTTACTGCATATCATTAAAAAAATGTCATATATGCCAGAAAGTTTTTTGATAAGCACTTTAACAAAAGTCTGTAAAAAAACTCAGAAAGTCGATGATGAAGTTGTATGTATTACTATTTTTTTTTCCCCATATTTTTGCTAATTGTTTTATGTGACAGTGTGAAGGTGTGATAAGAGAACAAGCACCAATTATCCGTAAAGTTCTGCCGGTACGTAAATTTCCTTTTCGAGATATATTTGTATTTACTGTTTTTTTTGGCTATTGCACTAGTCTATGACTATATCAGGTAGAGATGGTCATCTCATGTGCGCCGCCATTCTTAATTCGTGTCCTTATCCTGGTAATTAAGCTAATTAATCAATAATTGTATCCTATTTTAACCCGATTCTCTGCTGTAGAGGTGGAAGAATGGAATGTTCCATTTCCAAAGCCAAAACCAAGCGTATTACCGAAAGCCAAAAAGTCCAAAGGACAAACATTGACTGTACTCCAATTAAGCGACTGGCATATTGATCCTGATTATCAGGTAAGGTATAATAGAATGAAGAAACAGTTCTCTATAACTAATCATTGATTCATACTAGCCAGGAGCTGAGGTGATTTGTGATAAACCAATTTGTTGTAGACCTGCATATACCGATTATACCAACATTACCCAGTCGGCGTCTATTTGGGGTAAAAACAATAAAAAACCACTGCTAATCATATACAATACTAACAAGTTATAAAACAGGTGAATATAATTGTGATACTCCCTTGTCATTGATTCAGTCATTATTAGAATACATTCCGAAAGTAGAGCAAAGTATTTCATTTGGTATCATGACAGGTGATGTACCTCCTCACGAGGTCTGGTCCACTTTACCCGTACTAAAAACTCAAATGATCCAAGATGATACGTATAAACTACTTCATGCTCATTTCGACAATCCGTACCTATTGAATACCATGCTATATCCAGCTGTGGGTAATCATGAAGCGGCTCCCTCCAACAATTTCCCTCTCAAGACATCTAACGTTCCTGTCGAAATCGAAAAGAATTATCTCGACCTGAGATGGCTCTATAAAAGTCTAGCAACTAGTTGGGAAGGTTGGGTATTGCCTTCGAAAGGTCATGCGGATCTCCAATCGAACACCGGAAGCTATGCTGTTCGTCCTGTTCACGGGCTTAAACTCATTAGTTTGAATACAAACTTTTGTTACATATTGAATTGGTGGTTATATGAACATCCTATGCAAAAGGATCCTAATGGTATCTTTGCTTGGCTTATTAAAGAACTGCAAGATTCCGAAGATAAAGTGGAACGTGTTTGGATTATTGGACATATTGCACCTGGTGACAATACATGTTTCCATGATTATGCAAATTACTACAATCAGATTGTAGACAGATATGCACATGTTATTTCTGCACAATTCTTTGGACACACTCACAAGTAAATTTTAATTTACAACATCTATGATTAACATATGTACTAACCTGCTTGTTGTTTCAAGAGATGAAATGACCATCTTTTATGGCCATAACAAGAATCAAACAGCAGACGAGGCTATTTCTGTAGGTTATGTAGCTCCTTCTATCACACCTTATCTTGATCTTAACCCTGGCTTCCGGTTAGTTCACTTATTTTGTTTGTGTACATAACATGACGAACCAAAACTAACGCCGACACTTCATTAGAATGTACAAAATTGATACTGTGACTTTTGAAGTGGTGGATTCAATTACATATACCGCCAACCTAGACGAAGCCTCTACATGGCTTGCTGGACCTGTAAGTTGGTTTATGATAATATTTTTGCATGAAAAAAAGACTTAACTTGTTGGACTAACTAGGACTGGCATATTGAGTACTCAGCAAGAGAGGCATTTAATTCAAGCAGAGCCCATTTGAGCTCGCCTACATCCCCTTTATCAGCAGCCTGGTGGCATAATGTTACCGTTGATATGGAAAATGATCAAGAGACGTTTGACAAGTATTACAAATACACAACCAAGTCTTCGCCCATGACTAAAGAATGTGTCGGTGACTGTAAGAAGAATGTCATTTGTAATATCCGGGCCGGAAAGTCCGAACAACGTTGTGATTATGAATCCGACGTATTCCATGGTGAATCACAAAGGAAATCTTATAAACCAGAAGCCCATAACTGCGCCATGAATTTGGAAAGCATTCGTGCAAGAAAGCAGAGAACGGCATTTTAAAATTATTTTCTTGCCCAGAAGCGTTTCGGTGGCTTTTTTTTCAAAAAAAAAAAAAATACTCAGGAATAATAAAAAAAAAAAAATTAAGCTTGGAATCAAATTACCTTTTTCTCAACATATATTTAAAATGGCCACCAATATGGAGATGTCTTTAAGTTACCCCGCCTCCAAGTTTGAGGCTGATAACACCTTAACCAACCCCATTGTTTTGGAAAAGTATCAACTCGCTGCTGATATCGTCAACGGTAGGATCGGTTCATGTGTTAACTTTGATAGATCTTGCTCATTAAACTTTTTTATATTTTTTTCTAGCTGTCCTTCCTAACGTCGTTAGCAAGGTTTCTGCTGGTATCTCTGTCTGCGATCTCTGTCAATTCGGTGATGATCTTATCGAAGCTCAAGTAAGTAACTTTTTCTTTTATTAGAGATCAGGGAACAATGCTAATCCTTTCAAACAGACCAAGAACATGTACAAGTCTACTGAAAGAGGTATTGCCGTACCCACTTGTGTCTCTGTCAACAACTTTGTTCAATATTTCTCTCCTCTCGCCGAAAACGATATGACTTTAAAGGCCGGTGATGTAGTCAAGATGTAAGTTTGCTATTTTACAAGTAGTTATTTGGATAAGAGTTTTAACATTGACAATGATAGTGAGTTGGGTGTTCATGTCGATGGTTATATTGCCACTGCTGCTCACACCACCATCGTTGCCGATAACGCTCAAGAAGCTGTTACCGGTAGAGCTGCTGATGTCGTTGCCGCCACCTATTTTGCATATGAAGCTGCTATCCGCATGCTCCGTCCCGGTGTCAAGGTAAAAAAAAAGAAAAGAGATTTTAGGATGAGAAATGGGAAGGTGTGTAGTTCTTACTTACAATTTTATTATATCAGGCTTCTGAAATCACTCGTGTTATCACCGAAACTGCTGCTTATTTCCGTTGTCAACCTGTTGAAGGTACATTCTCTTCTCCCATGAAGCGTTTCGTTTTGCGTGCAGGAAAGGATATCGAGAACCGTTTCCTTGACGAATTAATTGTTCAAGATTTGGACAAGTTTGATTTCGAAGTTGAAGCCAACCAAGTTTACCAATTAAATGTTATTTTGTCCACTGGTTCCGGTGAAGTCAAGAACACTGAATATAAGCCCTTTGTCTATCAAAGAGATGTCAACAAGTCATACCAACTCAAGATGAAATCTGCTCGTCAAGCTTATGCCGAAGTTAATGCTAACCACACAGTTTTCCCTTTCGCCACGCGTTCTTTATCCGGTAACATGGCTCGTCTCGGTCTTACCTCTTTATTGTACCATGAGCTCATTACTGCTTACCCCGTTATGCGTACTAAGCTTCCTGCTGATTTAACTGCCCAATTCAAGGGTACCGTTTTGGTCACCGCTGAAGGCCCCGTTCGTAACACTCGTGCTTTGCAACTCCCTTATGTTCACTCTCAATACTGCATACCCGAATTCACTACTGCTGCTAATGTCTTGAAGACACCTGCAGTCAAGGAAATCAGACAAGCCAAGGCTTTGCCCGCTGTTGATGTCACCTTTGGTGAACGTCGTGTTGAGGTAAGTTTTTTCATAAGAAAAAAAAAAAAAAGTAGTATAGTTTCCTTACATGTTTGTATTTATAGAAGGAAGATGTTGAGATGGACATGGAATAAATTATAATTAAATACAAAAACAACTCACTACTTAGATATTAACAAAATGAAAAAAGACAGGAAAAAAAAAAATCATAAATGATATAGAACATCAAAAAAAAAAAAGTTATTGCATCCACCCTCCATCCCCCCTAACCCATTTCCATACTGTCGTGTAAATAACAAAATAAATGGATACAAGATGATTTTAAATAAGTTTGAAGAATACTCTCTCCAAAGAAACATAAATACATACTCGGTGAATAAATCGTCACTGTATGCTTAATATGGAACTAGTCCGTGAGTGGTTTCAAGCAATTGTAGATGTGCGGGTAAGGGAACTCCCAAGTACCGTCATTTATGCTTCTAGATCAAACTATGATCGGGACCTCCATAGCGATGCATCACGAAAAACCTGCAAATATTGACGGTCGAGGCTATCTTAAGAGAATGTTATTTCTCGTGTGACAGGTAATTTTAGCATAGCCAGGCACAAAAAAAAAGTAAATAACTAGTGTACGTATCAACTTATTTCTATCCGGTAGATGATAAAGTTACAAACATCTGATCGTATCAGTTGGTATACATAGAACTCCTTCTATGTAAGGGTTAATATGTAGCTAACATCAATTAACCTTCTTACTGAAACGTGCCAAATAAAGGACATGTAGATGAGCCACCACGCAGCTCGATTTTAGTTTAGATAGTTGATCTAGACTGTACGATATTATGCTGATTATCCAGCTAGACTTATTTTCTGTAATAGCCTCTCGTTTATAGTTGGACTATCATTTGGTCCAGACTCTTGATATCATGTATTTTTATATTCTTGTTCTGTCTTTTTCATCTTTTGTTGACTGCAGTTTTGTTTCTCTTGCATAAACTTTAAATCATGTAGTAACACACTTGTGATGCAGCTATTAATGTATAAATCCCCATAAAAAAAAACATGACTAAAAATAGACATGAAAAAAGACGGTATCAAACAAGTAGCAGCCGCAGTTTTTTTTTTTAGTTGTGGCGCATTCCATTTGATTATTAATGTCATGCACATGTTGGTTTAATCATCCTTTTTTTTAAAAAAACAAAAAACGCATCAGTATAGCGAAGCAGCTCTCTCCTTACTATTCATTTAGCTGTCAGCCATGTGCTCTGACGACATTGACCCGAGCAGTTGGTTACCCCCAAGAAAGAAAAAAATAACGACGTAGTACAAGTAAATGACAGATTGTTAAATACGTTAAGTCTATTCATACAACATATATACACCGATAAACAAATCTGTTGGTTAGTGTAAGCTGGATTTATTGAGAAGATGATTTTTTTTTGTACAGTGTGAACATTTATGAAAATGCCGGGGCTATGTAGCATCATTAACATGTGGACACTTGTTCGGAAGGGAAGACATCTCTGTACAAGGGTTCGACTTGTAGACTAGTCGTAAAGTGCCCTGATACGATTTATGTTCTCTTGATGGGTGTATTTGACTCTAGACTATACGACGTTTATGAACCATGACCGGGTTTTACAACATAGGTTATCTCCACAACTGTATTTTAAAACAATGAAGAAACTCGGATTCTTCGAAGTAAAATTTAATGTTACATGTAATTTCAGAGTGTATAATGCAGCATAGCATTAATTTGTAACACGATTGTCCCATGAATTTAGAAAGATATATGTAGGAAAGAATCATGAAAGCGCCCATGCATGTGTACAAGTAATTTATTCGCCCAAAAGTGGGAGGGTGATTAAGAACGTTGCAGATTATTCATCCTATTTATAGTTAATGACGGATCAACTCCTGAGCTTTACATTATCTTTTAGGGCAAGAAAGACATTGCGGTCAAAACGGGGATAGATACAGCCGAAAACCGTTTTTTCTTTGCGGAATAACGCAAATTTAAGGTTCTGGGAGAGTTAACATCCGACAAACATTTTCTTTTTTCTTTCTCTGTTTCTTGTTTACCATGAACACAAGGAACGTTGCGCTCGATTTGATATTGCCCGAGAGACCTATCTTGATTTGCGATTCGCCAAACCAACAAGCCCCCAAAGAAAAAAAGGTGCAGGGTAAATTAAGAATCACAACTACAAAATCTATCAAGGTCTCCCAAATTATCATTTGTTACAAGGTCAAAACTCATCTTGACTACAAAGATGAATCAATACCCGATGGCATCTTTTCTCAAAACAGAATGACAGCTTCCAAAACTCTACGAAAGAAGAAACAACGTCTTTTAAAACAAGTCTTGACTTTACCGATAGGAACGACGGATATTTGTAAGTGACCTATTGTTGTATACTACATGTTTATTAATACACACTCATTATACATATTTAAGGTTTCGATGTGTTCATCCCAAGCCACATCTATCCTTCATTGCAATCTAAATATTGTCAAATCAAACATCTAATATCTGCCAAATTAATCCTACCGATGAAAATGCTATTCAACGTCCTTGTGATTAAGAAGAGTATTCTCGTAAAGAAATCCAGTGTACCGAAAGAAATATCCATGTGTATAATTCCAATCCCCCGCCTGTTGATGACAGGAGAAAGGCCTGATTTGATTGGCTGGAAGTTCCAAGTACCGATATGGGTGTGCCTGCAAACCAATGTTGAGTTCCAAGGGATATTTCATGCCAACCGAAGCGTAACTTTAAATAAGATTCAAATAGATGTCTTACAAGAAGAACTCTATTATTATGATGTGGCATGGTAAAAACGCACAGTGAGCTTTTGATTCCCCCTTGTCTCTTTTTTTGATTTATGTCTCTTGTTATACTATAGCACCGATGTAAAACGGAGACTTGTTACAAACATCAATCTACCCTCCACATACATCGAACCGCCTTTGAATACGGACATTTCGTTTTCTTTCCCGTTATTTAATGATCGAAATGAAGTAATAGGAACATTAGATTCACCGTTCTCAAGAATTCGTCACTTTATTCGGGTCATCGTCAGTATAGATTGTACTTCGATCTGTATCGGCCTTCCTATCCAAGTAACACCTCATGTGAGCCTAGAATGTGAAAATGTGAATGACCATCAGTTTTTGAATGTCCTACCAACATATCAAAGTGTAATTATACAAGGTGATAGATTACCTAAATACACAACACATCAAGGAAAGGGTAACACTGCATTTTCTACTGCCGCGGAAATAATGCCGGCGGGAGAGAGAAGCATGGAAGAATTTTGCGCCATTACCTTATAGTGTTAGCCTTATTAGGTGCTTTTTCTTCTTATTTACCCTTTTCGTATAGGTTAAATAAATATTGTATCAATAGCCCCCTCTTCGCCTCCCTCTTTTTTTTTTTTTTTTTTTTTTTTTTTTTGATTCATACACGCGAAAATGACAATAGCTATTACGCCACGGAGGGGATAAGAATAGAAAATTCTTGGTTTGTTTCCTATAAACAAATGTTGGATTTAAGAAGCGTTTTGTTAGTAATATTTTATAGTTGACAAATTATCATCAATCTAGTTGATAAAACAATAGAAATAGAATACAGAAATGCTGTTGTTCCCCCCATTCATAAGTATACTTGTATATAGAAAGCCCCTTTGTTATACTTACTGTCTTACTATTTATATATAAATCAATAAACTTGACATTTTACAATCTTCTATTTTTTTCTGTTTCTTCTTAATGTTATTTTGAAGAATTTTTATTTATTCTCAAATCACATCAGGCTTATTAAATAGTTCACAATTACCCCAATCCTTTTTTTCTGCTCTTTTCTTTTTTTCTTTTTTTTTTTTTTTTTTTTTTTTTGTAAACGTGTGTATGAAAAAAAAAAATACTGATACATCAACAAAATCTATGGTAACCATTCTTCTTTAAATAAGTCAGCACTGGTATACGATCCAACAACCCTTGTAAAGAAGAACACGCTTGTCAGAAGATATAAAAAAAAAATATTTAAATTAATTCCACCCCCACCTTCTTGTTTTTATTATTATCTATAATAATCCACATCAAGAAGAAAGAAAAAAAAACCTTAAAATCAACATTTATATTGCAGCAAGTAAAACAATTACTAACAACTTGTAACAACAATGGCTTTGAATTCTTCTTGTTTTTGGTCACTTTTATCACTAGATGAAATGAAATTTATTTATATACCTTCATCCGTCAGTGATATCAAAGTATGTGGTCACTCTCTTGGCAGCTTATTACTACATCACTCTTTATACGAATTTATGCATCCTAATGAAATTGCTCTTGCAAAGTTTGACCTGTCAAGCTTCATGAAATTAAATAACTTGGCTGGTTCCGTTACAAGGTACTATAGTGATATACCAGCATTCATCATCATTTTTTTTTTTTTTTTTTTTTTTTTTTTTTTTTTATTTTATTTTAACTCCCTTCCTCATAGATGTCGTTTATTATCATTTCAAAGTATAGCAGAAGTCTTGTCTCATCCACATGTAAGTTTCTTTATTCTTGATGTAAACAATAAATATTATTTTTGAAATAAATAACACAATCTCTTTCTTGAACAAAAAGCGTCGAAATATGCCACTAGATTATCTTACCCATAGCAACACAGCAAATTTATCATGGAATATATTAGACCTAGTTGTCTATACTGCAACAAATGACACGGTACTCGTCTTTTTTCACAGCACTGGTAAATATCTACCCCCCCTTTTTTTGTTTCAAAGAAAGAAAACACGTATTAACACCTTATAGAAGGCATTCAATTAGACCACGTCAAGACTGATTATACAAAGACTTTTGAATTAGGTTGTTGCCAAGGATACAATAACTTTATCACGCATGTACGTTACCAAAAAAAAAAAAGAAAAAAAAAACTTCAACATGTTACATATATAGCTGACCTGTACACATATGCAAAAAAGGATGCAATGCAATTAAATAATGTATTGAAACAAGAAGGAAAAGATCGAACTACAATTCTTCCATTACGTATATTCCAAATCGTCGATCAACGGAAAGGTACTCCATTATTTATATGGCCTCCATCTATTAAACATCAATCCACAAACATTATCGAACTCGTACAAACCATCTCAAAGGACATGATATTAAAAGAATTCAAAAGTTCTTCCTTTGATGACAAACAGCAAGATGATATATCATGTACTCGTCATTTTTATGCTACCACAAAGATCATCTTTATCAAAGAATCGTGTTTACTTCAACGCATCTTGATACCGTATGGAAACATCTTTTTCGAGTCTTTTCAAGTTTCACCTGTGTTGAATAAGCCATCATCCATTCCATATCAACACTACTATATGGATCCTCACATAGGTTCATCCTCCACGATAAACAACAAGTCAGCAGCTACTACAAATGCTCTGATTATAGGTGGTAAAATAAAAAAAAAAAAAAATCTTGTGTTCAAATAATACAACATTTTCTAACCCCATATTTATGTAAAGGAAAGAGGTAGAAGCACAATTGCCTATAGAAGAAAAGCAAAAAACACTACCAGTTCCTTCTGTAACACCCACTCTGTTTCAAAAGTTTCGGTTACAACAAGAAGTAGAGCTATTAAATCAACCTAAACCATCATCCTCCATCGAGAAAAAGAGAAGGATAATGTTCAATAACAACAACGAGCGTCAACTAGAAAAGACGAGTTTGACTATTACTACCAGTATGCAACAGGAAGGAGGTAATGTGAAAGCATGTGCAAGATGTCGTACAAGTAACAGCCCTGAATGGAGACGTGGTCCTGATGGTCATAAAACCCTATGTAATGCGTGTGGATTAAGATACTCAAGATTTAGAACGAAACAATGGCGTAAGACAACTACCACTACAACAAAGTAAAAAGAAAAAGTTAAGAATTATGATACTACCACTACTATATATGCCCCCCCCCCCTATATCTCTCCCTATCTGATCTAATAATAAAAATATATATGTATGTGATGATCAAAGATGGATCATCTTATGTCTTATCTTAAAAAATTGAGTAAATCTTCTGCTCTCCTTTGACGCGTTTGATTAATTTTGAAATTCATGTCGCGTTTCAACAGTTGGACAGATATATGGGTTTTATCTTCCATTTGGTCTTGAAGATCTCAAATAATGCCGTATGTCGCTTACAAAAAAAAAAAAAAAAAAAAAAAAAAAAAAAGCACGAACGGAAATGCAAACATGGATATCCAAAAATTATTACAAAATCACGTTAGGTGCACTTTTTTTTAACTGCATTCTTTGCAGCCACTTGGCTTGGTTGGTTATCCCTCGCATTACATCATAGACACACCAAGTAAGATTGGAACAATGCAAGTAGGACAAAAAATAAATTTATTTCTTATTTAATGGGTAAAATTTCACCGAGAAGAAATATTAACGACTAGGACGAGGTTGAGTAGGGTAAGGAGAATCAGGTCTGGCAGGAGGCTTGGTATAATTGTTCATTTGAGTGTTGATGAGAGAAGAAAACTTTTGAACAATAATCCTTGTGGTATTTATATTCATAACCAACTATTAACAACTTTTACTGCTCAATTGTTAAAACTAAATATAGTCTTGTTGTTATATAGAATGGTCTGGCCTATGATAATCAACTCTTTGTTGTAGCTGTAGTGGTCAGTGAGTAGACTCCTGAATGTGTGCTAGATAAAACTTGCATGGGTTGTATAAGTCTGTTGCACCCATATCTCTTTTTTTTTTTTTTGTTATTAAAAGAGAAGATGCATTTGGATCATGCAAGATTCACATACAAATAGAAGGATCAATTAACAGAAAAAAGTAGTGCATTGACAACTTGATATATCTTCTTTGACATTTATTTCGTGACTGTATTTCGTATCATGCTATAATACCATCAACTTCATACTTGTTCCAGAGTAAAGCAACGACAGATTGTTGGGTATAGTTTACACCACTAGCGATAACAAACGCGAAATATTACTTCAAGATACTACTAAACCAAAAAGTATTATCTGATCGGTCGTGATTTTCTGCCTTGCTTTTTTTTTTAAATGGGTTTATCAAGCTCATTAACTTTTGTGTCTTGAAACTCTAACCATACTGACGAGTCACATACTTTGGGGGCTGCAGTAGTAAATTAGGCAGAAAAGTGCCCTTTTTCTCAATTGGTTCCTTGAAGAAAGCCGGAGTTTTCCCACCCAATTTTTTTTTTTTTAAAAAAAAAAGGAGGTAAGCCCAGCCTCCTTCGAACTTGCCCCTTTCCTTTAAAAATTTTTTTTTCTATAAAAAAAAAAAAAAATGTCAGACATTGTATTGGAGACGCTCAACAAGCTTTCAATCAGCCCCAAGGTTGTTTCTCACGTCTCTGTGAGTGATGCCAAAAGCTGGGCTGAAGCTTTAAACGAGGAAGTTACTTTTGCTTTAACCAAGACCTTAATCTTGAAGCCCAAGACCGCAAAGACAGCTCCCGTCACACCTATTGTCGTCATTGCTTTAGAGGCCACCGAGACTAACGCTACTGCTCTTGGTAAGAAGCTCTCTCTCAAGGATTGTCGTTTCGCCAACGAGGACTTATTATCTGCTACTTTCAAGGCCACCAAGGATACCGTGTCTCCCTTTGCTTTATCTAACGTCCAAGAACTCGATTTGATCCATTTGGTCATTGATGCTGATTTGCCTACCGATACCCTCTTGGCTTTCCACCCTAATGATGCCGAAAAGACTGTCTTTGTCACCCTTGATCAATTGAAGGCTTATTTCACTTCCATCAACAAGGAATTCGTAGAGATCGATTTCAAGGCTTTAGCTGCTGCTAAGCCTACCGGTGAGAAGAAGCCTGCTGCCCCCAAGGCACCCAAGGCCAAGAAGGAAGGTAGTGTATACAGTGTGTGTATGGGGAATGAGAGAGATCAAATGCTAAAAAAAAAGACGCGTTATATTAGCTGCTGCCTCTACCGAAGATGCCAATCAAATGGGTCTTGGTTGTAAGAAGGAAGAAGATTTCCCTAAATGGTACCAACAAGTGTTGACGAAATCCGAGATGTTGGAATACTACGATGTGTCTGGTTGTTATATCCTTCGTCCTTTAGCTTATAATGTCTGGAAGGAGATCACCAACTTCTTTGACGATGCTATTACCGAGATGGGTGTAGAGGATACTTATTTCCCCATGTTTGTTTCCAACAAGGTATTACAACGTGAGAAGGATCATATTGAAGGTTTTGCTCCTGAAGTTGCTTGGGTAACCAAAGCTGGTAACAGTGATCTTGAAGAACCTATTGCTATTCGTCCTACCTCCGAAACCGTCATGTACCCTTACTTCTCTAAATGGATTCGTTCTCATCGTGATTTACCTTTCCGTATTAACCAATGGTGTTCTGTCGTTCGTTGGGAGTTCAAGAACCCTCAACCTTTCTTACGTACTCGTGAGTTCCTTTGGCAAGAAGGTCATACCGCTCATTTAAGATTAAAGGATGCCGATGTAGAGGTTAGACAAATCTTGGATCTTTATGAGAAGGTCTATACCGATCTTTTAGCTGTACCTGTTGTCAAGGGTGTTAAATCCGAGAAGGAAAGATTCGCTGGTGGTTACTATACAACTACTGTTGAAGGTTTCATTCCTACTACCGGTCGTGCTATCCAAGGTGGTACCTCTCATTGTCTCGGTCAAAACTTCAGTAAGATGTTCAACATCACTGTCGAGGATCCTAACGCTCCTGCTAACGCTACTGAAGAAGCCAAGAAGCTTCATGTGTGGCAAAACTCTTGGGGTCTTTCTACCCGTACTATCGGTGTCATGGTCAT
This sequence comes from Mucor piriformis, assembly GCA_943193625.1. NCBI lineage: Eukaryota > Fungi > Mucoromycota > Mucoromycetes > Mucorales > Mucoraceae > Mucor > Mucor piriformis. Next base: position 1,110,656 of record OW971869.1, on the reverse strand, counting down.
GACCCATGGTGATGATAAGGGTCTTGTCATGCCTCCTCGTGTTGCACTTATCCAAACCGTGATTGTTCCTTGTGGTTTAACTGTCAAGACCACCAAGGAAGAGTCTGATAAGATCTTTGATGTCTGTCAAGATGTTGCTGCTCGTCTCAAGAAATCCGGTCTCAAGTCCAAGGCCGATCTTCGTGAAAACTATACTCCTGGTTTCAAGTTCAACCATTGGGAAGTACGTGGTGTTCCTCTTCGTCTTGAAGTTGGACCCAAGGATTTACAAAAGAACCAAGTTACTTGTGTTCGTCGTGATACCGGTGCTCGTTTCACTTGCTCTCTTGATAACTTGGAGGCCGAGGTTAAGCAAGCTCTTGATACCATCCAAAATGATATGTACAAGAAGGCATGTAAGAAGATGGATGAGTCCATTGTTCGTATCTCTAACTGGGATGAATTCGTACCTACTCTTAACCAAAAGAAGTTGCTTCTTGTTCCTTGGTGTGATCGTATGGCTTGTGAGGACGATATTAAGGATCGTTCTGCTAGAACTGCTAATGATGGTGAAGAGGAAGATGAGAAGGCTCCTTCTATGGGTGCCAAGTCTCTCTGTAACCCCTTTGAACAACCTACTGAAAACCCTATTGTTCCTGGTGTCACCAAGTGTATTGCTTGTGAGCACGATGCTAAGCATTTCATGCTTTTCGGTAGAAGTTATTAAAGAAAATGGGATACCTTTTTTTTTTTTTTAAAAAAATAAAAAAAACAAACAATAAAAAAGCATATTTTTCTTATTATAGTTTGCTGCTTCCAATGGCAACACGTTTTTTTTTTATATATTAAAATGTTGAAATATGATACAAATGAGATTCTATGATGGATGATGCAGTTGTTGTTGTTGTTGTTGTTGTAACACAATTCTTGAATGTACAGGAGCACTTCTGCCTTCGTCTTGTGGATGATGATGTACACGTCTTCTTCCTCGAACATCAGGTGGGGGTGATGGTGTCTCCATACTAATCACTGAATTCGTAAGCGAGATCGAATCACTGTCTTCCTGATACGGTTTATTTACAACAGAGACACGTAAATGAGCTGACGACGACATCATACTGGTATTCTCACTCACGGGAGCAAACATATCTTGATAATCTCCCCCTGAAGATCGACTAAAATATGATGACTGGGACCGACTTGGTTTATGTTGCTTGATATCACTATACACATCATCAAACGGGTCATCCAAGACAGATGCAAACGGGTTTCGTGGACTACTATTTGTACTTTGGACAGATGATCGATTTGATAAGAAACCATCTTCTGAAGCAAACCTTGAATGTCTACCTTTTATTTTTCCTTCTCTTGTCTGAGCCAAAGGAGGAGAAGAAATATAGGTGGTGGAGGACCAAGAAGGTTTAGTTGCATGATAGCCTACATAACCCGTGAATCCATTAAACTTTGCATCCAACATGGCCACCTGTTCCTTTTCTCTTCGTGCTTGTTGTTGGGCTTCAATCACTTCAAAATCACCTAACCTCATACGTACAATATCTCCTTCTGGCTCTTGTTCATCCCCATCAGCTACAATGCCATGTAGGCGGTTCGTGTATCCTTTTTCTGTAGGCCATACGTCGTACCATGTATGTGCGGCATCGGACCGCCACGTGGCTAATAACGGAAAGTAAACATTGAAGATGGGTACGGAAAAAAGTCCATAAATAATAAACCACACTACGTATTTGAACTGTCTTCGGATCACGAAATAAAACAAGTGCAACACAATTAATCCGGTAAATGCTCCTGCAATTATTCCATACACTTGATATGCGTCAATGAAGTATCGGATATATACAGCGTAGAGGTATACAATAATCGGCATGGAGAAGATCAGGTCGAATAGTTTAGTGAATGACGTGACCCAGTATTTGAACCCCATGTGTTGAGCTACATGTAAGAACTCGACAAGGTTATGAAACGTGGATCGTATAGTACGTAGCTGAAGTGCCTGTAACGCAAAGAAGTTGGTGGGGATGGTAGCATAGGCAATGGCTTCTGGTTCAAATCCAATCCGTTGTCGTGGATGCGATCTTAACAGGACGATACCAAAGTATTGATCTTCTCCCAGTAATAATACGTTTTCCATATGCATCGTATTAGGTCTTGGTGCTGCAAATCCTCTTAATACTGTAGCATGAATACACATGGCTTGTACGTCGTTTTCGGATAAAGTAATTGGATGGATCACGGTAGGTGTCTTTGATTTAGTAAACATGCGTCGACGACTAGTCATATTACGAGAAGATGCTGTAGCTGTCAAATCATCATCACTACTGGAATCCTCTACTTCTTCCTGTATTTCATCACTTGTCTTGGGCCATTTGTGAAACTGATTCATGTTGAGTTGATTATTTTCCTCACTTTGTTCAGACCATAGCTTATACATGATGAAGCCACCATTGATGGTGGCAATACTACCTAAACAAGCTTCGTAGGCTAATCCGGAATAAAACGATAGGTAGAGAGGGAATATTTGTAACATGGTGATGATATTTTCTTCCGGGTTCGCAGGTCGAATATGTCCATTGACAGCGATCAAGAGAGGATCTGCTTCTAATCTTGCCACCAGTCGCATCACAACATCGTCTTTGACTTGGGTATCAGCATCAGTGACCAACATGTATTTCAAGCACCTGGGATCGATGCCCAAGATATTATAACATTGGTTGAATAGCTCGAATTCTAAGGGCGAGATCCTATTATGGGATAAATTCATACATCGCTCTAGGAAACCCAAGGCGATTAACATGGAGTCACGTTTCCCTCGATTACCAGGAGCTCGAGTAGTAGTGGATTCAGATACAGAACCTACTTTCACCACCATCAAGAAGGGAACACGGTTACGACCTGATTCATAAAAACCGGCATAGACTTTTGCACGATTGATACGTCGTGAGCCTTGACCTAACGACAAGTAGGATCTTAACTGTGGATCCTCTGTTGAACTATAACCCAGTGATTCCAAGATACAAAGCCAGGTTTCTTTCCCATCTGAGCGAGATGTCGCTAAGCCATCACATACAAAGAACAACAGTTTTCGAGTATCTGGGTAACTTGTTCTAGCCAAAGAATCAAAAGTTTGTTTGATAATCTCTGACGGTTCTGCATAACAAGGCACAAACAAGAGAGTAAAAGGAGGTAAATAACGGTCTGATAGGGTAGTCATATTTGATTTAAACAACCATCTCTGCATAAATGGCAATCTCGTCAGATTAGCCAAATTAATCTTGAGCAAGAAATAAAAGAGAAAGATACCCATTGAGATCCAAAGAGCGACATTAATTCTTGCACACCCTTCATTGTGTTCATCAGTTGCTACAACACCGTGATAGAAGAGTTGTTCTAGACATTGTTTATAAGTATCATCATACTGCATGTCTTCAAATAAGGCCGTGATATCATTCCCCATGTTTGTAAATAACATGATGGTCATATCTAAGGGTAAAAACATTCGGTCGAGTGCAAATGATCGAGAATGTGATCCTTTGGCTACTTTTACAACATTCGTCACGGCTATTAAATAGTCGGTGATATCAAGCACGGAATTGCCGAGTATCACATAAGCTGCATTCGGTACATCGTTGTACGGCAGCGAAGAGAAATTGTTACGAATAAAGTCGGGATCGTACTTGAGAGCTAAACACAGAGTTGTTTAGCAAACCGATTCTTTTTTTTTTTTTTTATGTGTGCTTACTTCCATCCCGGTGATAGCGAGCAAACTCTCGTTGACTGTCAAGTGAGTAAAAACAAGGAGCACCGGTTACGTTTCTCTTGTTTGGCATAGGACAAGATATGAGTGTATCATCCTCGTACAGATAACCTGGATCTGTCTCTAGTTTATGAGCGAGCCAATTATCTGCCTGCGTTGACAAGTTAAAACCACCGATACAGTTATCAATAATATGGTTACCGTAATGTTGTTGATTAGGGGGTCTCTTGAGTTGCATGAAGAGAGGGAACATGGGTGACAAGTCAGTTGCTGGGTACTGGTTGACGGTGGTGGTCATGAAAGACGAGTTGCCCATGCGATGCCAGTCCAAGACCAACCCATTGACGGTGGTATACGACGAGTCGTTGGCAAAGACAGTTTTAAAATCAAAAGTTTTGGGAGGGTCACAAAATAAGGTGGTAATAAATTCTAACCAAAAACAAAACAAGGCAGATACAAGGAGATAAGAAATAAATAAAGCGATTTTTTCTCTCCAGAATACGGGTCTCGCTAATTGTTTCTTTTTAGAAAATTAAAGGGGAGAGAGGAGACATATATTGTTCTTTTTTTACCGATGATATGGCGTATGCATTTGCTGGGTATAAATAATGTACATAGTTTTGAATATGAGACCCAAATAATGCGTCTACATGATGGATTCAACATTCTGGAAGGGGAAAGCAGAATTTTTTTTTTTTTTTTGGAAACCAACATTTTTATAGTTATGGGAATCGTTTTGATTGGTTGGAGTGTGGGGGGGGGGATATTTATATGATTTGTATGAGATGGAAAAAAAAAAAAAAAAAAAAAAAAAAAGAAAACAAAACAAGGAAAAGGGCATAACTATAAGTCATAGATAAAATAATAAGGGTAGATAATGTATATAGAAGGATAAAAATGAACAAAGAATGGATATGGGGTTATAATGCTGCTCATAAAAAAAAAAAAAGGAGAGTGTGTTTTTGGCTGTCAAAAAAGGAGAGTGTATGAGTGTGTGTGTGTGTGTGTGTGTGTGTGTGTATTCCTCCCCCATCAGGGGAAGATGGAGGTCTTTTTTTTTTTTTTTTTTATGGGTGAAATCTTTTTGATTGTTGTCTAACATGACTGATATTATATGAACGAGGGTTTGTGTCGGTGTACTTTCTCTTCTTGTTATTCATTGGAGACCAGTGAAAGACAGAAGTGCCGTTCATTCGAACAGGTGATATCTGTGTGGGTGTCTGCATTGGCGATGAATTGATGGAGCTAGGAAGCGACATTGATAGTACGGGTAAGGGATAGTTGTAACAGTATCGCTTTCGATTGTCTACGACAGGAGGCAAGAAGGTGGTGGGCGAAAGCACCAGTGTCCATCCAGGATGGCTCTTTGGGGGAGAGCAAGTCGGTGTCACCGGACTGTTGGGTTCTTCCTTTGTGTTGTACTGGTACTCGTGCTGAACAGGTGCAAAGGCCAAATTGCTAAAGTCTTGCAGGTTGTTGGGCTGGTTCATGGTCTTTGCCTCGACATGTAAATGTAACAAATGATGCCATTTTTCAAATGTGGGTTGTGAAATGTACAGACGGTAGTCAATAATGTTGAGAAAGATTCTCTCTGCAGCATTGATTTCGGATACAGGCAAACCTGCTATCTTTGCCCAAGCAGAGTTGCGGTAGGTTTTGTCCTGGACGAACTTGGAGGCAACAACGAGGCTTGCCAGGAACATGCGTCTTCCACAGCTAACGTATGCATCTTCCCACTGCGATGATTGTTGTTGCATTCTTTCGATATGTAATTTAATTTCAGGTCTTGAACGAAATAAATAGAATAGTGCCGTTTGCAGGGTCGAGTAAGTGGTTCTACTTCGCTTTAATACTTCTTGGATAAATGTACGTAAGGGCACCACGCTGCTCGTATTCATCTTTGGAATCTTCCAAATAGACTCAATGACTAGGGCGTTGGCATCTATAAAAGAAGGTAAATGCCTGGTACTCATCCTATCACTTTATTTAATTACCAACAAGCGCATCCACATAGGCCAATCGATTGTTGTTGTTTGTCTTTTTCACTGATAAAATATTTCGTTCTGGAAGAGATGTAACATATTGAATAGATAAAAGAGATGTCATTGGCTAGAAAAAGATACGAAAGAAAAAAGGACAAAAAGACGAACAACAAAAACAAAAACAAAAACAAAAAAAAAAAAAAAAAAAAAAAAAAAGAGGAGAGAGAGAGAGAGAAAAAAAAATGTGTTTGTTGTTTTACAAAAATAGGGAGCAAAAAAAAAATAACAACACGCCAAAAAGGAGAGACTGGGATTTACAAAAAAAGAAAGAGAGAGAGAGAGAGAACAATAAACATTATACTACCTTTTAATTCAAATGCACCCGTCAATATCCTCTATATGGTAAACATATAAATTGCATGACCAATCAGAATGAGGTAACAGCCCTCCCTTTTCTAATGAGGGGAGGGGGGGGGGATACACGGGTGGATAAGGAATAAATCACCTTGTGTTAAATTACAACTAAAATCTCGTGCTTGAACGTATAAAGTGTGGCAACCAACTTTTTATTCCCAAAATAGTAATCATACATCTTTTCGCAAGAACTGCACGTTTTTCATTCTTTTATTATTTACACTAGTAAGGTCGGTCGCGTCGTTCGTGTCGGCTGTTGTCTTTGCGGTACTCATCTCTACCCCCTCCACCGCTTCTATCTCGTCCTCCTCGGTCATCGTAACGGTCTCTTCTGCCGCTATCACGGTCACGGTAACTGCTGCTGCTACTTCCTCCTCTATCTCCACCTCGATCGCCTCCTCGGTCACCTCGTCGGCCTGACGATCCTCCTCCTCCTCCTCCAGGCTTCTGAGCATGGCACTTGAAGCACTCGTCTCTTCTTGAAAAGTTGTTGGCACCGCATCTATTTCGAATGAGTCATGCTATCTTTACTTCTTTTATCATGCCTTACCCATCACAGGACCAGTCACCTTCACGCGGCTCTCTAGCTCCTCCCATGCTTCCACCGCGTCCTCCTCCATCACGGAACCCACCTCTTCCGCCTCCTCCGCCGCCGCCACCTCCACCTCGGCGATCACCTCCAAAGCCACCGGAACCTCTCTCAGCTATAATTTTTGGTTTCAACGGTCTTTTTTTTTTTTTTTTTTTTTTTTTTTTTTTTTTTCCAAATTATTTTCATGCAGGGCTAGAACTTACGTGGAATCGTCATCTTTCGTTCGGCTTTGGTGACTTCAATGATATTTCCCATGAATTCCTTGCCGCCAAACCATTGAATGGCTGCATCGGCAGAAGGAGGATCGTCATAGGTTAACGTAGCTATAATGAGGGAATGAGTATGGTTTTGTCAGGTGCTGCATCTACCAACTTACCGTCACCCTTGGGAAGATTGGTAGTTTTATCAACGTAAATCCAAACTAAAGAAGGTGGCATGAGTGTCTCTGTCCATTGACTTTTATTATGCTCTCTTACTTTTAGGCTTTTTAAGCTTTTTATCAATCTTGATGATACCAATGGATCCAAAATGATCAGCAAGCTTCTCCTCCGTGACATCTTGAGGCAAATTGTTAATGTAGACGGTGTCTTCAATTCTATGAATACCTGGGGAATAAAAACGGTTGTAGTTTTTTGAACGTGTTTTTTTTTTTGTTACGTGTTTACCATTGTCGCTTGCGGGTGGTCTACTATCGTATCTGGATTCTTGGTTATAACGATCCTGTCTACCATACCCACGATCTCTAAATCCACCTCCTCCATAAGAGTCGTTGTTAGATTGTTGATATCCTCCGTCATCTTTTTTTTTTATGGTCAGATTACTTTTTTAAAATCACTTTTCAATAAAACTTTCTCTCTCTCTCTTTTTTTTTTTACTATCCCCCCTTTTTTTATTTCGTTCTAATTACATGGTTGATATCCTTGACCGTCTTCTCTTGATCCAGGCATTTGATTTTTGATTCTGGAAAAAAAAAAACAGAAAAAAAAAGATTTTTTTTTTTTCTTCGTATCCTTTTTTTTCGGAGATGCAATCCTTTAGTCCTCTTTCTGTTTGGAGGGGAATAGCATTCCTTTTAATCCACTCTATTTTCAAACTGAATATCTTTTTTGATGAAAGGTCTAGTTGCCACGTGTATGGGTTCAACCAAAAAAAACATGCCATGTACTCGAGACGCACAATCAAATGGAAGGGCTGCATGGATTTCATCACGATCACTCCACCGCTTTTGGAAAATAAAAGAGTGTCTTTCTTTAAAATCACCGGTTCATCATTTTTCGTGCTTGCATTTGAGATATGTGGAGACTCTTTTTTTTTTTAATTAATTAAAAAAAAAAAAGAACGCTCTTTTTTTATGTTGTTCCAAAGCGTCTGAATGGTCTCACACATGATACAGCTATGAAAAGCCTCTTCGTTATAAAAAAATAGGCATACGATTTCTTTTTGCAGACTGCAAGAGACAAACTCATTGCTACAAAGCAGAATTGGGCGGAGATCATATGTGTGTAACAATGGGAATGTGTATGGCCTACTTTCCATCACCATCATGTGAAAATCATAATGTCCTATTCAACCTGAGCAGGTTACCATAGAGAAAAATTACAGTGCACGTTTGAAACAAAAGCCCATCATCTGAGGACATCATTCTTTCCCATATCCGTACTTGATTCCACGCGCCAAGTTTCCAAGAAAAGGAAAGGCAACACATACCCTGGATTACCTAACCGTCATTACCTAACAATCATTGCCTTAAATAACAACCTCGTGTACTTTCTTCTTCTCCCCCCCCCATTTTGTGCTTTTTATATGCAATTGATTTGATTGGCTATGTCATATACAAGAAACCATGAAAAGAGGAGGAGCTTGGCTCTAGAAAGTCAACGGGAGGACAGTCCCACCGCCGTTACAAAAAGAAAAAAAAAATTAAAGGCAGTGACGCGAATTCACTCACCTTTGTTCTACCATGTCGCATACATGTTCTGAAGGAGAGCTGATTAGTTTATCCAACTCCATACTGAAATGTGAGCCCTCTCATAGTCTAAACAAAGACCAAAAACCTCTTGTACTCGCCGTCCGAAAACTAAAACGTTTCATGTCCGTCGACCCTCAAACGATTATAACAGTAAGACATCATTCATTTGTCTGGAAATTCGCCTATATTAAAAAAAATATTTTATATAGTGGAATTACAACACACTCAAAGCAAGAAGTTTAAACAACGGTATGGAACACCTGAATAAAAAACAATAAAAACAGAAAAATAACATGGCATTACTATATATAGAAATGTCAGATCCACTCAACCAAGCGTTAGTCGACCTGATTAAAGATTGTATAGCGTTTCATGAGGCAATGAACAATACAGACCCTCTCCATACTCTCTTTGACGTAAGTGTTTGCGAGGTTCTACAAGGCTTTCATCTTACACTTTTTTCTTTTTTTACCTTTAGCTTGTCAGAACTGAAAGTGAACACATGTCATGGTTGCTTTGTTTAATAGCAGAGAAATTACCTCAACGCATCGTACCACGTATGCACCACTATTTAATACTCGGTCTTGCAACCTATACAAACCCATTCTTAAGCACAGCGTAAAACAAAACAAAATACTGCTTTTGAAGAAGACACAATTAACATATTCGAACTTGTAGTAAGACAACCAATGAAGAACAAAGCAAGGTTATTCATATGGGCAATAAAGTATTTACGCATCTACTGAATATGGAAAGCCATAAAACAGTCGTCGTCTCATCACTATTAGCCTTATTCAATGGATACTTTGACTGGATTAAAGACGATATTCCTTTAGTTACAGATGTACAAAAGTATACCCTCGGCTATTTATTGTCTCTGCCAAAGATATCCCCCTCTTTATTCAACGGTAAACACTCCCCCCCCCCTTCCCTTTTTAATATATGCAAAAAAAGAATGCTAATCGGAAATGACAGAATCATGGTCTCTCTTGTTTCAAAGGCTATACGATCATAATGCTGCTGGCAGCATGTTTCTATACGAAAAAAGACACAAATGCTCGGTTGTCAAACATAGCAATGGACAAGTTCAAGATATTGCTTCCGTGTTTCCTTTTTGGCTTACATCGATTGCCTTTGACTCTAACGGCTTAGTTATGAAACATGCCATGGACGTAGCCATCATGTTGGATACCTTGGGTCACGATGACCGTTTAGGACTCGAATACCTGATTCCTGTAAGCTCATACAAAATATATAAAAAAAAATGCTAACTTTCCCCCAGACGGGAGACAAATCAATTCTAGATACACTACGACCCTCATTAGAGAAACTAGATTTAAAACCAACCTCGATTGATTTAATAGACTGGGCCATTTCCTCAATGAAAATAGGACGAGGTGTAAACGATTTAAAAATACCATTGTTTTTATTACAGTTGGTTGTATTGAAAAAGGACGTCCCCAAGATACAAGTCGTTGATATGTTTGTACAGCTCATCATTCGTTTGGATAGACCAGATCATGACGAAACCTGTAATGAAGGAGCTCGTTATTTAATTTTAAATTTAGTCGCCTCTACTGAATTAAAATGGCCAGGCGTCTTTCAATTGGTCTTGGAAAACATCTTTTCAAGAGCCATCGCCATGCATATCGCTGATAGTGAAGGCTCCGTCAATGTTGAAAAGATTTTAGGAAATTTGGCCATGTTGTTTGAACCAACTGATGCGGCCGTAGAAAGACCAGGTTTCATAGCTTTCAAAACGTATCTTACAAGCCATTGGCGTCAGGTATTGCTCTTATTCTTAAATCATCCATCCATGGAATGTAGAGCCATGGGGTATCGTGTTTTGACCAATTCAAAATTTTGGGAAAATACAAACACCGTAGAAGGGTGTGATGCACAGACCATTTCCAAGTTGCTCGTAGATGCCTGGTTTAGACATATTAAAGGCCGCTATGTACGCTACGGACAAAGCGAGGAAATAGCCGTGGTCAATGAACAACAACGACTCGTAGCTCACTGCTGTCAAAACATCGAGTTAGCTAAAGTAATGCTTTCTTTTGCCATTGACTGTATTCTGGGTGGAGCCTTGGAGATCTTTCCTACCATTGACGTCAACGCCTTACAACAAGAAAAGAAGAGCCTGTATGATAAAGTAATACGGGAGGATTATCAACAAAGCCATCAGTATTTATTTAAAAAACCACCACAGTTTGTAACCACGATTGATTTCAAAAAACAACAAGGGGAAAATGAAGGATTTATTGATGTACGTGATGTGATTTATGTGGACAATATTGAAAGAACCGCCGCCTTGTTCTTTCAGTTTGGTGAATTGCCTACTTTGTCTTCTGACCAGTATCTTGATATCAATCGTCATATCCTGAACCGTTTGTCTGCTATTTGGGCTCCTAATCCTGTCTCGCTAGATACCTATGATGATGTTTTACCTAGAAATATACCGTATCAAAGTGATATTGCTATCGGAAACGCATTCAAGGATCATCCTGTCTTGTTTATCATCTTTGAAAAATACACTTCCAATCATACCACTTCAAAGGACTACCCCTTGACTAACGATATTCTCCGAAGCATCTTGGTGTATTTCATTGTATTTTGGAACATGAAGGAGGTAGTAAGCGTACCTACCACCTTGAAATTCGCTACACAGTTGGAAGAAACCACGCGACTCTTGCTCCTTCTGAAGCCTGTATTACCTGAATTCTTGGTGAATTCATATCACGTATTCCCATACATGTCGGCAAAAGACTTGGGTGATATCCTGTTTCAAGTGATATGGTACTATCTACGTTGGTCTAGTACAAACGCAGGCCATATTCCAGGTATTAAAAAGATCACACCGACTACAAACCATGATGAATTGAAAGACAAGTGTCTTAAACGATTAACGAGTATCTGTGAAGCTAGACTAAAAGTGCTTCAGAACTCACTGTTATGGCACGCGTCTTTACTCGAAATCATGTCTGAATTCTTGACCACCAAATAAAAATAAAAAAAGTTCCGTGACTGTCAGATTGAAAAAAAAAAAAGTTTTTTGTTGTTTGTTATTTTGTTGTCAAAGAGTCCAGGCTACACATCGTTTTTTTCACGTTTAGAAACAAAAGGTAAGAATATATGGAAAGACGAAAGGACAGCTATTAATTCAAAAAAAAAAAAAAATTTAGACAGAAAGAAACTCAGCGCCCTTTTTTTTTTTTTTTTTATTTTCAAAAAACGCGTAACACCCGCTACTCGTAAAAAAAAAAATCGCTTTTTAGCTTGTTTAATTTGGGAATAATTTTTATTGTTTATTAGATTCGAAATATGGCAGCTGCTGAAAAAGTAAATAAAACAAAGGAACCGATTACCAAGGATCAGGAGGAAGAAATGAGTTCGGCATTGATTGCTCAATTATTGGCTGAAGATAATATGTCACATGGCAATGGAAGTTATTATGCTGAATACAGTAACGACTCAAGAGGATATGATCCTTATCACTCTCAAAGAGATAGAGATGATAGTTATGAAGAGAACTCGGAAGACGATTTTGATCCAAAGAAAAAAAAGTATATTAGCAAAAAAGACGGTAAAATTTTACTCCCCAGCCTTACTTCTTGTCATATTCATCTACTTTCTATAGTCGCAAAGAGAGGTCGCAAGAGAAAAGCTCCCGCCGCAACACCAACTCAACCTATACAAAAATTACAAAAGGATAAGGATGATACTGAACAAACAAATCAACCATCCCAAGAGATATCACAACCCTTGGAAAAAGAACCCGTTGTCAAGCCTGTCAAGAAGCCTAAAAAGCCTGTAGCTGAAGGCTTTAATGCTGGAGTATACACTGAACTAGAGGAAAAGAACTTTACAGAGGGACTCGAGTTATTCGGTAGAGACTGGGGCAAGGTAAAAAAAAACTACTACTCTACCCCCCTCATCCTTCTCATTTGGTAAACTGATATGACAAATGTTAGCTTCAAAAACATGTAGCCACAAGAGATTCAAATTCAATCAGAAGTCATGCTCAAAAACACTTTATCAAAATGTTTAGAGATAAAATACCTTTACCAGAGAAAATAAGAGAGTCAGGTGAAGGATATACTTTATCTGGAAAACCTTTGGATCCTAATTCAGCAGCTGCAAAACCTTATTTAAACCGTAATGGAAGTATCAGTGGTCCCGCAAAGACCGTCAACAAGGTGGTAAAAGAGAAAAAGGATGATCCTATGGAAGGGGTCGAGCATGACATCAAGCCAGCTCAGGATGGAAATGAGGTAAAGACAGTACCTGTGGACGATGGAGTAAAGCCAACAGATGATGAGGTAAAGCCAGTAGACAGTGAAGTAAAGTCAGTAGACAGTGAGGTGAAGCCAGTGGATAGCGAGGTAAAGCCCATGGATAATGAGGTAAAGCCAACACCTATGGAGATCGATACAAAGGAGGTTGAAACTCAAACAAAAGAACTTTCCATCGGTGAAGATAAAAAAACACCTATTTCCGAACTGAAAGAAACCGGTAGTGTGAAATCAGCTTCTCCTTCTCCCAGCAACTCTTCCACGTAAGCAAATCCTCCACTGGAACTATCCAAAAGAGAGACTAATATCATCTTGTAGTACCAGTGACCCTTATGATGCCAAGGGACGAACCAATTACTCCACCTCTCGTTTAAGAAGACAACGCGATCAAACCTCTGTCAACTATGGTCAGATCAGCAACAACGATGATCCACTGACCATGATCAAATGTGAACCATTTACAGGAAAGCCAGGCTCTAACGTCACAGGATGTCAACCATTTGAAATCACTGTTGAATCAAACGTATTATTAGCCATGGATTTCCACGCGCATTTAATGACGACAGAGATCATTGGATTTTTAGCTGGTGATTGGGATAAAGAGACTATGCGTATGTGTGTACGTGAAGCTTTCCCTTGTCGGTCTATCGAGACGGGTCAAAATGATGTTAATGTGGAGATGGACCCTACCAGTGCTATTGAGACAAGACAATTGATTGAAGAACGTAACTTGAATGTGGTAGGATGGTACCATTCACATCCTACTTTTATACCCGATCCTAGTCTTGTGGATATTGAAAACCAACGTAATTATCAGTTATTGTGTCGTGATAATCATCATCATGAAGAAATGGGTCACCTCTCTTTGGAACCCTTTGTTGGTGCGATTGTGGGACCCTATGATCCTGCTTTACCAGGCTCTTCGAGTGTCATTAATTGGTTCCATGTGTCAAATACAAATACAGATCGTCCAGTGCCAAAAAAATTAATTTATGAGTTGAAGGAAAATGATACATTGGATCAAGTGGAAACAGACAGACTGGTAAAATAATGAGAAGGGGCTTTTTTTGTTTATAATGATGTTTCTAAACATTCTTTTTTTCTTAGTTTGACTTGTTAACAACGTACAAGGACTCGAAAGAAAAGGTTACTTTTGGTGAACATTGGCGTCAAGACGCTTCTGAAACTAAATTGCAAAAGATGATCAAAAGTTTAGGATCGCGTATGCCTTGGATACAAAGGCAACTTAAATCTGAGACGCCGTTGGAAGATGATTTTTTGAACAAACTTCAGTCTTCCTTAAAGGATTGGTAAAGAAAAATAAAAGTTTACACTTAATGCTCACAGTATACCAATTTGCGGGGGGCTCTTCCGATTGATTTAAGAAGCTTTGGCACAACTAGCTGGAAGCCGCGATCATTGTGACATCCGAGAATAACTATTTCAAAAGTGTACATTTATGTACACATGTGTATGTTTTTGCCTTTCAAACAGTTTCTTTCCCAAGCATACTTCTTGACATGCACAAGTATGGTTTTGGGATACAGAAAACATAAATCATTCAATTGGTGTACAAGTAAACTCATTTTCTGTTTTCTGAGGAACGTCCACACTTATCCTTTTGTATATTTTAACCATCAACAGCATCACGATCGAGCATTCGAGACATTGCAACTTGAAATATTCTTGAATGACTGAGCCCTTGAATCTAATTAGTTTTTTAATTCTAATCCACCATACCCTCCAACAAACTTCTTCACTTGTCAGATTCATATCAAAAGCATATTCGTAAAGATAAACGGCTTGAATCCCGCATATTTGGATATTCATTCCGATAATCACTTGGTTCCAGCTACTAGTCTTGCTTAAATCTGAATGGACTTTAGTCAGATTCTGGCAAACATCTATTACGTCCCCAGAAAAAAATACTGTAAAAACTGTATGTTACAATGGCCAGACAAATATTTTAAAGTAATGTTCATGTTAGTACTGCGAGCACAATTATACAGGTAGTCTATGATTGTCGATACATTATAAAAAGTGAAATATCAATAGGACCAACTTGGCCTTCCTGGGATTTTTTTCAAATAGCTCTGTCGATACCCGAGTAAGTTATGCGCCACTGTGGCAAGCCTCCTAGGTGTATAAGTGATTGCCATTTAGGCAATCAACTTTCTACCTCTACCTCAACAGCATTTTGTGCACCCAACGTACACATATTGGAACTGTGAGATACATCCTTGGCCACATTATTTTGTGCCACAGCTATTAGATTCTTACATAAATTTTGCCTTGAACGTTTGTACCTTATTATATTCTGTCATTAATGTGATAAACACATATAGATTTATAGTATATATACTCAATTATTCACTCGTAGTCATTGATAGTAGCATATTAAACACTATCAGGTACTATGGAATCTGTTGGAAATAAGTGCCAGAGCTACACATAAACAATTTGAGATGGGACGAGAATCAAACACGGCTATTCACGTTGAGTAAAGAAGAAACCTTTTTTGTTGGGTGATCTCCACATTAAAGCTACAGTACTTTGAACATGCAACACATAAGCTGATAAGTTTATTTTTCTCTTTTATCTATTTCAATAATCGACGCATTTACTGACTTGTTCCCATGCCTGGATTGCACGTTGCGTCCAGTGGGAGTGAACTATGACCTACGCCAGTTTAGGCTGCCGAGACAAGCTCTTTCTGTCACCGTTAAGAATACAAGAGTTACGGCTCGCTTACCAGAGCAAGAAAGAGGTGGGAATGTTATTTTATTGACGTTAGTTCACTTGAATGTTGGGTGATTCCGTGTCAAGAATACAAGAGTTACGGCTCGCTTACCAGAGCAAGAAAGAGGTGGGAATGTTATTTTATTGACGTTAGTTCACTTGAATGTTGGGTGATTCCGTGTCAAGAATATTTCAATTGAATCCTTCGTAACAAAAAAAAAAAACGTTACAAGTTGTCTCTTTAGCATCATTTCAAGATATTAAACCTTTTATTAGTTAGCAAGCGATCGTGATATTCTAAATGATTTCTGTAAAAATCATTCTAACGAACTCAAGAACATGGCTCTAAAAGATGTTATAAACCTTTTCAAAGTCATGAGCTCGGTGAAGGATACAGCTACATGCTTTATTACCAACAAAAGAAGTGTCTCATATCAATTAACTGGAAGAAGGGCTAAAAAAAATACAAGGTGTACAAGAAAATGTCTATGAAAATGAACAAGAAAACATTGAAGAAGAATGTAACGGTATCAAAGTGTCTGACAATACAGATTCAATCGGAACAACAATTAAAAGAGATGCGATCAAGATTCATGGAAAACTTTTTATGTAACGAGAAGCTAATATTACGATAACAAAAGATCATGACAAACGGACTTTCATCAATTCTCGATCTTCCTGACAACTCCCTAGCTTCACAGCGCCCTTTATTTAGCGGAAAAGAATAAGCTGAAATCCAGGCATTATTTAACTGCACAACTTGTAATTACCAATAAATCAACCAGAACAGTTACTGATATAATCTTGATCGTAAATATTGGTGACCAGATGCATCGGAAGTGACCTTTTTAGATGGGGTTTGGTTAACAAGCACGAGTACTTCATCATGACTTTAAGAATTTGTTTAAAAATATTCAGAGTGACAATGGTTGCTTCAGATTGGGATGTTTCAATTTCTCTTGTCGCTAAAGCAATACAACATTTGTAACCGAGAGCGTTACTTTCGATCAAGATGGTATCAGTAATCGTTCCGGTTGATTTATTGGTAATTACAAGTTGTGCAGTTAAATAATGCCTGGATTTCAGCTTATTCTTTTCCACTAAATAAAGGGCGCTGTGAAGCTAGGGAGTTGTCAGGAAGATCGAGAATTGATGAAAGTCCGTTTGTCATGATCTTTTGTTATCGTAATATTAGCTTCTCGTTACATAAAAAGTTTTCCATGAATCTTGATCGCATCTCTTTTAATTGTTGTTCCGATTGAATCTGTATTGTCAGACACTTTGATACCGTTACATTCTTCTTCAATGTTTTCTTGTTCATTTTCATAGACATTTTCTTGTACACCTTGTATTTTTTTTAGCCCTTCTTCCAGTTAATTGATATGAGACACTTCTTTTGTTGGTAATAAAGCATGTAGCTGTATCCTTCACCGAGCTCATGACTTTGAAAAGGTTTATAACATCTTTTAGAGCCATGTTCTTGAGCTCGTAAGAATGATTTTTCCAGAAATCATTTAGAATATCACGATCGCTTTTTTTCTGAGCTCTTTAAAGTACGTTGCATGAATGAAATATGTTTTTTGACATTGTTGACATCGATGAAGGCAACGCATAGCTTTTCCAAGTCTTCATAAAAATTACAAGTTGCGTCTATTAACTGTTGGATTATCCTCAATCAGTTTTGTAAAGTACGCAATAATTGACCATTGTAAAGGATTTGTTGTAAGCCAATACTCTAAATTCAAGTTAATGACCGTACTTTATTTGTTTATTATTCTTACCTTTGCCAAACAAACTGTCTTTGCCTATAAATAATTGTTGGGTCTCTTCCATTGCTTTAGTGACTACAAAACACAAAGACTTGGAAGACGAAAATGAGACAAAGTGAAAAAGAAAAGTGAAAAAGAAAAGTGAAAAAATT
Source organism: Mucor piriformis (assembly GCA_943193625.1). Lineage (NCBI taxonomy): Eukaryota > Fungi > Mucoromycota > Mucoromycetes > Mucorales > Mucoraceae > Mucor > Mucor piriformis. Next base: position 1,092,993 of record OW971869.1, on the reverse strand, counting down.
TTAAAAAAAAAAGACTTGATTATTTTAACCCAAAGTTTAACGCCAGCTTTGTTCACATGAAGGTTTACATAAACTGTTTGCCATTTTAAATCAATATAAACAAATCATGACGATGATAATTGAATAAAAAACACTATTTATTACGGTATAAGAAGCTGAGTGGTGTGCAAAAGTAGCATAATATACTATACTGGCTGTTCAGGTTTTCAAAAGGGCTACTTTATTTACATCAGATATTGATTAATAAGTGATAAAATGATCAGCTAAAATAGCACATTGGTTCGCCTATTAAACACTTTCAATAAGCACATTTACAATAAGTCATATTACACCTTGACCTACTTTATAAAACTCGTACATCTATCTCGTCGTTACTTTTACAGAAATGAGAAAACCATTTGCTGATACCTCGCTGACATTCTTTAAGCGTGGATGATTTTTTTTTTTTTTTTTCACATGATTTCATCATTCTTGCTGCTAATTTTCTTTTCCTTCCAATACCTGCAAGAACAATTTTTAATGGAGGTTATGAGAACATCATCTAAGCACTATAATGGTTGAACGGGTATGTCTTCTTGTATCTTCTTTGAAAAATGAGAGGAAAAAAGATTCTGCGGCAAAATTGATGGTTTTTAAAACCTCCCAGGATTTTCAGACTTTTTTTAAATATCTCACAGCATAAATGATTAGGATTGTTATATGGCTATCAAAATGATATGGCAAAGAATCTATCATCGTTGAGAAATACTTGATAAATGCTATACGCTGTCACTTATCAAGATCTATATTAACACATTTCTCGTTACTGCTGTTTCATCTCATGTAGCTTAATTAGTTGTTTCATATACAAGTAGTAAACAAATTCAAATCCAGGTTATAAAAATATTTAGTCTGGCTGACAGCTTTTACATACACACACCATATATAGCAAATAGCGTAGCCTATACTTTTCAAAAGTACGTAGTCTTTTCACATTAAACAGAACCAGGTCACAGCTTGAATGAAGTATTCACTTGCATGCTGTCAAATGTATAACTAGATGTGAATTCCTTGGACTCGGAAAGAATCCGCGGTTCAAAATGTTTTTTAAAAGTAAAAATAAACTCACGAAATCTCAAAGTATATAATCAACGATTCATGTTGACTATGAAGATGTATTCCACAGCTCGTTATTTTGACGCACACTACACGACATAGCATGTTATACGCATGGATCTGATAATTTAACGAAGAATCTAATATTTATTTTGCTCAATCACAATAAAAAGTAAGTGAAAAAGATCTCTCTTTCTTCATTGATTTAAGGTTTTATATTCTATTATCTAGACCAGCACGTACCGGCGGGAGGAGCATCAGAAAATGTACTTTGGTGTGGCCTATGGCCTTGGTGATCCAATGATCTTACAAACCCATCACCAAAAATTAGTATAGAGCAGCATCATGCCAGTCAAGTACGCAAACCCAAGGTTCTTCTATGGCCCCGGCGGTCTTAACACGGGAGGGCATGATGTCTGCAACGAAATATTACTAATCGGGATACCGACAAGGTTTTTTTTCTTTTCCACGTTAAAATCAAAGAGAAGGGATGATGGATACAAGCCTTCGCGTGGCCATCCCTGGGCAACACTCTTATTCCTTGAATAGAATGGCTAGTTGCATCTACTGATATATATAGTTCTTTTGTCTCTTATTTTTTTTTTTTGCTTTACAAATAAAAACTACCTTTCTTATTATCACTTATAAAAGTGTCTGTTGTTTCTCATAATCTTCTCACACTAATTTTTTAGCTTTATATTTAGATAATGCTTTGCTAATAACTATAACACAGCTGTTTAGGGAAATATGAAACGAAATAAAGCAAGAGCTCACTATATGAATAGTGGTCAACGCGACAATACCCCCCCCCCTCCCCAAAAAGCTGAATAGCAAGCGGTCGTAACTTAAGGTGACTTTCAGCTTAAGCTTCAAGGACTCCTCTTTACTACTATATATAGCAACTTCACTCATTTGCTTGGCCTGGCACTTTACGCTCTTTGGTTTTCAAGCCTTAGCGAATTATTTTGTGAAATTCCATTTCAAGCAGACACTACGATTAAACGCTTTCAACAATCTAAATGCTTGGTGAAGAAAGCTAAAAAAAACTAGATTAAAACATTGTGACCAAACATGTTCCGATTCAATGAGTTTAACCAGACTTTCGAAGACATAATAAGACACTGATTCTACAGGATGAGAGCAAAGACAACAGCTTGGGCTGCGAATACTGGATAAAAATACAAGGTATGAACTTTTCAGATCATTATGTATTAAGCGTGGTTTTATTAAACTATAACACGATAGTTTATGTTTTGGAAAACAGTGTTACAGATGAACAAGTAAGCTTTAAGCGCCATATTAGTCTGTGGTAGCTTCCAGCTAAGATTGAATATATTACCTCATACACCTAATAATCGACATCCAGGAAACCTAGATCTGTGTTCACGTCCTGATAAAAGCCAAGCAACAGATGAGATTATAAACAAATACAACAAAATCGATGCTCCAGTATCCATTTCATTTCTTTTTACTGAGATTAAAAGGACATGTGGCACCTTGATGGTGTTTTTTAAGGAGCCAAGGAGCCCTTTTTAGTCTTAAAATTTCTCTTGCTTTTTACCAAATATGTATTATGTTGATCATACAAGACCACCATGGGTAGACATTGCTTTACCTTCTGCCATTATTCTACCGGCTGCAGAACTTATTGCATTATACGCCATTGTACTCTGCCTAGATCTCACCCTACTTTGTCATGAGCAACATTTACACAAATATATTACAGCAAAGCAACTACGCATCGGCATGGCAATTGTTCACGTATTTATTCCAATGATATTCATATCCAACCATCCTCCGTGTAACATTCTGTTTGCTGGCGCACCATGGTTTATGGCATCTTATTCGGCTCATATGCCAACCGACCAACTTACTTTACAAAAATGCGTGCACGCTTTATTTAAAGTTACGATCAATGACGACGAGACAATGAAAACCAAAACTAAAATCAGATATAAAGGGATAGCGAAAGTATCTCTGGGTGTTTTAAAACTGGTTTTTATGAAAATTATAATCAATTCATTATTACCTCATCACGCTGATGATGCTCTGGAATATGCGTGGCTTCATCCCATGAGTCTGATCTATACAGTGTTGTTTGGTATCAAGGCGTATTGCTTGCTTGGTGCAGTAGATGTCTTTATGGGAATTGAACAGGTGGTGTTTGCGTGGGATCTGGTCGACCTCTTCGATTCCCCCATCATTGCTACAAGTCCAAGAGACTTTTGGAGGTAAGTTTCATCCGAGATTAAATAAGGGAGGGAAATCTGATCATCGTATTTCATAGTCGAAGATGGAATAAAGTGGTTCGTAATCTTTTACATACACAAGTCTTTACAGCAAGAACAAATGTAACACCATCAAAAAAATCCAGTAAAGCTGCCTCTCGGCTCGCTGATAAACAGGATAAAAACAATTCATTTTGGTCTTGTAGACAAGGTCGTGGTCTTTTATCATTTATTATTAGCGGTATATTTCATGAGTTGATTATCATGAGTGCATGCAGAAGAATTACATTAGAAAATCTTGCGTTCTTTACCTTTCAAGGTTTGGCTGTTATGCTTGAAGTTGAGTTACGTCAAAGTGCGCTTAAGCAAGAACCACAAGGCACGACAAGGATTAAATGTATTGCGCTTCAGTTATTATTTATGTCACTCACTGGTAGATTATTCACAGCTCCTTTCCTCAGATACGGTTTCTTCACAAACTAAGAATAAAAAAAGTGTTTGAGGATGATGCCAATGTAAATTAGTTTTTCAACCTCATTTTTTTTTTTTTTGACCAAGTGTGATATTTGGGATAATGTGACACTAAACGGCAATGTCGTGCAAATTCATGCAAGATGGAATGTTTCAAAGTTTTATTTCGCCATGTTATTTGAGTAAATCTTCATTTAGCAAAGACCCATTTTTTTTTTCTCAAAACTAAAAATATTTATTAAACTATGCAAAAAAGAAATGATTTAATCTACACGAGCATGGAAAGCATAAACGGTCTTTTGAGAATAAACACCGTCCTTTTGGAGTAAGACAGAGCTACGCCAGTCAGGCTTGTTAGGTGCGTCAGGATTACGAGAAGCCTCAAGACAGAAACCAGAGCCACGGCTAATCTTGACACCACCTTGTGCCTTTTTAGCAGTGAGTTTATCAGAGATCCAACCACCAGTGTAAAATTGGAAAGCAGGTTCAGTTGTAGAGAAATCCATCTCAATACCTGTATCGGGAGAGTAGACATTTACTGCTTGACGAAGAGGAAGGTCAGCAGTATCTGTCTTGTACTCGTTATGAATGACATAAGGATGATCGTAACCATGAGTTCTTTGAAGGTGTTCAAGACGAGCACCAATGGTCGTACCAGCATTTTCACCCTATATGTGTGTCGATTAATATTTATAAAACGTCACAATATGCCAAACAACTTACAGAGAAATTCATCCAAGGTGCTTCAGACCAGCTGAGGACCTTTCCGGTAGGTAAAGAATTTTCATCACACTCTAAAACAGCCTTTACCTCATCTGTCATAGTGACGCGGTGATCCAATACACTAGGGTTTAACTCCATACCAGATAAATTAAAGTAACAATGGTTGGTCAAGTTCACAATAGTATCTTTATCAGTTGTAGCACGGTATTCAAGAGATAATTCATCTTGGTCGTTTACAGTATATGTGAGTTGTGTAGTTAAAGTGCCGGGATATCCTTGGTCTCCGTCAGGGGAAACAAGTTCAAGACGAACAGAGGCAGGTGATTCGGAAACAACAGTAGCAGTCCAAACTCTCTTATCAAACCCATTAAGTCCGCCATGAAGACTATTGGGGCCGTTATTGATGGCAATTTGATAATCCTTTCCATCCACAGTAAACTTACCTTGACCGATACTAAAGAAAGAGATGAGTTACAATCTTACATAAATTGTAAAAAAAAATCCTTACCGGTTAGCAAATCTACCAACAACAGCACCAAAGTAAGGGTTTGCAGGGTTTTTATAAGACTCATAGTTATCAAAGCCGAGTGCAACATCACGAATAGCACCGGTTTTATCAGGAGTGAGGATATGAGAGATAGTAGCACCATAGGTCAAAATCATGACAGCTAAAGTCTTGCTTTTATTGATCAAGGTATATTGATCAATGCCAGGGGCGATGGTTAACTTGGAGACAGACATTATTATTTAAAAGAAAAAGTTAAAAGAAAAAGGGGAAGGGACTTTTTTTTTTCGCGTTTATTTATTTATATGCGTCATTTGGTTTACGTAATTAAAGTTTAAGGTAACACCAAGTGGAGAATTTCTTTACGGAGTAATAAATGGGAAGCGGGGAGGTTTTTTTTTTCCTTTCGCCTATAAAAATTTCCCATGGGGAGTTAAACGCGGGACTCTCTCTTCATGGCATATAGGGCCAGCCCGGCTCCTGGGCCAAAAAGCAGAGTGTTGGTAAATATGGATTTCAAACCTGCTATACCATCTTCCAACCAAGCCCAATAACTAAATGTACTAAATATAGCAACTATATCCCACATCAACATATATGCAACAGGGTTCTCTCCTGTACTTCCAAACGAGAAGAATAAATCTACCCATTGTTTCACAAATATATCAGCTGAAACAGTCGTCTGTAACCATTTTATCCACACCCAGTATGAAAGAAATGCATTGATACTAGCAATACCTACATACAATAATCGTACACTGTCCTTGGCTCCTTTTCTCGTCTTACAATTCAATTGTTTGCTAACGCAAGGCACAATCCATTCAAACAACGCATAAGTAATGGGGAAATATTGAAATGCCGCTAAAATGTTACGTTGAGTAAGTGAAGGCCCATGAGAGACCAAAAGAGCTACTGGCAGGAACTGACCAAACAATGCTGCAAGTCCAATACCAAACGCTTGGTTTGGTTCAACTGAGGGTAAAGCGGATTCTTCAGTGACCTTCATTCGAATGCTTTGATGCGTGGCATGAACTGTCTTAGGCGACGGTTTTGAAAAATGGCTACGTAAAGACCAACCGTAGATGGGTAACCAAGCCATGGGAGCAATTACTCCTGTACCAATAACATTTCCGAAAAATACCATGACGGGAGCAAGCAAGCGATTGTTCTTGAAACGAACTCTTTCGACAGAAATAATTGCATAAGATGTCGTAGCCAGGCCAAGCAAAGTAGCTGTCAAAGGGAAACTCATGGGATCATTGATAGCATGCGAGCAAAACCTTACGAGAACGCAAACAACACGGTCTAACAAAGAGTTACCAGGAGCGGAATAGGTCTCTAGCATTAGGTCTGGGTTACGGCATTCAGCCTTGTGAGCTAAATTGAAAGGAAGTAATACATGATGAAGATGCGTTAACAAGAGGTACCCCAGTGGGCTTACTACCAAATAGAATAGAATTGAATTCTTTGTACGAGACATTCTATGGGAGAAAAAAACAAGAAAAAAAGCTTTTGATTGTATTGACTCTCCTTTTATATACCTTAATATCCATGTAATGCCTTCATTTTCGGTATCAATCGGATTCAAGTCCCTTCTTAAATACACACGAGAATTAAATTTCCTTAAAAAGTCTTCTCTTTTCTTGTGCAGAATCCAATTATCTTTTATTTGCAAAATGAAGGTTGTGACATCACTTGTAGTTGGAATTCTACTTGTAACATGCACTGCTTATGATGTTATTCAAGCCATCAAGCCATGGGCACCTGAAGTCATTGACATGTGCTTCAACCATCACGACAAAATCCGCGCAACATTTACCAACGTGTCAACCACATTAGACGGCCTAATTTGTTTTTACGTAAAGTATAATCAACAAGCTTTACATGATATTATCGGAGCCCCGCTCAAAAGAATCGCCATGATGACCTTTGCAACTATCTATGCACTTATGGCTTTTGAAGGCTCTCGTAAAGGCTTTAAAAACTCTACTCTTTTAATTTCTTTTCCCGTCTTAGGTCTTTTATCAAACATCATTGGTATGTCATTGGTATTCCCAATGATATGGATTCCTCTTTATCTTCACTATTGGGAGTCACCCAAGAAGGATCTGTCAATCAGTTTATCACAAGTGTATGGTATTTTAGTAGGCATACTCCTTGGGTATGGTGTACCTAGCGCCTTGATTTCTTCGCCACACATTGCCAATGATTCCATGTGGGAAGGAGACCTCTTATGTATCTGGCAAGTGCTTCCCCTCCTCATTGTACCCTTATTTGGCCACATTGATAAAATATTCCAAAAAATGGGAACCCCTGCTGACGCTGTGGAACAAACCGATTTAAAGAAAAGGTTAGAGGATGTACAAGGTAAAGATGCGTTAGAGCGAAGCTATCTGTTCTTGGGTATCCTGAATATGATCTTGTGGTACGGATCTTATTTAATGATTGCCCATCAAGGTATTCATCTTAAGGATTCAATTCTTTTGCTTTTAAATGCGCCTGGTAAACTTCCTGCCGGTTTAAATTTTGCAGAACTTGGTCAAGTCCTAGGTACACGCACCGTGTTGGTTGAATGCATTTCATTAGCCATTTCTTTTATTCTTTGGGCTACTTTCAATAGTGGTATTCTTACAGGTCTTTTATTCGCCGTTGCTACTCCCATCATCGGTCCCGGTGCTACCTTATCTTTCTACTCTTATTATAGAGAAGGTCAAATTACTAACTAATAATGTGTATTTTATTAATTAAAAAAAATTATTCGTGGTTTACAGAATTTCCATTATATGTGGATCGTTTGTCATCCTCGTCATCATCTTCTTGCAGCGTATTTACGCGCGTAGCATAAGGATTGCGTCTAAATAATTTTAATTAACACGACATTTTTTTTTTACGATGAGTAAGCTTACTTTTTAATTGTTGGATCAGTCGATGAAGACTCGCCCTTGGCCACGACCGGTTCACCACCTAATCTTTGACCTCCTCTCAGACTACGGATAAGTGGTTGCTGATGCTGCTGTTGTTCACGAGGAGCAGCAGTTGTAAATAACGAAGTAAACATGCCAGTCAGCATATTAATCAAAGCGATCAAGAACCCGTAAATAATATCAAACGCACTAACGACATGTTTGATGATACCGACTTGGTTGGTGTTGATGGGCACGATGGAAGACTTTTTGATAGGCTTCATGATGATGGTAGCGCTAGGACAAAGATCTAGTTCTCTGAGAGTGGTGTCATTATCTTCGTCTGTGAACGAACGTGTAGGGAATTGAGAGGAAAGCTTGAACGTTTTGCCGTCATCAGAACGATTCTATGGATGGGTTTAGATATGATAAGATAACACAATAAAAGCCAAACTTACCTGATTAATCCAATCTCTTACACTAGATAAGGTGGTTGTAGCTAAATTATTATTAATACAAAATAACACAAGTAAAAAACCCGAGATATTTACCTTCAAATTTATAACGGATATTCGTACCATTTAGCTGGCGTATATTTAAATTACTAAATTCACTTGCATTCAAACTAGAACTACTGCGATTCTCTTGAAGCACTGGTGAAGATCGCTGTCTCTCGGTATTTCTCTGGGATATCTTTTCTGCACGATCTGTAGCGATTTGTTCACGTACTTTTTTTCGATGTGCTTCATCTTGTAAACGCTCCTTCTTGATCTTTTCAAAATATATTTTGTTCTCTTTATCCACTCGACTTTGTCGTGCTTCCTGCATCAACTTCGCTTCTTCGCGGCGTTTAATTTCTCGTTCCTTGGATTCTTGCTTTTCGCGTTCTGCACGTTCTTTACGCACCGTCTCCAATTGTTTTTGTAACCTATGCAAAATATATGTCAATTTCACACAGTTTTAAGAAATTAGGTTCTTTTTTCGTTCGTACTCTGCTTTCTTGGCCTTGATCTCATCTGTTGCTGCTGTAGAAGATGCGGAAGGTATAGCCACGAGGTCACTAGCAGGGACGCTTGCAGGAACATTGGCAGGAGCACTGGCAGGAACATTGGCAGGAGCACTGGCAGGAACACTGGCAGGAACACTGGCAGGAACACTGGCAGGACTGGGTGTGACGGCTTGTTCAGGCACAGCGATAGGCTGACCCATTTCACTCACCTGAATGATCTTTTCAATAATCTCGTCACTGGTGATAGTCTCGATGCCAAAATCTCTGATGGTGCCTTGCTTAATAAAATATATGATGGGTACAGTTTGTATAGGGTCTTGATGAAAAAGATTAGTAAAAAAAAAAAGAGGGAAAGATAAAACCTGAAACTCTTACAAAATTGGCCAAACAAGGTAGCGTTTTCAGAGGATTTTTCGAGAGAGAGTGCAACAGCGTGTTCATTGATGATTTCAGTCACCTACAATAAATGGGTGAGCTAGGGATTATAAAAAGAGGAATTGTTTTACGTGTGGTTCGCTTAAGGTGGCGTTTAAAGTGTTTGTCTTTTCGGAATCGTCTATTTGTGAAAGATTAATTGAGTGTATGAACGATATCAAGACTTGTTGATTGTACCATGGATGTATACAAGGAACACGCAATTTTTTCGGGCAACAAGAGAAATAGCATCCTGCACAGGACCAATAAACCAAACACTAGACATTTTTTAAGGAAATAGAAAAAAGGAAACGCCTGATTTATTAAATTAAGAAAGTCCCGGTATTTATACTACCATGAAGGAGTCACGTCATACCACTATATACAACCAATTACCAATTGACAACAAGTTAAGAAAGGACAGTAAAAATATATTTTGAAATTTTTTTTTTATTAAAGGAAAAACGAATGCAAGTTTACGATTGAGAAATCTATGTAAAAGAAAAATTAATATTTAATTCATAAAAAATATTATTCTTCAATCATGAATGTAAAATAAAAAATGTGCGCTCAGGTTATATAGGTGTAAGAGTTGTCATCAATAACGATTATGCGTGGTGCATGAACGTTCTCATCAAAGCAGCACATTTTCTTATTTACATTCATAACCAAAATAATAAGAAACTATTGACTTACCATAAACACATTTGCTGTTATAAAGAAAAAAGAAGAGTATCGTAAAAAAATTGCTCGCTTTATAAAAGCATTGAAGAAAAAAATTTATTGATTTGACAGTCGCTTCAACAGTCACTCCGCCCCTCGAGGAAGAAAGTATATCCTTGATTTTAAATACCTCCTGTTCCCAGACCAATAGATCAGACATTTAGGCACATCACTCACTTTATCGCAAAACAAAGTATCGCGTCTCACCCGACTTAAGTATCCTAGGTAATTTAGAGTCACTCAATACAATGAAGACATCTCAGAAAATGCAGGGTAATTTTTCCTTGGGAACAGCTCTTGAAAGAGGTGCTCATGCCATTGTAAATTATCATTGAATGCCAAAAAAGAATGAGCTTCACTAGCGATATTATTTAGAGTTGACAGACACTATATTCTTCGACTATATAATCAATGTATGGTCTAATATTTGATCATACGTTCATTAAGAGGTAATAGCTCTCTAAATCTGTTAGATTGCTAGAAGATACAAAACAAAGTGCTCTGGGTCTATTTTTAACGTGAAAACTATTTCTCAAATAACATTTTCGGGGAAAAAACGATTAAAGCTTTAGTACTGACCCCTGGTATGATTGCTTGGACCGATAACCACAGTTGACCATATAACAAGAAAAAAAACGATTCAAGTCTGTTGCTTGCTCTTGCAGATTCTAATCGAATTTTTATCAAAGCTGAAAATGCTTATGTCATACAGACAAAAGATCTAGATATGAATAACCATGCGGTCAAACATTATTGGTCCAATTAGGTTTATCGGGAAAGATTCTATTACCTTTAGAATCTGGTTCGACTGCTGGGTTAGCAATAAGATATTTGTCATGGTCTTGATACTTGAATGCCGACTGGATCGTTACTATGTAGCTATATAGACATTAATCATGAGTGTAGATACAGTGCGTGTATATCAATCATACCTCAAAATCCTTCTTTAATGTCATAACTTATGCCACATTGTGCTACTGGAGCTACATTTCATCACATTTCATTAAATTAATCTGCATATTAGCACGTAATCTATTTTTTTTTTTTTTTTTTTTTTTGTTACCCAAACAAATTAAACTCCTTACAAGTTGATTTTATAAACTTTTGTCTTCGCGATTTTCCCTTAACTTGGATAAAATATCTTAAAACCTTATCGTATTTGGCATAGACTTAAAACAAGCGTCGTACGACACTACACGGGGACCTATCTTGTGAGACTACAGGGCCTACTATTTTCTTTTGCAGCACTTGATTGAGTATAATCTGTCAAAATGCGGCTCGTGTGTTAATCTTGGTGTGCATATATCATTATGTAATATTTGTAAACCTATAATAGTCAATGTAGGTAATTAAGTGCGCCATTGCGCGATTTGCGACAAGTAATGTTTTTATATATTGGAGTAAGTGCGCAACAAAATATCACTGCTAAGATGCCGATAAGTACGTTAAAATAAACGAACAATTATCTTAGCATATTCCGTACAGGAGTTCAAATTTAAAGACACGGCAAGATTTCTAAAACTAGACATAAATATACCTGTTAACCTGTCAGGTCTCTCATTTTCATTCTCATCCCGCAGTATCCTTAATTGCCTTATCGCCGTAGTATAAGACAAAAGCCAGAAATAAACTATTTTATTTCTCTCTTTTAACTTTTTAATTTCTGTTTCTACTCTTTTCTTGATTCCAAAATGTCTTCGAGCGGTGGTAGTTTCTACAATGTCAACAATAGCTTCAGTTCAGTTCACCAATTACCCGGCGAAAAAAAAGTGATATTAGAATTAGATACGCTTGGAACAGTCTCGCACCAAGATACAAAGTGGCAATACACTGGCAATCGAGACGATTTTCATAACGCTTCTGCTAACACAACTCTCGATCCAGAATATTCTGAAGAAGAAAAAATATTACTTAAAAAGATCGATTTATTTGTTATGCCAATTGTTTGCATGTTAGATTTTTTACAGGTAAAGACAAAAAAAAACATATCGGCATCACATCCTCATCGACTAATCCGAGTAGTATCTTGATAAATCTACACTCAACTATGCTGGATTAATGACACTTAAAGACGATGTTAATTTAGAAGGAAATCAGTATAGTTTACTTGGTTCCATCTTCTATCTAGGTTACTTACTGTTCCAGGTAAACCCGAAAAAAAAAAAACGATCCGAGATATCAAAATAAATTTTAACCTTCTGAGTTTCAGTTACCCAATAATTATCTGTTACAGCGTATAGCCGTTGGTAAATACATTGGCTCCATTGTTGTTTTGTGGGGGATTGTTTTAGTTTGTACCGCTTTTGGCACGAACTTCTCGCAAATTGCAGCTATGCGATTCTTATTAGGGTTTTTTGAAGCCGGTATTTATCCTTCCCTTACCATATTGATCAGTACGTTATACAGACGATCTGAACAGGTAGTCCGACTTGCAGCTTTCTGGGTCTTTAACGGATTTGCTCTGATGGCAGGCGGTCTAATAGCTTTTGGCATCAATCACATGGTAAATGTTGGTGGACTTAAATCTTGGCAGTGGTACGTGGAACCTTTGTCTAACCCAAAAAAAAAAATTAGAAATTAATTTACTCTTGTGTAATACCTGATAGGATCATGATTATTCTTGGTGCCATTACAATCTTAATGGGTATCGTAACCTTTTTCTTTTTAATTGATTCACCAAAGTCTACTGCTTTACAGTTAAATGCAGAACAAGAAATGTTGGTAGATGAAAGAACAAAGGACAATGCAACTGTCCGTACGTCTGAAATCAAAACAGAGCATATTTGGGAAGCTGTCAAAGAAATCCGATTTTGGTGTTATTGTCTTGCTTGTTTATTGATTAATCTTCAAAACGGAGCCATGTCCATTTACAATGGTCAAATTGGAGCAATGTTAGGCTTTAATGTAAAGTATACAAGTTGAAATTTTTTTTGGCTGTTCCAACAAAAAACTAACTTTTCTTCCGGATAACTCAGGAAGTACAGTCCATGTTACTTAGTGCAGGTTCAGGTGCATCTACGATAGCATTCCTTGCAATAACAGTCTTTATTTTCAGGAAGACGCATCAAAACATCTACACTGCTTGTTTGCTCATGGCTATCAATGTCACCGGCCTTATTCTTTTGCTCACCATCCCTATACCACGTCTCAAATTAATCGGGTTCTACATGAGCTGGACCTACTGCTCTGTTTATGTTCTTTTAGTTACGTCCGTTTCAAATAATGTTACAGGCTACACCAAGAAGATCTTTTTTAATGGTGTCTTGATGATCTCTTACACGATTGGAAATGTCCTCGGTCCCTTGTTGATGAACCCTCCCTATATTGATGCAATAGTCATCTATCTCGTTGCAAATAGTTTCGTCATTGTACTCTTATTAATTGCTAGAAACCGAATGGCTCTTATCAACAAACGGCGTTTACTTTCGTTAGCACACACATCTGCGTCAAGTACTTCACATTCTTATTGTCGAGACGATATTAGTGACCAGCAAGACCAAACTTTTATTTACTTGCTATAATCTTCTGCCTTTTTTTTCATTTTGGGATACCTCTTTGCATTCTTTTCTTTCATTTTCTGTACCATCATCATCACACACATTATAATAAAAAGTATTTATAACTTTGCTACTATACGTTCTAACCCGTGTTTTCATGTTTTTTGGTGAGTTGTTATCATGTTTAAATTAAAATGTATGGAGATTTCTAATAAAAAAAAAATAGCTTATCTGTATAGATTACAATGTGCGTGCATTTCGGAAATGAACAGCGCTAGATACCGCCATTGGCATAGTGTTGATCTGGAGTATGCAGCTTGATGCAGGTGCCGTAAAAGGATTTTTAAATAACCTGTTTTGGTTACTCAAACAAATTGAAACCCAAAATCGCCTAATAAAAGTGAATTTTGGAAATTGTGAGTAACCGAGAAGAAAGAAATAAAACTAAGCGGATCGGTCGATCCCATTTTGTTAAAAAGGCACATTAGACCGGCCTCCCACGTATGTTTGTAAGAAAAAAAATGTGCCTTGTTTTTGTTAGACTACGATTTCTTACTGCTGAGATAGAATTACGGATAGTAGTATACACTTATAACGCAGCATTGATAAACTTTAGCCTGTGCCTCTGCAAAGTTTTACTTTAACCGATTACTTTCTTGGATTGCTATCTTATAGCATGGTGACCACATATACTTTTACAATCTTACATTTTGTATAATGCGGATTATATGTTAGAAATATTAGAATTTACGAGTAAGCTATATATAACCTTGGAAATTATGTTGATAACCTTGGGATGTATGTTAATAGCCTTAGAATTTATGGTAAAACTTGTAAATAGAGCATTTTTTCTACACTCTACCAAAAAAAAAGCCCTCCGCTTTTTAATAATTGAAGTCCGGTGTAATAACGATATACATGTAATCGTTATTAAGAGCAACAAAGTTTTATTTTATACAATCAAAGAGGTCTGATTAATTCATTTTATTTCTGTCCCCGACAAAATTCAACGTGGAACCAAATGGCTCCAATGCAGGAGAATGTGTACGTTTTGCGACTCTCAATTTAGCAGACCTGCTACGAGGATTTTCCTCGATTTCTTCTTCGGATGGTTGGACAACATGTTTTGTACATAGTTCAAATGAAGGTACCACTAGATCTCTTTTTGGCACAGCTTGTTTCAAGGTTAACCCATCAATGGGACCATGCTTTGTTGCCTTTCTGTAATCTCTGTTTGCCTGTCTTTTCAGACTAAACTGATTCTGGTCTGCATCCATGATAGATCTCTTACCAGCACAATGATACATGAAATTCTTTGCAATTCTATCTTCCAGAGAATGAAAAGTCACCACCACCAATCTTCCATTTGGCTTTAATAAATGCTCACTTGACCTTAACACGCTTTCCAGCTCATTCAATTCGTTATTAATGTAAATACGGAACGCTTGGAAGGTACGAGCTGCCGAATTACGCAACATGTCATCGTTACCCCGCTGCCATCTTGGTTGAGGACATGCCTTTTGGATGATGGCTGCCAGAGCACCAGTGGTTTCAATAGGCTCTAACTGTCTCGCTGCGATAATGGCATCTGCGATTTTACGGGATAAACGATCACCACCGTACTTGTAAATGATATCTGCGATTTGTTCTCGGGAAAAGAAGTTGACGATTTCATAGGCAGAAATGGATTTCTTTAGTAATTCTTGCTCGTTCTCGAATTCTGTCACGGCATTGTTCCGACCACGAGAAAACATGCGCATGTCTAAAGGTCCATCTAGTTTGTAGGAAAAACCTCTTTCGGGTGTTTCGATTTGGCCACTGGATACACCAATGTCCATGACAATACCATCAAAACAAGGTACACTGCATAAAGAAGTCATTAAAAAACCCCCCGTCTGTGTATGTATGTGTCTTACTCCCAATCTTGAAACTCCTTTTGGATCGATTGATGTATGGTACCGAACCTTCCAAGGATAGGGAATAATCTGTTTTTGTAGGGTTTTAACTTGGAGAGCTGTAAAGCCTTGGCGTATGCTGTTGGATCCTGATCAACAGCAACTACTTTGCATTTGAAATTATCTAGTGGGTTTATATGAGCCCGACATGTCTAATTTTTTTTTTAAAAAATGTAGTTTTTTTTTACCGAGCAATGCCTTTGTATAACCTCCATCTCCAAATGTCATGTCACAATAGATCCCGCCGTCTTTAGGATCCATGTGTTTCAACACTTCGGGTAACATGACAGGTACATGGATCTTGTTGTAAGGTAAAGCTGTCGTCGAGAGACAACGTTTTGACAAGTGTCGAATAGTGAGCATTGTAAACAGGGGACGACAGAAAAAAGAGAGCCGAAGTTAAATAAGCTATTAAAATAACGCTTTTATTTGATTGGCTCAAGTAACTGTCAAGTTGATGGACAATATATTTTCCGGCAATGTTTATTTTTATTTTAGTCTTGTTTTTTTTCGTAAAGAAAAAAGAAGGATTAAAGATAGGGGTGGATGGGGAGGAAAAAGAAAAGAAAAAGAAGATGATGGAATGTTGTTAAAAAAAAAGAGTAACTGTTTTTTTTTTACGTTTCTTTTTCTTGAAGAGAAGTATAAATGTACCAATCAATGGGGTTGCAGCAACAGCGCTATTATTAGTCACGATGGTGACAGCGCGAGTCTGTTGCCGAGCAACCAGTTTGGGATGAAGGATTCAATGTACGGATACTACATTTGTGACTAAAATAAATAAAGAACGTGTGAATAATAGATAAGGATGGCGTAAAAAAAAGCATGCGTGTATCATCTCTTACCATGAGAATTGACCCTCTTTCTCTTTTTCTGGTTCTTCTTACTTCTTTTGGTCAAAGTAACGGTGGTAGGTGGTTTTTTCAAACAGCTTTTGGTTGGCTCGACAGGATGTTGCTCTCCTTCCTCTTCAGAGGAGGAGTCTGTAAGGCGAGAACAAGCAGAACAATCTTCTTGGATTTCGATAATAATATCTTCGCTCAACATGTCTTCGTTTAGACTCTTTCGTTGCCACTCTTCCCTGCTCTTCTGCTTGGCGGCATCACGACATTCCTCAAGTGTGGGTAAGAGATGGATGATGTTGTGGCTCAAGTCGAAGCTGACTCGACGAGGGAGCTGTGCTTTTCCGATGAGTACATATACTAATCAACTTAAAAATAGGGTCCGCTTACCGCACTGGTGTTTTTAGGGGAAGTTGGCATTTTTTGTATAGATGTGTATCTAAAGAGAAGAAGGATGTTTTTCTCTCTCTCTGCTGCTTTTAAGCACATATTTTTAGTCGGACAATAAAAGAAGTACGGCTGACTTGCCCAATCATTGTATTTCCCTCTCTTAGTCCTTCTTTTTTTTTGTTTTGGGTTTTGGGGAATCATGCTCTTTTAAATCTTTACATGATGGAATCAAAACAACATGTGGAAATATCAGCACCACCTCCATCTTATATTTCGAGTCAAATGTCGTTACGAATAAAATCCTTCTTTAGTCCAGCTCCTTCAGTCCCACCCTTTGCGGTTCCCAACGATTTCGACACCACTTCACAAAAGGGTTTCAAGAGCAATTCCTGGTTTAATACGGATGACGGAAATAAAAGCACGGTCTCCATCACCAGAGAAAAGTCGCTTCTCGAAGACGAAAAGGGCATACGCAGAGTCGCTTCTGCTCCCAACGCTAAACTCTTGAATATGACGAGACCGCCTTATTCTGATACAAGCTCCACTATTTCTATCATGACAGAGGCTCCACCGTTGCAGAGGTTACGGAGATCTTGCAGACGCACTTACTCTAGTGCCAGCATCAAGGTCAAGAATGTCCAAGTAGGTCCTTCTAGCTTTGTCAAAATACGAATGCTCGGTAAAGGCGATGTTGGCAAAGTCTACATGGTGAAGCAAAAGGAGACCGATAAGCTATTTGCCATGAAGGGTGCGTATTGTTAGTTTGTATAAGCTTTTGTTCTTGCTATTAATAATTTATACTTGCATAGTGCTGTCCAAGCGAGAAATGATTCGAAGAAACAAGATCAAGCGTGCCTTGGCCGAGCAAGAAATCCTCACCACCTCCAACCACCCATTCATTGTTACCTTATACCACTCATTTCAAAGCCAGGACTATCTCTATTTTGTTATGGAATACTGTGTGGGTGGAGAATTCTTTCGAGGTATGAAAAATTAGTCCCTTATACAATCCCGTCTAAAATTTCACTTTTAGCCCTGCAAATGAGACCAGGCAAATGCTTGACTGAAGACGGCGCCAAATTTTATGCCGCTGAAGTCACGGCTGCCTTGGAATATTTACATCTCCAAGGCCATATTTACAGAGATTTAAAACCAGAGAGTAAGTTTTTCTTGTTAATATCTCTCTGTGTAACCTGTAATTTATTTATGGTTTTATAAATAGACATCTTGCTCCACCAGAGTGGCCATATTATGTTGACAGATTTCGACCTAAGTAAAGGCTCACATCCACCCGGTAAACCCACCGTTATTAAATCAAGCTCTCCACACATCGTAAGTATCCATCACTCTCACATATGTCATCTGTACTCACAGATTGTGTAGCCTCCTTCCATTGATACAAAGAGCTGTGTTAATAACCTCCGAACCAACAGCTTTGTCGGCACAGAAGGTAAAAATGATATATATAAGGTGTCTTGCGCCATCAAAAAACTAACACTTCCTGTAAATTAGAATATATTGCACCCGAAGTTATCAAGGGCTGTGGGCATACGAGTGCGGTAGATTGGTGGACATTAGGTATTCTGATATATGAAATGTTATTTGGTACCACACCTTTTAAAGGCACAGGGCGTAACGAAACCTTTTCACGTATCCTTCATTGCGAAGTGCAATTTGGCGAGCAACCCGCTCCTTATAAATCGCATGTGTCCAACAGCGGAAAGAACCTAATCCGCAAACTATTACATAAAGACGAAAACAAGAGACTGGGTAGTCGGGCCGGTGCTTCCGATATCAAGACTAACCCGTTTTTTAAAAGCATCAATTTCGCTTTACTCAGACACTGTACGCCTCCTATTACGCCGCTTGTACAGAAACCCAACGGTATTGACGCCCTGAATTTCCGAAAGATGCCACCAGAGAACTCGAGCTTCGACCTGGAATCGGATGATGTGATGGTCACATTAAAAGCGGATAAAACTAATCCATTCGAAAAGTTTAATTCTAGTAAGTGTGGACTTTTTGCTTCTTATTTGTATACTTATGTTTCTACCAGTTACTTTATATCATGATGGCGACTCTGATTCTGACTAATTTTTATAATACTTAATGCTTCTCCATCCCCCAACACACATTTTATCTTTAATATTCCCTTTTTCTTTTTTTTCTTTTTTAATAATAATAATAGTAGATTTAAGTTGATCCTAATACACCCATCTTTTCCAATGCACGAGGACCCATTTCTTCCCATTCTTGTTTAGTGACCCACCATGAGTCCTTATCCTTCATGATATCAGCAAGAACAGCTCCACCAAGGTATACCATATGCTTACGTCTAGGAGGATCTTCAATTCTGATTTTGAATTTCTATTTTTCTGTTGGTTAAAAGACCCTGTCATTTGACATCTCATTTAACTTACGCTCAATCGACTGGCATCTCCGTTCAAAACGTTTGTGAGATAGAGTTGCTTCATTTCCTTCTCTAAACGACTGGGTAAGCCAGGATACATGGTAGAACCACCTGAAAGGACAATATGTTTGTAAAGATCAGCACGGATATCGATATCAGCAGATTGGATGGTATTGAAAAGCATTTCTATCCTAGCATTAGTATACATGTAAATGTAGAAAAATAAAATTGCTTACCAGCCATGCCGGGTGCTTCAACATCAATCAAGTTGGGCTGGAACAAACACTCAGGTGCTTCAAAACGTTCAGAACCAACCTTGATAACACGACCATCAGGAAGTTCATAACTTTCTACCAAGGTAGTAGTCTCGTTACCCAACTTTTGATCCAATTCAAGATCATAACTAGAATAAGTGCAATTAGCGACACTATACATACCTGTGATATTTTTGTTTTACCTGACGTAACTGAATTTTTCCTTGATTTGACGCACCGTTTCGAAATCAGCAGTACGATTAAATGCATAACCTCTTAAGAGCAATAATTTGATCAAGTAACGAGTCACATGACGACCTGCGACATCAAGACGACGTGTCAAGTTGGCAGGAGCATAACCTTGATAGACAGGTACCTATGCAACACTATTAGAAGGAGGTTATTTTTCTATAAATATATCAGTGAACTTGCAATGTGAGTTACACCATCACCCGAATCCACAACTACACCGGACATCAAGCCTATAATTGTAGGGGTTTAGCAAGAGAGATAATATAAGACGATGTTATATAGCATACCTTGGGCAAAGAGTGTCAATACAGCCTGAATAGCTACATAAATGCCTTGAAATCCATACTCTTCAAACATGATTTCAGCCATTTTTTCACGGTTTTGTTTAGGGTTCATGGGAGCCTCAGTCAACAAAATCTTGGAATCTCTCGGGTCAATTTTCAACATTTCGTCAAAAGTGTAGTTCCATAAATGACGCATATCTTCCCAGTTACGAATAATACCGTTTTCCATTGGGTAAGACATTTGAAGAATGTTTCGAAGTTGTGCAGCCTCATCTCCTACCATAATATCTTTGACTTGAAGGTCGCCAACTTTTTCTTCCGCACGTAAAATAGGTCGTCCTACAACACTAGGGAATACATGTTCAGGGAAATTGGAACCTGCATAACCACATTTTACAAACTAGATGAAAAATAAGAAAAGCCCCAGATGAAAAAAAAAAAAATACAAAAAAAAAAGCGCGTTAAATCCGACGTCTCTTGTCTTTCTTGGGCTAAGGCAAACTTACACCAGTACCGTTATCTACAACAAGTGTATTTGAAGCGTTCATCTTGTTTAATATTCAAGAAAAAAAGAAACTTTGGTTTGCCAAAAAAAAAAAAAAAAAAACCTATAAAGAAGTGCCTTTTACTGGATGTAATCTCCGTCGATACTATACTTGACGTCACTGAGAACACAGTCTCTGCCAAGCAACTCTTTGCGTACAGAAAAACCAAAGAATCTATACAAGCATGTTTATCCAGTATACATGAGTGATAGAATATAAGTATCACTGAGCTTATGGCATTTTGCAATCGTTTTAAAAGGGATGTCCCAGTTTTACTGCTGTGTCATTACACAAAAAGAGAGTTTTCTTTTACAGCACTTCTATCCCCGACCCAAGCGGCATACAAATGGGGGGACCATCTGTACGTTTATTCCATAGAGCCCAAAAAAAAGAGACATCGTCCCATCCGCCAAGTGTTCATTACAATTAATGCTTTTTTATTTTGTTGCGTAATAATTTACTAAGCGTGAGATCAAACGAGCAAACAGCATATCTCTTAAGATCCAAAATCAGATATAATGTAGGCTGAGAAGCGTGCGAGCGCACTTGGGAGCGCAAGAATATTTAACCGACGAAGCAATGACGTAGACAAGGCTTAAACATCGCAGCCCTGTCACCCCCTTCCGTTTAAAACACCCCTCGAAATTCTGGGGAACGAAAAAATTTAACTAAAACCGGCAAGGAAAAAAAAAGATACATCGCAACAGCCTTTTTCTTTTTTTATTTTAAAATAACAATGCTTAGAAACGTTGCTCGTATTGCCCGTCCCTTAGCTGCTCGTAGCTTGGCTCCTGCTGTAAGCAACCCTTTTTTTTTATTACTACGTTCACACTTCTCTCTGTTATTATTATCAAAAAACACCACGAAACAAAAAAAAAAGCAACATTTGAAAGCAACTTTAAACGTGATGGAATAACAATGTATACACAAATATGACCAACATGCAACAGAATGCAACAGCAATAAAAACTTGATAATAATGAAGAGAGAAGGAGCAGGATGTGGGGGAGCGTTATCTTTTCAAAAAAAAAAAAATAGACTTCTAATATTAAGTATATGTAGGCCCGTGTTAACCTCGGTGCTATTGCCACTGCCGCTCGTGGTTATGCTTCTGCTAAGCCTTCCACCTCTGAAGTCTCCTCTATTCTTGAGCAACGTATCTTGGGTGCCAACTCTGAAGTTGACCTCCAAGAGACCGGTCGTGTCTTGTCTATTGGTGATGGTATTGCCCGTGTTTACGGTTTAAAGAACTGTCAAGCCGAAGAGATGGTTGAGTTCTCCAGCGGTCTCAAGGTAAACTCATATATAAATGGATAGGCATTTGTGTGTACAAAATATTAATACACTACCTATTAGGGTATGGCTCTTAACTTGGAAGCCGATAATGTCGGTATTGTCGTTTTCGGTAACGATCGTTTGATCAAGGAAGGTGATACCGTCAAGCGTACTGGTGCTATTGTTGATGTCCCAATTGGTCCCGGTATCCTTGGTCGTGTCGTTGATGCCCTTGGTAACCCCATTGATGGTAAGGGTCCTCTTGAAACCGTTGGCCGTTCTCGTGTCCAAGTCAAGGCTCCCGGTATTTTACCTCGTCACTCTGTTAACGAGCCTATGCAAACCGGTATCAAGTCTGTTGATTCCATGGTCCCCATTGGTCGTGGTCAACGTGAGTTGATTATTGGTGATCGTCAAACCGGTAAGACTGCTGTCGCTCTTGACACAATTCTTAACCAAAAGAACTGGAACAACGGTTCTGATGAAGCCAAGAAGTTGTACTGTATCTACGTTGCTGTTGGTCAAAAGCGTTCTACTGTTGCCCAATTGGTCCGTACTCTCGAAGAGAACGGTAAGTTTTTCTTTTGTTACATCTTGCATAAATACTAATATACTCTTCCACAGATGCCATGAAGTACACTATCGTCGTTGCTGCCACTGCCTCTGAAGCTGCTCCTCTTCAATATCTTGCTCCTTTCTCCGGTGCTGCCTTCGGTGAATGGTTCCGTGATAACGGTCGTCACTCTTTGATTATTTACGATGATTTGTCTAAGCAAGCTGTTGCTTACCGTCAAATGTCTCTTTTGCTCCGTCGTCCTCCTGGTCGTGAAGCCTACCCTGGTGATGTTTTCTATCTCCATTCTCGTCTTTTGGAACGTGCTGCCAAGATGAACAAGGCCTTCGGTTACGGTTCCATGACTGCTCTTCCCATCATTGAGACCCAAGGTGGTGATGTTTCTGCTTATATTCCCACTAACGTTATTTCCATTACTGATGGTCAAATTTTCTTGGAAGCCGAACTTTTCTTCAAGGGTATCCGTCCCGCAATTAACGTTGGTCTTTCCGTCTCTCGTGTCGGTTCTGCTGCTCAAACCAAGGCTATGAAGCAAGTTGCTGGTTCCATGAAGCTTTTCTTGGCCCAATACCGTGAAGTTGCTGCTTTCGCTCAATTCGGTTCTGATTTGGATGCTTCTACCCAGTTCTTGTTAAACCGTGGTGCTCGTCTCACTGAATTGCTCAAGCAACCTCAATACTCTCCCTTGTCTATTCAAGCTCAAGTTCCCATCATCTTTGCTGGTGTTAACGGTTACCTTGATAAGATCCCCGTCGGTAAGGTCGTTGAATGGGAAAAGGATTTCATTAGCCACGTCGCTACTCAACATCCCGAAGTCCTCGAGGAAATCCGCGCCAAGGGTGTCCTCTCCAAGGAACTCGAGACCAAGCTCCGTGAAGTCTGTGATAACCACGCCAAGGGTTTCTATTAAATTCTGTAATCAATCCATCCACGCACACACTCTCTCTCAAAAAATAGAAAGGAATTTTATTATCATTTAACCCCTTCTTTTTCAAATGTAAAGAAGAGTTCTCTCTTCTTTATGCACTTTGTTTCAAATATATAATCCATTACAAAAAAAAAAAAATGTTTAATGTTATAAGAATTCGTGAGGCGTGTTGGGCATCTCACTGGTTAAGACCTCGAGGTTTTTCCAATGCTCGCTCCATTGTCTTGCATATCGAACTTCATCACGCACATACGTGTTGTACATCACCGCAACACTCGCTTGCTGTTTATGGAGGTACGATAGCTCTGTAATAAAACAGTATTTAATAAAGATGTCGCGTTGCTTGGAAAGCGGGATGCCTGTGCTATCCCATGTGCGCTGCTCGTCTATCTCTGCTTCTTCATCATGAGCAACAGATGGCTGAACGCGCGCTTGTTTATATCGAGCTATTTGCCTTGCCAAAATCTCGCTTTGAATAGGCCCAATCCTTTCTCGGCGGTCAAGCAGTTCCCTGAAGGATTCTAGTAAATCACGCTGACGCTTTAAACTCTCCACAATACTATCGCCAGTGGCAATAGCCTGTTTACCCAACATAACGCCTGCTTGGTGCATGGATTTCGCTATACATCCATACCCACGCACCACTTGCGGACATCCCTGGCACCCAGGTACCCAACAATTTTTGTCCAGCTCACCCACGGAGCTAACAACTCGAGTTAAACCATTTGTTTTTTTTCCCTAGCACACATGAAGAGATAGAGAGGTTTACTTACTTTAATGTGACGCTGTATCGAATATAGTCAGTTCCTAGCGCTTTTTTCAGTCTATTCATTTGGTTCATGATGAAACACATGTGTTCATACTGCTGAATAGAAACTATCAATCTCTTTCTCATTCTACTGATACGATCATCGAGATCCATCGGAATCAATCTTTCGAGGTAGGCAATATTATGTGGTTTCCTAACAAACTCTTCATCCAAAGCAGGTTGATTTGCTCGCTTCCATGAATTGATTTCAGAAGGATGGCTAAGGAACGCCATCACCACGTTATCTTTTCCCAACACGGGGTGTCTTACCACCGCATTAATAAACCGTACCAATCCTTTTCTTCTTCTCTCTTCAAACACATCGTTTCCTTTATTTCAAAGTTAGTATATCAAGGTTCAAGCACCTCCTTTTTCTTACTTTACTTCCTCCAAGTTTTTTCGGTGGCAAATTTGGCAAGATTCGAAACTGGTATCGTTTTAATAGAACCTCCCATAACCAATAAAAGTCACTAAAGCGACGCAAGACTTTGGAACCTAATTTTTCACTCTCAACCTCGTAATTGACATGTTTAAAAAGAAAGCCTTCTTTTTCTGATGTGCGCAAGACCGTGATATGATCGAGGTCTCGAAACCATTGGTTCATGGCGTCTTGCTCTTCTTGGTGTCGGGTACGGTCCATAGGATGATGCACCACCGTGGTGGTGGAGCTGGCTGCTGTATATAATTCATCCGGTTTCTGCTTCGTGTCTCTGATATTAAATGTTTCAAGTTGGGTAAATGTAGGTATAGGTAAATCTACAGCACAAAAGCGCATCAGTGTGTCTGTATGTATGGGATATAGCCTAATTTTTTTTATTTCCTGTCTTACCGTTTCTGTGGTGATAGATGGTTTCCAAGGATATTTCTATAGAGATAGATGAGATGGAGTTCCTGTTATTTATCTTAGCTATGTGTGTGCTTCTTTTACCCATATTTTTCTGCGCACAAGCAATTAAGGCCAGAAAGGCGTTGAACTCATTCCGTGTAACATAATCAGCTTCAGGAGCTGTAAGTAGACGCATGACCTGATTTTTGGCTGTGTGTTTAGGGGGGTGGATTTTTCAAAACAAAAAGATAAAGAAAATAATCCTACCTGTTGGCGTAGATGAACGGAGAGCCCTGATAATTGCTGTAATATGATGTCCAGTGATTTTACATCGATTCTCTCTTCTTGTGGGTCAGATCTGCTATAGATATCGTAATAAATATCAGGAATATCCACACCCACTGTATTTTTTATTGTTTAGTATTCCAGTGTTTATATATCTTAATAAAAAACTTACATAGCACATTGCCAGCAGTAAGGTTGGAGCTAAAGAGGGTCTTTCTTTGTGCTTCGTCCGCACTAAAATAATGAGGCATATCTGGCTCCTCCTCTGTGTCCTCAAATGAAGAGGAGTTCCAAGGATCGTCCGCATAAATCGGTGGCGTTGTTCGAGACATTGGTGGTGAGGAATCAAAGTACTGTAAAGGCTCACTAAAGTCGGGACTTAGCACATTGTCAAAGCTATGTTGCATTTCGACAATAAAGTATTAGGGAGTGGAAAAGAGAGAGAACCGGAGGTTAATATCTCGCTTGAAATAATAAAAGAAACGGGGTTTAAAAATCCGGTTAAAGCCATTTCTTACATTGCGTGTTCTGCCTTATACTGTTTCCTTATCTAAGACATCCGAAGACATCCTCTTTTTTTTTAATATAACTCGTATTGTGAGTGTGTATTAGTTTCAGAAAAGAAAAGCTACCTTTTTTTAATTTCAATCAAGACCAAATTTATCCCCACACAAATGATTTAAAAATAAAACCCAAGTTTGCACTCACCATCTATTTATAAATAAGCTATTGTTTCATTGTAATGTAAACATATTTAATATATCTTTTCTTGATCTTTCACATATAGAAACATAACAAGACAAAATAGAATACATGAAATGCAGAAACATACACGCACACACACACGATGCGACTGATCCAAAGCCAGTTCACACCCTACTACTACTAGACAATCATATCCCCCGCTTCCACAATTAACCAGCGTACATGCAAAAAAAAAAGCATGCTGGCTGGATTATTGTGATTTTATCTGCTACTATACTGTGTCTGGTGTCCTCGGACTTTTTTAGTTTGTTTCAATGCTGCTTCCTCAGTGTCGTAAGCTTATTCTATGTTCTATCCTGTACAAATATCCCCCTTTTCATCTGCACACTTATTACATAAGCATTGATTCGGTGGTTGAATTGACGCAAAAATCCTTATACAGTGTTCACACTTCAAATTCAGACAATATCAGTTTTTTTTTAGACGAATCAAAATTCACTTTCAGACATTCGCTTACCTTTTTCAGACGATGTAAAAATGGAAATTCAGATTTAAAGGAAATTAGTGTTCGACTTTTTTTTTTTTTTTTTTTTTTTTTTACCTGTAGGCATCTTTAAGCCATCGCCGGTGAGGGCGTGGCAACCACATTGAAGGTGGCGCTTTGTCTTGTAAAGACATCGGGTCGGCCATCGCCTCTCCAAATTGAAGTGGCAATGGTGTACATGTTTTTCGTAGCCATAACGTCACGATTCCAACGAATATTGCATTTTTTGCAGAAGAATATTTGATGGATTGATCGCTTGTCCACTCCACTTTTATGCTTTAAGTTATCTAAGCTGCTTTCTAGGCAGTTATTACAGTTCTAAGAAAGAAATGATATTTTATCAGTAATTACATGGTATAGACGCGTATATGTTTCACCTTGGATGTTTTATATTCATCTATGTCAAGTAGCAATAATTCTCAAGTTTTTCCCGTAGCCTTAACTGTCTGTATATCATCTCAGAGACACCATGTCTATGCCCACTGATCTTTACGTGACTTTTATTCTTGAGACCGTCCCCAAAAATTATCAGTGGCATTTTACTTTTGTCACCCTCCTCAAATTTCTCTTTGTGGTTTCTTTTTTTAAAAAAAAAAAAAAAAAATGAGAAGAGGAACAATTTCCATGAATATGTGAGTAATACCTGGATGCACTCTTTCCTCGTCTTGAGCTGGCTTGAGGGGTGTTGCTTTGATACTTTGCAGCTGTCTTGCTTCTTTTTCTCTTGTTTTTTCTTGTTTTCTTCCGTCTTCCCTTATTGTACTTCTTTGATCCGTTGATTAGGATATTGACAGCATCCTGGAGGGCACGCTGTTTCCCGACGTAAATACACCATTTGACCCTTGCTGTCTGAAAACTGTAAAAATTGAATAGTGTGTCTATATACTGCACCATGTATTTCACATGCGTAATATATTTATCTGCAACTGCTGACTTTACAGAAGGTATATTTGTCTCGATTGTTTGCACACCTAGTTCTTTCTTCCTGCCTTGTTCCGACTTCAGACGATTGGTACTTCCATTCATGTTGTAATATTCGGCAGATGATAGCCGCCTAACATCTGTGTTACCATGAAATGACACAAAAGCATCTTTCCTGTTGGGATCTACTGTGCAAGGTCTAAAATAACGATCTACCTCTTCACTATTGAAATCATGAAGCTCCAAAGAAGTTTCATTTACAGGCGACTCTGCGTATCCCTTTCGGCAAAAAGAAATCCTACAAGTGTACCCGTCTGTGTATAGGCTATTTATGAACATCTTTCCTTTCCGTTCAGGTAAATTTTTTAATTTTTCAAAGCTATACAAGTTGAAAATTAGCATGTTTGTTAATTACGAAAAATATATGTGCCTACGTATTAATGTTTAATTTGGTAAAATTAAAACAGGCAAAAAAAGACCTTTGGGTGTATTCAAAAAGCGTTTCTTCCTCTAACCGTTCCAGTGAAGCCGTCGGAAATATACCAGTCAAATTTTGGCTATCAATCTTAATGAAACGCCAATGCAAGCTAGGATTTGGGAATAGGCTAAAGAGACGAGGCGGCTGGAAATCTCTTTTTACGTCGTTGTTGTCGTTGTTGTTTTTTCTCACTTTCTTCTTTTTTCTTGGTCTTTTATTTACTTGATCAGTCTCGTCTGATTGTTCTTGTGGGATGATTTGCAATTGGGAGACAGGAACAGGTAGCGGAGCTTCCGCAATCAAAGATTCATATTTCTCCAGAATGTGCTTAAATACTGGCATAATGCTGAATGGAGCATTATTTAGAGTTTCTTTTGTTACAGGAAATGATGATATACGATTCTTTATCTCCAATATCAATGGATTTAAAAACGCACAAATTGTTTCTTGCTCTTCACTGTTCAAAGAAGTGGAAATACTGTCAGCACTGATGGCTCCTGGTCCTGGAGAAAACACTACATTGAGCACAAGTTCGTATACTATATGCTTTACTACGGGCATTTTTATGTCCTGTTACAAAAATAATAATTGATGTCAAGTTTTTAATATATATTTAACAAGATTTACACTTACATGAAATGCTTGACGGATCATATATATATAATAGTTTGCAATAATATTTTCAAAGTTCTCTATATAATAGTTGTTATAACAAGTAGCTATAGATTCACAAGCAGATGAAACCACTTGGCCGTAAAGAGTTAAACCATCTTTATCAACTGTCAAGTTGACGCCTTCAACACCGTTAAGCTCCTCCCATACTTCTGTAAGGTGGGGAATAAGTGGATATTGTGACTGGAAGTTTTGAACTGATAAATTTTGGTACACCACTCTACACACGCTATACCAAAAGTTTTGTTTGAATAGTTCATTAGGTAAACTGTTTGGATGTTTCAAAATATAAAAGTTAACAAAAAGTTGGGCGTTGAAGGCGACTTTTCGCAAAAACATAGAAAGACTTTTGATTTTTTCAACCGCCGTGTTATTCGCATTCTCATCTACTGAAGACATGAACGACTTGAGAGGTATGGAGACAGTATATCTTTGATTTTGAGGACCCAAATTTTGTTGAATCAATTCTTTCACTGTATAATTATAATTCAAGCATTCTCTGGACCTAGCAGATGAATGGCCATTTTGGCCGCAGGACTTACATACTAGATTTGATGTATTTGGGACAACATTTCTAGCTCTTTTTGCATCTCTTTTTGCCTTCTTCTCTTCTGGAGTATCTTTTCTTTTTACACCTTTAAAAAGATTTGGTTATTACGCCACATTGAAGAAAGCTTTTATATTACCTTTCTTTCTTTTATTTTGTTTTTTAATGGTTTCACTAGCAGCTTCCTGTTGTTGGCTTTCATATTTCTTCAACTTTTTTGTTTGTATAAAAGCTTCAATGTCCGGATAAATTGGTGTACGCATCCCTTTTTGAATATAAGAAAGAAAAGGACATAATTGTTGTTTAAATTGACATCAGGCTGATATATATATTTTTAATGTGAACGCTGCCCGCTATTAATTTATCAAAGTATTTGTACAAGCCAAAGTTATTATTTTTTATTTGAGATTGTATCTGTATGTTATGAAGTGAGATCCTTAGTAGTAGGCTGGTTATTACCATTGTAGGCATGTAAATTACTTTAATCATTTATACTATAAGTTGGATAAAACAAAATTCACTGAGTCCTTGCTGTCTCAAAGTTTGATTGAATAGATTATTATGATTACGACCAAATTGCACGTAGTCATAGCCTAGGATCGGGTACCTTTTCTTTTTCACCGTCATACCTTTCTTCTATATCATACTCTCTATCATTGTCTTCTTTTCCCCCGCTATTCCCTACCCAATTATTATCCCCTCTATCATTACATCACAAGTAGGGCATGTCACTCATCTGCACAAGTGTAGGAACCTTTGTCGGTGCCTCCATACTCTCTTTTTTCTCACTTAAATTGTGAAGTGCTGGTAGAAAATAACTTGCCGTCCTCTTTAAATTCCTTGTGACATTATCGACACAAAAAATTGTCTTGACTGGGATGGATATCTTGTCTGATTATTTTTTACATTTTCTGAAAATATTTTTACTACTGTCCAAAGTATATTTCTGTTTGTCTGAAAACAATTTTAAGTCTGTCTGAAAATAATTTTCATTTGTCTGAATTTAAAGTAATAATACTGTAATGACATACAACTAACAGAATCACAATTCAGGTACATCACGACGGTTAATATAAAAGAATAGAGAAAGCTCTTATGATTCAGATGCTCCAGATAGTAAATAAGTGGGGGTTTTCGCGTTGTAGGCCTAACGTAAATATATTTAAGATTAACTAAAGGCTTGACTGATGACGCCACCACTCCCATGTGGGCGGTACGCGAGTCTAAAGTTTTTTTTTTAAATCAACGCGTTGTTCAAAAAATATTTTTTTTTCTTTCTTTTTTCAACAACCCTCTTTTTTTTAAAAAAATAAAATCTGTAAGATCAACTGTGGAAGAAATGAAAGACAAGGAAAATTAAACAACTCCACTTATTTTACTTTTAGAATATGCTTGAAGCACGTCTCCAACAAGCCAAACTCCTCAAGTCTCTCCTTGAAGCTGTCAGAGAACTCGTTACTGAATGTAACTTTGAATGTAACGATACTGGTATTGCACTCCAAGCTATGGATAACTCTCACGTTGCTTTGGTTGCCATGTTGTTACGTTCTGATGGTTTCGACCCTTACCGTTGTGACCGTAACTTGCCTTTAGGTATCAACTTGGCCAGTTTAAGCAAGATTTTAAAGTGTGCTCGTAACGACGATATCTTGACTATCAAGGCTGATGATAACGGTGATGTATTGAGTTTGGTTTTCGAGAGCAAAGGTAATTTTTTTTTTAAAACATCTTACATTTGTATTATTTATTAACCAACGCGTATTTCTTATAGACAGTGACAAGATCAGTGAATATGATCTCAAATTGATGGATATTGATAGTGAGCACTTGGGTATTCCCGAAACTTCTTATGAAGCTGTTGTCTCCATGTCCTCTGTTCGATTCCAAGAAATTTGTCGTGATTTACAAGGTCTCAGTGAGTCTGGTAAGTGAATTTTATTATATGGGGAAAAAGAAATGATAGTAAACGTTTCTACAGTTACTATTGAATGTACAAAGGAAGGCATCAAGTTCTCTGCTGATGGTGAGATTGGTAAGGGTGCTATCACCTTGAAGGCCAACAGCGCTGTCGACAAAGAAGAAGATGCTACCGTCATTGAACTCCAACAAAGTGTTTCCATGACCTTCTCCATTAAATACCTCGTCAACTTCACAAAAGCCACCCCCCTCTCAACTCGTGTCACCTTGAACTTATCAGCAGAGGTTCCTCTCTTGGTTGACTACAAGCTTGATAACTTGGGTTATGTTAGATATTACTTGGCTCCCAAGATTGGTGATGAAAACTAAAGAAAAGAAAAAAAAAAAACTGTATAAAAAAATTGAAATAAAAAGAAAGTCATTGCATGGTATACAGGTGTTATAACGGGTTCTGCGTAGCCTACTACTTCAATTATGGACATAGTCCTTTGTAGCTACGTTTAAACCAGGATTTTATCAATTAGTCTTAATCGTTAACCGCCTTTTTCAGAAGAACGCAAGAAAGTTGATTCTCTCTTCAATACCATTACGAACAAAAATAGTTTGTGCTTCATCAATCGCAAGTGTTGTTTAAAGACTCCACACGTAACAGGTCGCATTTGTTGGCACCCATCGCATACTGACAGTGAAGCGAGCGATACGCCAGCAAGTAGATTTTTTTTAAAGTACGGCGTTGAACACAGGAAGACATGTTCATAAGAATTGCTCGTGTTTGTGCCTAATACTAAAGAAAATTTAATTTCCAGAAGGTAAGCCAATGGTATTGCCGATGGGAAGGAAAAAATGGTTGATGTATACTCCCTTGGTCTTAATGTCATGTCGGTATATCCTTGTTATGAGGTGTTCAATCAGTTGATTACCTAATGAATGTAAAAGGTTTGGTCGCTCTCGAATATCACTTTAAAGCAAAGAAAACATAAATTGTAAATAATAGTTTATTAAAAATGTAGTAGGTATAAATGATATGTGAGTATATATATGTACAAAATGCGTTATAAGGTATATAGGATTATCTAAATGTTTAACTGGTATAGTTTTGGCGTGGTCTTTATCAATGTATGACCATTATTATCAAAATAAGATGGTAATTTACTCGACTCGTAAAGCGGTAAAGACTCCTCGTATTCCAAGGATCTTAAAAACCTTGGTGAATCTTCAGTATCTACATAATAGACCTGCAAGTCCTGAGAAGCACGAATACCGTAACCTAATGTGCCAATGATTAATGGTAGCTCCATATCCACCACAGAGTTCCATATAGATCCAATCAAGAACTTGCCAAGATGACTCTTAATCTTGATACGCAGGGTATAAGAGACCTTGGCAATTTTAGAGTAATTGATCGATGGTGTCAAATCCACAGGCAACGGTAAGCTTACTTGATGCTCTGCACCACCTCCATTCGCCGTCTTCACAAGTGAATATTTATACCCTTTGGCATTGGGTTTATACAAGTGAGAAGCAACCACTTTGGTCATTGTCACCGCTTTGCTTTGCACAAGCCCAACGGTTTCACATAGTTCAAGTAGGATAGAATTGATTTCGGCAGGTTGGTCTTCTTTTCTGCTGCTGCTATGACTACTATGAGTGTGACGACGTGATGCAACAATGGTGATCGGAATGCTGTCACCGGGTACATAGGCTAAAGAATGAAGTCTTACAGACGCATCCAATCCGCTATTCGATCCCAACTCGATAATGGGTTGCTTTAAAAGAGTAGTCTCGATAAACGGCATGTAGTTAATAGATCTGTGGGTTACCACTGTAGGCAAAGTAAACGTAGTACGGATAAGTTTCGCTGATAAATCAAACTTGCATTGGTATAACACATGACTCATGGAGGGTGGGAATTGGATCATTGGCATTTGAATAGTAAATGGGAATTGATAGTGGTCTTCTGTTAATAAACAGTCGTCTCGGGTACGCTGCCAAAGTGTTTGTTGCATACCAAAAAATGGGTTTTTCAGTAATGGGACAAGAAATCTGACTCCGTCGTGGATGGCGGTGGCATTTTCTGCTCCTTTAAATGCAATAACAATACGATCTGCAGCAACAGGTGTTTCTTTCATTCGAAGGTGAACGATACCTACGGCATGTATGTTAGTTGCAACAATAAATATATTATGTATTGTTTACCTTGGAATACAGATCCAGGTCCGTATACTGGTTCATCTTGTACTGTGAAACCAAATTCAGGAAGAAGTTCAATAGATATATTTATGACAGGATCGACTGATGGGCTAATTGTCATTAAATTTGAATGGGAAAATATTTAATAAGAAAAAAAAGATAATTGTGTAAAAAAAAAGGAAGCTGATGTGTCACTTTATATGAATTATTAATTATAAAAAACAAAGTTGTAAAAATATCCCATTTAACCTAATCGGACGAGCCATGTCATTTTAATTTCTATTTTTATTCGTAGGCAAAGCAGCTACACGTGAGTCTTCTAAACCTGCATTGTGCATTTCCGTTTTTTTTTTGTATTTAGCGTAACATGTAAAAAGTCTAGAATATTTAAAATCCTTGAAAATCATGTAACTTTACAATAAAGTGATTAAACTCTATTTTGCTTGTATTTTTCTTAACATTATTGTAACGTTATAATCTATGACCCATAAAGAAAATCATGTTTTCTCTTACACAAACCGACCTTCTTACGAATCCACTTGTTCTTTTTTGCGGTTACATTTATGCACACAAAAGAACCAAACAAAAATGCCAAGAACCTATTATCAACCAAATTTGTTTTTTCTTTGCTACGCAAAAACATATTTTCCAATATAATATGATGATGATAGCTATTATTAGGCGACGCTACTGTACCTATTTACGACATGTTCAGCTATGAAAAGAAAATCAGACAACAATAGGATAATGTGTATTTCTTGTTTACTGTTTCAGTCAATTACTGAATATACCGCACCACCAAGTTATGGTTTGTGCGTTTCCGGGTGTGGCAGAAATTTTTTCTTCCTTTGTTTATTTTCATAAAAATAAAGGCTCTAGTAAAAAAAAAAAAAAAAAAAAAAAAGCTTGTGATAAGACATTCAAGCATGATAAAAGTAATATAGGATCCGATAAAACAAAAAAATAGTCATGGTTGAATCTGATAGATCAGAAAACAGTTCATTTAAAACTATTGTCATCTGCAGAAGAAAACTGTATTTTTTACCTTCTTGACATTCTTCACTTTATAATCAGATGACAATTTAAATGCAAATACAGGAAAACAAAAGAAGGCCACACCAATGAGAATATAATTGCATGCTTTTTATTTGGTTTCAAGTGACACCAGAGTTAACAATAAAAATTTCGATCGTTGTCTGACACACACACACATACACATAGCGCCATAAAATAATTCTCGTTCATAATGTATTTCCAGCCATTGTAATATTTTGTTAAAAGACTATTCTGTAAAGAAAAAACCTTTGTTCGTATACTATACTAAATGTAAGATTTCAGTTTTGTGTGTGTGTGTGTGTACACCACATGATTACAAAAAAAAAAAGACTCTATTCTATTATAATTTTCCAACTGATACATATTTTTTGACATGAAAAATCATTCGGCTGTCTATTCAATGTAATATGTGTCACATTTGATTTACACATGACACTATCCGAATTTACGAATCGATATCAATACAAAAAAAAAAAAAAAAAAATGACTAGCAATAAACTGCTTCCCCCCTCCAAAAAAAATGTTGGCTTGACATTTTCTGTTTTAAATTGGTTGGAGGAGTACTCGATGTGTGCGTGTGTTTTTTGTTTCGAAGCATTGTACACACATTGTATTTTGTTTCTATTTTGTGTGTCTACTCATGTTCTAGCGTTCTCCATTTATAGCAATGGTCCCAATGTATATTATTCGATAGAGTGTCATGTAAAATGATCAAGATATTGATAGGCAATGTTCATAATACTGCCAAACAATTAGGCATACAGTTAACGAGAATAATTTATTTGTGTGTAATGGTTAGTAATATACAAGGATCTTACACAATATTTTGTGAATATATAATTAAAGGGATAGATTTTGGTTTTGGAGTGGGCTGAATAGTTTTGCTACACATATCACCGTGGTGTGTATCGCTATAAGAAGGTAACCTGATATCATCGTATATTGGTAACACATCTTGATACTCTATACTTTGAATGAAACATGGACGAGGCATAGGTATATTGCTATTATTTTGGTACTTTGAATAATCTCTCAATTCATCACCTGCACGAATTCCGCGACCCAATGTTGAAATTACAATCGGCGTTTCGAATGCTGCGATAGCTGTCGACCATGAAAAACCCAAATATTTCCTAAATTTATTTTTTCTCTTACTGTTAATTGCAGAACTTTCTTTACTGCTTGTACTATGATATTTGGCGACTAGTGATGTGGACTTTGTGCTAGTTTGACTATCAAGCGGTGGTCTTGCTTTTTTAAGATAGATTTTGATTTTGAGTTTGTACGATAGACACATTACCATACCGTATTTAAACGTAGGTGGTAGTAATTCGTCTATTGGCACTGTTAGTTGGTATTGTTTCTCTCCATTGTTATAATCCTTCAAATCTCGAATGACGTGTGTTTGGGTTTCTACAATATTTTCAAGAATAGGTTCAGCATCTGAATTAAATTTGGATACTTGATATAGAGTCAGAACAATGCTAAGCTCATTGCGTGATTGTATTTCATTATCATTTAGTAGTCCCTTCACATACACAGTTGCTTGGATTGTACCTCCCGATACATATTCAATGGAGTGCAATTTAACTGATGTGGATAGAGTTGACGTTACACTGCTTTTTTTTTTCTTTTTCAAGTCTTCCAAAAAAATCGGTGCCTTCAAAAATTTGGTTTCAGTCAAAGGGATGTATTTTATAGTGGTAAGTGTCGTAACAGGTTGATAACATAATCCCACAGGTACATCAAGATGAGCAGAGAGTTTATACATACACCGATAATACTCATGGTCCATCGAAGGTGGGAATTGTACCAAGGGCATTTGTATGATAAATTTGAATTTGTAAGTTTTTTTGGGGTTTAGAGAGTTTAAGGTTTCGGTGGGTTTCCACAATGTTGTGCATATGCGAAAAAGTTGACGCGATTCAGATCTTATTATACCTGGTCCAGTATCATACGTCAACATTGCTTCTATCCCTTGAAAAACAAGACGTAGACAAAATGCCTCTTCGGATAATTCGTGACATGACACAACTACAAAACCTTTATTAAAAAAGAGATAACATATTAATTAGCCTAATTTTTGTAACCTCATTAAGTTTTAGCTGCAAAAAAAAAAAATCACCTTGAAATAATGTTCCTGGACCAAATGCTTTTTCATTATTTTTTCCGACAGACCAACCAAATTCTGGAAGTAGCTCAATTGAAAGTGAAGCAACGGCGGACGGACTGATAATCGATTTTCTTGGGCCAAATATTGATTGTATCATTTTGTTTCTTTTATATATGTCTACAAGCAGATAAAATGAAACAGAAAAAAAAAACCATTTAATACCGCTTTATATTTATAGGATTTTTTTTCTCCGTTGTGGCACTACCGTTTTTGTCTTGCTTATTTTACCTGTCTAGTTAAATTTGTCATCACATCCCTCTTTTCTACTTGCCATTCTTTATTTCGCCTAAAGTGAAATGTAACGTTGTCATCTATAAAGTATGTTTCTTTCTTTCTTTCTTCTTTGCTAGAAAAAAAGATAAAAATTACCTTGCATGAATAGTCAGTTGAAAACATTTTCCCGGATTTCTCCAAAGATAATGTGACGAATTTATAAATCTTCTTTCACTTCTATCGAATATGACTTCAAATGAAAGCTATAAGGATGTATTACTGACGGTATATATTATCAGAAGACCTAGCAATACCTGTTTTAATCCCAAGTTTTGGTTTGTTGAACGTGGTCTACAAATAGAATTCGATAAATGTTAGCTGAATTAGTATATTGTACCACTATTATTCAATTTGTTTTGTAATTTTAGAACACTGCTTGGAAAAACAAGGCAAAAAAAAAAAAAGCGGGGGACCTAGATAAAAATTATGACGATGTTAACTGAGAGTACAGATCATCGAAAAAGGAAACTGAATGCTGATAAGAAGAATCGTATCAATCAGATACATGTTAATTACAACATGACATCTGTCCACATTCCAGTCTTTCTGACCTTAGTTTTTTCATTTACTTTGAATGCTTTTTAGGCCTCTATTAAGTTCCACTACAATTTAATTTAGTCTTATTTCTATAAGCCTGTTTAATATATAATTGTTGTAACTACAAGTGATTCCCATGTCCCCCAAATAAAACTATAGGTAGATGCAAATAACAAAAAGAAAACCCCCCAAAAAAAATAAAGCTCGTATTATTCGTACCACATCTTCTCTCTTATCATTCTAAAATTAACAGCGCTTCTTCCTCCAGAATAAGCCTAATGGCAGTTCGAGAAACTACAAGTTGTAGCAAAAAAGAGAAAAAAAGGGAAACAGCAGATAATCATTTTCGACAACCAAGCGCAAAGTTAACCAGATGCAGGGCGTGAGTCTCAAAAGGAAGTAAGACACAATGAGACAGAGATCAAGCATCGCACCACCAGAAGCAATAACACCAATTGACATTGATGGTGCTTCCTGCTTTACAAATTCTGAATACGAAATATTGACTGCATTTGTCGATACTTGGAAACTGAATAACAACGGTCGAATGGATTGGTCTGTCTGTTGGGAGAAGAGGGACTTGTTCACCGAGTACTCGAATAGCCATAACCCGTTTCAAAAATTTATACTATAAGTAAAAAATGATTCCTATTCACTATCAGCACCGTTAATATAAAAAATAATTAGCAATTGCTGCAATTTTACTTTACGCTTTTTGACCTATGGATTAGAGAATTCTCTCTTCATTTACACATTATTTGAAACTCAACGATGGTCGACAGACGTCATGTAGAAATATTCCTTGACCAGACGCAAAATCCAGTATATGCGATAGAAAAGCACGACAGTTTTTTTCTTATGGTATGATTCTGTCAAAAAAGTGCCTATTCTTACGTCAAGTTTAACAGACCTTGAGCGTTTTGCTACAACACAAATACTAAACAAATAGAGCATTTTTTTTATTTATCGTAAAAGACGGGTGGTTTCCGTAGCAACCTCCTCGGGAGTGTCAAGATCTCGAATACCAAGTCTCTTGTTTCTAAAGTGCCAAGTAATACACAAAGTCAAAAGAGTGCCTTGTAATATACCCGTAACCATATATGTGAGCCATGCGGTCCAGTTGGTTCCGGGACGTACAACCAAAGAGTACACGAATAATACAGTACC
Organism: Mucor piriformis; assembly: GCA_943193625.1. Taxonomy (NCBI): domain Eukaryota; kingdom Fungi; phylum Mucoromycota; class Mucoromycetes; order Mucorales; family Mucoraceae; genus Mucor; species Mucor piriformis. The sequence goes on along the minus strand of OW971869.1, from coordinate 1,054,617 downwards.
AGGAGTTTGTAACATCATCATAGGAATACTTAAAGCTCCTACAGTCTAGATATATTTCTATGTTATAACCTCTTCCAACTCACTTTATGTTGATATACCCGTACCTTGCTTTTCCAAGTCTTAAAGATTTGAGGTATATATTGAAGCGAAGCAAGCACCATGCTCAAAATACCTAAAAAGGCAGCCCAATAGTTTGTTTGCCAGTGCTCAGGACCTCCGACAAACACCAAAAGAAGAACAGAGATAAAAAACGAGATGGCAAGATGACCTATACAGGTAGCAGCAACAATCAAAGAAACGCGCCATTCGTTTGTAATAGGCGTTTCCAACTTGCTTGGTAAGTCCACCACTAAAGTAGGCGAATGAAGCTCTCTCTTTTTGTTTTCTGGAAAATAAAGTAAAAATAGCACGAAACTGTTTCCCTTTGTGTCAGTATTATGCATGATTTTAGGTTTTTTGTTTTGTAACTTTACACTAAACAAAACATGGCCCATTGAAGTCCGATTTGAACAATACCCATCAATCCTTCAATACAAGCACCCGTTGTCTGCAAAAATAAATAAATAAACCAACATAGATAATATGTTCCCGATGTATATCGTATAACTTACAAGTGATTTACAACACATAACGGCATCCCACTGCAATAGTATGATGTTCAAAAAACTCGACGTACCAGAAACAACTCCGAGCAATAAAAACCAAGCGCTAAATCCTTCACTCGTTTTATTGGCAATAATTCTATAATGCTACAAAAGATAAAAAGTTTATTTCTAGCCCCCTTTATTTTTTTTACGTATGAGGGGGGGGGGGAGGAGGGTTTCGTGAACAAACCTGTGGCAAGTAGGAGACGACTAACCCGAAACACAAAAATATACTAATGTACATGGTGGTTTTGTCGTTAGGTGGAATACATTGTCTTGGTTCCGTGTCAGTCATGTTCCCCAAAATTGAGATCAGCAACTCAGGAGCACTCTTGATTACACTTGTCTCCATTGCGTAAAGATACGAAGAAGGAAATATAAGCAGAGAGAAAGGCTAAAAATAAAAAAGTAGCTTTATACAAGAGGCAGAGCGGTTGTCGAAAGCCTGATGCGGTAATAACTTTTCCCAGGGCAGCTTGATTTTTATGCAGTCCATTGATGTCGAAACACCACCACTAAGCATAACCATCAGAATAGCTGAATAATATAATAAAGTTTGAATAATGTAGTAGGCATGCGTATTGAAATTCATGTCTTGAGAATGAGATAAATAGATGTCCTGAAGAGGTTCCGGACAACAGCTTAGATCTCCAAAGGTAGAGCTTTGGTGTAAGCGATGCAAATTGCAAGCCTTTAAAACCTGTCGGATTATAATACAGCGAATATAGATCTTCTTCAAACTCTTAAATCTGATTGACGACATTACCATGACATATTACTATGTCACAGGAATGATTGCAAACATGGCCTATATTTCAAAAGTTTATGAATTATACTAGGCAGCTTTGTAGAGAAAAAACTCACTTATTTAATCGCATGATTCTACATGTAACTTTAAAAATGGCACGCCTCTGATCAAGACACGATATAGATAGGATTATCATTCCGATTATAAACAGCAAAATGCTATTACTTTCTGCGTAAAAAAAAAACTTACAAACGCTATGATCATTGCTATTCATACCTACTCAGTAATAATAGAAAAAACGGGCTGCTGTTGTAATCTGGCAACGCTTTAGATCTCTAATAACTTCAGGCCATGAACAGCTTTTTTGAAACGCCGTTTTTTATTGACTTTCTTCCCCCAATATCTCAAGTATTTGAATGGATGAGATCAAAAAACTGTTGGATGAATCAGGTCTTTTACCATTGAAGGATTCAGGATTAACTATTATTTCTCTCTATGGCGTCCCTGAAGAAAAAAGAACCTCGACTACATCAAATATAGCCGTAACTCTAGCTAATCGAGTCGTTGGAACTAAAGCATTTACTCCAAGAAATGAGGTAAACTTGGACTTGTTACATCACAAGAGATCTTTAATACTTATTCATATCGACTATTAGCCCATGTCCAAGAATACACTGGAGGTATATATGGTTTAATCTAGATTACGCGTTCTCTTTTTGTTAATTCTCTTGAAATAGCTGGCAGAAGGACTCCAGCTGTACGTAGATCATAATGCGTTGACAGTATATATTTTCATGGATTCAAAAATGAATTTGGCTTCTCTCAAAGGGGACAAGGTATATCATTTGCTCTATATGATCGGTATTAACTAATCCTGTATATCTAGTCCCTTTCTATCAGTATGATGAAGCATCAATCTTCATGTATGCGAGGCCTCTTATTTATGTTGACCATTTCACATCTTGTTATTGTAAAGTATTACAGGGTCATAATGAACGCTGCATAGCATATCTAACTTTAAAACAGCCTATTTTACCACCGTCTATTTTACCATCCGACTTTATCTCGACATTAGTAGCTCTCAATCAAATCAAGGCTAACATGTACAGTCATCTAGCTCAGTATCAATCTTCATGCTGGAAACATTGGAATATTGCGGTACCGAATTCATTATTTGAAAAAAAGGAACTCGAACGTACGAATCCAAGTTTATTAGGCTGGTGGGGTCCTGCGAAAGGTGTTCCAATGCTCGTTTTCATAGCCGCCAACGTAAGTCATGATAAGGAAATGAGGATGGAATAGTTCACTGAGCACATATAATAGATATACTTTCCTACTATAGTTCCAGCTGCGATAAAAAGAATGCAAGACACGTTACAAGTGAAAACGAAGAACATATTTCGCGCTTTACACCTGATACCTGTCAAACCCGAGGGAAATACACCAAATCTACCAGTGGAAGTCAAATGGCTATTTTTATTACCCTCCAGCTCACAGCCCATCATTCATATTGTACCCACTCCACCCAAAGATACTATCGTAGAAAAGACAAAATTTCCATTTTCATTTGCACCACCCACATCCTTATCGTCTTACCTCGACGGTTTAACTGTAGCAGAGTCCACATCCGCATCATTGTACAATGAATATAGCGACAAACTACTAAGAAATTTTGTAACAATTTGGATAAAGACTGCTTTGACTAGACACCCTTTACATAGCAACAACTTTAATCGAAAGGGAAATGATCCTCCTAAACCATCACCCTTACCCAACCCAATCCAATTCATATCAGCTGTTGTTCCTTTGCTTTCTTTTATATTTAATCGACCCATTACAGAGGATGGCGTGGATTTCAAAAAAGTAATTACCGTCAATCACCCCAGCACAAGAGGCATGATTCAACAAATCGAAGTGATTTTACGAAAGAAAATCAAAGATAATATAGAAATCGAAAAAGTTTTTTCAAAGAGTCATTCAATGAACCTGATGGAAAAATGTAAAGAAGCGTATCTTCAAGATTCTCCACCTTTCTATACAGAGCAGTATCACACGTGGAAACGCAACAATGTCATGAGAATGTATCGATCTCTTGCTCGTGGACCTTGTATGGAAGAATACGCTGTACGACTGGAACGTGAATGTGACTCGGTTTGGAAACAAGGCAGGCAGAGTTGTGAGCATGTCAGTTTGACAGGAAAAGCATGTCGTTTGAAGGTACCATTATAGATAAAAAAAGGGGGGGGGGATAGATTCTAGAAAAGTGCATATGCTCATCAAACTATATAGATTGGACACGAAAAGGAATCTCCACAACAAAAATCAACAAGGGATGATAGATCCATTGTTGTCGACAACACAAAACACAATAGTGGGTTTAGTTTCTTTCATGCATGCGATTGTGGTGGAACTCAAAAAATTCGGGACGATCCATTTGACATTGAAGAAGCCAATGTCAAATTTTATAACAAGTTTAGCTGCTGCTTGGGAACAGATAGAGCTGCGTTAGATATCCAAAAATCAACTTTTGGTGATTCTCAAAGCTTGGTCCTAAGATACGATGAAATACCACCTAATGATTCGGCTTTGATTTATTTGGGTCCTTCTAGCATATACAAGAATAATGTTGGTCTGGATAAGGTGGAAGGATTTATGAATAATACGAACTTTCTCGTTCCTTGGTCTATCACTACTGTAAACGAGTTAAAGCTTCGTCAACATGAGGTTATCACAAATGCGGTTTCCATCGACAACAGTACAAGTTTAAACTTAAAATCATCAAACGAAGGCACAATTAAAAACACATTTTTACGCTCATCGACTGTAAACAGAGTCAATAACGATACATCTGAATGGCCCGTACTAGGGAAAAACACTACTACAGGTAAACAAAATAGCAATAATGCTCCTGCTCTTGTGGTTGCATCACTGGAGGCTTTTCCTGCACTTGGATCTACCCCTCTGTCATCAGCCGTATCGGTTTCCTCCGCTAAATTATCCACCGCAAATGCACCCCCTACTGTCAACAACAATACCAGCGGTAGGCAACTATTTGATACTCGCCGTAGACGTAATCATCGCGTTCGCGATAGAATTCAAGGGTTGATTAGAGGATACGTAGGTGCTGAATACGAATGTCCTCACGGACATCGTTTCTTGAGCTGTGGTGAAGGCAGGGTTTGCAAGTTGGGTCATGTGGGTCATCCAAAAGAACACGGAAACTACTTTGTTCATCAAGATTTGCCGATATTTGTCGTGTGTCCTTGTACGTACGCCAATAATTCTAGTAGTGCAAACACTCTAGAAGTTACTGCCCAATTACAGCGATTGTATGTTGTCACCCCCGAGGAAGCTTTGACTATTTCGATAGAACCCAAAATCAAGGTAATTTAAACCGAACTATACCATGCTGGAAAATAAAATTTAACCAAGTATTGCAGATACATGTCTCTGGGTCCGAAGAGCCTTTGATATTGGATTTAGGTATTACCGAAAGGTTATTATTTGGCCCAAGTGGTACCTATGTTTTACGATTACCGTTTATATACAGCGATCATCATGGATCACCTATACCTCTTGAGTCAGATATACAAAAGCGATTGAAAAGTGCTATATTACTCAAGGACTGTATCAAATTTCATTATCAAGAAAGTAAAAGCTGGGAGTTATCATTGTAGAGCTTTCCCTAAAAAAACCCCCGATCAGAGCGATGCAGCAATTGGGATCCCAGGTTTATTTTCTACCATCCCCCTTCTATTCCTTGCACTTGATAGCAATCATGTAGGACGAGGAAACCTCCCTTTTTTTTAAAAAAGAAAGGAAAAACCCATAGTAAATAAAAAGTTTGCTTTGTAATGATCCAAGCACACATGAAATACATTGGTGTGCCATAACAAGGTCCAATAATTTTATCTTCCTTTCGTACATGCAACAAATATATAAAAAATGAGTAAAACAGAAAATACTAATACCAATGAGTCGCCTTTTCTTGAAGCAAGGAAAGTCGACGGGAATTGATCTTGTGGAAAACTAGAGGGTTTCTCACTGAAATTAAAAAGAATAAAAAATAAACAAGGGATTAAGTTAAAGAGGTATCTTGGATTTTTAAAGGATCTCCATTTATTCTTTTTTTTCTAAATATTTGGGTACAGTAGTTTTTCGCACAGTGAGGGTTTTTTAATTTTCACGACAAAGGCTAATATCTGCTCCCTGTTTGAGAATAATTTCCCAAGGAATGATTTAAGTTCATATTTTATAGCCCTCCTTCACCTTACTGTCTAGACAAAATTTACTACCCGTGATTTGCCACACAAGTGATGGCGCCAATTTTGAAATTTATGTGCACCAGTAAACAAAATCAACATATTACTATTACCCAAGAATTTTGCATGTTATTCTAATTAACTATCTACTCAATATATCATCATGTGAGAGAGTTGCAGCTCTTATATGATTGTGGTCAAGGCAATGTCAAGTCTGAAGTAAATAACCACTCGTTATGACACAACCTTAACATATCTATACCTTTTTTAGTGTAATTTGAAAGATGAGAAAGAAGCTGAAAAAGCAAAAAATTGGATATCCACACCTTCTTTTCAAAGTTGCATTATGCCTGATTTGTCATTTATTATTTAAAGATAAAACCTGTTTATGATCATATGACTGTAGAAAACTTGTTGATGCCTTACATTGTTTATTTAATTGGCCAACGCGTCTTTGTGAAATCTGTCCTGTAGATTGATAGTATCGTCTTTTTTTTTCGTGTGAAGGATTAAAAAAAGCGCGAATTGGCCAATAAAAAACCCGCAATTAAGGAGTTTGTGAACCCACCCACAAATTGGTACCGTGAGTACTGTATTGGGAACTACTACATATAAGAGATAGAAATGGATGTTCTTTTTATTCATAAATTCAAGGAAAGCATTTATATCAGTTTATACTCGAATCGAAGCATAAGGGTAAGTATAAATGTAATATTATAAGAATCCCAAGTCATTGCATAAGAGGTCATTTACTGCGTGACTTGCCTATTCTTGCACCTGGGAAGCCTCTGTTACACGCAGTGAGAGAAGTGCTTGTGCGCGGGGTTTATCATTTACATTTTTTTTGCTCTTGTAAATTTTACACTGGCAAAAATGGAAGATCCTGTTAAACAAGACTTGAATGCTTTAATTAAAAAATATGACGAATTTATTGCTCACAAGTTAAAACCTTCCTTGAAGCAAGAATTAGACGAACGAGACTTGATCTTCAATAGCATTTCGGAATAGTAAGCAAAGAATGCTTCTATTTTACATGGAATTAATGCTCTATTTTTATCTCATAGCCAAAAGTTGAACTTGCAAATCGAGACGATTGAAGAAAATGACCTGAAAGAACTAAAGACCATGGTGGATCTTGGTTCACAATTCTATGTTCAAGCACACATGTAACTTATAAGAAAACGAAGAGCTGGGGATCTATAAGAACTAAGATTTTTTTTTCTCTCTCGTAAATAGACCCGATACCCGATATATCTATGTTAACGTAGGATTTGGTTTTCACGTACAATTTACATTGGATGAGGCCAAGGCGTACATTGTAAAGAAGGAAGCACACTTGCAAGGGTATAGTGAGATAGGATGCGCTTTAAAGACGATATACTAATTGGTAGACTTAGATTGGCGGATAAGCACACTGTGAAAGCAGACAAAATTAGGGCGCATATTAAAATGGTAAATAATCACACAAAGCAACCTTTGGAATTTCGTAATTAACAGATTCATGTAGGCGTTAGAAGCCATGTCTGAAATATTAATGAGTCGATCCTAAGATACGTAGTAGGATACTATACTTTTTTTTTTTTTTTTTTTTTTATTTTTTTATTTTTTTATTTTTGCTGGGTAGTTTCACACTTTAGAATAAATTTCTTTTTTATCAAAATCATATAAAATATGGACGCATTTTTGGATAAAGTCGAAGTTGCTCTTGAATACGGCAACCGAGCATACAAGAAAGTGGAGCCAGCAGTGCAAGTGGTTTCACCTTACCTTGATTCCTTTTCGAATGAAATGCAACCCATTTTGGACAGACCTGTCGATTGGATCCTTTTCCTTTACTTTCTGACGCACATTCCCATCACACTTCTCTTTGATCTCCAATGTCTTTACCCCAAATACATGGTTCCTTCCTTCCTTGCGCAACTTAACGGCACGTATTTGGCACTTACGAACGATCCTTTTATGGATACAACAAGACCTACCATGTATTGGTTCAAGAGTTTTGCTTACTGTGAAGCTTTCTTGCAACTCCCTTTCTTCTTCTTTGCCACTTACGGTGTATTTAAAGGTAATTTCGTATCATGCATTCACTTTGTGTGTAAGCTAATTTATTTCGTCTTTAGATAAATCATGGATTCGTTTGCCTTTAACCAGTAAGCAGAACACAGTGTAATTTTTATTTGCATCTAACTTTATTTGTAGTCTATGGTGCTCATGTCATGACAACCGTTTTACCCTGCCTTGCCGAGATTTTTTTTAACCAAGAACTTTATGGCATTGATGATTTCCAACGTAAAGTCATTCTCTTTCTTTACACGCCTTATTTCCTTATCCCTCTTATTGGTCTTGTGGATTCTTCGATCCGTATCACAAAAAAACTCGGTTCTATTGACGAGCAATTATCCATAAAGAAAGATATCTAGTATTCCCGTACATAGAAGCTGTTATAATAAACTGTAATTCCATGTTGTAGAGAGTTTCCTTTTGACAGGACTTTTATCGGTATTTAAAAAAAAGCACGTCATAAGGTTTTAGGCCGACCCTGGGGGCCTAATAATTTTCAAACAAAATTCTCGTTATTTATTCTTTCTACAACTAGAATATCGTTTTTTGCTGAAAGTAACAGCATGTATAAGGAATGGTACTTCGTTCCTGTCTATGCTATAAAAAATGTCCAGCTTTCGCCTCCAAACGCATCACACAGCAGCCAAGAGCTGTTCTAACTGTTAGAAACCAATACCCTGGCGTACTTTATCCTCGCTCATTACAACAGCGAATGTTCAGCGCTTCGACAAACATGATCGAAACCCCAAAACAAGAAACAAATCCGCCCAAAGACAATGCATCCGATTTGCAGCGTATATTGAATAACGAATACACAGCAAAACAAGCAAAAGCGTTCTTTCAACGGCTAGCATTATCCAAGGACGCGTGTATTCTCCTTTTACCTCACCTAGATAATTACCCACAGTCTCGAAAAGTGTTGATAGAAGCAGCAGCGTATTGGTCGGTTGCCAAGATTCACGAAATGATGGCCTTGTGCGATGGCAAATATGTCAAATGGAGACTGGATCTACTTAATCAGTTACTCTCAAGCTACGTGTTGAATAAAGAATTAGATTTGTTACTCGTGGCACTGCCTAGTACAGGTGCACGCTCCGACATCTTGCCATTTTATAATGCAGTATTGAACAAGTGTATGAAACAAAAGGAATACGATCATGTACAAAAAGTGATGGATTTGATGAAGGAGAGAGGGATCGAGCCTGATACAGCCACGTTCAACATTCTGACGCGTATGAAGTTATTAAGCAGCAAGACGCCGTTATCACCCGAGCAAACGTTCGACATTTACAAAAGTATGATTGCGCTGGGCATTCAACCCAACCATGCAACATTTAATACGTTTATCAAATACACATGTAATAATCAGCAATGGGATAGTCTAAAGACGTGGTTAGATATGATGGAAGAAGACAACGTGGAACCCAACCCTGTGACGTCGCGCATCCTGTTTAAAAGCTATGTGGAATTCCCGACCAGCTCTGGGTTAAGTCAAGCGTTTGAACGCGTTTCGAAGGCGGTGCCAATCAAGGGAAGAGAACGATTTTTAAACACGGGAGTGACAACATTACTTAAAGCCAAGCAGACCAAAGCCGCGATGGATTTATTGGACATGACTTTTGCCTCAGACGAGCCTCTGTCGGTGTACTCTTATAACTTACTGATGCAAGCATTGTGCATGGATGGAAAACTAGCGACAGCGCACGATGTTTTGGATTCAATGATATCACCCAACCAAGAGCAGAAAAAAAACATACCCAAACCTGATATTGTCAGTTTCACCACCGTCATGCATGGTCTTGTTCGAAGCTCGGATCATGTTGAATTAGATCGGCTCCAAACACTTTACCAGCAATTACTGGATCAAGGCTTACGTACGAACAATGTGTTGGATTCAGTTGTGTTTTATGGACTTGTACGATCTGATCGTAACAAGAACTTGGCCAAGGTCAAAGCCATGTTTGAACTGATTTTGGCCAACAAGAACCTTGTGAAAACACCACGACAACGTACAGATAGCGGGTTAGAAGAAATTAAAATATACAACATGATGATGGATTTTTACTTTTTACATTACCACCACTCGGAGACCCATCAAAATCAGACACCTACGGAACCCTTTGCTTTACTACACGATGCTGTGGAACGTAGGAAATTAAAACCAACAGTGTGTACCTTGAATATTTTGGTGCGTGGATTAGCGATATTAAACAAGGACCTGAATGCAGCGGAAAAGATGGTTGCATTGTTGAAAGGAAAAGGCGTCGAGATAGATGAAAAGACGGTTTGGTACTTGACGAAATCGGCTTATGCGCAAGGACAGATGGCTCGAGCTCGCCAATGGATCGAAACATTTGAACAAAATCAATCGATAAAGGGGTCTGGCTTGATTCATTTGAAATCCATCTTGACCAAATGGGACAATAAAGAAGTATAGCGAAAAAACCCTCCCCTCACCCACACCCGAAAAACAAACTGTATATTTCCCTCACATCCACACACACCTTCCTCTTACAATAAATTATAGAAAGAACCCCCCACTTGTATTTTTATTTAAATGTTTTTCTAAATTTTTGTACAGTAGAGATTGGAGAGCTTGGAGAGCTTCTGGCTCTTGTCTTTTTTTGATTATCTAATTCCTCTTTTGTATATTCACGAATCTATTTAATAAAAAAAACCTTAATTTAATACCATTCACTATATTTCCTTTTCTTGATTGTACCTTTTGTGTATCTTTTACAAATTTGTATGGAATTGAACCAAGTGTGCCATCAAAACGGTTCTTCTTAATGTCCAGCGAACGTATATCCATATCACCAGGAGCTTTTTGAATAATCACTACATTATCTGCTTCTTGTGTGACTTTAGCACTACCAAAAATCGAGTTGATATCTAACGCTTCTCCAGAGTCCTTTCTTGGATGGACAACCAGAGTGATATGGACATCTTGCTCAGTAGCAAATTGACGAATCTCGGCAATAGCGTTGTCTTGAAGATCCCATTTATCCAAACTTGATCTACCTTGTTGCGATAACATGAACTGAAGATTGTCAAGAACAATGTGTCGAACATCGTAAGCATAGACTGCGTGGTGACAGGCCTTCAGCACATCTTTAATGGCTGTACTACTAAAGAATTTCAAGAAATATAATGGGAGCTAAAGAAATGTATTAGTGATGGTACGGGATCTATATAGAATCTGATTTACCTGTTGAAATCTATCTGCGATTTCATCAAACTCGGAGGGTGCAAGACTAATATCCTTTCCAGCAAATTGAAACAACATCTTCTTAGCCAATCTCTTATTGAGAATTTCAAACGAGCCCCATAAAGTGGGTACGCCAGACTGACAGTAATCTAAGCTCAACTGACTGATAATGGTAGTTTTACCTGCGCCTGTGGGGCCTGTCAAGATGGTTAGTTCACCAGGACGATGCCCCTTCATGATGTTATTTAATGCAGGTAATTCCGTCGACTGCACACCACGGGTTTGGTCAGGATGAAGAATTTCGTTATAGACTTCCTCACGCAAATCACAGAAGTCAACAATTTGATCATGCTTGATTCTTCGTGCAGAAGCAATGATCTTTAACATGTCCTTGTTTTCCTGCAATGCATCGTAGGCATTTAGAGGGCCTTTTTTATCACCCAATCTAGTATTCACAAGTAAACATTTGGAATCACCAATCTTATGCGCAAATCTTTCGGCAGCCAGTTGCCCATCTACATCATCATCCAGCCAAATATAGATGCGGGTGAACCGTTGTAATAAAGGTAGTATGGATTCTTGAAGTTGATAATTTGAAGTGGGCATTGAAACAGCAGGAATTCCAGTTGCTTGATATGCAGCCATAGCATCCAATTCTCGTCTAGTCATGATCAGTGTGTCTGAATCGGCGGAGGCTGTTTGATAACCAAAAAGACCTGCTAATGATTCTTTACTGTGTAATGGTGGATCGTGCTGTATTATGTTGGTAGGGTCGTCTAATTCACATACTTTTAATCGAACCGTGTCCAGTTTAAATGGCTCTTCGTGTGTTGCATCAGTCGGATCATAATTTAATACGGTTTGAGGAAAGGTCAAGCATGATACACCATCCAAATCAGACACACCCACTTTAAATAACTCCCAGGTCTTTTTATCGATGTGATGTTTGCTTACCAAGTGATCCATTTTATCAGTATCATTGGATAAGGCTAGAGGGTAGCTGCTGATTTCTTCGATAGGTCTCAAGAATTGAGTGTTTTTCGAGCCAGCTTGTAAAAGGTCGGAGGTTGATAAGATGGGATATGCGTTGTCTGGCTGTGCTACCTTCTTCAAGAGGTTTCTGGAAAACTCTGGAAAATTGCCCTTTGATTTACAAGTTGTACATTTATAAGTTCCCTTTTGGATATTGAGATAGGCAGCAAAACTATTTTTTCGGATATTGATACAGTGAGGACAGTTGGTTAAAACGATGTTCTTTTCGGCGGTTGGGACAGGTCGTTGCTTATTTTCATAAAGGAATTTCATGATACTTGTTTGAAGTCCTTCTGATTCCTTGACTTGTGTACTCATGCTGCGCTGAATATAAAAAGTATATGGTAAGACACGAGGTTGTAAGAGGGTATATTTTGGTCTTATCGCCTTCATTAGCGAGGGAAAGCTCTTGTTGATTAACTTTGACATTTGGAAAAGAGAATAAAGAACACGGTGTATAAGAGGGGGTGCACGATACAAACAAAAAGTTTGGACGATAGAGTGACGGGTTTTTTTTATTTAAAAAATTGACAGGTCCCTGGGGACGCGTTTTTTAAAAATCGCGCAGAATCATGGTCATTTCATCCAAACGACCCTTTGATACTTCAATTCTTTCAATAACTTTTTCCATTTTTGCTAGTTCAGCTTTATCAATTTCACCTAATAGTTCCATATTTGCAATTACATCTTCACGACTCAACTTGTCAATCAAACGAGAACGTCGCAAGAGCTCTCCGACTTTTCGCTGTTGTAGATTTTCAATGGCTTTGTAAACATTTGCCAATAATTCACTAAAGCATTTTTCAACAGGAACATAGAGTAAATGGAATGAGCGACTAGGTGCCCGGTCTGCTGATCTTGGTATTTCCTGGATCTCCACTAACCCGCCTAAAAGTAAAATATCTAACTTGAGTCGAACATCGTTTGCTGGTAGCATGGAAATCTTTTGAATTTGTGATTCATCCAGTCTCCCTTTTTCTTGTAGAATACGCATGATACGGCAACATGCGACACCGTGTTTATCGGTCACTAATCCTTCCAATAACGCCTTCTTCATTGAGTATCTTAACTTTTCGAAATTAACAGAATATTGACTCGCTCCTAGTTCATCTCGGCGCTTGATAAATCCTGCTTGATCTGAACGAAGTAAATCCACGTAGCCTTGAACAACTTCATTGACCGATGGCTTTTTGTTCTTATCCATTGGGTCTGTGGGAAGTACTATATCTCCTCGGGTAAAAACATCGGGTTCCAACATGTTTGCGATATGTGTTACTGTGGCAGCAGCTAAAATAAAAGACGGATAGTTAGGTTGATGATAGGATGATGGGCTTCTTGAAATAATATTACGCGATGTATCTTCTTTCACAACCCTCATCTTCTCTTTTCCACTTCGAAAGAAAGTCTTCATCACAATTCCTGCAGTACGATTGATACGACTGGTTGCAAAATCAGCTACCATCTAAATAGAAATTGTTAATTTTTATATGTGATTGTAGTATATGTAAACTTGCATGATTGCGGAAGTATAAATTGTATTTTTCGTAATTTAATGCAAAATAAACGTCCGGGTCAACATCGAATGCTAATTCCGTACTTCGCTATAATAAAGTATGAGTTTTTTTTTTTTTTTTTTTTTTTTTTAGATTTTAATAGGCAATGTTCTCTAGGTCACCTTTGGTTCCTCATTATCAAGCACGTATCCATCATTTGCCAAACGCTGAGATAAGATAAAATTTGAACGGAGTTGATTAAAAGTAATTGGGAAATCAAAGTGATGATTTTTACCTTTGCCTCACTCTGTAAATCATCCAACGCTTTTCTTTTCTAGAGTGGATTACAGAATTTTTTTAGAAACAAATAAACCAAAAGCACAAAAATGTATTACCATGCCGATATGCTCTATATTTTTAAAGATCGCATCCACTGTTGCTTGAGCAGCATGTTTAACCGACTTGATTTCTTGCGCAGAAGTAACAATTGTATATTTCTCCAACTCCTTTTCTTCAGCATCCAAAAACCTGTCCAATCTTGAACGACTATGCTGAGGTAATACAGCTGTGACAAATTGCTCAATTGCCATCTTTGTAAACGCTCTGGTATATGTAGCCTCTATCACAAATTGTTACTTTTGTTTAAAACGAATCCAACAGAAATGCAAGTACCTTCTTTTTGTCTTTCTTGTGCCCATTTCATAACTTGACTCAGCTTCACTCTTCCATAAAGGAACAACAACTGGCAGAGAGCAGATCCCTGGTTTCGTTTAGAAGTTACACTTTTCGAACTAATATAAGGGAGCGTGTGTACTTACTGCTTTTCCATAATGCTCTTCCGTGACTCTCATGATACGCGCCATGCGCAACCTCATCAAGATTCTGCTGGTATTGATTTCGTAGAAGGTTACTTCTTTTTTATCATCTGTACTCTCATTAAAATAAACGATTCCGTGTTGAATTAACGTGACTAAAGTTTCTCGTACACACTTAAGACTATAAGCGCTATAACGTGTCAAGTCAAATATTGTGAGACGACCTTGTGTGATAAGTAAGTAAGCAATTTGCTATTATAACAGTTAGTTCTATGCTATGAATCGCGAAGTGGGGTTTCTTACAGCTGTGTAGATGCCAAAGTCTTCGAGTATAATGCTTTTACAAAGACGTGCTTCAGTGGACATAGTGAGAGAGAATTAAGAATGAAGGGAACAAGTGTTCGTGAAAAAGAAAATAAGGGGGGAAGGGAGTACCAACTGGGATACAATTTGCTTTGTACAATGCAACACTTCAACTTCAGACATTTGTCCCAAATTGAAGAGTGTTTAATGTAGACCAAATAATTAAACATAATCCTATTATCTACATGATCAGACATATCCGATTAATCGGCTTTACAGAGTAATCGTGATGGTCAAGAAGAATTTGCATTATTTACGTATGATCATAAACAAGCTTTACTTATCATAAATTATATGCTAGTCTTGGTTCATACAAAGTAATTATTCACAGACTTGACGTGTGATAGATATTTACCTCGTTTCGCATACTGGTGGCGAGTATAAATTATTATTAAGAAGATCTACTAAATAGACATGTAGATCTTGCATTAGATGCAATACATCTTTAATTTATATGGTTATTATATATAAAACTAGGATGTTTACAAATGGTGGTGGATTGAAGAAAAGGGGAACAATCATATATCTAACATGGCGTGGGGGGGTTCATAACTTAAAGAGAGTTTGCAATTTATTATTCAAATTTCTCCTAGTCCTACTGCTTGTTACCAATTATTAGGTTAGGAACAACAAAACCTGTGAAAAAGCTTCTTACATCACATTAACAACTATAGCTGACAAAGGTAAAGATAAAGATATAGTTGAAATTCAAGCTTCTGCTGGTCAAAGTCAACTGGGTAAAGGACCATTTGGTGAAGGGAGTAGTAATTGAAGATAGATTTCCGATTGATTTGCAAGTTGGATACTGACAGGATTAACAAGGAGAAGATGAATGTAGATCTAATTCCAAAAGAAAATAGAGCTATAACTGTCTGTACCTACTGCTGCCATCAAACCATGCATTACTTAAATGTGGCAGAGGTAGACAAATATATAAAAAGAGAATCGGACTGATGTAGGGTGTGAAGGACTATTGGAATGATCTTTATGATCACAACGTGTGAAAAAGGGAGGGAATTTGCATAGTATTATCCTCTTTTTGGGGAAATCTTGATACAGTCAGGCTGGTGGATATTGGCAAGTTGTTGTATTTTTTTTTTCTTTGAAAAAAAAGCAAATGTTAATTATCAGCATAGGCAAGCATGCTCATGGTAAATATTTCTATCTAAAGACCATCTGAATGGCCAAATTTTATGAAGTCTGATGTTCTTTGTTGTCATGTGAGCTCATCCAAGTCAAAAACATTGCTTATATTACTTGTAGAAGTTTAATATACTGCAAACATGGCTTTCCTTCGAAGATTGATGGAATATGTATTCTCTTTTGGTCAACAAACAAAAATAATAAATTCGAATATTTGCAATGCAGTTTTATTCACCATAAGTGTTGGACAATTCAAGAAAGATTGACCATTAATGGTATATGAATATAAGATAAGGATATAGTATGTATGTAACATGAACTTAATGGAAAGATTATAAACATATCAGTCACAAATTTAACCATTAGTTTGAAAAGTATTCAGCAGTAGACATGGATGGTAGCTTTGTAAACCGCAATTTTCATCCAGGATTAGTTGATCGAATTTTCGTTGTTCAATTAACTCATTATAGATGGTAGCCAACATTTCGAAAATGATATTCCAATTTTTTCGTAGCTCTCATGATATGTGAACAGAGGCTGATCTCAGCTCCACAAGCCTCCATCTTCCTGATTTTGTCAAGTTAATTTTCGTCAGGGTTAGGGTCTGCTTTATCACTTGTATACCAAATGTACACTTTTTCGTCATTGTTTCAATATTAGCTCTTTTGTTCTGTTTCAATATATGGAGTAATGAGTTATTACATTTAACTAATAGCTTTAGGGTGTCGTCCATGAAGTGACTTGTTATCTCTGTCAAATCCGCTGCTGCATTCAATAGAAAGCTCTTCGCTGTTTGTTATCGTGTTTCTTTCTAGACCATCGGCATATTTTCTGCCTGAGAAAGTTACAACAACTGCTGGTTCGCCACGTCTAGACCAGGCCTTTCTTCTTGTCATATTCAAGTTAAAACCGGATTCATCGATTAATACACAATTATTATGATAGTCAGTTCATTTAGCACTCCATTCAGCAACCCAAACTGCGCGAACTTCAATAGTTTTAGGACTAATTCTTTGAACTGAAGCAACTCTTGACTTTTTAATTACGAGCCCTTCGAAAATTTTAATCCTTTCTTCTACACCATCCTCAATAGTTGCTGTAGACTTCTCATCGAAGAAATCTACTAATTTTTTTCTGTGTTGATCGATTAGTTTTGAGACCTGTTGCCTTCTGGTATTATTTGTTTTTTTTTCGGATAACACCTGCTCTAGGGTTAGCTATGTATTCTGCCTTCCACTTACGAGCCGTATGCGTGTTAACGTTGGTAAGTTTAGCTGCGGCGTCGTTCTTCAAATTCTTTTCAAACACGTAACGGATATAAATCTCTTGTTGAAAGCAGGTGTACTTTGTATATTCATTACTCTTAGTATTATTTTCAACTACTGCTGCGCCCTTTAATAAACTTTTGCAAATTCTTGAGTTTAAACAAGCGAAAGGAGGGTGACTCATCAACCGACATGGCTTCTTTGCCACTATCACCGTAAACGTTTCCTTAGCCCTCTTCAGTATAAAATGCGTGAAAGGATCAAATGAAGCACAAAAAAGTGACTAGCTGAAGTTCAAGTTTTTTTTTTTTTTTTTTTTTTTTTTGGGATAAATTTAGTTTTTAATTGATAGATTCGTATGAAAGTCACGCGTCAGAAAAGCAGTGTGCAGTGAGAAATGACAAATTGAGTTAAATTAACTGGAAGAAACAGCCTAAGGCTGGATATTTAGCTAATCTTGTGGTGTCTTGAGATCGTGCTGGTTAACGTATGTTTGTAACATTGTAACGGAGGTGCAGACCACATGGCCTGAGACAAAAGGCACATCATCGAAAATGAATTTCCAGTAATGGAACCAGATACTTCCTAACACGGCTCCAAATAGGTAGATGAGATTGAAAAGGTGGAAATTGATATGTGTACAAACTACGGAGTACCTGAGTTAGTGTGAGGGTTTGGAGATTTGGTTGCCTTGAAAAGAGATACCGGAAGCTAGTGGTCCAAGAAGGCCAGAAAATTGGAAATTCTACAAACATATGTTCAGGATATTGAGGCAAATCATTTGGGCACAGGGGACAGTATGGAGATGGAACAAGATCTGGCATAATTCTGTGGGTGACTATCTTGGTATTGATTTTGTTGTGTAACAGCCGGTACCAAATATTTTTTACACGAAAGTTCAGTTTGGTTTTCCAATTGTGTTTAGATATGCGATCAACCGAAGGGCGTGACAGTGGAGAGTTGTGAGTCGATATGTCCGAGAATATTGTCGGTGGACGTGATAAACAGACCGGAAAGTAGTGGGAACAGCTGTTGACACGATTTCTCCAAGAAAGGAAATAATTATATCTGGTATGTGGTAACCGCCTGTTGGAATCGTTTTTGTAGTAGTGGATTTTGATGAGTTATATCTTTGGACGGCTGAAAGATCAAACTTTGAGACTTTATTTCATATTGAAATACAATTTTGACGTGGAGGGCTTTGTAGGACTTGAGTTGAATGGAGCATCTTATTGAATCAGCCGGAAACCAGACCTCATTCAAAGGAAATCCGGGGATGGTAGCGGGCGAGAGCACAAATTTCATATCAATACGAAGGTCTGGTAGTGTGATTATGTGCTTCAAGATTGCACGAATTGGAGAAAAAGCTGTAGGTTATTAAAAATTGTCTGTCTCATGATGGGAGATTTCAAAGCGGCGTGAAGATCGAGTCGGCAATTGGCCTTTTTAACGATCCTGTAGGATATTATAATTTATCCAAGACAAGGCAATTGAGTGACTGGATGGTGCATTGTTATTATCCGTACGTGTGACGAGAAGAACTGACCAGCGAAGTTCAAGTTTATTCATTTTAGGTGACCAAATTTTCAAAAGTTGACCAATTGGGACTAGAAGTACAGTATCGAGATTTTCCCCAAAAAAAAGAAAAAGAAAAAAAAGACCACATCGTTAAGCCTTATAAAATTCCAAGAGGATCCACCCATCTTGGTCTTTGGTTAATAGAGATAAAATCCAGCCTCTCAAGGATTGGGGATGATCTCTGTAACTCTTGGTGAGGTATGCATTAGTTGGCGCGGGCTTGCTGACGACATGTTCAAATGTCTAGGTAAAACAAAGAAACTTACTGGGTTTACAAGGTACTCACACGTAGAAGACAAATTTCAAGTATAATTATTATTTATAAATACGTAGACAACATATCCCGAAATTATGATCTTTTTTTAATCAATATGCTGCTGCCCAGCAACCACTTCTGCTTGCTGTACTATATCATACTTCCAACAACATATTTTGCGTACCACATTAGATCCGTCAAATGCATGTTTCCGATGTTTTTCAAGTACATCCTGAGCTTCTCTTTCTTCACTGGAAAAAAAAACCAGGATCCATCTCTTACCGCTTGGAAACAAGCTCCCAAAAAACTGTTTGAAGGTATTCTTTCTGGGGACATCAAGCTACAGCCTATTTTTTGCCTCACTTTGCTCCCTAACATCTGGAAATTCATCAACCCACCAATATTTGGCCTCCTGCCATTTGCCGACCAACTACAATTTCCAAAGAACATGACTATCTCCACGTTAAACATCACTTCCAAAACATTCAGACAAGCCTGCTCCACTGCCAACGCAGCTTCTAGCTACTTATTTGAACTTTACTCTTTGACCTGGAAATATTTTTGGACTCTGTACCTAACCATGGTTCAATGAAATGTGATCTATCGATTAATTAACAAAATCATTCCACATCAATCTCTCCGCCTCTTGATTTAGTCCTCGTAACGGAGAAAATAATAAAAACCTTAAAAAAAAGATATGAGTAACTGCGTCTTCAACGATGAAGCCGCATTTCACGTCAACATAAAAAGAACTTTTGCATGGTCAAAGGTGGGAAGAGGTCAAGATTTCTTTAAACGAGAGCACGAGCAAGCACAATTGATAGAGTCTCGTTTTCTAGCTTAGGATACACATGTGACATATTTTGATATCTATTTCTTATCAAGTATTATTTAGTATAAATACCTTTAATGTTTTAACCATCAGATAAAATAGTCATATCCAATTTAACTTTCTTAATAAAGAGTTTTAAAAGTATTCCTTAGTTTTTTCTCCCTGATTTACTACACAGTGTTATACTTGGACGCCTGTCAATATTTTGGAGTCAAAAATCATGCATTATTTTCTGCACATAAATATAAGAGATACCAGTAGTGCACTAGTTATGAGAGCTGATATGTACAGTCAGATAAATTTCTTACGCTCATGATAAGCAGTATTTGACCCAAGAGGCCAAATACTATCAGCTTATGTTGATTACGTAATACATATATGAGAAGATTGTGTCATAATTATTTATTTATTGTCAGATTGACATCGACTAAGTCTGATGTTGTTCTTGAGAGAACCCATTCAGTTCATTTATAATCTTAACAAGTTTATTTAGTCTCCTTGACACGTCGGTCATTGATGCTTTTGATTTTACCATATATAATTCCGTTGTAAAGCACCATAAGGCTCTCGTTACTAATATGAAGCCGACGATTAAGAATAATCTCAATCAATAATTGCTTTGACTTGGATATCCTGTATACTTTTGTATTTTTTGCCTTGTTCATCTTTTCAAGTCTTTCAAGAACATTTTTCTTTGATTCCAACTTTTCAAGGCCAAGACTCTTCCAGTACTCAAATGTGACCAATTTGTTTTCTAGAGCTTCCATGTCCGACTCAGATGGTTCTCCATTTACAGCCAGGTGCAACAGCGCTGAGACACCAAGGAATGCATTTAGCTTGCTTTCATTTTCATGCTTATTGTTGTAAAGACCCCCAGTTGCTACGATTTCTATTTTTTGGCAACGAAAGCGAAGTTCATACCCAGAGCCCTTTCCTTCTTCTCGCTTCTCTATGTTAAATTCCAATAACTGAGAATATATGTCCTTATGATTAACCTGAGCAACATCATCCAACGATTTTTGATGATAGTATGCTTCAACTTGAGTAATATGTGGTATTTGATAAAATAGCACCAGGTAAAAATAATGAGATAAATGTGTATTTTTTATTGTAGGCAAAAAATAAACTAAAGAACTCTGCTGCTATAAAATAATCAATCCTTTTATTTTGAACAACTGCCCCTGGAAGTTAGTGAGACAACCTTTCTGGTTTTGGAATAAATCTATACTCAGTTTCCCACCTTTTGTTAAATGAATTCTACTCGTTAGAATTGACTTCAATTAACATTGTCCTAGATCAAAAGATCCGGGAACACTTCTTATTGTGTTTTTCGGAGTAGAAAGAACCAGTAAGATAATGTGTAACGGTAGCTGTCAAAAGGGGCATAACATGAATTATGGTTAATTGGCTTCGGCAGAACATATTTGTAATGTTTGACCTCTTATTGATTCAACGGGTTCTTTTAACCCATCTGTGAATGAATAAGATATGATCCCAAATATAAAACATCTTATCGATGTTTGTATGTTTGGTTGCAGAAAGTAGGCATCCATTTGATTATGCACTATTTCTATTATACACTTATCAGTCGTATAATTTGTATAAATATATAAATAAATGAACCATTGATAATGATAGCTGTTCTATTCTCTCGATGGGTAGCTAATCCATAGAGGGAACTATCATTATTAGATTTCTCTTTTTTATATTCTTGATTTAATTGGAGTGGGTTTTTAGTTTTCCAATTTAGGTATAGTAACTCAGTTGTGTATTATTCTATATGCAACTTTTATCCCTATATCCATTTAAGCCAATCATGCCACCTTTTATATAGAAGTATGTACTCGAGGTAGAGGTAGTTGTGTAGTAGTATACATATGTATGCTATTACTCAACATTCAAAGATATTTTATTTTATAATTTATAATTTTATACGATTTATTTATTTATTCTTAAATGAATCGTACTCAAATACGACATAATAAATACCTAGTTGTTTTCCTGGCTTTTGACAATTGAATAGATAACAATATCCTTGATTTCTTTAATAACTGCTTCTACTTCGGCTTCAGAAGTGCTATTTGAGAGTTTTGCGTTGAAGGGATAAGAGCCAATAACAGCTTTATAGTCTGTTGGTATGTTAGGGAACTTTCTAAAAATCTTAGGAGGGATGAAATCACCGGGAAAAATTAAAGCATATTTCATTCGACTTTTTGCGAGAAGTAGTGCTTCTAATTGCTTATCGAAAAGGTTTGACACAGGTGATGGCGTGCGCATTCTCTTGGTTAATTTAAAACAGGAGGTTCTTCATGCTGTCGCTTCTTGTTTTCTAAATGAGTTCTATACACAAAGATTTGACATAAGCATAAAATAAATACTTGCTCTCTGATAACATACACAGAAATTTTTTTTAGTAACATGAGAGGCTAGCTTGAAGAGCTCTTTTGTATCATCATCCTGTACAGTGACCTTGACTAAGCTTTCCGGAAATTGAAGGACTAAATTTTTTACCCTTTCAAAGCTTTCACACTGCATTTGTTTCAAATACAGCTCCCGTAGATTTTTGAACTGCGCAAAATAACTATTATCTACTTCTGTAGACTTCACGCTCATGTTCACAATATTATTAAATAAGAATTTTCCCTTCTTGTATGCATGGTCATGACTGACTTCATAAGTAAAATGAAACAACGGGTAGTTATAGAAAATATTGTAAAATTTCTTCTTTGTCAATGAAAAACTGAACTTGTCAGGTAAGGTCAGACGAAAATAGATTCGCTTTAACAGGAATTTGTCCAAGGAAATGATATTCGACATGATGATAACTCTATGAAGAAAAGAAATGTGCGGATCTGTTGTTCCTTTCATATTTTAAAACGCGTAATTGGCGTAACCGCCATGGTGTTGGAGCTCATGACCATAAAAAAAAAATAGTCTCCTTAAAAAAATTTAGTCTCCTTAAATTTTTTTTTTTTGTGTTTAGGGAGGCAATCCTAAAAAAAATGTTTATTTATTGGTTAAAATTAAAGGAAACTAATACAGAGATTAAGAGTAAATGTTTAACAATTGTAAAATGTACTTTTCTTGGCTTCCCAAAATGAAAACATTTTAATACTGACAGGACTAACCAACGTGAAGGTGAAAGTACTACTAGTCCCAAAAAATAAGAGGTCTTAGTTGCTCTCGCCGCAAATTCCCCCAAGCATACTCGACCTTCCCCATTGTTTCATGGTTAAGAAGTACACTTGTTCGTAAGAGTCACCAAACTAGGGCCGGTGAAGTCTGACACTAAGAAGCTCTTCCCCCAGACCTTGAAAGTGGATAAAAAACAGAGAATGCGACAAATAAAGAGCTTTTATAAATGGCAAATAAATCGCTGTCACAAATTGAATAGCCGATGTTAGGTACGTAGCTCCTTAAAATATTTAATATCACGATTTGGTAATAAATTCCGCAATTCAGAAACAGTAGTGTGCGAAATACTTTCAACATCTAAAACATTTTAAAATGAGTCAGCTACTCGAACCAAGCAACAAAGAAAAGAAAACTCGTGGAGAAAACTGGTCTCTTGACGAGGACAAGCAGTTGTGTACTTCCTGGCTTGAGGTCTCTACCGACCCTGTCGTTGGTTGTGACCAACAAGAGCACGAACAATCACCATCTTAGGAGCTATATTTTTCATGGTATTGTAAATATTACCGTCAGGCGACCTAGATCATTAGCATCGTCTAAGAAACGAAAAACCACGGGAACGGTAACCGGTCATTATTTCAACTTTCTGAGCAGTACCATGAATATTATGGATAAACATGAGCAATTTAGAGGTCATTACTTGGTGATGGACAATGCGCCAATCCATACAAATACTGAGATAAAGAAGTATGTTGAAAGCAGATGTTGTGGTTGTGTGTATCTACCACCATACTCGCCAGAACTCAATCCGATTGAACAATTCTGGTCTGTCTGCAAAAGTAAGCTTAAAAGAGTACCTCTTTTGGATGAAGAGTCCTTATCAACAAGAATCGGGGATTCCTATAACCAGATTTTGTTCAATATTTTATGTCTAAGTTCGACGACTGTATTAAATATAAAAAAATATTTTACGTATTTGCTTGCGCATCCTCAAACGTCCCAAAAATCAACAGTCTAAATTTACGAAGTAAAAACTGTACTCAGGGACCACCAATGATTTATTTATTTTTTCAATCTTTTTTACAATAGAAATCTGATTCTATAAAAGCAATGGCAACTGTCGTGGAAGTTATATTTTTAGGAACTGGTACTTCTAGTTCCGTACCAACTATTGCATGCCTTACAAATCCCGAGAAGAAATGTCCAGTCTGTCTATCCTCACAAACAGCAGAAGGAATAAAAAACAACAGAAAAAACACTTCCGTGGTCGTTCGTTATCGTAAACATGACGATCCTGTTGGATTCAGATTAAGGTATGAAGCATGATATTTTGATACCTCTTTAACTAACAAGTTGTATAGAAATGTTCTTATCGATTGTGGAAAAACCTTCTATAGTAAGTCTTTTTTCATTTTTCAGGGATGGCCGTAACTAAAACAACCTGCATAGCAAGTGCTATTGAAATCCTTCCTCGTTACGGTGTCCGTGAGTTGGATGGTGTCATTATTACCCATGGCCATGCTGATGCTTGTTACGGTATGGACGACCTAAGAGGCTGGACTTTGGGTGGCTCGATCCAGCCACGTATCAATGTTTATTTAGCTCCAGAGACAATGGAGGTTGTTGCAAGAACATTTCCCTTTTTGGTTGATTCATCATTGGCAACTGGTAAGCAAACTTGTCTTTATTTTGCGTAAAAGAGGAATTAACACGTTGATAGGTGGTGGTGAAGTAGCAGATTTTAAATACCACGTTTTCGATCCCAAGAAAGATTTTACAATTGAAGGCCTTGATTTCACACCTCTTGCCGGTAAGTTTCAACATACATAACATGTATTTTTAATTTACTCATCGTCATCACAGTGCATCACGGTATTTATATGACGACTAAAGAACCTTATATTTGCTATGGATTCAAGTTTGATGGTGTTAGTTATATATCAGACACCAATTTTATTCCTGCAGATACAATGGAACTCATCCAAGATAAATCAAGAATTTTTGTTGTAGATTGTTTAAGATGTAAGTTGGACAGAGACAATGGCGGCATGTAATTTACTAAAGAGTTACGACAGTAACTGTCCCTCACGCCTCGCATTTCGATTTAGGACAATCCAATGATGCAGCAAGACAAGTAAGGGCAGCTAAAACGTATTATGTCGGATTTGCTCATCGTGTCGACCATTACGAACTTGAAAAGTCGCTAAAAGAATTGGAAGCCGTAGAGGGATTAAAGATTGCACCTGCCTATGATGGTTTGAGAGTTTCATTAGAGAAAAAAGGGGAGCTTGTAGAATCATCCTATTTTGAGCCTACTCTGGTCATAATCAAGGAATAATGCGTATTTGTAACAATAAAATATAGAAAGCTCTATTGAGCATACGTAAAAACAGTAGCGAATTATTTAACACCATGCAATATGAATATGCATGACCTGTTTAATAAAAAAACTGAATTTCCTGAGCAAATATAACAATGATTGTAGCAATAATAGTTGTGCATTGCAGACGATTTTTTTTTTTTTTTTTTGAATTAATAATGCTTGTTCCTAAATGAATTAAAGCCTCCCTAGTCTTCTTGTCTACTGCTGAAAAAGATGATAAGCTAGCATGCATGCACTAAACGTAGTTTGAAATATCTAAGGTAGAAAAAGATCAACTCACAGTGCCAAATCACACTTAGGGTTTTGTGACCTTGTTTGCACGTTCCAAAAACGCGGTCATTGGCATTCTAAAATTCACCACTCTCTTTGTTCAAAACCTCTAAAGATGCTATCGCGCGAGGGTTTGTTGGTGATTGGCGTGATATTTCACGTTATTTACCTATTCAGCATATTCGATATTTACTTTACATCACCTCTCGTTCATGGAATGAAATCTCACAAAAGTCCACTGGCAGCACCTGCCGATAGACTTGTATTATTTGTTGGTAATTGCTATTCGTTTAAAAAACATGCAAAAAATAAACTAAATCTCGAATATTTTAGGTGATGGACTAAGAGCAGACAAGTTGTTTGAGTTAGATGAGCATAGAGAGACAAGAGCACCGTTTTTACGTAATGTAGTTAATTTGCATGGCACCTGGGGTGTTTCTCATACACGGGTTCCTACCGAATCTAGACCTGGTCATGTTGCTATTATTGCTGGGTTTTACGAAGATGTGAGTGCAGTTACAACAGGTAAAATACATATATCTTTGCTTTGGGAATGTAAGTTTAAATGTTTGTGTTACACATTAGGCTGGTCCATGAATCCTGTCAACTTTGATTCTGTCTTCAATCAGTCCGAACATACATGGTCATTTGGATCTCCTGATATTTTGCCGATGTTCCAACACGGTGCAAGTGACCCAAGTAGAGTCGAAACTTTCATGTATCCACCCGAATACGAGGACTTTTCTGGAGGTAAAATTAATATGACGATAAAAGTGAAAGAAACTTAATCTCTGTTTAGAGGCATCAAAATTGGACATTTGGGTGTTTGATCATATCAAGGACTTATTCAAAAATGCTACAACAGATCCAGTTTTAAACAAAAAATTACACGAGAAGAAGATTGTTTTCTTCCTTCACCTTTTAGGATTGGATACAAACGGCCATGGATTTAGACCAATGTCGGAGGAATATTTAAATAACATCAAATTGGTAGACGAGGGTGTGAAAGAGATGGTTCATATGATCGAAGATTTTTATAATAATGACGGACGTACTAGTTATATCTTTACTGCTGATCATGGTATGAACAACAGAGGAGGACATGGTGATGGACATCCCGATTGTACACGTACACCTATGATTGCTTGGGGTGCCGGCATTCGTAAGCCTGTCAATTCTGGTCTTGGGCATGATGAATTTTCGGCTCCTTGGGGATTATCTGAACATCAGCGCGATGATATTCGTCAAGCTGATATTGCTCCCTTGATGGCCCATTTGATCGGTATCAATCTGCCAGTAAATTCTGTGGGTGAGCTTCCTTTGAATTATTTAAAGGCAGATGAAAAAACAAAGGCCGAGGCCGCATTCTCTAATGCTCGTCAAATATTAGAGCAATACGTGGTCAAACATAGTAAGCAAGCTAATCAATATCAAAGGACCAAAAGTATTAATACTACACTTAGATGAAAAGGAAAGAGATGAATTATTTTTTAGACCCTTCAGCGGATTATCAGGTGCAAACCATCCCGATGTAATCTTGAGAGAGATCTTAAACTTGATTGATAAAGAAAATTATACACTTGCGGAGCAAAGATCAAAAGAATTAATGTCTCTTTCGCTTGAAGGTCTCCGTTATTTCCAAACCTATGATTGGTTGTTTTTAAGAGGCGTTGTTACTGCAGGATATATTGGTTGGTGTATCTTTTGTCTCCAATTTGTTATCCGTAACTTTGTATTGTTAGCTCGTTCTCGCTCTCAAATTCAGATTTCACGTACATCTGGTATAATAGTAAGCTGGAATCTTGAAGTAATAATCATGTGTCTAACCATTTTATTAGATTAATGTATTATCTGTTGCAGTGCTTGGTGGTCTTTCTGCCATGCTTTGGATTCAGAAAATGCCCAAAATGTACCATGCCTATGTTTTCTTTCCCGTATTTTTCTGGAACCGAATCATCCATAACTACCGCTCCTTAAGCCAGGCCTTAAATTTGTGTCTCCGTGGAGGTGTCGCAAGATTCATGGTTATTCTCATTTCATCATTGCTGTTTTTGGAAGCACTTGTAAGTGTCTGTGTCAACAATTTTATCATGATTTGCTGATATGATACTGTTTTAGGTTTGTAGTTTCTTTTACCGTGAGGTCCTTAGTGTTATATTCTTAGTATTATCTGCCTGGCCCATGATCATGCCTGCCAAAATCCATAGAAAGCATAAGTCTCTTTTAATCGGTTGGGCCATCTCTTGTATTTGCACTAGCATATTTACATTATTGCCTGTTGAAAAGGGCGAAAATATCTCTATTGTGTAAGTAGATCGAGTCTTTATACCAATTGAAAAGCGTAAATTAACCTTTTGGTAGTGTTTGTGGAGGTATCTTGGGTGTTATTGCCGGTGGCTTTGTTTTAGGCAAACTTCAAAAAGCAAATCGTGTTAGCAATAGAATGCAAATAATTATGAAGATTCAATTGGCTGTCGTCATTGCCAGTGTTGGGATAGTCTACTCGACCTCATCCAGTCTTCAAAGGCGTAATGGTCTTCCCGTATTCAATCAAATCGCCAGTTGGATTATTATCTGTAAGTGTTTATATGCCCGTTTTTATATCATCATGCACTAATATACGTACTTACAGCTATTTCGAGCGTGTTCCCATTCATCTACCGTGGACCTTCCAACGAAGATTATTTAACAAGATTGCTTTCTATCTGCTTCGCATTTGCTCCTCTCATGACATTACTCAGTATCTCTTATGAACTCCTGTTCTATGTATTCTTCTGTAGTACAGTATTAATGTGGCTCGAAGTTGAGCGTAAACTTTACAGTGATATACGTCAATCAGTCACCCGACCCCTCAAAGCAAGCGATGGACGTGCAGTTTTAATCTTTTTATTTTTCATTGATGTTGCCTTCTTTGGAACTGGTAATGTTGCATCCTTGAGCAGTTTCTCTTTAGAAAGTGTATACAGATTCACTACCATGTTTGACCCTTTCTTGATGGGAGCACTCCTTATTATCAAAGTCCTTATTCCCTTCTTTGTTGCTTCCTCTGTGCTGGGTATTCTTAGTTCAAGTGTTGACCTTCAGCCTTTCACACTGTTCTTAGCAGTCATGAGTATCTCTGATATTCAAACTATTAACTTCTTTTTCTTTGTTACTGACTATGGAAGTTGGCTTGAAATCGGTACTTCAATTAGTCATTTCTGTATTGCTGAACTCTTTATTATCTTCACAATGATCCTTTTCTTATTATCTAGACTTTTAGTCGGACACCTTGTTCTCCCCAAGATTAATAGAATTGTTGATCAAATGAGACCAAAGCATGCTTAAAGAGAACACTTTGACCATTTTTTTATACTCAGAAAAAAATAAAAATTGTAATTAATAGTTTATTGTTATCAATTGTAAACTATCAGTATATTTTATACTGCTTAAACAGAAAAAGAGATATATTCAGTGCTAAACCTCTTTTCAGACTCTTCATCAAGCCAGTCAATCCATTTTGTAAGAAATCCTCTGTCAATTGAAGAAGGGGAGAACTGCGCGTCAAGACCGGATAATGTCCTAATATCACCTATGACTACCAAGTGACGCTTAGCTCTGGTCATAGCAACTAAAAAGAATAAGCATCTATATTATTGAACAAAGAATATAATACATACCATTTAATCTGCGTTTTTCTGCTAAAAATCCAACATCGCCTCTTGGATTCGAACGTACCATGGAGATGATAATAGCTTCTTTTTCTCTACCTTGGAATCCATCTACTGACTCGATCTCAATGTGCTTCCACTTTTCACTCAGTACTTCGTTTAATTTAGTCACTTGTGCTGCATAAGGTGTAATGACACCGATTTGATCTTGACGCAATCCGCCTTCATTTATTAATCGTTCGATATGAGAAAAGACAACATAAGTTTCGAGTTCATTTGAAGTACTTCTTTCTTCAGTTTTTTTGCTATCCTTTGTTTCATGACAAAATATTGTGTCACTTGTGTCTATGAGTACCACAGGTGCGTTTGTATCTTGAGAATGGCTGGTATTTGTTAAACCAGACAATAAATGACCAGTCACAGAGTAATGCGCAAATAGCTTGTTATCGTAGAGCTCTTGAGAACTAAATTGCATAATTTTTTCGTGCATACGGTATTGGACAGATAACATGACTTTTATATTATCACCATACATTTCAATTAAACGATCGAATAAGGTATAAGATAAGTCTGTATGGATAGACATTCCTTTAATTTTGGTTTTGTTTGCCTCGGATATAGATTTAACAGTGGGTGGTAATTGCAGATGGTCACCAGCCTAAATGGATGGTTAGTTTGTTTACGTCACATCAAAAAGCCTTTCATACC
Source organism: Mucor piriformis (assembly GCA_943193625.1). NCBI lineage: Eukaryota > Fungi > Mucoromycota > Mucoromycetes > Mucorales > Mucoraceae > Mucor > Mucor piriformis. The sequence continues at coordinate 1,024,774 of OW971869.1, read as the reverse complement.
AAGATAAGTTTACGACCTTTGGTTAATGCAATCCAACAATCTGGTTCGGTTGCTTGTGCTGCTTCATCGACAATAACAATATCGAATTTTCTTCCGAGCATTGGTACACTACCAGCACTTTAAATAAAGATATTGTCTTTAATAAATAGTTTTTTTTTTTTTTTTTTTTGTGTATATTTACTTACGCATTCAATGTGCAAAATACTACATCTGCCTTTGATATCACATCGTTCATGCACATGCGCGCCTCTAAGCTCGAACTTCTTTTGAAAAGTCTCTGGATCGAATTTTCAGTAGCATGCAGCTTTTTTTCTTGGGAACATGCTTGACTTTTCAGCTTCTCATTAAGCTCATCTATCTCTTTTTTAATGATGTTTACAACTCTATAAGTGTCATCATCTTCAAATGCCAAAACCTCCAACGTGCGTTCGATTACGGACTTAGAAACGCGAGAGATATTCCCTACTCTTACCGTATAGATTTTTTCGTATTCCATAACACGTTCAAGCAAGTTGTCTAAAAAATATGTGTTGTCAGTCTTTAAACTGGATAGAAGTTAGCAAACTTACCAACGGCAATATTGGATGGACCACAGACCAAGACTTTCATATATTTATTCTCCACCAATTGTCTGATGATTTCAATAAGCGTATGTGTTTTTCCCGTCTAAGTTTGTACAAGTCAAAATTTAATTTGGAAAGATGGTCTTCTGGTTTACTTACGCCTAGATTATAAGTTGTTGTTAATGAAAAGTATCACAAGAAACATTTCTTGTATCTTACCTGGTGGACCATGGATCAATGCCACTTCAGGAGAACCTATAGAAAATTTAACTGCCTCTTCCTGGGACTCATTTAGGGATACGTCAAAGAAATCCATTCCGTATGCTTCATCTGAATCAGAGTTTGAAGGATATGACCGTCCAAGGAGAACATTATACAATGGAGAGCCACAATGATAGCCAGTTTTCAAATCCGTCAGTGCTTCCAACATTCTAGAAAACGAGGTTTTTTTAGTGCATCAGTTATATAATACAACAGTATGTATTACCTTTTGTAAGTAATGTTGTTGGGAAGTTTGACACTAGATTTTATGCAGGTTAATTAATTGTGTATAAATTATAACGATGACTGTTTTTTTAAATTTCTTACATGTGGCACAAACTTTTCATTGAATCCGAAAAATGAGCTTCCACTGAATTCCCAAAACGGTTCCGGCAGTAAACGTCTATAAGGATATAGCTTTTGTCTTTTTTGGACACGATACCGGATAGAGCATCGCCGCAATTAGTTTCAGAAAAATCTTCTTTGATTTCAACCATATCGCCAACTGTCAACTTATGTTTAGGAATTCTAGGAGGATAGGTTTCCGGATGAGCTGGGACAAGCATTACAGATCTTTTAAAAAGATGTTGTTAGTGCTTTTTTTTTTTGCTGCAAAGGAGTATTTTCAAGGTGCATACATATTTCTAATCCTGCTATCACTTAGTATTTCTAGCAAAAGGTATTAGTAACCACTTAAGAACAAAAACAAGAACCTTGCAGCGTACCTCGTTCCACACAAAGGTTCAAAATAGCGACACCCTTTTCTTCCAATTCAAATGGACTACCTTTCAAAAGTCGGGTTGTCAACCTTTCTTCCTCGTCCCTCTCCTTGATGACTAGATCAATCAAATGGTTTATAAAAATGTCTGCCATTGTTATTTGAAAAAAAATAAGAAGGAGAAAAAAAGTGTAAGCTATGTATTTTAACACTTTTACGCAACAAAAACAATTAATAATCAGCCATTATCAAATCATACTTAGATTAGTGTTTGCTTACTTGCTGGTATCTGCACGTGAGAAATTTATGTAATATGTAATTAAGATAGCGAATTTTATAAATTGTTATTTAAACCATTTGCATACAGGCGTTATTTATCAATACAATTTTTACTGGCTCGTACTACTGCTTCTTTAGTTAGCCAAACAGTCCACTTTTCGATAAAAGATCGATCAATAGAATAAACACCATCGTTCTTCCCATGATATTTAGAGCCGTCCAATGTGTTGGAGTTACAGACAACAATCAATTGGCGCCTGGCTCTTGTCATCGCTACTATAAAATAAATGAGTTTGAGTTTCTTCTTTTATTTATCGTACAAATACCATTCAATCGTCTTTTTTCTGCAAGAAAACCAACCTCCCCGTTTTTGTTGGATCGCACCAAAGATAAAAGAATCACTTCTTTTTCACATCCTTGGAAGCCATCGACTGTGCCGATCTCAATATCGAGCCATTTTGTACCAATTTCTGTTCGTAATTTTGAGACTTGTGCCTTATAAGGTGTTATTATGGCGATTTGATTTGGTTTGACGCCATCTCTGAGAATTTTTTTTATTTGGCTGATTACGACTTTTACCTCGTAATGATTTGCAGTACTCTGCTTATCCATACCGCCACCTTTTACCTCGTAGCTAAGGTGTGTATCGCTTGTGTCGATCATGATGATTGGTACGGTAGTGTTCATTGAAGTCTTCACATTTTTTAACTGATGTAACAGATGGGTAGCAACACTTTTGTCTGCAATAAGTTTGTTTCCATAAAGTTCTTTTGAGCTAAAGCACATAATATCTTTGTGCATACGGTATTGAACAGATAAAAATACCTTGATTTTACTACCATACATATCCAGCATTCGGTCAAATAAGGTATAGGAAAGATCATTCATTAGCGACATTCCCTTGTAGTTACCACCATCTGCAGTTTTGTTATTTCTTGGGAGGGACTTGATAGTTGGAGGTAACTGTAAATGATCACCAACCTGCATTTGGCTTGTAAGTTTTGTTACAAATGTTTCTATATAAAGGCGCTAACTTACGAGAATGGCTTTCTTTGCCTTAGTTAAAGCAACCCAACAGTTGGGCTCGGTAGATTGTGCAGCTTCGTCAATTATTACAACATCAAATTGACAGTAAGCCATTAATTGGCTTCCAGAGCTAAATAAACAAGTTATGATATATGGTATTTGGTGATATTTAATACTTACCCACTAAGAGTGGAAAAAATAACGTTCGCTTTTTTGATCCTAGCAGCTTTTTCTTTTCGCGTAACTTTCGTCTTGAGAAGCGATGTTAATTTTTTCAATGTTGCATCCATTTCTCTTTTTTCGGAAGCCTGAACTGATTTTCTCAACCTAACTGATAGCTCGCGCATTTCTTTTTTAATTTTCTTTGAAAGTGCCTCAGAACTTCCCGCAGAACATAACACATCTAATGTGTAACTGACAGCATCTGATGATACTCGAGCAGGGTGACCAATTCGAACAACCTTCTTATCGAATTTGACGTATCTCTGCAGTATATTGTCTGCAAAAAAATAATGGTCAATAAAGCTCTTTTTTTATTAAAAAGTCCCAGCTTACCAACTGAAACATTTGAGGGTCCACAAACTAGAACCTTCTTTTTTTGCTCTACAAGCTGCCTGATTATTTCAATGATAGTATGGGTTTTACCAGTCTAAATTAAAAAAAGATGCCTTCGTCAGCATGTAATACTTTATCAACATATAATTATATAATAACTTACGCCTATGCATAATTATAAATATTTATAAGTAACAGATAGATTATAAAATGTTGCTGATGTAAACAGGAGTTTTTATTTTATCTTACCTGGAGGTCCATGGATCAAGGCAAGATCTTGTGCTCCCAAAGTAAACCTAACAGCTTGCTGCTGGTAGTCGTTTAAAGACTTGTCTTTGATCACAGTTTCACTCATATCCTTTGGAACCGATAACTGTTTCTGTCCAAAAAGTAGCTTGATGATCTCCGGTACATTTTTTTTACCGTCCCTCAAGTCATTTTGTAAACGTGCCATAGTTTTTAAAATTCTACATGGTGATATATATAAATTTGTACTTTGGTCATAAATCGCAATATTTTTTGTTTACCTTTCATGCGTAATATCGTTTGGTAATTTGACTCTATCAATGTTATTAGTAATTAATAACTTCTATGGATTATTAAGAGACTTACACTTTACAAAGACCCATGACGTGTGGCAAGGATGATTTATTTTCAGTATCATTGTTTTCACTCAGACAAAGTGTAACTTTGGACTTATTCAATTTTACTATTACTCCCGACCAGAATAGATCATCGTCGTCGAGTCTTGATGAATGCAAATCGTATTCTTTAAGAGCAATTATATCGCCTACCACAAGCTTATTTTGAGGGATAAATGAAGGTTTTCTCTTATTTGAGTGCACATCCAATACAATATTGCTGTTTAATTTTTAATTTTATCAACCTTGTGTAAATATTCTTATAAATCTTACCAACTACTGCCTACGCCAGGAGAGATCTCTATAAAAAACAGGATGTCTAAAATAATGTAACTCAGCGTTTTAACGGTTGCTACGTACCTGTAATTTTCAAATTCAAGATAGCAACGCCTTTTTTTTCCAAGACATCGGCAGGCCCACTTAACAATTTTTCTGTAGATTCCTTATCAATGACCATCTCCTTTTGCGTCAAAGAAATAAGATGTTGTATAAAGCGTGTTACTATTGGTTTCATTGTGGAAAAAAAAATTAGAGGTGGAGATAACAAAGAAAAGAAAGTTTTCATGCGTTTTATAGAATTTCAAATATTAATTCTACGTGACCGGATTATCCTTTTGTTGAGGTAACCCCAGAAAAGTCCACCTCCCCATATTTACCAACATTACATTGTCTTGCCAATTTTTATAAAATAACCGCAATGTAAAAATACATTCACATTTCATATCATATTATAACAATGATTTAGTACTTTTTTTTTTTTTTTTTGCTAAAATCAGGACACAACAATAGGATATACACTTTCGCTGTTAATTTTTATTTTGTTGTTTGAGATATAAACATAATAAACAGAAAAAATAAAGCAATCAAAGAAATGGGGCTCTATTAATTATTTACTAAAAATATGGAGAGAAGGCCATCGCAAAAGCGAGGACGCTATTTATATCAATACATCGTGAGTTTAAATCTAATGATGTTTAACATGGGTTGTATATATCTCCAAAACATGTCAATTAGAATTAAGATGTATCTGATCTCTCTTTTAAGGTACAGACTAAACTGAGTAATAGACAACCAATAGTAATCTAATTTCCAGTGCAATCCGTCTTTTAGATTTGTTTACTCGAATATTGCAATTGTTTCATCTCGAAGGTTATCCTATACGATATTTATTGGAGAAATACAACAGCTTGTTTATATCTCAATTAGATTTACAGTGTATCTGATCAATCAATATGTTTTACTATCGAGTGGTCTGAAAACTTGGTGCCTAAATGATTATTTTAGTGGAAATTTTTATAGAAGTTAGCTGTTAATAACCTTCTGACATCGCGCTAATTTATTGGTATAGTTGTCACAGAGAGATATACATCATTAGGTGGGAATTCCAGGTTTCTTCGAATGAACACAATACTAGGTACTGGGTAATTTACCATCTGTACACGCCATTAGATTTTTTCAGACTAATATCCTCTTTGTCTTGCTTCTCATCAGATAGAAACTGTCAAACATTTCCTGTTACCTTGTATGGACCAAAGTATCATATGCTAACATTGGATCAACCCTCAATTTTTTTCCCTACAACCAGTATCGTGATCTTTAACACATGAATCTCACTGTCACTCGTACTTCCTCTCTATAATATCCTGACTAACCGGTGTCTCGAAGTATGCATGCAATCAATGGAATATTTAGCGTTATCAATACTGAACCGCTGTCATTTGGTCATCGGTAAAGTAACAAGCAGATACACCATGTATGTCAAGATACTGAAGATTTTGAACGTAAGAGTGTTTCATATGTCTTCCGTCGTGATATTAAAGGTACCTATGCTGATCTGGGGTAAGGATAAAAGCCACAAGTTAAATATCAAAGAACATCTAACAGTAAAGAGATAATACAACTCAAAATCAGGTTTACAAACTGGGCATAAATTCAAGTCATATTTTACTGCATTGCATTTGTATAAAAAAGAATGGATAAAGATATATTGATTAACAAAACACCACCAATGTTCAAACACTCGAGCTGAAAGTTATATTGACCATAAAATTAACCATTGGTTTGTTACATATACTGATACATTAATCTATGCATCAGAGGTGGGTGGTAGTTTCGAATAGGAGGCAGTATTGTGAGATATCACGTAATTTGACAGTAATAATGAGTTTAATCTTTGTCCCAACCTGAATTAGAGACCTGTAAGATAACGATGGGAGTCAGATGGTTTTTTTTTACGTTTATCCGGTATTCTTAGGGGTAGTAGACGTTTATTGTGCCATTTTCTAGAAAAAACACTATCATGATCCTCTAAAATAAGCGGGTTTGTTCTGGAAAAAAAAAGGGAATCTAATTTACTTTCTTGTCAGGCATTGCATGTCGGATCTTTTTTGGTAGGTGGGCCAGTTTCGCTTGTAGGCCAGATTTTGTTGAGCGATATGAAATGAATGAAGGTGATCCGAAACAATAAGATTTATGTCTAGTGTGAATACTGTCAGGCAGTTATCTATTGAAGTGGACACTGTTAACGCCAATCTTAAAGGAATGTCTAAAAACCACTTTGGGTGCCATTTGGAACTGATAACGAATGCTGGAAGTTTTGTTCAACCTAGCAGCAGTGTATAAATAATTAGGATATCATTGCGCCCCCCATTAAACAATGTCTTGGTTTTAAGCCACCCACTAAATCCAAGAATCAGAAGCTGATATGTTGGCAGAAGGTTCCTTCGTGGGCAAAGCGGTAAGAAAGACAGAGTTGGTATGACTTTCTAACGTTCTAGCTATTTTTTTTCTCAATCTCTCTTTTATAAAAAAGGGTTTATAGACTTCCTCTGATTCAACTTCACCCGATAATGATATAATTAGAAGTTTCCTGATAAAATATCTCTGTTTTTGGTATGATCACTAAATCATTCATGGTATGTACATTGAATAAGGGATATCTTCTTATTGGCAATATTAGGGTTATATTCTGGCTGAATCACCACACAGCAGAGGGTTTAAAAAAATTTCAACTATTGAACTATATGTTCACAGTGGGCACCATTATTCATTGTTCTAACCTAAAGGTTAAAGGTATATAACTATTATTTACACTATCCTTAGATTGTTATTTAAGATTATCAAGCTCATTTAAACGTTATAACAGCATAAAATACATATATAGAATGACTTCTTTATAAACAAAGAAAAACATAAGTGATTTTAAAAGACTTAAAATCTACACCGTTCGATGTCATTGCAAATGAAAGGTCTTACATATTTAGAGCTTGAGAATATGTTAAGGATATTTCGTCACCCAGGTCTCTGACCAATCGCTCTAGTTTGTGAAACTTCGTATAAATCTTTATTATCCTGAGAAAAACTTCAGCAAGGAACTAACTACCAGATGGTCCAATATCATGAAGTTTGAAAACGTATTGAATATTGGTGTAACTTTAAATATCGGTCCTAAATGAAGAATGAGCACAGTAGTACAAGACATGCTTCAAAAATCCAGCTCTGTCAAAAGCCTTCCTCACAATGATACACGCCAGCCTTTAATACAATCTCTATCCAATTCACAGGCTATTAGAGAAAAAAATTGTTGCTTTTACCCTGAAATGATCCGTACTATCCCTCCGTGGCTTCTTAGTAATCGATTGTAAAGAAGCACCCTTACTACAATCGTCTATAGCAACTTCAGGAACTTGTTTGTTTAGTAATTTATATCATATTATCCATCGAATTCGGCAGCAGTATACATCCTTAATCAATGAACAAGGAGTCATTGCATGTACCAATGATAACAGAATAAAAACCAATAAAAAGATAGTGGAAACAAACGGTCGATATAGTAAAGAAATTTTTTCTTCTTGATTTTTCTGTGTTGATCGATTTTTAGACTTGTTAGGCTTTTACAGTAAAGTAATAACCCCTTCATACAGAGTGTATTCGGATATCAATTTAAAATAAGGGACAGGAGTTTGATCGCCGTATTGATACCATATCAGAACACGGACCTCTAAGGGGTTCGTGCCACTGAATCGACGTAAATGCACGTGTAACCTTGATACAAAACATTACAAACTGTCATTCTAGAAGCATGTATTTTTCTCTCTCTTACCACCATCGTCCATCCGGTGTTAGAATATGCAAAATAAGATAGGTATGCTCTCTCTCTCTCATATAGCGTTTATCCAACAATTATTATTTACAACATACATTAAATACGCCTAGCCATATTCGTCAGTTGCATTATGCATGTCACTTTGAACTGCTCATCAAAGTTTCCACATCGTAGCCTCATAATTGAATTACATAAATTTCACAAGCTGTAGCTCTTTTGTGATCCCCGAGGTGTGACCGTGGATCCTTATTGAGGAAATACTATACAACATAGAAAAAAAAAGGCCCGGTTTCAAAAAAAAAAAAAAAAAAAAAAAAAACATTTTGAACAATGAGTGATGAGTCTGTCAAATTAGATATTCGGCAACGATCGAGCCCTTTGGTTGTGAGCGATGTGAGCTCCAAAAGTTCAATAAATGAAGCCGACAAGTTGGAAGATAAAAAGTTGTTAAAAAAGATCGATTGGAGAATCGTACCTTGGATTTTCTGTTTGTATTTCTTGTCTGTGGAAGATCGATCCAATGTAGGATTTGCAATGACCATGAATAAAGATGTGAATCATACTCTGGCTGATACTTCCGGGCTAACACCGCGAGAGAACAATATTGGGTTAGGTTTGTTTTATGTAGCTTATATTGTATGTCGATATTTTAAAGAGATAAAAGCGTCCGTATTGCTGACTGAATTGCTTAGCTTTTTGAAGTACCCTCTAATTTGATGATGGCTCACATTAATCCAGCACATTGGATTGCCCGTATCATGATTACATGGAGTATTGTTGTTTGTTGTATGGTGGCTATTTCAAAAGCATGGCATTTCTATTTGTTGCGTTTTTTATTGGTAAGAGAAAGGCGCATATATGCTGATTGAGAAAAAATAATATTCAACCTTAAATTAGGGAGTGTTTGAAGCTGGATTCTGGCCAGGTACGTGAGCCTAGATTATTTGTAAATAGCTATTATTGACAATTCTAATTTGTAGGCATTAGTAAGTAATGGATCACAACATGATGAAAAATTTGTATTCATGGTTTAAAATAGCTTATTATTATACATTATGGTATACACCAGAAGAGATTTCAGCACGTCTCGGGGTTGTCTATCTCGCTGGACCAACATCAGGTGCTGTTGGAGGTCTTATTTCAGCAGGAGTTCAATTAATTGACACCCGTGGTAATTTATACGGTTGGCAATGGTTGTTTTTATTTTCTGGTGTTATTTCAATCGTATTTGGTGTCATTACAATTTTCTATTTACCCTCCACACCTGAAAAATCCACCAAGTTTTTGACCGAGGACGAACGAGCCAGAATTAAAAGAAGACTGGAAGTCTCTACACAAGAAAGAGTTATTTTGGATACTGTAGATGAACGTAATATGAAGCGTAATTTAAAACAGGTATTTGCAGAATTCAAGGATTTCAAAATTTGGTTGTTTTGTGTCTTGTATTTCACACCTGTTATGGCAGCAACTTCTTTGGGCTATTTTATTCCCAAGATTGTACAACAAATGGGTACATACACTTCTATCCAAGTCAGTTTATTGAGTATCCCACCCTTTTTGTTTGGCTGCGTCATGGTGTATACCCTTACTAAGCTTAGTGATTATTGTAATAATCGAGGATTCTTTATTATCGGCGCTTCGTGTGCAGCTTTTGTAGGATTTTGTATTTTGAGTTTCGCCGGACCCATTGGTGCGCGTTATTTCGGTTTGATGGTCTTGGCTGGCGGTACCTACCCTACTGTTCCTTTAGTAAGATAATATTATGGCTCGTACAATCTGTTATTAACACTGACAATAGAGTATGGCGTGGACAGCAAACTCCAAGGAAGATCCTGTGGCTGTTGCATCAGCGACAGGTATCGTATCCTCTGTAGCTAATTTTGGTGCACTGATCTGTACGTTTGCACTTTACTCAGGTTGGGCATCCGATGCACCTAGATACGTTGGATCCAATATGATTAATGGAGGGGCCATGTTAATTGCAGCGATCTGTGCTCTCGGATTAAGAATTCACCTGTCAAAATTAAACAAGATCATTGAGAGAGATGGTTATGTAGGCGATCGAACCTATCCTTATATTCTTTAATAAACAATCAATCTTTCTTATTTGTAATGGATCCAATAGCACTGTGATGGTGGTTAGTCGATTGAATGGAGCTTATAAAGGAAAGTACTGGCTACTTACAAGTTAACAGGTAAAATCTCCCATTTCTCCCAAACCTTGGCGTGGTAGTAAGGATCATTTAAAATCATGGTTTCAATCTCCTGGCTTGATTCTGCGGAAATCACTAAAACACTACCTTCCATCTTACGCGACTTGACATCATAATTTAATATCAGTCCTGGGGGGAAATTAGGAGATTATTATGTGTACATACATCATGATTATCCAAAATGGCACCACCGAGGTTCAAAATGCTCTTATCTCGAGCATCAAAAGCAACACTTAAGTGTTTATCACGCGTATCTAAACGGCGTTGAAGGGCTCCGGGATCTTTAAAGTCTCGAAGAATGACAACGAATTGTTTTTGGGCTTTTGTTTGTCATTAACAAACTTAACAAGAGTAGGTGAACATGAAAGAAATACCTTGTACAGACTGGAAAGTCGAGAATGTTCTTGATTTGGCAGTGACTTTAGAGATGAGGTTGAACATGTTGTATAGAAAACAATAGAACAATAAAATAAAGCCGTGAGAAACTTGAGACACGAAACTCCCCTTTAATTACACTTTTTGTGTACCTGATTATCATCGATTACATTTAGAATGCATCCACGGCTTGTGTGGAAAATTGATTCGTGTCAAGCACCCGGAAAGGATATCAGCCAAAGCTTTTTTTAGCATTTATGCATGCGGTTGCTTTTCCGTGTAATAGTAGCCAAACGGGCATCAAAAATAGGAGTGTTCCAGAACATGGCTCCTCATCAAACAGCAAACAGAAGCACGCAGGCCTGTTTTTTTAGGTGAGACTGTTATTTCAACATTTTTTTAGGTGCGTTTTTTCGCGAAATGTTTTAATCTTTTGAACACAAATCAGAAATTGATACATACAATGAGCACAAACTCGCAACCAGCAGCCTCGTTAAAGCAAATCCTCGAAAGATCTAAATTGACAAACAGTAAAATTCTTCCACAGGAATTACCATCCATCGAAAGAGGTTTAGATCAAATTGACTCACAGTCTAGAAAACTCTCATCAAAGACAGCTAGCAATGACGAAGGAAGTGATATTAGAGCGTAAAGTATAGCATGGATATACCAGAAGGGAGTGATATTAATATGTTTATAGACATTATTTCTTGGCACAAGGAGGTGTAAATACACAAGTGCTGATTAAGGATTTGGGTACTATTCATTTGGGAGGACTTGAGGAGCATAGACAGCCTATCCAGGATATGGATGTAGAAGGGTATCTCCAACAACAGCGCACAGAGACGGTAATGAAGATTATTGAGGATGGACGACAAGAGGTATGACTGAGAGTATACATAAGAAATTACTGGTAATTAACTGCTGAAAATAGATCAATAATTACTCAGATGACAGTTTCAGCAACGATGTGAATGAATACTGGACGAAATTAACCAGTGAAGAATTAAAAGTAAACCTAGTCGATACTTCAGGACTCAATTTGTCTAAAGCAAAATTTGACACGACCCGTATTGTCGGCGCTGGTATTATCTAATTAGAGAAATGATGGAACATTTTTAATCGTCATTATTCGAACTTGGCCAAATAAATTATATTTGAGTTTTAATAATTTCACCTTCTCGATCCAATAGACTAAAAGACTAGGTCTATGGTTTTTTCCCGATTTTTTTAAATCCGGTATAGGCTACCTCAGCGCTGGTAATGTGGAGGACAAAAAACGTAACAGTTGGCTGTGATTGAATCGGTTTTCATGATTAAGGGGGACAGACCATAATTTTTTTTTTTTTTACTGTTCTACAGGAGGTCTTGCTTTTTTATTTTTCTTCTTTCTCCCTTCTTTCTTATTACACAGAAAAGTTTTTCTTTTTTTGCACTTTTTGCCTGTAGAAACCCCCAAGAAAGAAAAAGTCATGTCGAACTCGGGATCAACAGGATCGTTCACAGATTCAACTGGGTATGGTGTATTGGGCGACACCCTCCAAATTCCAAACTACCACTTTAAAGCTGCCCCCGTACCTAGCTTAGCACATGGCGAAAATGTAGATATCGTATTTGGTTACAGGTATGCTTTTTGAACCGGTCTCATGCATTATGTTTACTGATAAAAAATAAAAAGAATCTCGAATAAGAAACCTGTAGTCGCAAAAGTATCGCCCAATTCTCTGCGTTTAGAAAGAGAATATTATATCATGAAGAGACTATTTCAATTGAGCGATGGATCGTCGTTTCTAGGTAAAGAAAATTATGTAATTTCGGAGTTCCTCTCAAACTGATTGTTTTTGGTTAAAAAAAGTTAGACCGCTCGAATATGTTCATTTACCCACTGGCTTAACAGTGGTGATATATGCTGACGAAGGCCAAAATTATTTAGAATGGAGGCGTCAATCGGACGATTCTGCACCGTCCATGAAATGTAGTACTGCTTACTCCGACAAAAGCTCAAACGGAGGTAGCGAAAAAGACGATAAAAGCAAACGGTTCCACCACCGATATGACAACCATATTATGAACAACAACACATACAACGTCGATTATTGCTCTCAATCCATACCTTCTACATATGATTTACCGACAGCCGGTCCGGTTTATGATCTCGGTACCTTCCTTCGTTTTGCAATCAAATGTACAGATTGTTTAGAGTTTATCCACAAGAACAATGTGGTACACGGTGAGGTCAGACTATCTGCCTTTCAATGGTCGGGAGAAGACTCTGCCAGAGTCAAGATGTGGAATTTCGGATCCGGAACCAAGACATTAGAGACTTATTTAACAAGCGAAGGCTGGCGAAAGACGGCAAATAACAAGGAATCTATGGTAATGTTACAAAATCTATTGGTCTATATGAGTCCAGAACAAACCGGAAGAACAACTTATGTGCCTGATCATCGCTCCGATATCTACTCGTTAGGTATTGTCTTCTTCGTCTTATTAACTGGAAGAAACCCATTTGACGGTGGCCCGCTCGATATTTTAAACGGCATCCTTAGTCGAAAAATACCCTTGATTCACGAAATACAGCTGGAGGTACCAGAGGTGGTAGCACGAATCGTAGAGAAAATGACGAATAAAGTAACTCTAAAAGCATCGCTTTTTTTTTTCTGGAAAGACTCCTAACCACCCTTTTTTTTTTCTTCTTTTAGTCACCTGATGATAGATACAGTAGTGCATACGGCATCAGAGCAGATTTAAAGGAATGTCTAAAGCGCCTTAAGTTTGCCTCCGAGTCTGCACAAGAGGTAAATAAAGAAAAAATAAACATTGGACACGATTAATTAACTTGCGATTAGGTAATCGAACCTTTTCCTTTGGCAGAACGCGATGTAGCCTCCGTTTTCACCTTACCCAAAACAATCTACGGGCGTCAAGCTACCATTGGAGAAATGACCTACATAATACAACGTGTAGCTGGTGTGTACAAGTGTATCCGCAGTCGTCGCGAAAAATCACATTCGACTGGATCTACCTTACAAACCATCACGAGCGACAACTTTCCCGGAGGTGGTACAGCAAGTGTCAGCGATAGCATGAGCGATCATTGCTCGGTGCCTGATTCAAGTAGTTTTACGGGTGGAGGTAACGTGTTGAGTGCAGTGAAATCAAACGCATCGCCCAGTTACTGCAGTGGATTTGATGGAAGTGATATTTCGAGTGGCAATGGAAGGATAGCATCGGGAAATAAGCAAGGTGTGGAGATTGTTGCCCTTGCAGGACCAGGTGGGGTTGGTAAATCCACCATCTTTAGTGCCGTTCAAAATGTAGCAAGACAACACGGGTAAGACTTCTATTTGTTTATTAACAAAGGGGCGCAATGTTTAATCATACTTTTTGTTTATTAGATATGTTGCATCTTGTAAACTAGATTCTAGACACAAGATTCCATACAGTTGTATTTTAAAATCATTGTCTCAAATTCTGCAGCAAATTTTATCTGAATCTGAAGAAGAAATTCATGCATTCTATCTTCACATTAAAACACATCTTGGGGCTCAATTTTGCAAGATTGAGTTGTTAGCAGATTTAGTACCTGAATTGAAGCCTTTGTTGGATCCTGTTGATAGTGAAGAAGATTCAGAAGGTCCTATCAACGTGGTTCATTTGGATAATGTCGAAACACGTATACGTTTTCATAACCTGTTTGTCGAAGTATTTCGTGCTTTAACTCAATGGCGTATGGTGACCTTGGTAAACACGATTTTTTTTTTTTGCATTAATTTATCTTTTAACAAATCTAACCTTTGACATGTATATAGTTTTTGGATGATTTACATTTAGCTGATGATCCCTCTCTCGAATTAATTGAAAGTATGTCAGCTTCGCGCTTAAAGATTTTAATCTTTTTTGCGTATCGTGATCAAGAAACCACACCAGTCTTAGAAAGACTACTTACCAACGATTTTGCCACGTTTCATAACATCAAGGTGGATGCACTTGATTTTGACTCTCTTGTGGATTACATCAGCGATGCACTTCACCGACCGCTTGACGTTGATCGGGATTCAATTTTACCACTTGCCAATATCGTCTTCAAGAAGACACGGGGTAATGCCTTTTATACTTCGCAGCTGCTGGTCACGCTCGAAAAGAAAAAGATGATTTTCTTCAACTGGGAGGAAAACGAATGGGATTATAACCTGGCAGATATTCAACAAAACATCATGACCAGCGAGGACGCCGATCGTAATGCAGAACTGGATATTAGCTTCTTGGTCAATCGTCTAAAGGAATTACCTTTGGATGGACAACGGCTTTTGAAATGGGCTTCGTTTGTAGGCGATACGTTCTCTTGGAATACCGTGAAACATCTCATGATTGATTCCGATCCTGAGTCCGAGTTTTCTGATACAGATACTGTCATGTCGTCGGATTCGACAAATCTTAGCGTTGCTAATAATGAAGAAGATGAGGACATGGTAGTAGAATCGCTGCATCCGTTAATCAAGTTCTCGCATAATATAGGAGGTCGTGGTGGAAGTACGACTAGCAGTAGTAATAATAGTGGTAATAAAAGTTCACACCATGAAAACGAAAGCAGCAGCAAGAGGGAACGTGACCCCATCAACGGTTTACAAGCTGCACTTCAAGAAGGATATATCTTACCTTTGGAACGGGACGAATTCAAATGGTCCCATGATCGATACTCTCAAGCTGCTATGGAGTTAGCCAAACCCAAAAGCCGAGAAAAGATCCATCTCCATATTGCTCGTTACCTTTTACTAGAAGAAAACGTGGATAGCTTTCTTGTCTGTGATCATTTATTGAAATGTTTAAATCTGGTACAAGAATTAGATGAAAAATCGTGTTTTAAGAATATCCTTTACATGGCCGGTAATCGTGCTCGTGCTTCTGGTGCTCACAAAATGGCGTTTGATTATTACAAGGCATCTATTTCTCTTTTGGGTCATAAGGCTTGGGTTTCGGATTATACAACAACCCATTACTTATATTCTAACGCGGTTGCGTTGAGTTGGGTGGTAGGAGAATACGACACCACGGAGGATTATCTCGAAGCAATTTTTCAACATACCTCAGATCCTATGGACCGTGTTACGGCTTACCGTATCCAACACAAGTATTTCTTTGCACGTCAGATGCATGATGAAGGTGCAGAGTCCTTACGTAAGTGTCTGGTAGAGTTGGATATGGAAGACTTCAGGTACAACAATACACGAGAAGAGTTGGATAGCGAATATCAAACCGTGACGAAAATCATTGGCCGCCTTACGTTGGATGGTATGATTAAAACCGGCTCTTGTGATGATGCTAAATTAAAAGCGATCATGAGCATACTTGAAGAAATGTGCACCGCTGCCTACTGGCTTGGCAATCAAACTGAAATGTTCTACTTGGCTTGTAAAATGGTGCATCTCTCGTTAGCTAAAGGCATGACGTCTGTCTCTGGTATTGCGCTTGTGTTTATGGGTATGTGTTCTGTGGAGGTGTATCATCAATACAGTTATGGTGAAGAGCTGGGGTCCGCTGGTGTAGCGGTCAGTGAGAAACATGGTGGAAATGGTGAGAAGGGGCGTACTGGTTTCTTGTACGGTAACTTTTTGCTCATGTGGAAACATCATTATAAAGAAGTCGTGCCACTTTTCAGGTCTTCATTACGTTTATCGCTGTCCGCTGGTGATCGTATATATGCTTCATTTTCACATCTTCATATTGCTACAAGTTTATACTTCTTAGGTGATAATCTTGCCAGCACCTTGGTGGAAGCCGAAACGTGTTACGACGATATTCATGCTTGGTCGTCGTCTGTAGACTCAAATATCCTGATCATGGCAGTGATACGTACCATCAAGTCGTTACAAGGTCATACTTATAATACATCTCCCTTTGAAATTCTTGACGGTGATGATGGGTTTAACGATGTTCATTTTATCTCTGAAAGTTGTAAGCAAAGTTCTAACCTAAACGTCCCTTTGAACTGGTACGATTCATTTCGTATGGTACCTTTGGTTTTGTATGGTCATTACGAGCATGCCATTGCTGTTGGTTACATGTGTATCCGTGGGATTCATAACCATCCTTGTCATCGACACACACGTATGATGTTGACCTACCACTCTCTTGCGATCATTGAAAAAATCCGTTGTGAAGATCTCGGTGAAGAAGAACGCGAGGTGTATATGCAACGTGTACGTGCTAATCAGTTGCGTATGGAAGAATGGGTCAAGCACTCTAATGTGAATTTCAGCATGTGGTACAGTTTGGTGGAAGCTGAAATATCCTCGCTTACAAACGATATGGCTAAAACTATTCAGTTGTATGAAACCGCTATTGACCAGTGTCGTAAAGAAGAATGGTACATTGATTTATGCGTATGTCATGAGTATGCGGGTGGGTTTTATGCTCGTGCCGGTTTAAAGAATGCTGCGTATGGATTATTGAAGAAGGCGCAGAACTTGTATATCAATCATGGGTCGTATGGAAAAGCTAATCACTTGGCTTTGAAATACAGTGTCTTATTAAGTGAGTATGAAGATGATCGTATTGATTCGCATGATACTGGTATTCAAACCGATCCATTTCCTTTCATGGGACCTCAAGCAACTTGGAGTGCTTCTTCCATGGGCCAAATCAACACAATCAATGAACCGTTTGTTTCTGAGACCATTCCTCCTGTGACTACTGAGCAAACATTGTTAACACTGGACATTCTCGACATGGCATCGATCCTCAAGAGTTCACAAGTGATTTCTTCCGAAGTCAAATTTGACAGCCTTTTAAAATCTGTGATGGGAATTATTCTTGAAAACTCGGGTGCAGATTGTGGTGCTATTATTGTCAAGGAAGAGAAATATGGTATGTGTGCGTATGGCAGTCAACAAGATGGATCGATGACATTTGATCCTCCTAGACGTCTTGCAGACGATGACAGTTTGGTGTCCAGTCGTATTATACATCACACGATCAATACTGGAGAGAGTATATTTATTCATGACGTGGACCAAGATCCTCGCTTTGCCGTGGGACCTTGGTACGAACGCGTGGGAGGCAAGTCAGTGATTTGCATGCCAATCATTCATAAGAGTGCGCTTGTGGGATGTCTGTTTATTGAAGGGTCCTCTGGCATTTTTACTCAGCGACATATTACGGTGCTTAGTTTGCTCTGTCAACAGATGGGTATTTCGATCACCAACGCATTTTTATTCAAGTCTGTACAACGTGTGACGATGGCGAACATGAGAATGATTGAGATGCAAAAGCAAGCGTTGGAAGAAGCGAGACGAAGTAAAGAAGCAGCGGTACGGGCTACACGGTTACGAGAAATCTTTTTAGCCAACATGAGTCATGAGATTCGAACACCCTTTTCAGGTTTTTACGGCATGATTTCTTTGCTAGCTGAAACAGCGCTTGATAACGAACAACGCGATCTGGTCAAGACTGCTAAAGAATCGTGTGAAATTTTGTTACAGATTATTGACGATTTGCTCAACTTTTCCAAGTTACAAGCAGGAAAAGTGACGCTAGATATTTCACCCATTATTGTGGAAGATGTCATTGCAGATGTGGTAGAGATGTTGATCGCGATGGCTATACAGAAAGGTATTAATATCTCGTATGTTGTTGATGAAAATGTTCCTTCGGTGGTGATGGCGGACGGGAATAGATTAAGGCAGGTGATCATTAATCTCTTGGGTAACGCTATCAAATTTACTCACGAGGGCGAAATTCGTATCAAGTGCTCGTTGGATACCACGACCGTTGTCAGTAACAGTAAAGGGGATCAAGTGACGTTACTGTTTGAGGTGATTGATACAGGTATTGGTATCAGTCAAGAACAGCGCAAGGTTTTGTTCGAGCCATTTTCTCAAGTAGATGGCAGTACGACACGTAAATATGGTGGTACAGGACTTGGATTATCCATTTGTCTGCAACTAGTAGAATTAATGTCCGGCACGATAAATGTGTCTAGTGTTCCAGGAAAGGGTTCCGACTTTTATTTCAGCATCCAGGTTTCAAAACTCCGTGCCCAGCAAATCAAGGGACTACAGACTGAGGTTTGCCGTGATGATTGTAAACAACTGATACAGTGCATCAAGGGTATCCGGGTACTGGCGATATCTAAATATGCAGCAACTATTGATATGATACGAAACATCTTACCGGGCATACACGTGGATGGGGTCCTTCAAATTGAGGAATTCAACCAATTAGTCACGCAGCACAAGTACGATGTGATTATAGTTGGTTTATTTACTAATCAGAACACGTCAGCCAATCCTTTATCAACATGGTTAGAGGATGCAAGTAAATTGAATAAGGATGGCTTAATCATTATCATGAACTATCCAGCCGGGGGTATTTTAAATACGGTGAGTGAGCCTGTTGCAAATGAGAAGATGCACTGCAAATCTATTCGTATGGCTGTTCCGTTACGGCGTATCAAGCTGTTACGTACGATAGCTGAGATGCTAAAAAAGATTGGGCCCGTCAATAATGAAAATACAAGGACTAGAGTAGTTCAACTCATTACGGACAAAGAAAGAAAGCTATTTAGTACAATGAACATATTAATTGCTGAAGGTAAAATAAATTACAATACATGTAGCGGATATGAAATATTAATATTGCTGTTCATTGTTAGACAATCCTGTTGCACAAAAACTACTGCTAAAACAACTCACCCGACTGGGTTTCCAAGTGGAATGCGCTAACAACGGTCTAGAAGCAGTAAATGCGTGGAGCAACCATCCGATAGGGTTTTTCGTTATGGCCTTTTTTGATCATCATATGCCAAAGGTAAACACATCTACCGGCATGCAAATGTGCACATTTAAGAACCTTGTACTAATACTTCCTTTTATAGTGCGACGGTGTGGCTGCTACAAAACGAATCCGGGAAATTGAAAAGGAAGGGAAACGCAGTGATCGATTTTCTATTGTTGCGTTGACAGCAGATGTACAAGAGAGTGCCAAGCAGGTCTGTCTTGCTGCGGGCATGGATGGGTACCTGACCAAGCCACTTAATCAGAAAATCCTGGCTGAAGCATTGAGAAAGTATTGTCAACGAACACCGACGATTGAATCATTGGCAATTACCGATAAATGATGCAACTCTTTTTTTACAATTACACACTTGTAATTCATAACCATTCTCCTCGCTTAATCATCTTTTTTTTTTTTTTTCTTTGTATAATAATAGTAGTAATAATAATAATAATGATAATGATAATAATAATAATAATAATAATAATAATAGACGTATTCAGCAGAGAGAACAATCTGTGCTTCTTTGTATGCACTGTTTTAATTTGAACATGATGGGAATTGTTCCGACCCGAGAGCCAAGATTACCATGAGGGTCACAAGCACGAGCTGTGACCAAACTCCCCTTTTATTACAATCTCCCTCTTTTTTTCATTTTTTACCTTTTTTTCTTATGCAATTCATTTTAAAGATAAATTCATGGTTTCGTTCAATTTCCTAGTTGCTTATTTAATAGGTGGACTCACACTATTCCCTCTCACTCTTCTCTTCATAATCATACTCTATGTCATTTATAGCCGACTGATATTACCGCTGCAGTCGATATTTTTGGTCAACAAACATCCTCATGACTCATTCAAGGTTGATTCCTCCATTGCAAGCCCCCAAGAAACTGACGACAGTTTGGCCAGTAACAGCAACCAGCTGTATAAAGTAGGCTGGCTGCGAGTTTCTCGAGACGAAGAACAGGCACTACCTGATGCATCCATAGGCGATATGGTGAAGTCGTATATTTCCGGTAAAGCCAGCAAAAGAGAATCCGCCAATGTTTATTTTGCAGTATTGAAATACAGCACATTGTATCTCTACGATTCAGAAAAGCAGCTTGATAGCAAAGGCGTAATTATGTTGAATCATTATACGGTCAAGACACATCCACCTGGGTTGCAAGATTTTGAACTATTTTCTAAACCTCACTTGATCAAGTTAAGCAACGCACAGGATGATTTGTCATATTATATCAACTGTAATCGATGCATCGACAAGGAGGATTGGTTTTTTGCCTTTATCCGAGCCAGTAAACTGCCGTTGACTAATCAACCGCAACAGACACCACACTACGATAAGACACGATTTGATCAAACAGCCATGAACCATCTGATCACCATGGTCCACAGTGACGAGCACCATTTCCAAACACAGTGGTTAAATGCCATATTAGGCAGGATCTTCTTTGGTGTGTACCGTACCAAGGATGTGAAAGAAGCTCTTTTGAAAAAGGTCATGTCGAAACTGGACAAAATCAACTCAAAGCGACCTCCCTTTTTAGGGGAGATCACTGTACGATCTGTTGATCCAGGCCATGCTTTACCCCGTTTTACGCAGCCCAAGCTATTAGGGCTCAGTCCTACCGGCGAGCTTTCTGCCGAAGCGCATTTGCACTATGATGGCGGCTTCAGAATCGAGATTGAGACAGAGCTCAAATGGAAGTACTCAGATTTGTTACGACCCTTGACCATGGATATTGTGCTTGGTATCACGCTGAAAGAGATTGGAGGTAAATTTCTCATGAAGATAAAAGAGCCTCCTACCAATCGTTTCTGGTATGGTTTCTACGAATGTCCCAAAATGGAATGGAAAGTAGAGCCTGTAGTCTGGGAAAAACGGGTAGGCTATTCTGTCGTCATGAAAGCGATTGAGACAAAGATTCAAGAATTCATTATGGAGACCATGGTGCTGCCAAACTTTGACGACATCACATTCTTTCCAACAAATGGTGTAGGAGGGATTTTCGAAGAAGACGAATCAGCAGACAGCAGTGAGGCAAATACAAAAGAAACAGCCTCAAAAGATCTAAAGGAAAGACACAAACATGATGAAGCCTTGTTGACCAGCGCCAAATCATTACCTGAGCTATTCTCTGCAGTACCTACACAACAGTCATCTAAATTAAGAGACGAATACATGCAGCTTAATCTATCATCTCCCATCACCTCTCCGCTTCTTATACCATCCGATGATATAGCATCTGTAGCGGGACAGATAGCGATATCTAGTCCTAACAACAATCATCACGACACAGCATCCTTTTTATCATCATCCCCAGACTCATTAAGTTCATCTCCATCTTCCTGCACAATAGATGATTCACTACGAACATTAACGCAAGTACTTACGGACGATACGAACATCATCTTATCACCATCCAACTCTTCATTAACATGTGATCCCAACACGATCCAAATCACTTATTCACAAGATTATACCACCAATGACACTACGACTGTCGTTGACTCTCATGTGAGATTAAGAAAATCATCGTCTTTAGCTCTTCTTCGACCCAAGACGGGAGCATCTACAGCCGTCAATGTTTCACCTGCTATGGCTCACAAGGTGCAAGACAACAAGAAAGACATGGATGCAATCTCTGCGGTTGTTTCCCTTTAAATCTCTATCCCCCTTTTGTATAAACATCAATAAAGAAGCTCTTATTATATATTATATTTTTTATTCTTGTAAATTTAGACGGCAACATAGCCACCGCTTCCAGGACGGCGTGACATGACAGAGTCAATAACGTGGGCAAACAGGTCCTATTATGCGGTTGGTTAGTACAAATATGGAAAGTTTTTTTTTTTTTTTTGGGACTTACTCGAATAAGGTAAGGAAGATCAAGCCAAAATTCTAAATAAACAAACATTTAGTTAACCATATCGTCATGATCGTCATCAAAAACAATTTACCAAGATGAGGAATAAGATCGCGACCTCTAGCATTGTAGACTTTGAAGTTATAAAAGGCACCACCAATGAAATAAACAGCGGCCAAGACAAGCACAATTGTAAAGAAAATGCCAATACCTGACATACCCTTGGATTTATCCTTTTTTTCTTCATCCTTGTTACCATCCTTGTTATCCGGTACCTTTTCTCCAGCCTTGATACTGTAACCCAAAATGACATGAGTATTAATCTCGGTTTTGCGATGTTTTGGATACTTACGCGCATGCAAACACTGTCTTCCATTGGAGATGTAAAACATTGTTGTTGTAAGAAACTACAGTAGGGTTCTTGGCTTTATCCTAAACAGACTGTATCAACTTTCTGCTCTTTTACTTTGCTACCTCTTTAAACTTACACTACGGGATTGAGACTCATCACATTCTAAAGTGATGGAAGCAGATTGAGCATGGTCTTTATAACTTCCTCCGTTCAAAGTCAATATATATTGGTAACCACCTATATGAAACGTTAGTTATTTTTTCCTGTAATCACGGAAGAGGCTTACTCTTGGTGGCATCGGCTTCAGCATCAATGGGCTTGAATTCGGGCTTTAACTTACTACACAGGAAATTCACTTTTTTAGTCCCCCTTCCTCTTCCCTTTACTTCCAACTGTAATAAACTTACTCTTCAATATCGACTGCAATATTCTGTACAGTCGCGACAAGCTCGACGTCCTTGCTATCCTTGTCCTTTTTGGCAATGACGGTTTTTCTACAAATGAGCTATGAAAAAGGAAGCATCAGTAAATAAAAACGGGGTTTTTTTTTTTTAGATGTCAGTGTACTTACAGCTCCCTTTGTACATAAATCGGTATTATCCTTTTCATCAGGAATCTTGAGTGCTTCGCACAAGTTTAATTGAGTTACGATGGAAGTAGTCGATGGTGGTGTACTTTCATTTTGGTATACGACAAACTCTCTGCAAAACCCGATAGGTCAATATCACTGCAGGGCGAAAATTCCCATTATTCAATTTTACCTGTTGAGAGAAGTTAAATCCAGCTGTAAGTCTTTACTCTCGATAGGTTTATAGCCTGACTGACAATATGATTGCAGTGCTAAAGCGCCAGTGGAACAAAAGAGCAAGGCTAAAATAGAAGACTTCATTTTATTTTTTTAAAAAAAAAAAAAAAAAAGAAAAGAGAGCAGCAAGGAATTCTTGTTTCCCTAGATAATTAAAAAAAATGCCTTATGAATGTGACTAGTCTTTATGAAGATGCTGTGCTCGCTTGTTAGATGGTAAACCTCCACCAGGTTGGTTCCAGGACAAGTAGGATTCATCACCTAGTTTTCTAGGCTTGATCAAGTGTCGCAAGGTAAACAAGATACCGAGTAAAATACAAATTGCGCCAATGGACATGAATGCGATGCCCAAGTATGGATTACGACCTCCAAGCGCTGTGGTGGTTGACAAAACGAGCCATTTTGTACCACCGTATTGAAGAGTGTCAAAATCTAATCAAATAAAGTTTTTCAGCAAACATGTAAAAGGATGTCAAAAAAATACACCCTAGTTGCTTACTCATATCAATGGAGATTCGCCATCTGCCCGCTTGTAAATCTTGGTCATCATTACGAGCCCAGATTTTACGAAAGTCCGGTAAGGCTGCCACGTGCATCCAAACCATGAACCGCTCTCGTGTTGATAAATCAGGCGGAGGGAATTCTTCCGTATATTGTCCGTCAGGGTACCGAAGAGCCCAATTGGGAGGTGGTACAATTTCTGATATTTGATATTTCGTAGCCCCGTATTTCTGCTTATCGGTAGGCCAAGCAATGTTGTTTGCGCTCATTTCGTACGTAGTGCCTGCAGAGTCAACTGATGTAAAATTCGAAGCCGTGTCTTTAAGCTGCTGTTAGTATATAAAGAAAAAGAATCAATTTTATAATATTACCATTGAACATAGAATTGGCAATTAACCCACACGGGTAAATAACTTTTCCATCGCTAGAATAAGCTAAAGGGTCACAGTTGGTATGAAGTGTAGCTGAATCCACCCTGTCGCCTTGCAACTGATTGAAATCAAAGTTCTTGATGTATTGGCGATGGTTTTGATAAAAATTCGTAAGTCTATAGTACATGAAGACGGGGCCTTTCATTGTGGTTGGCACGGTAAAGTCAATAGTACAGCGAGGGATGGATAGATTATTGGGGTTTTGCCAGTGATGGTCTAAAAACGAGGTGGCATTGGTGTAGCTGTAGACAGGAGCTTGCATTGTCGAAAAGTCGTAGTTTTTATCGGCTAATTGATAGTCGTAAAGCTTGGGTTCGAGGTATACAGGCTGTGTGTAAAGTTGACAATATGAATAATTAATCATGATTTGGTCCACCTTGTTGTTATTCCACCACAATAACCCACCTGTGGGACAGAACAGAATACCGACCAGAAATAAGGTGGGTAATACGGTTCGAGGTGTCATGACGGGTTGCCAAGCAGGTAACCGTTGTTGTCGAAAAGCTCCATCTTTATTAAAAAAAAGTAAATGTATGTCAATCTCGAGTTATAGACAAGAATGAATTTGGTTTTTTTACCAACGGGTTTTTTGCTTTTCGGTACAAGTTCTGAATCTTGGTCTCTTGCCATTTGTCTAATAATAAATAAAAATAAATGAAAAAGGCTAAATACAGTTTTTCTGTCTGAGGACCGGCTAAATCTTGTTGGTAGTCACGATGATCGGCATTGTTTCTGTTAAAAATAACCCCGGGACTGATATATGTAATGCTGCTTGTCGTCAGTAACCACTACATACACACTCCTCTAATGGGCGCATCTTTTTTTTTTCCCACAGTGGGATTCTGTAACAAAAAGGAGAGAGGCTAAGTGACGTTTTATCATGAGAAAGTGTGAGAGAAAAACTCTTTAAATAGGTTCTAGTTTCTATACCTCTCCTTTTTTTTTCTTTTTTTTTTTAAAATGAGAGTATTATCTAGCCAATTATCAGAAGCTGTCAAAGTAACAGAAGCATGGGAAGGTTTCATCAATACAAAGTATGGTACAAACAAATCCAGCAAGGAAACAAGCGCTTTTCGTGATTATCAAGTCGCCGATGAAGAACAGCCGCTAGTCACAGCTTTTTACAAGGAGAACCATGAGAAGCAATGCTTGAGTCACGTCCTGGAGAAGAAGAAACTCTATGAAGGTTTAAACCATGGTTTAATGGGTATTTGGGAAGCACTTGAACTCTTGGATACCTTGGTCGATGAGTCTGACCCTGATACGCAAATGACACAAATCGTGCATTCGTTACAGTCTGCTGAGGCTGCAAGAAGAGATCACCAGCCTCGATGGATGATTCTGACCGCGTTGATCCATGACCTTGGTAAATACCTCTTCTTCTTGGGTGAGCCTCAGTGGACAGTAAGTTAGGATAAAGATAAAATAAGCTTTTGTTAAACACGGCGTAATAGGTTGTCGGTGATACATTCCCCGTAGGCTGTGAATTCTCCAGCAAGATTGTTTACCACAAATACTTGAAAGAAAACCCTGATTATAACAATCCTGTGTATTCTACGCGATATGGTATTTACTCGCCTCATTGTGGATTAGATAAAGTGCATCTCTCTTACGGCCATGATGAGTACTTGTATCAGGTGTGTAAAGACCACTTACCCGCGGAAGCCCTATATATCATTCGTCATCATTCATTTTACTCGTGTCATACCGATGGAGAATATGCCTGGCTATTGAATGAAAACGACACGAAGATGATGAAATGGGTCAAGGTCTTCAATCAATACGACCTCTATTCCAAAGCAGAAGAAGTACCCGATGTAATCTTGTTGAAACCTTATTACACAGATTTAATCAATGAATTTTTTCCCGACAAAATAAAGTGGTAAAAAGACTGGAAAAAAAAATATTTGTTTGGATTTGTTTGAAAATTTTATTATGATAAAAACGTATGTAAAAAAAAGACTATTGTACAGGGGATGAGATTAATAAAAAAAAAGGGAGAAAAAAGAGTGGGGTAACGGTATGTAAAGAATAGAGATGAAATAGATGATGGAGGGTAATTTATGTTTGGAAAGACTTGAAGATAGCTTCCATAGATCTGTTCTTAGTTTCAGGAACTCGGAAGTAAGTGAAAACGAAGGCCATAGCACCGATAGCAGCAAAGATGGCGAATGAGTAACCTTCGATTCTGGCAAAGATAACAGGGAAACATTGACCAATCAAGAAGTTCATGGCCCAGTTAACGGCAGTAGCAACGGAACCAACAGCAGAAGAAGCATAGACAGGTGACATTTCAGAGGTGATCAACCAAGGAATGGGTCCAACACCGATAGCGAAGGAGAGAACATAGCCAAAGACAGAAACAACTAAAAGAGCACCAATGTTGTATACGTAACCGATGATCAAGAGAACAGAGAAGATACAGGCACCGCCTTCGGCAATCAAGAGCAAAGGACGACGACCCATACGATCAATCAAGATTAAGGAGACAATAGTAGAGACAAAGTTAACAACAGTGGTGACAATAGCCATGTACTTGGACATATCAGCATCGAAAGACATGTTGAAGATAGTAGTAGAGTAATACATGACAGCATTCATACCAATCAATTGTTGGGTGACGTGGAGAAGAATAACAGTGATGGCAATCTTACGGATAACAGGGTCTTGGAAGATTTGGATCATGTTCAAGGTAGGATGAATAAAGTCGTCTTCGCCATTAGGCTTGGCTTCGATAGGAGCAGCACCATCTTCAAGGTTGGTCTTGTCAAATGAATCCTTATCTTCAGACTTGGCAACTTCGTTGGCATTGGTGACAGCCTTTGCAGCAAAGGTACCGAGAATACCTTCAACTTGTTCGTAGAATTCACGTTCGATGTTGGCTCCGGGACGAAGTCTTTGAAGGTTAGCGCGAGCTTCTTCGAGACGGTTTTGGGTAATGAGGTAACGAGGAGACTCAACACAACCAGCCATCAAAAAGAATTGAGCAATAGCTGGGATGGCAACAATAGCAAAGTTAATTCTCCAAAGAGGGACGTAAGCAAGAGGAAGACCAATAATGGAAGCAAGCAAGATACCGATGACAACAGCAAATTGGTTACAAGCACCCATGGTACCACGACCCTTAATAGTAGAGATTTCACCAACATAAGTAGGAGTAGTAAGAGAACCAAGACCACAAGAAAGACCACAGCAGATACGACCGACAATGAACATGCCAGGAGAGACAGAAGCACCGATTAAGATAGCACCAATAACCCAACCGATGTTGTTGAAGATAATAGTCTTCTTACGACCGAACTTAGTTTGGATAGTACCACCAAAGATACCACCAATCAAACCACCAACACAGAAAGAAGAAACAGCGAAACCCCAAAGGGCATCGTTCATGGGAAGACAATCGGGGAAAGCACTGTTGGCGACATGAGACATGCCGTTAGCACAAGCGTGAGTTACTTCTCCGGGAACGTTAGCAGAACCAATAACCCAACCGTTACTGAAAGAGCCAAGACAGGCAATGAAGACACAGTATACCATGTATCCTGGTAATTTTAAATCGAGGGAATCCATTAAAAGAAAATTAATATAAAAAAAAGATGAATATAATGAAGAAAAAAAAAAGCGAAATGGATCGAAAACGTGTTGCTTATATACTTTTTTTTTTAAGATTTCGGATCAGTAAGTTTATTTTTCCAACCAAACTTCCCCGCGTACTCAATTTGGAAATTATTACTTTGTACAACACGAACTGAGAAAAAAAAGCTATTTTTGTCACGCCACCTGTACCACCAAGATTTCATGCTCAACAATTGGTCCTGGGGTAATTACAAATAAATCGAAGCCTGCTCTTTGGTGTGCAGAAGAGATCGAACAGAAATAACCCTAATCAAGAAATTAGTTTGGAGAACAAATGCTTTGCCATGCTGGACAAATGCTTGGGATTTGCTGGTAAAAAAAAAAGTTGCCGTTTTATTTTTCAATTATTCCATTATTCTATTTATTTGATACCGGTCCTTAAGGGACGTCTGGCCCTTGCCAATGTCAGCGGAAAAGAAAAAACCGTCGTGCGCAAACAGGCGATGTTTCATTTCAGCTGGAAAATGTCCCGGAGATCCTTTTTTTTTTTTTTTTTTCTTTCAAAAAGCTCACGCCATAGGCTTCTGTTTAGGCTTCTGTTTAGGTCTGGTATACTACATGACAATAAGAATTCGAGATAAATTTAGCATCTATTTTTGAACAGGTACAAGTGCTTAAACAAGTAAAAAAAATAAAAATACAGTTTTCTTTGTTTTACCCAATTGTTCCCTCTCGATTTTTCCCCGCCTTTACCAGTTAAATTTAAAGTACGTTGATCGAAAATGGAAACTTAAGTGGAGCAACAAGTGTACGATTGAGATTCCGATGTGAACTTTTTAGCTGTCTCACAGACCCTAAAACGTATTAAGGTACCCGTTGAAAAACAACTGCCGCTAGATCCGCGTCGTTTCTATGGATTGACCCTGTTTTCCCTTTTTCGGAATAGAAATAAACTCATTGGTATAATTAATTTGCGCTGACAGTCTCGTTTCTTTCCAAGAGGTTAATTATGAACGGGACTTGAACTGTCTATTGGTTTAGAAACCTTGTTGGATGATTATGTAAATATCCGTGAAACACCATTACACATATAACGATATTTACTCACATGTCCCTAGAATAGGTGTAAAAGCTATATTCTGCTGCACGGGCCGAAAGGCAATCATATGCAAACCATTTTTGTACTCGTTAACAAATCACATCCTTGCGTCATCCTGTTCTTGCATGTACTTTTACCCATTTATACCGGATTTTACCAAAGTACTACAAAACAACGTAGGAGTTAAATACTCCGTCATCATTGACACCCCCGAGTTGATAGATGCCCCCACACTATTGTACAAAAAAGTGAGCTCGGTTTTAATAAGATTAATTCACAAAGGAATACGTAAAGTGTTTTTGGAAAGGCAAGTTGAGCTGTCCAGGTGCTAGTGGTCAAAAAAAATACCGTCGGCGTATCCTATTGGGCCAGTAAAAGGTGGTATGTTGCGTAGGAACGCACCCTAGCGCAAAATACCCGTAGTTACCCCCCTGACACCAAATGGATGGGGTGGAATAGACGTCAAATACGGTAGGTGGGAAAATTTGGGATTTTTTTGAAACAGTAACAGATCGTAGATGCCATCTCGTCACCTTTTTTTTTTGCACAAGGGGCACTTTTTTCACTCCGATTTTTTTCACACGTTGTGTATGCAGGTCTTATCTTCTGTGATGGATGGGAATCTTTGCATTCTAAATTATTGAGGGTACTTCCAATCAGTATGCCAAGACCAGTCTTTACCATGGATACTGTGGAGGTGGTTCCATGCCAAAAAAAAGACGAAAAAAAAAATCGCCGAAATCCTTGTGCTGTCGGTAATTGGACAAATTTATTTCTAAACATTGCTGCATATCGTCTGTTTCTATAAAGTCGCCTGCATCCGTTAAATGATTTGGCTGCATCCTACTGTGTTAGTGTATCATCAACAAAAACGTGGTAGTTACCACCTGTTATTTTCTGATCCATATCAGCACTTACTCAGGCAGTGGTTACTATCGATGTTGTAATAGAGGTTTAGGGTTCTTCCATCTAAGAAGGCATACTATTATTAAATTAACTGTATCACAACAAATCACGAAAAAAAGTCTATTTCCAATATCAGAGACGATGCTGTCAGAATTAATCCCGGTGTTGACGAATTTTTATATATTTGGGCGATCCCGTAATATCGAGTAATTAACGTATGATCCTTCCATTAGATAATACATGTCTCATGGCTACCCAAATATTTATCTTGTTCTTATTTTGACTTCTCCCCTGGATCAGTGTATTACTCCTATTAACTAATAATAGTTATAGAAACGTCTGGTATATTCATTCACTACTTTAGCAATAGTATTTTGTGATTCGTTGCATAGCATGTCATTCTTTTAAAAAGTATCACACGATTTTTATAAATAGACGTGCCTAGATTTTTTTTACCAGGGCTGTACAAGATAACAGCGTACTTAAGAAAAAGACATGCCATTTACTATATCCAGTATACAAAATAATTTACCGGGAATTGGCTGGTAGGATGAAAGACAATACAGTATGGTGACGGTCTGGGTAAGGTATCCCAAGTCTCACAAAAAAAAAAAATACTGGAATGCAGTGGTAAACCTAATCGTAATCAAAATACGGGTTTCTAAACTCAACAACACTGAAATGCATTATAGGCCTCATCCATTTTTTTCTAATAATGCGATTTACTTGAATGAAAATATGGTCATTGTGACAAAACAAATCTGATTAACATAAATTATGCAAAAGATATAAAAACTGGATGAGGTATATACTGAATTTCCCTACAAAAAACCGTAAATGTTTTTGAGCATTTTTGAGTGATAATGAAATATTTTGAGATTAAAACATAATGTAACAGCCTCCTATTTTTTGTTTCAATGATAATTTAGTCATAGTCTCCTATACGTCGCATTATGCAGGGTTAAATCACTACAGTAAAATCACTGATCTTCCCTATGGGTCAGTTTGTTTAATTCTCGTAAATATTAAATTAAGAACTATGGTTTATATATTTAATGATTTTAACAAAGCATTTCTGAGCATTGGTATGGTTTAAAAACACAAGTGAAATCTTCCCATTGCTGAGAGACAGTTACAGATATTTATTTTGTTTAAAAAGAGAATCTAGTACTTTTAGAAGTAAAGGACATTGTAGGGTTTGTTGGATATCTCGAATGAAATTGATTGAATTGAGCTCGATAAGTGGTGTATGCAGATTTACATACTTTGTGGATAATGCTACGGCAGTAGTGTTTATGTCCCCAGTTATAAAATAAAGACATTTATAACAATCTTGTGGATAATTTTGAATCATCATATGTATAATGGCGCTTTACCCAGTCACAAGCAAATACACTTGCTTCATAAAAGTTGGTGGAAGACCACTTTTTGTAAAGGGCTGAATGGCTATTTTTAGGTTGCGATAGAAAGTTCAATATATCATTAACAGTCGGCTGTAATTCTTCAGCATTATAACCGGACAAGTTGACGAAACTCGGGTTCCATTCCCCTTTGACAAGCATTTGTTTAGACAGCCGCAATGAAGCTGCAGCGATAGCTGACGGCAAAATATTACTGAGCTGTTGATCGATGCAAGAAATTTCAATAAAATAAGAAGCCAACATACGAGTTTGAGCATCACATCCTAATTCTTTAATACAAATAAGACGTAAAAATTTGGCAGGATTAGGACGACCGGGTTGTGAATAAAATGGTTGTGATGATCTAATGAATATTTCTGTCTTTTTCAATTCTTCGTCTGTGATCAGATTATCAACCATGAATACGAATTCGGAAATGGTTGGTGAGACCTTCTCTTCAAGGTTGGCAGCGTTAAACAAAGCAACTATGCCAATCGATTTTAACTCGGCTAGTGCGACAGATAGCATGGAAAATATTTCATCAATATTGTCTACAGCTGCAAACAAGGTTTCTGGTAAAAAACCAAGAAAATAATGTAATTCAATGACCCAGTCAACCAATACACTGCGCAGTTCATGTTGCTGTGGGAAGACACAACTGGGTCCCATACTATCGCCAATTGTAAGATTTAAGACAGGCGCAGTAATTTTTGGTCTCTTTTTGCCTACTAATTGAGGCTCTTCAGTTGGTTTTCTTTTAATCCCTATATTGACATTCGTATCATGAATAGGCTTGGTGGCCGACAATGTGCGTACTGTGGCCGTTGCAACAGCAGAAACACATTTAGTAAGTTCCTCTGATTTCATTTCGCTATCCTTGGTGATTTTCTCTACGGTATTTTTATTATGCGGCTCGATAGTACTGCTTGTTTTTTTAAGTGACCAGCTGCCATAACTTTGATTAAAAAAATTTAAAACCTTTTTGGTCACGGTAATAAAACCTGTTGCAAATATGTTTTTTTCACTTGTGTTGTCTTCCTTTATCATATTGAATTCTTTTGTTTCAATGCTGTTTGCTCTATCAAGTGATGTTGCACTAGTTTCCTATAAATTTATATGTGTGTTTGTTTAAAAAAAAAAGAGTTTATAGAGACGACATTACAATGAACTTACGTGTTGACTATTCATTTTAAGAATTGCTATTGTGAATAGTGTATATTATAATTTCCTTTTTTTTTTAAATGAGCCGTAAGTTAATCCTTTACAAAAACGAAGAGAAAAAGAGTTTCCAAAGGTTTACAATTAAACAGGTGCGGACAAAAAGGGTGTGTTTTGTACTCCCCGAACTAGATAATACCTTGGTTGTGCGACATGCAGATATAATACCTCCGGCAGCACCTTATTTAGCCTGCTATTAGCTAAACAATTTAACATTGAAGATGATAACTTTCAGTGATCCAACTACTAACCTTCCATCTATATGATGAACAGGCTAATAAGTCTGAATGTGATACTATATAAAAATAAGAACAAGAAGAAAACATATTGTCCTACTCTATCACACCTCGCATGTACTTTTAAAACTGAAGTGACAAACTACCATTTATTTTAAAATTTGCGACTGAAACCTCCTAATGCGTAACTGAGCTATATAAGTTTACGGTGTATTTAATGGCTGTCAATAACCGTATTATTCAAAAAGCTAATCATATGCTATTGTGTGTATACATGAAATGAGAGCTTCTCAAAATAAATGTGTTGGGAGCCGAAGCTCCAGTTTCTATGACCGTCACCTGGCGCTAGCTCGAAGATGATTGGCGGTTTGTTGTCGTATCCAAAAATTTTAGATCGTTTTAATCATTGTAAATCGTTTTTAAATCGTTTTAAATCGGTATAAATCGATATATATCATTATAAATCGCTATAAATCGCTACAACTCGTCTTTAACATTCCATATACAACTTCTCCAAAACTTGTTACCTTAATCTAAAAAAATGAGATATGGACTTCATTATCTGGGGCCACTTGTTTTTGCTCAATTCCGTAGCCTTCCCGTATGTTTAACCAATGGTACATGTAAGACTACCACCGAGCCAATATATTTTTCCACCATTCATAATCGCATGCCTATAAATCGCAAATAGGGTGCATCTAGTGGGAACGAAGACCACTATTTTTTTTTGTAATGGTATAGTGAATTGGATGCAGAGATTTTACGGATAGCTTTGATGGCTGAGTCAAGAACGTTTTGGTTGTCAATATCAATGTGATCAAAATACAGGCTCCAATACACTCGCCAGATGGCAGATAAAATTGCTGATTTAACATCAAAACTGTCTACCTGGAGATTGGACACGAGAAGGTCATAGTGCTGTACATTTAGAGAAATAACAACTTGATAAAGACGCGGTAAGTTAATTAGAGAGAGTTAATAGACAGGTAAAGAGCATGTGTACGGTTGTTTGTTGAAAACCACAGAATTCACAGCGATCATCGGGTATCGTCAACATACGAGGTTTAATACATGTTTAACTGGTATAAATGATTTTTATTTTAATTTTTTTACTAATGTAGTATGATTTCATTTCTTTTTTTGTTTTTTTTGGAGTCTGTGTACTTTATTCGCTCATCATTTCACTGCTGCTGTCACTACCTTCACTGCTGTAGGCCATTTCACTCTCAGATAAGGTAAGTGTTGCTTGGATTGATTTGGTAAGCTCATGGGATGGTAATGTTTCAATAAAGTGCAATAGTTTTTGCTTTTGAGGTGCAATCAAATCCATGTGATAACTAAAAACATACTTGTTAATTACACAATCTATACTAACATAAAAAACAACATACTTCCTAGTGAAATCAAACAAGGTTTGGTACCAGAGGTGGGGGAGGGGCTGCTGGGCTCCATCAGATGATTCGCCTGCAAAGTAACGAGCCACTAACATGTCGACAGTACGGTAAGGCAAGGCCTGTTTTTTCTCCAAGAGTACAGATACAAGTATGGCGACAGGCAAAGAGAACTTCAACTCGGAGAGTCTGTTGAGCGCAGTAGCAGTAGGATGGACTGGTACCTTGTACTCTTTAAGAAGGGTGGCAACAAGGGAGGCTTCCAGAATAGAACAATTTGATTCGATTAATGGTAATAAGAACCCCTTGATGAAGAGACTGGGCATCGTTTGCAACGCCTTTACGAGAGCCAAGAACATGGGTCCTTCGAGTGTTCCGTATTTGGTAGCATGGTTTCTGAAATTTGGCAGCAATACGTATTGGAGGAAGCTATATCGGGAACAGATTAGTAATAGAGCATAGT
The DNA here is from genome assembly GCA_943193625.1 of Mucor piriformis. Classification (NCBI taxonomy): domain Eukaryota; kingdom Fungi; phylum Mucoromycota; class Mucoromycetes; order Mucorales; family Mucoraceae; genus Mucor; species Mucor piriformis. The sequence goes on along the minus strand of OW971869.1, from coordinate 990,016 downwards.
TTTTTTTTCTGTCAATATTACTTACAGCTTTGTTTGTTTTGCACGGATTAATGTTAAGAACACCTTAGTTGCTTCAAGGGTTGCTGAGGCAGTCCACAAGTGAGGCATGGTCAATAATAGCATGAAGTCCCAGTTTGCCAAAGAAGGTACAATTTTGAAGGCCTTAGGAATACAACCAGAGACATAGGTAGAGAAATATTCTCCAATGCTACATTTTCTTCCTGTCAGTTCATCGATAAAAAATATTGTCCTGCTGATTTTTACCTGTTGTAAACAAAGCGAACTTGGGGGTCTGTTGAGTATAGTCCATATTCTAAAAAAGGGTGTCAATACAGAGAGAAAAAATAAATCGCGTGAAGAGATGTCATGACTACCTGTTAGAGCCTCCTTGTCTGTTATAGCCTCTGCTAATGTCACAACTAAAGCTTGCTCCGCGTTGTAATAAATTGACATGGCCTGGTCCTCTTGGCAAAGCTGGAAGGGGGTACTTTCCGAGTTCGAGATACCTAAACATTGGGCTTGCAACAAGAGGATATCTCTATATAAAGCATTAGTTGTCAATTAAAACAAGCAAAAAAGTCGGTATGAACATACTCTTCAGACTCCTCCTTGAGCTGCTTCATTCGTTCGATTTGGTGCTGTTCAATTGAGTGAATGGTGTCAGTCATCTCTTTATCCATCTATGGTGATGTGGGAGAGGGTTAATAAAAAGTAATAAAAGGAAATGTGATATAATTGCCTTAATTTCGCTGTCCAGAGAGGTGCTCTTGACATCATTGGAATGCCATGGAGAGAATAATCTGCTGCGAGAGGTTGGTATTATTCTGTCTTTTCCCATGTTGGATATGTTGAGATGAATTGTTATAAAGAAAAAGGAAAAGAAAAGTAAAAGAGCGGAATGTTTTTTATTTATATTTGATCTGCTTCCCCCAAACTAGCCAAACGCGAGAAATGAACCACAGACCATCGCGAGGTGGGGGGTCTATTTTTCTCTTTTTAGAAATAAACTTATGTCAGATACTATAAATATACTACTAATGATAATACTGATATAAAATTTTAGACAAACTGCACTTCATGAAGAAGCATAAAATATAATGTAGTACATTTTTCTCTTGTATACTTACAGTGCGAGACATGTGTATCCTTTTTTTTACATCATCCATTCATGTGTAAGTCGCCCACGATGACTATTTTAATAAAACTGACAAAAAGATTCTGAACCCAAAAACTTTTGTTTATTTGGCATGGTTACATTTATTAACATCACTCTCGTATATTTAATCAATGACATGTATAAGACAACTAGAAAACAATTGATCGTTTTGACTATACATCAAATATGTTTGAATTATCTAAGCACGTATACTTCCTCCCCCCACCCCTCATACCTCTCTATAATGGGAAGTTCCATTCATTCAAATCAGTCAGTTGAAAAAGTAAACACAGATTTTTTTGAAGTAACTCTCTTGATATATAGTCGATTTACATGGTCATCCTCATTACATCTTACTATCATGCATATTGGTTAGTTCATTCATTTACTACAGGAGCTAACATTTCCGACCGAATTGATTTAAAAGAAGAGATTACATTTCATCAATATTATCATATGATCATATGATCATTAACAGGTTTCATCTAAAATTAGTAAACAATGAATTACTTCCCTAATAGAGCAAAAAAAAGTTGATCTATCCGATTTTTTAAGTATAGTTAAGCTTGATTTATAATGAATGATTTCTTTACTAAATTGTAATATAGATATATCTCATATTGTATGAGAGTAACGGTAAGTATCCAGTAACGCGTCTACTGGACACGTATTTGCTATCTGATACTTTACCAGACGTGTATTGTATTATATACTACAACTCTTTTTAAGGATTCGGAAACACGGAACAGACTAACAAGGCAACGAATCAGGAGGAAATCGTCGCTTTTTAAAAAAACTTACTATGCAACATCAAATATAAGCCGATATCAAACATTATCAAGGTGAAATCAGCAAGTACTGCTATTAAGACTGGACCCTGGGAGAAGAAACAAATATTTCAAAGCTCAGAACCACCAAAAAAAAAAATTCAATGGGGGGGGGGGTTAGGGCGCGTGATTCAGCAGGCTTCCTAAGTTGATATCAAGTATGCCATCAAACTATAAGAGGAGAAGGTGTACATATCGCATTTCTCTATTATATTTACAAGCTTGATCTACATACCATTATGCCATGAATATCCTATAAACTATGATTATCGATTCAAACTTCAAAAGATTAAAATAGACAGTCCTTGTGTTATGTGGATCCGTCGCTCAGTTAGAGCACATTCTGAGGCATCTGGTATTCTATCCCCTGATTAAAGGTGAACATTCTACAATATAGTTACGGAGTGGGATTCAACATGACCCTGAAATTATTGATCGGATACTTCAGGCAATATAGCATTGATCTTTTTAGCTGCTCTAGAAGCTTTCTGAGCAAGGGGCCACATGTTTTCTTTCTTTTTTTTTTCAACAACATTGCTGGCAGTGCCCTTTGGTAACCTTACAATGTCCACACTATCACGTCAACTAGCGCTATACATAACCAGCACTAAATACCCCCAAAGTTTACTTTCGGGAGTAATGTTAATTGAATCTATTATTGGCAAAACCCTCTTTAAAAAAGAAAAGAAAAAACTGGATAACTATTTTCGTGTCTTTTTCATTTTTAAAATAATGTGAAAAAAAGGTATGCTAAGCTTGGTTTATAAAGAGTGATTGTTACTTACTGACTTAACATGCGATAGGTTATAAAACGTAAGAATGAAAAATAGCAAAAAAGAAACAAGACTTTTTGTTTCTTTATATTACGAGTTGGAGAGTCTGTCATGATAAATAAAGATTGTCTTTTATACTCAATTGTCACTTTAAAAAAAATTGTGTACCTATTTACCCCATAGTGGTTAGCATTAATCGTATCCCTAATTAATAAATTCTGTATCTATTAGCTAAAATCAATGAGAGAATTAAGGTCAATAATGTCAGTCAAGAGTTCCTGTCGTGCTTTACTTGAGTTACCGATTTTTTTTAATATTGCCGAGGATGATAGCTCAGAAGGCACTTGGTTCTAACTACTATCAAATCACTGCTTTCTGAAGCAAGTAGCTATCTTTTTGGCAGTAATCGAGCAACCAAGTACGAATAGACACGCTTTCAAGAGCTGTTAAAAAGAAAAGTGTGGGGGCGGGCTACGCTTCTTTTGTTAGGAATAGCAGTACGCCTAATAATCGGCCAGCAGGATTAAGGTGTCATAATTTTCACAAGCAACAAAAAGGCTACGTCAACATGTGATAGACTTGTTTCAAATGCATTGAAAAAGGAGTGAAAATACCCTGCAGACCATGACGCAGCACTTAATCACGGTTTTGATAGGAGACCTGGAAATGGCCCAATGCTCATCTATAAATAGGTACCCGCTTTGATTGAGATTTTAAATATATATTTTTTATGCAAAGAAGATTTGTAGTAAGCTAATTTTACTGGTAGTGTACTTCTATCAAGCATCTATCTTTGAAATTCCTCCAAGCCTAAGCTATGTGTGAGTTTAAAGGCTTGATAGAAAGCGAATATGAAACAATAAAGAGTCATTGACCATTCTTGGATCTCACAAAGTGACTAGGTCGCATTATACGCAAAAAAAGGTTGAAGAACCTGCATGATATAAAATGCTTTATTCGCCCAGATGAAACACTGGGGGTAGCAATTGAAACAGAATGATATCCCTATAGTAACAATAAAGTATCCAATTGAAAGACTTAACCCTTGTTAAATCATCAGTCCTTATGCTGATGATGCATTGGAAGGAACTGTAAGCTGTTTGAACGTCCGTCAATTGTGTGTGTGTATGTGCTGGGGCGAAAACTTTTTTTTCTCCCTTTTTTAAAATGTCAAACTCGTTTCCGTTACCACCCAAATACTGTCATGATAGTCCCGAGCAGTACCTAGAACGACTTATGAGTTTTTACAAGGAGTACCATTGGTTAATTCATGTGTTGGCGTTTAATTTCGTGACACTTTCTGAATGGGAAAATCTCCCCCTTGGATGGAGAGGAGCACTTGAAGCTCGTATGCAATGTGATGACTGGGCATTAACCATGTTAGATTTGACTTCAGAAACAAGCGATTATGTAAGTGTTTTTATTAATCAGTAATTCGTGGGAGGGAAAGTTCATTTAACAAGATGTCAAAAGTCGATTTGGCCAGAGTCACTTCAAAAATATTTAGATGCCACTCGCGATCTTGCTTTACCCCGTACAGTCAACACCCAGGATCAAGAGCAAGGTATTAGCAAGCATATTACCTGCGGTATGAGCGATAAGAAGATCCATGAAGTAGAACTTATGAGCCACTTGATCAAGAAAGTGGCCGAGGATCGAGGCATCGATGCTGTTATAGATCTTGGATCTGGTCAAGGGTATCTTTCACGCGCACTTGCATTTGATCAAGGGCTTGAAGTTTTGGCAGTAGATATGTGTGAGATCCAAACCACAGGCGCATTAAAATACGACAAAAAAGCCATGAAGGGTTTGAAAGAAGAAGAGCATCCCAATTTAAAACATGTCACGGAGAAAATCACACCAGAAAACTTGGCTCAGGTCTTGGCTCGTTGGAGTCCAGATTCGTCTCAAGACAAACGCTGGTTGGTCACAGGGTTACATACATGTGGTGATTTGTCTCCCATGATTTTTAATTTGTTTGCTCAGAGTGAGCAAGTATCGTGTGTGGTGAATGTAGGCTGTTGCTATAATGCTTTGACATCGGAGGGGTTTCCGATGAGCAGGTATTTGAAGGAGAAAGAGGATTTAATTAAAGTGGGGTCAACGGCCAAAGTGCTGTCTTGTCATACACCGTCACGATGGGTGGATGAAGGCGAGCAGTGTATCAAGGCATTTGATAACTATTACTTTAGAGCGTTACTTCAGGTAAGGAAGAGAAAATTAGGGAAGTGTGTATTGGTATTGATGGTGATATGTTAGGAAATGTTGGTGGAAAGAGGGTTATCAGACATCAATGATCCACCGCGATTAGGACGAATTAAACAAAACAAGGAATTTGTACCGTTTGTTAAAGCCTCGTTGAAACGATTGAAGTTACCTGAGGACACGATTACATCAGAAGAAGCTGAAATGCATTATGTGAAAAGTCAAGAAAAGCAAGTGGATAGACGGTTTGTGACACTTTGGATATTACGAGGTTTGCTTGCACCTATTGTTGAAAGCATTATTTTGGTGGACCGATGGATCTACCTCCATGATTGTAGCAAAGGCAGTGCAGATGAACAAAAGGGAGCATGGATGTATCCATTATTTGATTTATCTGCTTCACCTAGAAATGTGGTGTATATTGGATCCAAATAACAATAATTTGTAAAAAAAGAGGTTTTTTTTATTTACATTAAATATATCTATATTGACTTTTGTTGTTTTTTTTTACTTCTTCTTTCCTTCCTTCTTCTTGATGGTTTCGTCGTTAATAAAGATACCCTTTTGGTTATAAGGTTCAGGCATTCTCCAACGTTGAATCTTTGCCGCGAATTCTGTGACATGTTGAAGGTTAGCGCCCTGCAAGATGATACGGTTAGGAGCGGGCACGGTACATGTTACACCTTGTGGTAAATCCATCTGGATAGGGTGAGAGTAACCCAACTTGAGTGACAAGACTCTATTGTCACCTTCTAAAAGACCTCTGTAACCGACACCGACGAGACGCAAATAGACTTTGTATCCATCGGAGACACCAATGATGGCATTGTTGATCAATGCACGGGTGGTACCCCACATACAACGTTGTTGCTTTTCTTGGTCGTTTTCGATCGACACTTGCAGTAAGTTTTCAGCGTTAGGATCGTCTTTGGATGCAGGGGTAAGACCGATTTGAACAAAGGGTTTGATGGGTAATGATAACTTTCCAAGTGGGCCTGTTACTGTTAACATGGTGTTGTGTAATTCAGAAGGAATACGAGGTTCAGTGATGGGTGTCAAGTCATGTTCCACTTTGATTTCTTGGGCATAGGCGATAGGTTTACGTCCGATATGTGACAAGACAGGTGAAGCGACATGGAACTGTCTGCTTGTTAATCTATTCAAGCCTTTTAAGCCAACACTTAATCTTGTGGTGCTCATATTGAATAAGGGGTTTGGTAAAAAAAAAAAGAAAAAAAAATAGTGAGGGGTGTGTTCTCACTGGCTAGGGGGCCACAGTCCTTTTTTTTTTTCTTTCTCTGCCGACCCTGTGGAGAACATAGTCACATCGGACTTTTTTTGGGCCTGATTTTTCTGCAGTGATGTATGCCATGACTGAGGGATACAATGGGGTGAATGATTGCAACTGAAAACGCCGTGTGACTGAGGAAAAGAAAGGTATTTCGATCTTGTGCAACGGGAACTATAACACCGAGTGTCAATTAAGGAGTTATAGTAAAAGTTTCAGCTTTTTTTGATTGAATTAAATATCGTAAGCGTATCAAGGTGGAAACCATCTATTGATGTGTCATGGAATCACGACTTGACAACAAACTTCAATTGGTATTTAAAATGAACCACTTTTTTTTTTTTTTTTTTTTTTTTTACGTGTCAAACAAATGGAGTCGACGTCACTACCACAAAAAAAAAATTGCATTGACTAAAAGTATTAATTTTTTTTAGTTCTTTTTTCTCTTTCTTTCTTCTCCATTTTTAAAAACACACTTTTTTTTTTTCGTCCCCCCCTAAAAACCTTTTTTTTTTATAAAGAAGAACAAAGGGTAAAAAGAATTGGTATTCTAAATGATAACTTGAGTCTGTTATTAATCCACACACTGTCTAGTTTTCAAAAACTTCTTTTTTTATATAGAAGAGCAACAAAAAAGATAATCTTTTGGTAATAAAAAAAAAAGCAAAAATAGAGTAATTCTTAAATTAACCCTTTTTTATATTTAAAATAGACATAACTTGTATGTTTTTTATATATCACCTTTCTATAACTCTTTAGAAAGAACTTTTTTTCCAACAACAATAACAACAAAAAAAAAAATTTTTTTTTTACGTACAACTTCTCTCAGCCTATCTTTCATAAATATAAAAACCTTCCAACATGACACATGATAAAAAGCCTCGAGGAAGAACATCATGTCAAGACCCCAACAAAACCGATAAAGCAGGACGAACAAAAATCTTTTCTTCCACAAGTTCAGGCAGTTTACAAAAAGTCAAGGATTTGATTGAACGTGGTGCAGATGTAAATCATAGAGATAATGCAGGCTGGGCTCCACTTCACGAGGCTGCCTTAAAGGGTCAATATGAAATTGCTCAACACCTCATTCTTTCAGGCGCCATCGTCAACGTACGTGGCTTTGAAGACGATACTCCTTTACACGACGCTTGTTCGTATGGTTATGCCGATTGTGTAAAACTCCTCGTAGACTCCGGTGCTGATGTCTATGCCTTGAATACCGAGAAAAAGAGACCCATCGATCTCTGTGAAGACAAGGCTTGCATCAAAATCGTCAAGGCCAAGATGAAGGAATTAGACCGTTTGGCCTCAAGAGACTTGCATGGTAAAACTTCCCTCCATCGCGCCTGTATTGAGGGCAACATGGTCTCAGTAAAAGAACTTTTAACCGCTGGTGCCAATACAAATGCAACCGATTCAAAGGACTGGACTCCATTACACTGTGCTGCTAAACATGGTCATCTGGACATTGTCAAATTACTCATTGATCATGGTGCCGATATCAACAGCCTGGGACATGGGGCGTCTACCGTGCTTCACCTTGCCTGTCAGAACGGCCATGAGGATATTGTAGATTACCTTGTGCGTGCCGGTGCAAATGTACATGCTGCGGACGACCAAGAGCAAACACCTTACGCGGTATCTGATTCCGTCGCGGTGAGACAGATCATCACGGCCCATATCGATGAAGAACGCCGATTACGAGCCACGACAGAAGCCATTGATGAGATCACGTTTGTATCCAACACCAAACAAAAACGCAAAGGCAGCAGCACCAACGAAGACGCATTATTATCACGCGAGGAACGAAAGATCCAAGCCATCATGAAAGCGTTTGAAAAGGCAGAAAAGAAGCAGCAAGCGAAACGAGAGAAACAAGAAGAACCACCGGTTGTAAATATTAAAAAGAGAAAAAAGTCGCCGCCATCATCATCGCCATCGAAACGAGAAAGCTCGTCCGAACCCACCATTAAAAAAATGGTTGTAGATACAAGTAAATTTGACCCTTATAAAAAGGATACCAGTGGACGCACCCATCTTCATCGATGGTCCATTCGTGGTAATGTACAGGTGGTCGAGACCTTATTAAAAGCTGGCGCAAACCCATGTGAACGAGATAATGCGGGTTATACACCGTTACATGAAGCTGCTTTGCGTGGAAAGACTCAGGTCGTCAAGCTGTTGCTAGATCAAAACGCCGATGTCAACTGTAAAGGTGCTGATTTAGATACTCCCCTTCATGACGCCACAGAGAACGGATACCCTGACGTCGTCCTTTTACTGCTAGAATATGGGGCTGATGTTGCTGCCAAAAACGCCAAAGGATTGACGCCACTGCAACTCGCCATTGAGCAAGACAACAAAGAAATCGAGACTCTGTTAAAGAAACACAAAGGTAAAAAAAATTAAGTGGTAAATAAAAGGCGTTTTTAGTGGCTCACCTTGCAAGACGTATTTTAGATATCAAGCCCAAAAAGCGGAAATTGGTGCTAGCAGCCGATTTGCCACCCTGTAAACAACCTGAATCGCCTACCTCACCTACCACGACAACGTTTGATATGACGACGGCCAAAGCACACGCGCGCCAATTATCGGGGCAACATTTACCTAAAAAAAGTTTAAAACCGCATTTGGTGAAAACCGAAATTCCGGCCGACGGGCCCCATACACCTATACCTACGCCACCACCAGAGCGATGGCAACAAAAAGTCGTTTTAAAAGAAGAAGACCTATACCCTTCCATTCATTGTGCATCACGCTATCTTCCACTTTATACAATTCAGTTGTTAGATCACTTCTTTGTTGTCGACCTTCAAGTGAGTCTGTTGCTAGGTATCTCCACCCATCAATTGTTGCTACAGTATCCTCATCTAGATAGACGACAAATACAGAGCAGAGAAAAAGAAAGACTGTGGTCTCCTCTCTCCACCATGATCTCACAGCATGACTCGAGAGACGCAGAGAAACAGAAGTTTTTGGATACCGATATTTATTTTGTTCGTCTGGATCAAGTTATATCCGTCATTAAAGATGATTACAGTCATCTAAGTAAAAGCATCATCACCATCACCTTGGATATTGGCTACACATCGCCTCCGCCAGTGAAACTACCACCTAAATTTGCCATGAAGATGCAAAAATGTGGTATGCTTAAATTTGATCAAAAGACATAATTTTTATTATTATTTTATTTAATAAAAAAAAAATACTACTACGAAAAGAGTCTAAAATTTAAAGACGTTCTTTTGTTCGTAACCTAATTCCTTCAAGACACCTTCAAGCTCACCTTGGCTCTTCATGGTACGGACACCAGCCAAAGACTTGACCATAGGAGGAGGACCACAGACAAAGATGATGGTATCATCTTGTTCGGGGCTAGGCAAGTTAGCCTTGACAACCTCGGCATTGACGTAACCTGTAAACCCGGTCCAGCCCTCAGGAGCCTTATCAAGACCATAAGCGACCTTGAAACGGTCAGGGTTTTCCTTGGCAATCTTGTCCAATTCATCCTTCAACAAGATGTCTTGTTCGGTTTGGTTAGCAAAGATCAAGGAGACCTTGGTCTTGTTATCGGTGGAATTTTCACCAAAGATATGACGGATGATTTGAAGCATAGGTGTGATACCAGTACCACCAGCAATCATACCGACATTGGTCTTAGGTTCCTTCTCCCAATCGTACTTGGGAATGGGGCCCTTAATATCAAGAGTTTCTCCGGGCTTCATGTTGAAAAGGATGGGAGTAAACTTGCCGTCATCGTACTTTTTAATTACAAAGTCAACGTGACCTTCAGCCTAAAAATGGATAGAGTTTATTAGTGTGTTTATTTTTTCAGTCATTACGTCAAACAAATAGTTACTTCGGGCTTGGAGACAGGAGTGTAGGGACGAATAATGGGCTTACCACCTTCGACAGCATGCTTGAAGACAACACAAGATGCGACAGGGAGACCAGCAACTTGGTCTTTGGGAAGTTCGAATCTAAAGAGACTGGTATCGTGGTTGATAGGTTGAACTTCGGCCAACTATTAAAAAAAAAAGCGCTTAGTTTGTTTCTAATTATCCGTGCGCGCACGGTATGTTCGGCAAGTTTACTTACCGTAAGAGTAACAAAGCTGGAACTTTTGAAGGCAGCAACCTTTTCTTGGATCGTCTTTACAACGGGTAAAACTTTGGTTTCAGAAGAGTTGTAAGAGATACCGCCAATGATACCAGCACCGACTAAAGCTGCGACTAAGATCTTGCTGCCAGACTTTTTGGGTGTTTGGCTCGTGGTGTATTGACGAGCAAAGACTTGCTTCTACATTTTTGTCAGGTTTTTTTTTTATCTTGGATTTTTTATATTTGATGCTTACTTGATTAGCCATACGTGCTTGAGACACAGCGCGAAGAGCGCCTGTCATTGCAGGAGAAGTAAAACGCATATTTAGTAACAAAGTGTGCTGTAAAATAAAAAAGAAGATCCGAATTTAAAAAAAAATTGTTTACCTTTAAGCAAAAATGACGTGACATCATCATCTATTTTTTTTTATCAGATTGGGGCACAGATATGGTAATTCGCAGAAAAAAGGGAGAGAGGAAGCTAGAATATTCTTTATTTTTCAAGTGGTCTCCCTCCTTTTATGAAGCGTGTCAAGACGTCACTATTTTGATGGCGATCGATGTCGTTAGAGTTTTAAACAAGGGAGATATATTAAAAGCATATATATCTCATAGCAACGATATGTATTAATTAATATAAATAACCCAGTAAGATTAAACACAACCGGGGAGTACTTTTTGAGGGGTGTGTGAGCAATAATGAAATAGGAAAACCCCATTTTAATATCCTTTTTCATCCTTTCTTTTTCTTTCTTTTTCTTTTCTTTCTATGACTAATTTACAGTATTCCTTGATCGTACGACAGCAACCGCAAAAGGCAAGATTATGCAGTTTTCGTGACAAAGGTACACACAAACACACACAGTTACAATAGACAAGTAACTGACATTTGTATCTAACAGTGGATCGTCGACCATTGGACCCACCACCTATCGTTCAACTCTATCAAAGCAACACCATGACCTTCAAGTAAGAAGGAATAAAATTTAAGGAGTATTGGAATCTAACGGGTCTATTGTATGTAGTGACTATCATAATAGTGCAAATTTCTTTTTACACGCGACCTTGGTAAATGCAATAGATGATATTGATTTGAATAGCGCCAACGGTAATCGAACTACAGCAGGGTCTGTTGTACAGTCCTTACACAAATTAAAGGATACAAATAATGCAGAAGGTGCATTCTTTATTTTCGCAGATATCAGTATACGAATCGAAGGTCTATTTAAGCTCAAATTCACCCTGTTTCAAATCAAAGGGTGTGTGTGTGTGTGTGTGTGTGTTTGCTACTCTTTATCTTTGCTAATATGTTTTTTTTTGCTGATTATAGCATGGAGGTGGAAAGACTCTCGAGTATCTATTCACATGCATTTCAAGTGTATTCGCCCAAAAGTAAGGCTCATGATAACATATAATTTTGCCTTCCCAGAGCTAACACCTTGGATAGCCTTCCCTGGCATGTCTGGTAAGTAGATTTATATTATTGTATGTGTTCGTAGCGCCAACATGTATGTGTATTTTTGTATAGAGTCAACTGATCTCACTCGTTCTTTTTCGGATCAAGGGGTTCGGATTCGGATTCGTAAAGAGGCAAGGGTAGGGACAACTCCAACGTAAGGGATTTCATAAAAAAAAAGATCTGCATTTTTTGCTCATGTATCGTTTTAGGAAACGAAGACGTGGAATGGATCAACAAGAAGAGTCTTCTACGTCTACCATCAACGTCATGTCGATGGAGAATCTATTAATTTCAGATCCTCCTCCTCCTACTGGCCAGTATCATTATGCAACCAAATTCTAATCAAACCCAAAAAGAAACTATATTTATGCTTTATGTTTATATGAAATTTCATTATTCTCTAACGCCCCGATTTACTGGTGTGGCGTATGTGTGTGTGTATATGAAAAATACGTCATATTTTAAACCTATCAAGACCTATGAACTTCCCCTAAAAATAAACCCCTCCACTGAATTGGCAACTCCCCTTCTTTTAAACACTCTGATATCATTAAACCCTATAAATTTTAATCCGATTTTAAGGATTGCTATAAATGTGTAAAAGAGGCAAGGATACTAACTTGAAAGTTTCAGGTCTGAAGTGCTTGATACCAGACTATGTGTTCACTTAAACTTATAGATGAAGATGCTACCAAAGACTATTTCATCGCTCAATAAGAGGTTTATTCGATAGATATTACTTTATTCCACTAACAGCCCTCAAAACCCCCCTCTTCATTGCCATGTGGATCTTTTTATTATCTTTGAATGAAGATAGAAGGTGGTAGCAGAAAAAGAGCTGCTTTGAATATGGCAATGATCATCAGTCACAAAGTCGAGCCAAATGAGTTAACGCACACCTTTTTAGCCCAATAAAAATAACCACGTTTCATTGCAAGATTAACAATGTTTCGTCAGTATGAGAGCAATTCCGCTAATATGCTTTTCTATCTCTCTGTAAGAAAAAGCATTAAAGAGCACAACAAATATTGGCTTTGGCTAGAGAAGATCATGCCCAAATATGTAAATGCAGTAACATAACTGAACAGGATAAAGATATGGTGTAACCTTGTACTCTTTAGAGAATTGGACAGGCGTCACAATGGAAATAACCAGGAGTCGCAAGCTTATAATTCCCAGATAAATACAAGTCGACTATTGCTTGCAGTTTTTTTTATAGGTATTGGGAGCTACAAACACTCGTGCGGCATGGTAAAATTAAGCAAACTAAAAGAGTGTTAAGCTGCTTTAATTCTGAATGTCCAAAAAGACTTCAAACTAATGTAACAAACCGCCAATCGTGATACTAACTGTACCTTGATTCTGCTTTCGTCATCAATACCAAGCGATAGCATTACCTTGCCTCCATTTAAGCACTCTAATTTTAATCAAATCAGGTAATTGTCAACAAAACCATGCAAACACTAGTTATTGAGCAGACATCAAGTGCCTGACGTTCTTGGAAGGGAGGACTTCCAAATTAATCTTGTGACTAATTTTTGCCACTTATTTTTTGTTTGGGGCCAGTCGCTCCAGATATCATTTAAGAGCCACAATGAACCCAGACGAAAGACAAGAAAAAGCCAAACTATATGAAGATGATTCTGCAGGTGAGGATTCCGATGGAGCTGAAAAACCTACTAGACGTTCGGGTAGAAGAAAGATCAAGATTGAATACATTGAAGATAAAAACAGAAGACACATTACCTTTTCCAAAAGAAAGGCGGGTATCATGAAGAAGGCTTATGAACTCAGTACATTGACAGGCACTCAAGTCTTGTTGCTCGTCGTGTCTGAAACAGGACTCGTCTACACGTTTACTACGGTCAAGTTACAACCCATTGTCACTAAACCTGAAGGTAAGAACCTTATCCAAGCTTGTTTAAATGCTCCTGAACCCATGTCGGCTGAACAATCTGTAAGTTCCCCCCCCCTCCCCCTTACTGTCTTGTTTCTCATTTGTAATAAATAGGCTGGTGACGCGTCTTACACCGAGTCTCCTCGAGTTGAAGAAAAAAAGGTTGAAAAGGCAGAGCCTACCCCTCAACCTGCACCACCACCACCACAGCCATCATCACAGCCACAGCCTTATGCTGGATACGGTAACCCTAACTACCCTCCTCCCAGCAACAACAGTTACCCCAACTACAACATGTCTCCTGCTGCTAATAACGCACCACAAGCTGCGTACGGCCAATCTCCTCAGCAACAACCTGCTCCACCCCAAGTTGCGTATGGACAGATGCCTCAGCCTTCATTCTATAGCAACAGTCAACACTACATGCCTCCTCATCCACAACAACAGCAACAACAGCAAGGCTATTGGCAAGGAGGCGGTGGTGCACCGAGACAAGATGCCATCATTAAGGACGAAGGAAGGAGAAAATGATGAATTTTTTATTTTAAAATAAAACGGAAGAATAAAACCCAACTGAGAATAACCAGTGCAATATAAATACCCCCATAGACATAATTCACCTTTAACTTTTGGTTCAATAAGAGACGTTTAGCACCCACGACTTGCACGGTTTTGCCTGCATCTAAAAGATTGCCGTAGATGGCACCGTCGAGGACAAACAAGGTGACACCGGATAAAACAGACAAGATGGCGATCAGTATAAAGAAATGAATCACACCTGTGTATCCCTTATTGGTATCCATGTCTTGCAATAGCCCAGTAATGATATCAAATAGTGACGCACCTACGTTGGTGCATGATTTCACTAGACCCATGCCTGTACCCACGAGAGAAAGAGGCAAAATCACAGGGATCGATGACACAAGTGCTACAGGCCCCAGTGCAAGACTAGCACTGAAACTGATCATACCTAGCAACGGGTTGAGTGTCGTGTATTCTAGTAGCAATAACGAAGCCAAGAACGTTAACCCACTGCCCATCACTATTAAATTTTAATTAGTTTAAACCCGCAGCAGTGCCTTGCTTAAGCTTTGACTTACTCATCCAGGTACGCTTGCCATAGCGGTCTACCAAAAGTCCTAAAAAAGGCATCAAGAAGATGGGCAACACTTGAGCAACACTAGCAACCGCTGCCGCCTTGCCATCCGCATAGCCAAATTTAAACTTTACAAACTCACTATTGATGTGAAGGAAACAGCCCCAGGCACCACCCAATAAGAATTCCATGGCAGCGATAAGCCAATAGGAATGAGGCAAGTACATCAGTTTGGACCAACTGAATGACTTTTTGCGTTTGATCACGTTACGTTGGACCTGACAATTCTTTTGGTCTGTCAAGGTAGAGATGTTCTTCAACAAGACAATGTAAATCAAATTGATCAAGAGTGAAAATACGCATAAAAGAGCAGAAAACTAAAAGCCAGAGAGAAAAAAATTAATATGTGTGTATATGTACATTCTTGGGTTAGTTTTCTTACCCAGAAACCATATCCGTACCAGCCTGACCAATTTGCAATCGGTACGACAATGGCTTGTGCAGCAAAAGAGGACTATAGATGATGATATCAGATGAGGCGGAAAAAATAGAGATGGACTAATACTTTACGAGTCTGCTGATGGTCATCATTAGAGCAATTACGGCGGCAAGACTCCGACCTTGGAACCATTGACTAAGAATAGTTTCTTGCACGATGACCACGGTACCACTACCGATGCCGTACAAGATACGACCGATAATCATCATGGTGAGGTTAGCAGAGGAAGTAGAAGCCGCGACGAGAATGTTGCCAGAGGCGATCAAGACGGTGGTTAATATGGAGCCAGGAATAGTACCAAATGCATCAATAAAAATACCACCAATCAACGGCAAGACCGTATTGACGATGGAAACGCTCGATTGAAGTACACCATATTGCGAGTTTGTGATTCCATATTCCTAAGATATTATTTTAGCCTTTTTTCGTGGTATGACAAAGGCATACTTACTTTCTTAATGGTGGATTTCATTGCACCTAGCGTATGAGCTGCAAAATGGCTGCCCACTGTTTTTTTTTTAATTTGAGCATGTGTTATTTTTAACAGATAAGAAAGACTTACTAGCTAGAAACATGGCACATAGTAGGGCAACTATTTTATATTTCCAAGGTTGATTTGACAATTGACATGTTGGGTCATTGTCTTCTGTAATGTAAAGTGATGTACTTGTGGGTATCACTGGTTTCTTGTTGTCTTTGGTATATCGACAGCAACCTTCTTGTGCAGAACAGCAATCGTCTTGTAATAACGGTGTGCTTTCTTGATTCATGTGTATATAAATATTTGGGGGACTAAAAAAAAAAAAAAAAAAAGATTGAAAAAAAATATTTGGGTTAAAAAAGAGTGGAAAATATTTTTTATAAGCTCTTTTTATATAGATAAGACCATCATCACCCCTACTAAAAGATCTGATAAAGTTGTTCCTACTTTAATCAAAAATGACTAAAATCAGATAATAAAAAAAAAGAGGTCCCACGTGTGTACCACTGTATGTACAGAAATAGAAAAAACCACTCCTTTAAAAGTGAGGATCTTTCTTTTTTATTATGTGATAAAAAATGATATGCAAAAATGAAACGTATTGTTTATTTATTTATATAAAAAATATGCAAGATAATTCCAAGTATATAAATGTTTGCGTATTTGTAATAATTTGTTTTATGTTGTAGTCGACTCTTGTGTGACCAACAGTTCATGTTTTTCAAATAACTCCTTCTTCTTGATCTTGGTGTTTGGATTAGAATTTTTGTTCTTTTTCTTGGGTGCTTGGATAAGTTTTCCTTCATCACACAATAACTCTAAACCTTGATTCTGTGTCCACATGGGGTATACCACTTGTTCTAATTTTTCAAGTTCCTTGGGTGTAAATTTACCCAGCACAAAATTAGCTACCACTTGATAGGATCGATCATCAATTTCTGCTGCAGGTCGCCCCACACCAATGCGCACCCTTTTAAATTCATTGGTCCTTAAATTATCAATCACTGACTTGATACCGTTATGTCCATTCGCTGATCCGTTTGCTTTTAAATTCACTTTACCAATGTCTCGTTGCATATCGTCATGAAACACATAGAGGTTTTTTAACGGAATTGAAAGATCCTTGACTAATAAAAAGTGTTAATTTTTTTTTTTTTTTGACATATGTCCACATATATTTATCTTACCCGCTTGAGCTACACAGGAGCCACTAATGTTCATAAGCTTTCTTGGCTTGAGTAAAGTGACATGATACTCCTTGACAGAATCCACTGACGGAATACGGATCGTTGTTTCAGTAATGTCGGATTTCCAGGTGGTTTTTTGTGACCAGGTGAGATTCAGGGCTTTAGCAATAGAATCAAGTGCCATCATTCCCACATTGTGTCGTGTATTTGGAAGTGTTACATTACCCAGTCCAACAAGCTAATATCGATAGCGTTAGTCTCACTATGCGTCTGTCGAACAAACTGTATTTTTTTTTTTACCAAGATTCGAGTGTTGTTCATTTTTCTTTTAACCGCAGTAACAAAAAGGGGCAATAGAAGAATTAAAAAGAATTTTCGTTTATGGACAGGCAGCGCAGCGCAGATTGAACTAGATGAAGCACCGTGCCTGCCCAAAAGGCAACAATGGGTTTCAATATCTGCTAAGCAATATATTGCCGCAATAACACGCTGTGGGTTTTAATTACATCGTTTATCAAGCCAAAGGTCTGTAGATCCCATTTAAAAAGGATAGAGATAAATACGTATCGCATTGTTCTGGCAATTCAGAGATTCAGCTTAGAAAAAATGACACAACTAATAAAGCAAGCCAAGCTGGCAAAAAATAACGATTACACATACTTAGTTAAAGCAGTGGGCACACATATGCCACTAGAGAATTATAAAGGTTGGACAAGACAGTGTATCAATAATCTAACCGAGTGTATTTGAGAAGAGAATATTACATTCAACAATTAATAAAATACATCGTGTCTATTATTACGAACTTTACATATATTTTTTTTTTTTTTTTTCGCGAATTCACGATTGAGAAAATACGGCGGGACGGGGGCAAAAGAAAAAAATATGCATGACAGCTTCTGTCTGTTCAGTTATGGAAAGAGCGAGGGAGGTAGCTGAGTTTTTTGGAGCCCAATCTCATTGAGCTCCGCCGAAAAAACCCATCAAAAGAACGTCAAAGAAAGAATACACGCGCTCCCAAAAAAATTTTCTTTTCCTTTTTTTTCATCAAAAACACCATTATAAACCAAAGATGCAATCTCAAGTGCTTGTCATGAGTAAATAACAACAAAGGAACACACGTCTAAAAAAGCGAATAAAAAAGTGTTCACCTGAAAAAATACTACTAGTAGAAAACTAACCCGGTACTTTGATAGATACCAATATGGAACGTGAGTCAGGGCGTAAAGCTCAGCTCTCCAATATTACTGCTGCCAAGGTAAAAGATGATGATGAAAGATGATGAATAAACACGTAACTTATAACATGTATAAGACTGTTGCAGATGTCATTCGTACCTGTCTTGGTCCCCGATCCATGCTTAAAATGTTGCTTGATCCCATGGGTGGTATTTTATTAACAAACGATGGTAACGCCATCCTTCGTGAAATCGAGGTTGATCATCCTGCTGCCAAAAGTATGATTGAACTTTCTAGAACACAAGATGAAGAAGTTGGTGATGGTACCACCAGTGTCATCATCCTTGGTAAGCTCTTTTTTTTTTACGTGAAATTTAAAAAAAAAAAACGTGAACATTGGGGAAGGATATTTATATTAAACACCTTTGTTACGTGTAGCCGGTGAAGTACTTGCTAGTGCCTTACCTCACATTCAAAACAATATCCATCCTATCGTTATTATTAGTGCTTTCAAAAAGGCACTTGAGGATGCTTTACAAATTGTTGAGGATATTTCCACTCCTGTTGACGTCAACAACACTGAAGAGATGATGGCATTGATTAAATCTTCTATTGGTACAAAGTTCGTAAGTACATGGAGTGATTTGATGTGTAAGCTCGCTTTAGATGCTGTTCGTTGTGTTGCTGTTGAAGAAGATGGAACTGGTAAGACTGAGGTTGATATCAAGAGATATGCTCGTGTTGAAAAGGTTTGTTTTCTTCTTTAATGTAAAAGAAAGTAGAAAAACTAACCTCCACAATATAGATTCCCGGAGGTGAAATTGAACAATCTCAAGTTTTAGATGGTGTCATCTTGAACAAGGATGTCACTCATCCCAAGATGCGTCGTCGTATTGAAAACCCTCGTGTTATTTTATTGGATTGTCCTCTTGAATATAAAAAGGGTGAATCTCAAACCAACATTGAAATCTCCAAGGAAGCTGATTGGAACCGTATCCTTCAAATCGAAGAAGAACAAGTGAAAGCCATGTGTGACAAGATTATCTCTTTAAAGCCTGATTTGGTCTTCACCGAAAAGGGTGTCTCTGATCTCGCACAACATTACTTTGTCAAGGCAAACATCACAGCTATCCGTCGTGTCCGTAAAACCGATAATAACCGTATCGCTCGTGCTGTCGGTGCCACCATCGTGAACCGTGTTGACGATCTCCGTGATGCCGATGTCGGTACCAAGTGTGGTCTCTTCAACATCGACAAGATTGGTGACGAGTACTTTACTTTCTTGACCAAGTGTGAAGACCCCAAGGCCTGTTCCATCATCTTGCGTGGTCCCAGTAAAGATATCATTAACGAAGTCGAACGTAACCTCCAAGACGCCATGTGCGTTGCTCGTAACGTCTTCTTCAGTGCTAAGCTCGCTCCTGGTGGAGGTGCCACTGAAATGGCCGTCTCCGTCAAACTTGAAGAAAAGGCCAAGTTAATCGAAGGTGTTGAGCAATGGCCTTATAGATCCGTTGCTGAGGCCATGGAAGTCATTCCTCGTACTCTTGTTCAAAACTGTGGTGGTAACGCCATCAAGACTTTAACACAATTGAGAGCCAAGCACGCTGCTGGTGAACATTCATTTGGTATTGACGGTGAGGCTGGTAAGGTTGTTGATATGAAGGATTATGGTATTTGGGAACCTAGTGCTGTCAAGGTTCAAACTATTAAGACTGCTATTGAGGTAAAGAATCCCCCCCCCCCTCGTGTGTTATTTTGAGAAAAAAACTAAACCTTTTTTTTTATATAGTCTGCATGTTTGTTATTGCGTGTTGATGATATCGTTTCAGGTCTCTCAAAAAACAGAGGTCCTCAACAACAACAACAACAACAAGGTCAAGAAATGGATCAACAATAAATAAAACAACATTAAAAAAAATATATAAAAAAATAAGCATAATAAACCATGTATACACACACAACACACTCTCTTTGTTTTTTGTAATAAAATAAATTACCCCCTCCTCCTTTCTTTTTTTTTCTCTTATATCCAAATTTCAATCATGCGCAGTTTGTTGTAAGTTTATTGCTCTCATAAGCAAGTGTTTCCTCTGATGACTTCTACAATTGCCACGCTCCTGTCATGACATTGTTTACATTTAATGGTGATCTTTCGGGATAAGATTATCAGGAATTCCGGGACGAACTTAAATCACACTTTAAAGATAAACAAGTAACAGACGTTATCTTCATGAGACTCACCCATCATGTGAGATGAAGGTTTATCTGCTGACTAACATGGGAGTGCAACATATGAGCAGCTGAGATATATTAGACAACATATGATTTTGCTACTGGAATCTTTACTCGATTAATGGGACTTGATATGTAGCAGCCAAAACTGACAGTTGAACCACTGATTTTACCGTGTTTTAGTAACATTCTAAATAAAATTCTGTAAATGCTTAGTCTTTTAATTGACAATCTCTAAAAAGACAGTTTATAGGTTAAACTATTATTTTAAAGCAGAATATTTTAATAGCTATTGAATATCCGTGCAATCTATCCAAGTAATCCAACTTTTGCTTGAATACGAAATCACGACAGAAGTATCATTTTCTATCATTGTTTTTTAGCGATAAATATTTGGGTTTGGAAGCTTCCTTTTTCAAACACCTTTTTACCAGAACTACGATTGTAATAATGAAGGCTTCTCTAAATGGCTTTTCAATTAGAATGGGACTCCAAAATTAAAGTTTTACTGTGTTTTTGGTTCTAAACTGCTATTTTAAGGCTCATTCTTTTTGATACACACCAGCTAAATGTGTTTTTATGTAAAATGAATTCACGTGTACAATCGACCTAAGCCAGATCGACGCTTTATTTCTAAGTGTTCTATGTCAAGAGATGCGTAGCAGTTCTACGAATATATTAAGCGCTTTTAGAAATAGAAAGTCTCTAACTTTGCGTGTCTTTCATTTCTATGTTAGGACACGTGTGTAAAGATATATATTATATAGAGATCGTCCCCCCTCGCTCAAATAATTGTATAGCCTATTCCGGGTTTCAACAGAAACCCCGTTGATTTTTCATATTTAGAAAGAAGTGCATATAGTCGATTGATCTGGAATGTGACACCTAAAATTTATATTGTAGATCTCCGACAATATATGGAAAAATTTTGTTTGTAGCACAAGGCGTGTCAAATTATCTTGAAGCAAAGAAACCCAAATGCGCTTCGATGGTCTTTTGTATACAAGAGCATATATCTCTATTTCTATGAATAATTATCGGTTTATAAATAAGAACATACTTTTTCAATTACGAACAGTCATCAAAATTAAGGATTTTGAGCTACATAAACAGTTATATACCATTTTGACACCAGTTTATTCCATAGCAACGGATAGATTGAATGGTTTGAGACGAAGGTAATTGAAGTAATGAAGAGAGAAAAGATATAGTTAGTTGGACAATCAATACAATTTAAGCTTACCCACAATTTGGTAGCTAAAAATAATCCCTTAAACTTAATTTCCCGCGGCGGCAATCCATTAAATCTTTACCTACTTAGAAACTATAATTTACATTTGGACTTACCAGTGGATATTTAGCCAATAAATATTAGACAAAATGACCAATGTCACATTAAAGATGTACAGTGTGTAACGGAAATGGATTCTTTATGAAATTTCCCCCGACTGGTACAAGAAATTTTTTTTTAGCATTAAACAAAACGAAAAAATATATAGCGCCCTTCGATATAGCAAATCACATCTGTATGATTAAAAGTGCAAGTGTCTGTTCTAGCTGTAAACAAATTGAGGGATGTCACTTACCTTGCCTGTCACTGAACAGTAAAGTTAATTCGTGATTGTTTTTTAAAGGCAATCCTAGAAAATAGCTCTTCCCTAACTCTTACCCGGGTAAAAAGTTTTTTCTTTTTTTTTTACGCAATGCCATGACCGAAGGATTATGTAGAATTTTAAAGTCGCTTGCATTATATGTTTGTTGTTTACATAAAGCATTACCAATAAAAAAATGGGTTTAGCCAAGCTTTCACAAGCAAGCGTCTGTTTGGATCGGGTATTGCATCTTATGATAGAATTACCTTGAGACCAAAGAGCGATCAGATAGCTTGGTAGGTTTGAATCACCGAATACGCGGAGGCGTCATCTGCCCCTTTTCTTTATAAAATAACCTCGGTTGAATACATTTTGTCTTTTTTTAGTTAATTCTAAATATGAGCAGTAATACCAACCAGAAATTCGATTTAACAATTTTCGGTGCCACCGGGTTAACCGGTAAACAGATTGTCAGCCACGTCTTTGAACTTTCTATAGATTTACCTACCTTTTTCAAGCCCGGATTCCGTTGGGCCATTGCTGGAAGAAATAAGGAAAAATTACAAGAGATTATTCAAGAATTGTCAGACCGTTTTCCTAAGGCTACTGTGGTCAAACCCGATGTTTTATTAGCTAGCGTGACTCAAAGAGAACAGTTAGATGCAATGACGAACAAGACAAAAGTTCTTATTAATGCTGTAGGCCCATTCCGTTTCATGGGTGAATATGTTGTACGCTCATGTGTTGACAATGGTTGCGATTATGTAGATGTTACTGGTAAAGTTTAAATAGCCCCGTTTGTTATCACTAAATATTTAATATATCCCGCCACATGTAGGTGAACCCGAATTTGTTGAGCGTATGCAACGTACATATCACGATAAGGCTGTCGCCAACAAAGTCACAATTGTTCATTCTTGTGGTTTTGATAGTGTAAGTATAATGTTTGGAGGCAGACACTCGTGTATTAAGCTAAAACAAATGTGCGATTACAGGTTCCTACGGATATGGGCGTTCTGTATACCAAAAATCTTTACACACAACATGGTTGGGTACCTACGCAGATCGAGATGTTTTTACGAGTTCATACCGGACCCTCCGGTTTGCGTGGAGGTTATGCAACATATGAATCAGCAGGTATGTTAGATATATAAAAAAGAGACTGGGGATGTATTAACAAAAAGGTAATTTATAGTTCACGGGTTTGGTTCAGCTGAGCTTCTCCGAGAAATCCGTAAAGCGTCCACATTAGAGAAGCTTCCACGACTCGAAGCACCTAAACTCCCTTTCCATAAAGGAATAACGCGCGATAAAGAATTGGGATATCATGTTCCTTTTGTGTTTGCCGACCCATCTGTTGTTAGACTCTCACAACAAATATTTTTAACTGGACTTGCTACAACAGAAAAGAAAAAGCCTAATGTTACCTTGCCTCCCACTGTACAATTTGCGGCTTATTTATTATTACCATCTCTCTGGAGCGTAATTCTTTATACTATTTATGGATTCATCTTTTCAGTATTGGCAGGAAGTCCCTGGGGTCGTAATCTCTTATTAGGTCGCCCTGAATTGTTTACTGCTGGGCTTTTTTCAAAAGAACATCCAACCAAAGATCAATTGGACCAAGCTTCGTTCGAGCTTGTTCTTCGCTCCAAAGGTTATGATCATGCTTTAACTCCTGGCTTCACTGATCCCCCTAATAAAGAAATCAAGGTGGTGGTGCGTGGACCCGAAGCAGGTTATGTTGCTACTCCTCGTATCGTTGTACAGTGCGCATTAGCCATCTTGAACAACAAGCAAGAAGGATATGTTCCTAGTGGTGTATTAACTCCCAGTACCGCATTTTGGGAAACTGACTTGATTGAACGTCTTCGTTTTGTTGGTATCACTTACGATATTTCCAATTAAGGTTATTTATGTCGGCGTACATAACATTATAAACCATGTGTACAACTTGTAATAATTGCCAATAAACAATACATAATTCAATAGAAAAGGGGGAATGTTAAAAAAGAAAGGGGTTGCAATTCCATCAAGTGATTTGAGGTAAAAAACCCGGTACAAACCCCAATTCAGTAATTCTATCATGTTTCGTTCCTGCTATTTCTTTAATGAAAAAGCCCAGGCACAGGGTCTATGGCAATTGCTATACTTCATAACCTAATCTTACTATCACCACCACTACAGGCTTAGATTATGATTTGGAAATGAACTATAAAAGCTAGAATTATTATAAATACCAATGGAAAAGATAAATAGGTCCTTTTTTTATTATTTCTCTCGTTTGTATTAAACTAAATTTACATTCTTTCCATTTACCTACTTAAAGAATAATGACTAAACCTGTTTTCTATCGTTCTGCTTCTGATAATATTCTTCCAGGAAGTATTTTGGTTAATGCAACCAAGAAAGAGATCCGTCGCCGTGTTACATTTTCTCGTGTGATTATCCTAAACGACCCTACTACATTTATTCTTGCTAGAGAGGAATGTAGCCTCGTAAGAAGACTTAGCGATAGCTCCATGAAATAAGCGTTGGTGGCTTTCAAACATTACCGATGACTACAAAAAACAGATGTATACCACACTCAGAGAAGATATTTTTTTTTTTTTTAAATTACTAGCGCTGGACACTACTTTTTTTTTCTATATTAATATTCACATATCTTTTTCTGTACACATAAAATAAAATGTCAACATTACCTTGAGCAATCAATTATTTTCCACCAATTTAACTGCATCTCGTCAATTTGAAAAAAAAAAAAAAAAAAAAAAAAAGCGTATTAAAAATTTGCATAATGCATGATTTTACTGTAAATGCTTTTACGCAGTACATGAAATGTACGAATAGCCGACGATTGCCCATTATATGCATTAGAGCTGATTTATAGTTATACATTTCCAGGAATTTCGGTGATTTCAGATGTTCAAGTCGGATTACCGTAACTTGAAAAAAGAAAAACTTTAAACATACGACGTTACCGTAGCACTACACGGACATAAGAAGGTAATACAAAATTCCATTTTGTCGTGTTATGCATGGTGTGATTAATTAAAGAATTACACCAGTATTCCGATTTTATACACCACATTCCTCTTGTCTCTTTTCGGTTTTAGTATGTAACGAGTCACGATATCATGTAACGTGTATACATTATGAGGTAAACAGAATTATATTTTTAAATAAAATGATTTTTTTTTAAAAAAAAAAAAAAAACCAAGCATAGGCTTGTTGTGATTAAATTTATTGTGTATAGAATTAATTAGAGAGTGCGGTATTGTTTGGTATTACAAAAATAAGAATGCGAGTAAAGAGCAAAATACTTATGGGCAGTTATCCTGGGAATTTTCAGGACAAGATGCATAAAAGGTGTTGGCGGGAACGTCGGCCAACTTGAGGACAGCTGTCAAAATAGCAGAGATACCTTGACCAGCAATCATACCACCAGCAGCACTGTACATGTAGCTGTCAAAGGCAGCAGGGTTAACACGCTTCCAGATCTTACCAGCTACCCAACCAATAAACATGGACATGGGGATTTCGGGAGAGGAGTTAATCATGGAAATACCGATAGAGGAGATAGAGGGGAAATAACGATGGAATCTTCTAGGAACAAGAAATTCACGAACAAAAGGAGCAATAAGACCAATGACACCACAAATAATAGTGACATTGATACTAGCCTTGGTAAGAGGGTCATTTTCACCAGTCAATAATCTTGTGACATTATACCAGGCCTTGACAGAAATCAAAGCAAATTCACACTTGGCATTAATATCGGGACTGATGACACAAGGATAGGCTTCAGCAAAAAGAATGAAAAGACCAGTGGAAATACCGATAGCAAAGAAGGAAGCAATAAATTGAGCCCAGAATTGAGACTTAGGAGAGGCACCAACTAATTGACCAGTCTTAAGATCACCAACCATATCAACAGCTTGACCAGCAGCAGAAGAAGAGATGACACCGGCCATTAAGTTGTTCTTTTGAAGTTGGTGCAAAGAATCGGCGGGCATACCAGTGAAGACCAATTGTGACATTTTACCAATAGCACCAATGGGGTTAATATCAGTTTCACCAGCAGCTTGAACACCAACAAAAGAGAAGACAAAACCAAGAATAATAGCAACAATAGATTGGTAAACAGGCATATGGAAGAATTCACCCATAATAACACAGGTGAAGATAATGGAGACGAAGACACCAAGGGCCCACCACCAAGTAGGAACTAACTCGTCGTCTTCGAAAATTTCATCTTCATCACGTTCGGGACTCAATCTCTTGGCATCTTGTTCAGACAAATTCTTCTTCAAAACATGGCTCTTAAAGTATATAACGAGAGTGTGAGCACCATTGTACAAACCAATAGAAGCACCCTTAACACCACGCCAGAGACTTTCGTAGCGGACGAAAAGTTCGGCAAAAGAAGTTAAGACCATAAGAGCAATACCGGGCCACAAGAAGAAGGATTGAGTAGTAGGTCCAGCATCAACATAACCTGTAGCTTTAACGAAGTAGCCGTTACCGACTAAAACAGGGCCGATGATACCATAAATAATAACAGAAGAAACAAAGAAGGTATTACATGTGGCACCAGGTGTCATTAAACCAGCACCAAAGAAGGGGAAATCCCAACGGAAAACCCAGGACCAAACCATATCAGCAGTAACAAAAGGACTATAACCGGCACTATAACCAATCCAGTAAAGAATATGAATAGTGTCGAAGAAGGGAACCCAGTAGGCAATTAAATTAAATATGAAAGAAACAAAGAACCAGATAGCCATCCATTTGGCCTTCTTCATGGCTTCTCTTTCACCTTCAACACTATCGTGAAGAGCAAGAATGGTAATGGCAGCGGCACGAGGAGTAGGGAAGGTTAAATCTTGCTTGACAACGAAATGGCTACGAAGAGGTACAGCAAAAAATAAACCGTAGAAAGCAGCAGAAATAGCAAATAAAAATAATGAAGCGGCATCTGCTTTGGGAGTGGTGAGAAGACCTAACTTATACATGGCAGGGATACCGGAAGTAAAACCTGCAGAAAGACCGCCTGCGGTTGTAGCAGCAGCTTGAGCTGTACAGTTTTCTTTGGGACCGTAATGTCCACCACCCCAACGAGGGGGTAAAATACGAGAGATAGGTTTAATGATAGCGAATGAGAAAATGGCACCGAAAAGAGATGCACCGAAAGTCCATCCAATCTTCAAACCGAGATACATATTCGATGCAGCTATTATTTATAATTTCTTTGTTAAATCAAGTCTCTTTTTTTTTTACTTGGTGTTCTGGAAAAATTACCAATTAAACAACCCAAAAGGGAACCGACAATAGTTGCACGCCAAGTAAACTGTGGTTCCTCAATTACGTTGTGGTGGGTAGAGGGTGCGTCATTGATGATAACCTGCTCATCTAAATCATATTCGAGTTTATCATCCTTGTAGAAAGAATGCTTCTCGGTTTCCATATTATTTTTAAAATGAAAGTAAGAAGGATAGATTAAAAGAAGAAGAAAAAAAATTGAAAAAAAAAAAATGGAAATAGGAGCTGTATTTATATGTTGTACCGACAATTGATGTGTGAGACATATAGTATCTTTGAATAGAAAAGTAACTTATTACACAAAAGATTGCGACAATACCGACCAATACGATTTTTCGCACAGTCTTTTTTTTTTTAGTTTCACACGATACAAAACCCTTTTCGACTAAATTTTTTAAGGTAATTCGATCTATTTTAAGTCCTGTTATATTCTAGCTCTTGGATCAATCCCAGGTATGAACATTGGACAACGCTTGATTACTTTCCTTGATCTTCTGATTTTAGTCGATTTTGTTGACGTTAACAAAAGTCGCGCTTTTTTTCGTAAAAAGGCACTGTACACATGACTCATTACAAAAAGTATCAGACTAATTCGATCTCCATGTGATTTGATTTGATAGCGGAGATGCGATTTGTCAACTTTTAACTCGTTCTCAAAAAGCACTCATCTTGATCAAAATTACTATTTTTTTTGCATACGACTCTGTTCATCAGCTCAGCATTTCTTTTAATAAAAATGAGCGGGTTTATCAGCTGCTCTGTTACGAGTGTCTTGTTTTTATATGACGCAGACAGGAAGCGATGAACTCAAATACATTTTGTGTCGTATACACAGCCTTTTAAGTCTATATTCTATGTATATTGCGGATCAAGGTGATACGGTCTTCCTTGACTTTGTTTGCCCACCCAACGGAACACTTTTTTATCAATCTATATCGCACATTGAAATATTTGATTTGCTCTTCTGATAATTTTTAGAGTTACACACAAAGAATCTGAATTGATCATAAATTCTTTATAAGAATAGAATGCCTTGCTACTTACACAGAAGTTCATTTATTATAATAGACTAGGCGCCATGAGGGCATGTCTTGCAGGGAAAAAATGTAACTAAAAAATATCATATATCCTGCTATGTCTGTGTTCAAACCATCGCACAAATATACAGTTATTTTAAAGTTAATATTACCCAATTACATTGATATATAAAAAATCTAGAACGAAAAGCCAAATACTAATCAAAATGTATACAATAAATTCTTAAAAGAAAGGCAGGTATGACCCGTAAAATCGAATTACACTCGTATTTGCGAACCCTTTAAATGATTGTCCACCCCTTTTTGTGTAGCTGATAGGGCTCTTCCTTTTCTTTGTTCTCGTGTAACGTTAGACGATGGGGGGGGGAAGCCGGAGTTTTTCCAAATCTACTGCCCATTTTATAATGGAATAGCTCCAAACTCTATGTTACTCAACATAACATTGATTGCAAATCAAGTTTTATTTAGTTAGAGCGCACTACATGAGAATCAGATGATAACTCTACTACTAAAAAAAATCCGTATGATTATCTTGCGATCCCCTCACCGAATAATAATTATTCAATGGATTATTAGTGTAGACCAAAAATAAAATATTGTCTCCTGATACAGGAACTGTCTTCAGAGAACAGCCATAAATTTACTGCTATTATCATTTTTTTCAGTACTTACGATGGTCAGAAATACTCGGCATTTCGTGATCTTTCAAGGGAACCTTGCAATTGATACAAAACTAATATGGTGATACTTATACAACACACAATTTGTAGCACGTAAAAATCGGTGCAATTCTGCTTTCATATGATAGTAATCAGCGTCTCTTCATTTTTGTAGTAACTGATAAATCAACCATTGTAAAATCAAAGCGGTTTATCGTGTCTTGAATGTGACACGAGATTTACGAATATAAATGCGGTAGGAGTTTCAATGTGTGTGTGACCAACACAAGGATAGTATAGAGAAATTAGTGTATCATGGCATCAACTCTAATGTAGAACAGGCGGGCTGCTTATAACAATCGTCTTGAATGATAGCTCAAAAATAAAACAATTAATATTAATTATTCTTTAAAATATAAAATATTTATATAACTACTATCGTCAGTATGCATATGGTAATTGTTTGGATTATTCGATAAAATAGGGCGATCTTCCGAAAGAATCAAAAATAACGAGATAGGTGTCTGAATCAAAGTTCGAGGCCATCGGCTCAGTCTACTGTTTAAATCTTCATAAGTCTTTAAATCTACTTGTTTTCTTAAATCAAGTATCTATACCCGTTTCCTCTCATTGTATTTATCTTTTCAGTTTTCTGATGAATTGTTATGAATTTAAATATATTGAATTTTGTTACTATAATAAAAAATTTCCCCGTCTGTAATCTTTGTCTACGTACAACATGTGAGATAAGGGCGCATAATGTTCTATTGTCACTGGGACATTTAATTTTAATTTTTGTTTGTAGATCAACTGACAAGCAATAAAGAATATAAAATGAGTAATGGTTATCGAAAACCATAACAAGTAAACCTAAACTTAGTAATTACATAGTTAATTCAACGCCGTTCACAAGGAGCGCAACAGGTAAGCCTAACAATTGTATCATAACTAAATTTAAAAGCTGCTTATTATGCTATAATGTTAAAAGAAGAACCCATCATTTATAAGAGCACGGTTTAGTAGGGAAGCGTAACCAAAATGTTTTTAATAAATCTAGTTTCAATCGTTAAGAAAATAATGTAGATAATGTACGAGTTACCCTGCTAATTCAACTGTTAGCTTCTCGTTTATGTCATGGTAAAGATCTGTGAGTTGGCACTTGGAGAATAATGCTATTAAAGGAAAGCCGTAGAAGCATTAGGCTGGAATGCTTATAAACATACAGTATTTTTTGTGTCACATATCTGCACCTACCTAAATTTAGGAAAGCGGAGATACCATGTTGCCACGTGAGTAATATCCTTAGGAAATATTGCTAAATATTAAAAACGATCAACATGACACCTTTAGTCAAGATTATGTGACATTGAAAATGAGAAATAAAATACTAAATCATAAACAACAAATCAAAAACAAAAAACCGGTAGCTGTAGCTAATTTTTTCTCTGTATATTCTGGGAGCAAAATGTCGTACCTGTCCTTAAAATGTAACACCACAATGCTCAAAAACTTCCAGAAGCTTAGCAAAATTGGCAAATTGTTTAACAGCAAAAATATAAAAATAAAGAAGACCCAACAATAATCGGACTGCTAAAATAAATCTCCCAAGTGTACTTGAGTCTGCTCTACAGTATATAGGACGTGTAAGTATGAGGTATAAATCACCTCTTAGTGGCTACTA
Source organism: Mucor piriformis (assembly GCA_943193625.1). Classification (NCBI taxonomy): domain Eukaryota; kingdom Fungi; phylum Mucoromycota; class Mucoromycetes; order Mucorales; family Mucoraceae; genus Mucor; species Mucor piriformis. The sequence continues at coordinate 959,344 of OW971869.1, read as the reverse complement.
GACCAATGCTTTTGTGTCCAAAATAATCAACCTACTGTAAATATTGTCATCTTTAAAGAATATCTATTTACGTTGCTTTAATTTGTTATTTTTTAACCATACTCTCTCTTCAAAACATCACGAGTTTTTACTTCATAAATTAGATGTCCCACTAAAATAGCGATAATTCAAACTAGGAAGCGTAAATAAACCTCAGCTTTTCAAACAAGAATGATGTCAAGTCCTCATGCTCGAATGTGTTTTACGCCTATTTAGTGAAATTACATTCCTGTTTCTTAACGTGTGCAACTACATAATACTACCAACAATTACTACTATAATTAATTCTGTTAGCCAAGATTAGCGAAGAGTTCTTTTCGGATACAGTCCAAGAAATACTTTATTTTTAAAGGATTTTAGTTTTATTAAAAGAAGCGTGGAGAGACCTACGGCGATGATATAGATTGTAAAAATCTAAGTGAGAACAGAAGATAAGCAAATAAGCTAACACCACACAATAACATTTCTAGAATGAAGTCTATTAACACTGGACGATAATACTTTGACCGCAAGCCTTTTCATAGTTAGTCTCATCAGCATTGGGATCAATTTTAGGAATGATGGCAGCAGAGACAGCAGCAACGTAGGCCAAAACCAAAATAAGAGTTCCCTTGAGCATTGTGATTTGAAATGTAAATTTATAAAGATAAATCTTTTAGTGTTTGCAAGAGATACCTTTATATAAGTAACAGCAACGTAGAAAAACACAGCGTGTAACTTGATATATATTGGTGGAGCGATACTATTATCAAATTGTGATAGTATTGATGTTACTTATTATCCTTTACATGGAAGTTTTTTACTTACCGGGTTAATACATAGTTCTCGATTCTACTCAAAGCCAAGACTCTCATGTGTATCCTTCCAATCTTTCCGAGTTTTAGATTTTAAAGGTGTTGTGGATAGATTGTATTGTGAATTGTCTAGGATCAATGATCTCAATTTTAAGTAAGAAAAATAAATCTGTATTAGGGTAGAAAACTAGACAAATTCAATAAAACTTCTGATTGAATAATTTTTCAGAATTAACAAGTGAGTATCTCATATAATAGATGTAATAATTACCCAAATGATTGGGCATCAAGATTTTTTTCAAAAAATAATCTCAACTTACCTCTGGCTTTCAAACCCTCCTGAATAAAATAGGACTTTAGCTTGGTTGTTGTCATCCGAGCGTATCTTACAAAAACGAGATTATTTGAATACAGAAATTATAAATTAAAACCCAATCATACGATGTTAAATCTTGTGCTAGGTATTATAGGAGTACAACATTTATAGTTGGGCACAAGCTTGAATTGAGAGTCAAAGAAGCTCTTGATTTTATATAGTGTCAATATAAATTATAATAATAGACACGAAGAAGCGTTTATGAATATAATTATACAACTTTTAATCTATGCTAAGAACAAGGAGCTACAAAAAGAGCATGTAGCCTTAACTGAAACATTAAAACAGTTACTGAAGATGTCTTTAAGAATGTCGCTGCTTTCCGTTTTAAATAAATTGGTTAGTAGACATCTTAAAAACGAACCGATTATAAATTGCCCTTACAATGAGGATAACAACAATGTCTATGTTCACATCTATAATGAAAAGACCATCATCAAAGACAAAGCATCAAACAAATACAATTTAGTTTTTTACTATCGATTCTATGTAAGTTTCTTAAGTTTAAATTGGTAATACAAATTACTAACATCTTTATTAAAGCATAATTTCATCTCAATTCCATAAAGATTTTATTGTATGACAGTGATTAAGTTTACCGATATAAATCCTCAAATAGAACAAAAAGGTTCTAGATCTTGAGACTAAAGCAACACTTACTTTACTTGAGGGATCTCATAGCAATGAATTTGACAGATTATATCAAGAAAACCTTGTAGAAACACAGAAAATTCAAAAGTGTATGTCAACCAATAGTCATGATACGTGTAATCATTGCTGGTTGAAGGACATTTGTCTAAAATGCATATTCATGTCTTGATTAACAGGACTAGTACATATATACTATACTTTGCACAAATATAAATCCATGTGATTAATGAATACAGATTAAATAATTTAATGGGCTATTTCAAAGTGGGTGTCTGTGTCAGAATAATTCTTAATAGAGAAATTTATGCAAGATGTTTATAGATTAATTAATGAAGAGATATTCTCAGGAGAGTTATTCAAAAAAACTTATTCACGTATATCATCAAGCTGACGGAATAACAAGGTTCTTATTGATATGGGTACTGCATGGATCTAAAAGCAAAATTACTTAACTCAATCGAGTCCGGGGTCACACAGGCAAATTATACGGAATATTTCTCCCATATGTTGATAATTTTAAAATAATTCTTCTTTTTGTAACATAGTATTAAGCGCCGATATACTTTCAGCTGAGCACCCATTTATGCATATACAACAATTGCTTTTTGTGAATTTGATTGAGTTACATTTGCCTAGAAAGACACCCACTCAGTCTCCGCGGTATAATTGTGAAGCGGCACCAGTCAATCGCTTTATAACCTACAGTAGCCATGTAGAAAAATAAGTTATGTCTATAATTAACCACAATCAGAATAAATAAACATATGCTTGCATTAAAGAGACTTGACTTATGTCTATAAGCAATACTGTATAGATAGACATTCTCAACTTAGATGAGCAAGCGAGTTGTATCGAAAGCCTTGTTTCAGAATGAGCTTTAAAATGTGTAGTTTTTAACCAAAGGTACATAAGGCGTAACCTTTAGCCACTATTCTTGTGTTCGCCAAGGATTTGTGAGCAAATAGGATTTTTTCGCTAATAGAAAGATTTATACATAACTCTCTTGCTTGAGCGGGTTGTAGTCAGTTTTATTTTGGGCATAGTCTGTGTTTCGATTTGGATGACTTGCGCTATCGTTTTAATCGTTGAGCTCCGTGTAATGTAGTGTAGATATGATGGTATGTGTTTCTTTTCTAAATAGTAGAATAGTAAGAAACAGGAGAATGCAGACAACGTCGAACTTTTATGCAACTACACTCAAACAGTTTTTTGAGATTGGGAGTAAGTCTCTGATCTTATCTTGACCTAATTCATCACTTACTTTAACTTAACTAATTAAAGTTCTTTTGGCTTTAATATAAGCTTTTTGATTGATTTGGGCATTGCATATTTCTTTTCTTCAATGGTTAAAAATAATTCTATACAACCGGGCAACTTATATGGAGCCGTAATTAAAATCCTCTACTCGTCAATAGTAGGATAGATCGAATCAATGAGCCAATCTAAATCAACGTACCTTACTTTATCGCACATACCCTTTGAGATTATCGGTCTAATGACTCTACTGGATATTTCCTTTAATGGTGTTTTATTGTAATAAAAATTAGGTGACTAGAATACGCGAATTCTTAAAAGATGTTTCCTGTCATTACATTCAGAAATGAATTTGGTCGTAAGCAGAAATGGCGCCTTGAAAATTGCCTGTCCTGAATAACTCCTCTACATCTGAACACACAAGCCTTGTACAGAGTTGTATTTTTTTTAACAATATTGAACAGTGTTATTGCAGAGCAATTAGTTTTAGTCATGTATGTTTAGGCACCAGCCAATTTTGAATTGGTCCCGGCTACAGTATTTTATTTTTTCTAAAAAACGAAGCCCGAAACATAAAAATCGACATCGACCATTTTCGTTGCAATGTAAAATCCATCAATATCAGTTTCTTCTATAATATGAGAACTTCAATACGTTAAATTTTATTCCGCGTCTTTTGGCATTGTTCAAATTTCCAGTATCTATGTAAAATACATGCTTGCTATATGAGAAACCGTTTTTCGGGATTTGCCCTGGATGACACACATTTTCATAATCAGCCAAATATAAATCTTAAACCATACGATAGTACATTTGATTTTACACCGAAAGAGCTTAGAAATAGCTTGGTAAAAAATGCCGATTCCTTATGCGATTTTTTCAAATTTCTGATTTTTGCAAAAACGTACAGGGGGTACACCTTGCTCCTCAATGATTTTTATAGTTGTTTCCAACTTTTTGAAAAATGACAGTTTAATGATCCTAAATGGTTATTTAGATAATTTTGAACATTTTTTTGGCTTGGAGATGGGTTTGGAAGTGACATTTTACATTGTCGCACAAGTGATTGAAAACATCTTTTTTATGAAGTTTCTTTATTTTATTTTATTTTATTTTATTCTATTTTATTTCATATTACCCCTATCACACCTTTCTTCTGTACATACCACGGTCTTTTATTACCCTCATTTTGATTTCTAAAGGACTTTAAATAATAACGAAGCTGCGGCTCCCATACAAAAATAACATCTATTTTTGGTGCTTTTGCGGGTCTTAATTTGTTTCTGAAACAAACCCCATCGGGTGAGGACTCCATTCAGAATAGTCCCGGTCGCACAAGACCAAAAAGCATGTCAAGCTTTTCTAACCATGCTTAATATAGCTACTTTGGAAGAATAATGTCATGTAGATTTTGTCACGTTAGAGTATGAAAAAGTTTGCATAAGCTATTAACTGTTAGTCAAGGGCATAATACAGATCCTGTTATTTTTTAGTCTAATCGAGCTTTAAAAACTAGCCTTTTAAATATGTAACTGCTTTCAGCATACAATGATGCCATAATGGAACTTAAAAAAGGTGCTTCTCTTTATTAAGGCCATAATTTCAACCAATAATAAATTCCCAAACATACGGTCACATATTTTCAGATGTAAATGTTTTCCACCCCAGTCTATATTTTTTTTCTCTTTGCTGGTTGATGGGTAACTTATAAGGTCCTTTAACCTGAGCCCGCTTTGGTCTTGTTCATCAGTTACGCTTGATAGCTTTCCTTTCATATGTTTAAGGTCTGTTTATGCTCGTTGATCTGTTTGGATATCCCTTTGCACCCTCAGAATGATCGGTTCATAACGTTACAAGAGGTAACTTTGCCTTCATTCTTTTTGCATTCAGGATAGTACGTTATAGATAACCTCTGCTATGCCCTGTTAGTCGTTATAGATATACTAAGAGTTATACCATCTTAATCTTGTACATGGTTTAGAACTGCTTACGCTATATAGAACGTATTTTATTATATGAGTTGGGTTCATAACGTTACAAGAGGTAACTTTGCCTTCATCCTTTTTGCATTCAGGACAGTATGTTATAGATAACCTCTGCTATACCCTGTTAGTCGTTATAGATATGCTAAGAGTTATACCATTTTAATCTCGGACATGGTTCAGAACTGCTTACGCTATAGAGAACGCTGTTTACAAGAATTAGGTTTACAATGTTACAAGAGTAACCTCTTTGCCTTACATTCTTTTCACATAAGGATTGCACGTCATTATAGCTAATGACCTCTGAGCCTGTATGTTTGTTAGTTGTTATACATATGCTAAGAGTTACACCATTTTAATCTCGGACATGGTTCAGAACTGCTTACGCTATAGAGAACGCTGTTTACAAGAATTAGGTTTGCAATGTTACAAGAGTAACCTCTTTGCCTTACATTCTTTTCACATAAGGATTGCACGTCATTATAGCTAATGACCTCTGAGCCTGTATGTTTGTTAGTTGTTATACATATGCTAAGAGTTATACCATTTTAATCTCGGACATGGTTCAGAACTGCTTACGCTATAGAGAACGCTGTTTACAAGAATTAGGTTTACAATGTTACAAGAGTAACCTCTTTGCCTTACATTCTTTTCACATAAGGATTGCACGTCATTATAGCTAATGACCTCTGAGCCTGTATGTTTGTTAGTTGTTATACATATGCTAAGAGTTACACCATTTTAATCTCGGACATGGTTCAGAACTGCTTACGCTATAGAGAACGCTGTTTACAAGAATTAGGTTTACAATGTTACAAGAGTAACCTCTTTGCCTTACATTCTTTTCACATAAGGATTGCACGTCATTATAGCTAATGACCTCTGAGCCTGTATGTTTGTTAGTTGTTATACATATGCTAAGAGTTACACCATTTTAATCTCGGACATGGTTCAGAACTGCTTACGCTATAGAGAACGCTGTTTACAAGAATTAGGTTTACAATGTTACAAGAGTAACCTCTTTGCCTTACATTCTTTTCACATAAGGATTGCACGTCATTATAGCTAATGACCTCTGAGCCTGTATGTTTGTTAGTTGTTATACATATGCTAAGAGTTATACCATTTTAATCTCGGACATGGTTCAGAACTGCTTACGCTATAGAGAACGCTGTTTACAAGAATTAGGTTTACAATGTTACAAGAGTAACCTCTTTGCCTTACATTCTTTTCACATAAGGATTGCACGTCATTATAGCTAATGACCTCTGAGCCTGTTTGTTTTATCAATCGTTTTGCTTAGAGTTGGTCATGGGAAAGAACTGTTATGGTAATATTTACAACGCTTGTTATAATGTTTTGGTTCACAATGTTACGAGAAGTGCCTCTTTGCCAGATTCATTTAATCTCGAATTTCATGTTACGAAGTCGTAACCTCTGGGTCTTGATGCTGTCAGTCGTTACAAATAGTAATAGCTCCACATGGGTTAGAAACTACTTATGCTATAAGAACGTATTAATAAGGATTGGGTTCACAATGTTACACGTAACCTCTTTGCCTATATCTTTTTGGTATCAGGAATTACAAGTTAATAGATAACCTCTGGGGCCTGTATACTTCAAGCACTCTTTTTTTTTTTCGGTTTAGTTTTACGTATGCTACAGAACATAATTCATCTTCCTCTTGTACATGAAGGGACTTAGTATGCTTTAACATAATCGGGTAAAAGAGGTCAGTTAAAATGTTTTTTTTTTCAAAAAGTCTCTTTTGCTGATTTATCTTGGTTCTTTTCTTTTTTTACAAGGAGTAAACGGCACATAGTGCATACGTTACAACAAGTAACTATGACGGGTCACACTGAAGTAGAAAAGAGGGAATCCTTTTGGGACTATCTACTCGTGCCTTCTCGTGGCAGTCCTGTTAATCGATTTTTTTTTTCGAGAACTGAACGAGTTTAATAATTTTTCTTTTCTCACTTTTGTGAGCTCTCTTTATTTTCTTTCATTTTTAATAAAAAATAAACCACAAACTGATAAAGCGTTTTTATTGCCTGTGAATGACCGGGCTTTTTTTTTGTATTTGATTGTAAATAGACTTAAAGACCTTTTTGTGAGATATTCACCGAGGAAGGATTACTATCCGAAGGTACCTATGGTAACTATAGTATCTATGGTACCTAGTATTTATGGTACCTAGTATCTATGTTACCTAGTATCTATGTTACCTAGTATCTATAGTATCTATTATGACGGGTATGATATATCTATTGGTTCATTCAAGCAATGAAGATAATGGTAGGTCGGTTTTGAGATTGTTGTCGTTTGTATAGTGACATAATGACACCAATGCGATGAAAATGCAGAAAAACGCTCAAACGTAGTATAGTATATTACTTTAGAATTTACTAGTGGGAACTTTATCGACATTATCCATATAGCGGTTAAAAGAAAGCGGGAACAAGAGTTTTCTGTTTGTTTGGTGGATTATTTAACGTCAAATTGACGTTTTTGAAAAGTCGCTCAGGCTAGACTCGTTACGGGGGGCATCATCCGCACGTGAGGTAGTGATCAAAGGGCAATTATCTAGATTGTACAACTATCGAAAGTTGCAAAAAGAGCTGATAGATTTGGGCTTTGCAGTGATGGATTATTTTAAATATCATAACTAACAGTTGGATTAGAATGGTTTCTCACAACCACTCTGAGATTTTTTGACAGGATTCATTTCCGGCTCCTCCTTAATATGCTCTCCCCCTATTTGTCGTCAGCTAGTGTTCCGTTCCTCGGAAGGGATTTTTTTCGGTGGATCTGAGCTTTGAAAAAGGACAATTGTATGGATCCGTTTATAAGAAAAAGGGTGTGTGTGTGTGTGTGTGTGTGTGTGTGTCGACACAAATATGGATTCAAGCGTTTTGGATTTTCATGTGCTTTCTTTTCCGAACAAACCCGCAAGTGACTACTATTTCCTTCTTTTTTTTAAATCAGGAAATTATTTTATAATTGCCCTTCTCTTTTTTTTTTTCAATCAAAAAAGAAGCAAGAACTGTAAGAGAGAGAAAGAGAGAGTGTGGAATTTATGTATAAGAAGAGATCAAAAAGAAAGAAAGCAAAGAATACATCTATCTAAAGAAAATGGCTACAGCAATTTGGACCAAAAAAAATAAAGCACCATGTACAATCTTTACTACGACTACATTATCACCTCGTCAAATAGCGAATAAGGCGTATACGTTGGGCTGCAAGAAACTAGATCGTGATGATAAACAAAGCAAACAGAAATACCATGTCCGAGAACGGTTGTTGCTTTGTAACACGATCGCTAAAGCAGAAGAAGTTTTGAATGCTCGTACAAGACGTACTAATCGACGTGTGATGGCTGCGGAAGATGAAGAAGCCGACGAATTTGCTGCTAAACAGATCCAGACCAATAAAGAACATCATTCTCCATTAAGAGCTTCATCCGTTGAAGAACAAGACGAGGAACCAATTATACCCACATCATACAACACTAATGCATCCATTCTTTTACCAAGAGATTGTAGAACCGCAATCACACCCACTATCAATTCTCCCATTGCCACCACCATCACTTGAGTAAAAATAAACATTTTCTTTTAATAATTAATAAAATCCCCCCGCGGGGACAAGCAAGAATATGCATTAAGCGTGGGACTTTTCTGGAGATCGGGTGGAGTCGGCCTTCATTTGGGCCAGTTAGGATGAGAACCGCTTAGGAGAGTCATGCGGCGGCCACTCTAAACGCCTAGCATAATTCCTCTATTGTTTTCCTTATTTTATTGACAGATTTTGTTTCTGTAGCACACGTGGGGCTTGTGTGTACATGATGTGGCTGCTCCATTGTTTCCCGCTTTAAATAAGAGCTTCACCATGGAAAAACAACTTGCCACTTCTGGGTCTTAAATATCAATCCAATCCAATCCAATCCAATCCAATCCATTCTAGAAGCAGTCCTTTTTTTTTTCTTTTGCATGAATCACCCCACAAGGAATTTCCCATGAAATAAATAAATAAAAAAAATATTCATATTGGATGCTTCTATATCTTTTTTCAAATTAAATACAAAAATGGTTACAACGAGAAGAGCCTCTGCTGCTGCTGCTGCTGCTAACACTACAGGCGATCACCGCGCACTGTACAAACGTACGAGTATTTCTAGAACTCCCGATGAGTTGAAACAAAGAAGAGTTGCCATTAATGAAAGTCTTCGTAAGAAACATCGTGAACAACTGATTACCGCTAAACGGTATCGTAACTTGACACGGCAAGAAGAGTTTGAGTCTGCTGGTGAGGAAGAGCCTATTGCTGAGAAGAACGAAGACGATGGTAAATAGAATTAATGTAAACGCGTATGTAAGTGTAACTAACTCACTACATGATAGAGGAAATCAGTCCTTATTACAGACTCTCTACTGATCAAGTTGAAGCACTAGCCAAAGATTTATCGAGTGATGACAAAGCTACACGTATTGAAGCTGCTCAACACATTGGTAAATTTGTCTTGGAACCTGCCAAAGCTTTAACCAAGTACATTACCGAGGGAGATTGTATTAAAACACTTACCGTAAGTGTTTCTTTTACAATTAAGTTTCGTGTTTTGTAACCTTGTTTAATATAGCACATGATTTCTGGCTCCAACTTGGACGAACAAACCGAAGCTGCTCAAACCGTATCTAGTAAACAAAAAAAAATATTTTCCTCTTTTTTTTTGTTTGTTAGATTTCTTAAACACGTCTTCTTTTTATAGATATTGCTGCTGGCGCTTATGACTTATGGAAAAAGTCTGTATCTACTGTACCTTATCTCATCTCTCTTTTAGACTCTGAAAATATGGTACATGTCCTCTTATTTAATAAAGAAAATCTAAAGTACTAATATTTTCCTTCTTAGAATCTTCGCGAAATTGCTGCTGGCGCTTTAGGCAACATGGCCGCTGAAGACTTGGGCGATATGAACGACGAAGACGATAAAGTCAGAGCCACGATTCGCGACAACGGTGCTATCAAGCCTCTTGTTCGCATGCTTGACAGTCAAGATGTTCGCCTAGTTCAATCTGCCTGTTTCGCGCTTGCTAATTTAGCACGTGGTCAAGAAGGCGAGTTACATGAGTTCTTTACCACAGGTATCACTGAAAAGCTCTTAAAACACCTTGAAAATAACGACACAGCTACCGAAGTGTGTTGGGTTGTGAGTTATTTAACAGCGGGTAGTGAGAAGTTCCGTACGGAGGTGATGGAAAAAGGGTTCGGATCTCCTCTTGTCAAGGATTTGTCTGTGTTGGCCGATCAGGGTCCTGTGGTATTGCCTGTCTTGAGAACATTAGGTAATTTGGCGGGTACTGAGGACTTCTTGAAACAACTGACGGAACAACAGCAGTTCTTGCCTACTGTGGTGGCATTGACTAAATCTGACCAAAGGTAAATTATATTTGATTTGTATCTTACGCTTGGCTAACGTGTGGCATAGCAGAGTCGTAAAGAAGGAAGCTCTCTGGGTCTTATCCAACATTACATCCAGGTTAACATCCAATCTGTGTTTATATCGAGTACATAAACTTATATAGTTATTTATAGTCAAGATCCTGATATTATTAAACAAATTGAAGGTCTCAATGTTGTTGGCAACTTGACAGAACTTGTTGGTCGAGGTGCATTTGACATCCGTAAAGGTGTAAGTTTTTTCTTTCTTTCAAAAAGCCCTTCTCGCTTTTGCTGACGCACACACACATAGGCTGCTTACTGTATAATGAACATTGCTAATCACGGACCCGAACATCTTGACAAACTAGCTCATAAGCAACTTCTTCCTGCCTTCCTCGACCTTGTTAAATCACAAGACGCCGACATGATGCGATTAGGACTTGGCTATATCGAGCTCTTATTAACCCAAGCAACCAAAGGTAAAGAGATCATTGACAGTGTTCCCGATTGTATGGAAGCTTTAGCTGCCGTTGCACCTGCACCTGATCCAGAATTATTTGCTTTTGCAAACAGACTTGTTGATCAGTACTTTGGAGAATCTCCCGATATGAAAGAATAAAAAAGTTTTATTTTAAGCGGTGTATTTCACATTTACGAACCCATCTTCTTCTTCTGGTCACACTTTTTTCATGTTGGGTATTATCGAGGGAGTCGGATTTACGAGCATTTTCCCAGTGGGTGTCGGTATACACCCAGCCTCCACTTTCGGGGTAGACCATGACTTCTACCAATTGTAAGTTAGTAAAAGAAAGTTATTCGTGTATAAGAAAGACTTACCAAGGCCTAATGTATCATCCATCCATGGGCCTGTGGTATCCAGTGTCCAATTATCTTCAATCCAGTGGTATCCTTTAGGAGCCGGTAATTCTTCCTTGGGAGAATAATCCACATCGCCTGTAATATCCGACCATAACCCACGCTCATCCGAAAGCATCTACCTTCAAAATGAGTAAAATCAATCCTAGAGATATCATCTTTATAGGCTTACATGAGGAATAAATCCACTGCCAGACCACCATCTTTGATTTTCATACAATGACAATTCTTTGACATTTTCCTGATTATCTAAATTTTTTTCTACACGTGTGTACCACTGTACAGCTGTATCTACATGAGCCTGACCAATTTCCGTCACCTGCGGTAACATTTCCTTCATGACATACTTTACAAACCGGGTATTTAACAAGAACAAGATAATACCACCTACGAGAAAGATGATGTTTAAAGGTATGAACCAGATACCGAGACAGAGTGCGACTAGTGAGACTAAAGCGCCTTGAAAGATGCGCATGGTATCTTGCTCGGAAGACCAGTCAAAATAATGCGCGTTGGAAGAGCAAAGGTCGTACAGATCGCTCATTTCGCCCATCATATTTTGTAGGTTTTGCATGTTTTTTAGATACTCAGGTGAGGATTCGTCTGAAGCAGGAAAAAGTTTGAATCTGCTGGGTGGGTCGTTGGGTTTCTTTGAGTAACGTTTATTGTAGCCTGTGATAATTAATTGAAGTAAAATGGCGTGGGGCACAAGCAGCATTAATTTGGGATGCAAGCCTAAAAAACACATTTAATAAGTTTAACAGGGATTATATCTATTAAAGAGCCACTTACAAATGATACAATAGATTAACAAGGCAACCAAAGTATCAATGGGTTTATTCCAGCTTAATAACAGGATGAGATTATCTCTTGCAGAAAACATGGGACCACACCTAGATACAAATCTGGAGAAGTTTTTCGCGGTATTTTGAGCATTTAATGGAGGCAAATTAGCAAGGTATTCGTTGGCGGGTTGAGTAGTATCAGATGAATGAATAGCAGCTGAAACCAAAACGTTCTGAAATTCTTGTGAGGTGGCTATTTTTTTTACTTTCACAAGACCTTGATCGTCACTGCGTTCTTGCAAGCTACGTAGGGATTTCGTGGCAGGAGAATCTGTTGTGGGTTTGATATCACGCGTGCAATTAACAATATCCTTCTGACAATGTTGGTGACAAACTATACCACAACCTGTATGTATGTTAGTTGTGTTTTCACATTCTAGTTTTTTGTTCATGTCGTACCTGTGCAGGTGCTGCCTTGCTTTACAAGACCCCATAGTAATCCATGACAATGGTCACAGTAGGTAAGTTTGTTGAATGTTGCATCCAAAAATACATGCGTCATAGTGGAAGGGACAAAGAGAGAGAGAGAGCAACGGATAAATTGTCTTGAAGAAGAGTGGCGGTGTAGCCATAATGAAGGGGTTTATTAATGTTTTGATTGGCTTAAAATAAATGTATATGATTGGTTTAAAACAAGTGAGTATGATGAATGAAAACAAATGCAGGATTTACAGAAAAGTAAGTATACAAGTATATTGGTATCAACTTACGTGATTAGCCAGGGGGACACGAGTAATCTTTTTAGACTGCCTGTTTAAATTGGAGCAAAACCTGATACGAAAAAGCACTGTTAATGTGTGGCACATATATTTATATATTATTGATTATCTGTGATCCTAATTAGGTGTAAGGTCCATCGTATATTGTGCCTCTGCCAAAGAAGGGTATTATGGCCGTTCAAACAAAAATGGTAGATCTAAGGTTACCTACGAATCCTCAAACAATGAATATCAGTAAGTGGACATTCATTATAAAGGCCTGACATATTCGATTTTTTTTTGAATCTGATAGAACTGATACAGCACATGTTGATCCGCATAACCACAACATGGCGTGCAACCAACTTGTATATACCACAATAATCGACACAGTTTATTATCTAAATCTAATTGAAATGCTTTTACCGAATTAAGGTTATCGTCTAAAAGGTTCTATCTTATGGAGATGCATGTCTGTCCTTCTTTTTCTGTGTTTCTCTTTTTTTATGCCTCTCTTTGTATGGTTTTCTCTTTTTATACCCGTCTCTTCTTGTTTTTCTTCGCTTTATTTGTAAAATGTAACTTCTTTCACACTCCTGCTCCAGCCCTTTAGCCTTTTTATGATAAATTTTACAGATCCACAAAAAAATCTTTTTTCTTCTTTGTTTTCTTTCCACCACCTGTTATGGAACACGATCGGTACACCGAGTTCTTTTGTCCACCTCTTTGGAGACAACGTCGCATCTTTATACAAGACACGCTAGCACGCTTCAATATTGAGACAGTAAATAACTATACATGCGCGCAACACCTATTTTATCTTTTATGTAACCCGGCGTTTCTCTTTTAGGTACTTGACTATGGATGTGGAGAAGCAGCCGTTCTTTCGTTCCTGATCCCTGAATCCGATCCACCCATAAAGAAAATGGCCGGTATCGATATATGTGACGACGTGCTAGCTGAAGCTATTGATCGTTGTACACCATGGCAAACTGATTATGAGCAACTTCGTAACCACCCTTTGTCCGTCGACATCTATAAAGGATCGATTGGCGATCCCGATGAACGGTTTCTTGGATTTGACGGCATTATTTGTACTGAAGTCATTGAACATGTCTTTACACCGGTATTAGACTCGTTTTTATCCATTACCTTGGGTTTATATCAACCTCGTATCTTGATCGTAACAACTCCCAATGGGGAATATAATGTCAATTTTCCTGATTTGAAGTATGGCACGGAACAGTCTGTTTTTCGACACGACGACCATAAATTTGAGTGGACACGTAAACAATTTGAGGGCTGGTAAGAGAGGCGGTTGACTTTATTTAAGTATACATACACTCAACTGATTATGTAGGTGCCATGAAGGCGCGATAAAGTATAATTACAATGTAGAGTTTCACGGCATAGGTTTATTACACGGTAAATACGACGATCTCGAAAACGGTCACTGCACACAAGCATGTATCTTTACACGAGGAGAACCAGAGGCCAAAGCACAGATATTAAGCCGACCTCATCAACATTTAAAACACCTTGAATTTCCGTTCTTTAACGAACCACCACCACCTAAAGACCAAATAATTCAAGAAGTGCTGCACTATATCGAGGCACTCTGTATATCCGAGCACAAGGTGAACGAAACGCGCCAATCGCACGCGTATGGGCAAGAAGAAAAGATCGTGATTGATCTTGACATAGACTGGACAAATTTTAACTTGGAAGAAGTGATTATACCCGGAGAGGACTTGGTCAGGGTGGATCAAGCCAAGCATACCAAATCACCCATCCATTTACCCATCTCCAGCCTTTGGCATATCTTAAGAGTTCGACAGTTATTTGAAACACAAGACAAACTAGTACAGTTGTTACAGACATTAGATCCTCAGCATTTTGAAATTCATGCTGATACGATCAAAGTCAAAGTGCAATACAAGGTGGATGATACAGATACACATTCAGTCATGACTCACTCATCTCGCGACAGTTGGTAAATACTACAAGGGAAATAAATAAATAAAAAAGTTTTTTTTTTTTTTTTTTTTTTTTATTCTTGTTCAAGAGCTTCAAATAAAGGCTTTCCATAATCCACTAAATATGAGGCGTGTACGTCACCTTCTTTAGCTAGCTTATAGATCAACAATTTTGTTTCGTCTCGACACCAACGACGTAATCGTACACAGTCCTCTAAAGCCTCTCTGCTATGTGTCCAATCTGCATCGACCCCCGTGGTGCCTGTTGTTACCGCAATAAAGATACGCCATGATGCAATGACCTGTTTCAGCATGTCGTAGTTTTTATCGATCAAGGCCATATGATACCAAGCAAAGATAGGTAACAACATGGCGACACATAATAGACTGACAAAACCATAGCCCGTCCAATTCCAAAGCATGTAGATTAAAGTGCTGTAAAAAGGCAGAGCTAAGAAGAAGGAAAAGATAAGTTTGTCTTGGGCCACTGATTCTGTATAGGGTTCATATGAGTCGATGAGACGACCGAGGATGTAGAATGGAGAGTTGATGATGATGCCGGGTAAAAAGAAGGGTATTTGTACGAGTAAGGCGATCCAGGTGGATAGTAATCGTAATGTTGCTTTGGTTTGGGTGATCTCTTGGTTTTCATACATGCTGATATCGCATGCGTTTAATCGTAGGCTCTTTAGCTTTTTCGAGAATTCGAGTAATCTGTCCTTTAATTCCTTACGTTCGAGTCCATACAGTGAGCTGGATTCGTTATCCGGGTCGAATAAGGCGATAAAGCTCTGTGAGACATGGACGTACTCTTCTAATCGCACTCCTCTCGAGTCTCCAAATAATACAAACCGTGCCTCTCTGGCTGCATTGGTCGTGTCCCAGTCCGGGCTGTTGATTGTACTACATTCAACACCTTTGACAATACGGTCTGTCAAATGCTTGACTACGGCCTTGGGATCTTTATGAAACTCTTGTAAATCATCGACAGTCTGAATAATTGGTTCACCGTATCTATAAATAACAAAAGATTAGAATAAACCTAATTGTACACGTGTCATGACCACATTTTTTTTTTTTTAATATTGCAACTTACTCTACTACCGCTTCACTGCGCCAACGATTCTTAGTACTGTAGGTGATACCGACGGGTATGATGGATACGGATTTGGGGCCGTCTTTATTACTGGCTAATTGTTCCAGATATTCAAAACTAGCCCAAGAGATTCCGTCCTTGAAAGGCAAGTGTTTTGGAGCGGTATATGATGTACCTATGATGACATGTTTTAGCTACATTTTAATGAGTTCGATTGTATATTTGTTACCTTCAGGGAATAAGGCAACAACAGCACCTCGATCTAAAGAGTGTATGGTCGACTCGAAAAGTTTTGCGTTGCTATGCGTTTTGGTGTCGACAGGTAAGACGCCAGCGGCTTTAAGGATTTTGCCGACCACGGGTATACGAAAGAAACGAGCAAGAGCCCAGAAATGACAGGGACGAGAGTGGGGAAAAGTGGCGATTAGTACGATGGGATCAAGCACCATATTGGAGTGGTTGGCTGCTACAAGTAAAGGGCCTTGCGAAGGTACGGGAGTTCGACAAATAATCTTGATGTTTCGGAAATACACCCAAAGGGCGAGTCTGGAAAGATACTGCAGTGTCACATACGTCTTTCCTTCGCCTTGCTTTTCCATTTTATGAATATGAAAAGAGTTGGAAAGAGAAAAGAAAGAGAATGAAAAAGGGCGTTTTCTTTATTTTGATTTATTTTTTCCAAAATTTTCGTGACGCTTTTTTTTTTCTATATCAACGTTGGTTTTGTTTTGTTAATGGTCGACTTTGTTACTACTCTTTCACTCCAGTGTTTGTATGCTAATATACAGTATGGAGTGCACTAAACAGTCCAACACAGTGCTTACTTTATACAGATCCATTGTCAAAAGAACCCACAGGAAACAAAACAGTGTCCATACAGTTGTGTCACACAGTTGTCATTGGCCATGTTCCAAGTCCCTATCTTTTCTTTTAATAATGCCTTCCTTTTTTTTTTCATGCGCTGGATCCTGATCTATTTCAAATACAAAAAACCTGTTCCCTAGTGTCAATGAAAAACGATCACATGCAGTCTGTCAGAAAAAAAAAAAAGAGTTAATCCTATCCATATTAGGGCACGAAAGAGTAATGTTTTTTTAAAAAAAAAGACAGACGGATGAGTCCTTATTTATTGAAGAAATAAGCGACAGCAAGAGCCAGTAAGGCAAATAAGATAAAAATGCCATATGGGTACGAAGTTTGAACAATAACCTTTTCTGTAACAACAGCAGGTTCACGTAATGTTTCCAATTCCTTTTTGTATTGTAAAAGCTCTTTTTCCATTTGCTTCATCTTGTCCTCGACCTCTGTTTCTTTTGGTGATTGGTTCTATATAGGGCATAAAAGTTACTAAATTGAATATATGAGCTCTCCCTCCTTCCTCCCCTTTTTTATTCTCTAATTTGTTACCTTGGCAGCAACAGGAGCTGCAGGAACTGGTGTTTGTTGACCAGGTGTGCTATATGTACAACGTAATTTGCGTTCCTTGATACTTCCTTTTGCCTCTCTTTCAACATAATTCCACTTTTTAAAGAAAAAAAAAATTAACAATAGTCACAAGGGAGAGAAAAAAAAAAATTCTTACTAAATCAGTGATATTCATAGAAGCCAAAGGACCTTCGACAAGTGTACTGAGAATCAAGAACTTGTCTTTACATTTGGCATCTAAAGCAGGTTCTTCCTTGAGGGCTTGAAGCATGACTAATCAAGTAATAAGATTAGGGGCAAAAAAAAAACATGATGGCTTTTTTTTCTCTTAATGAGGGCATAACTCAAACTTACTCTGTACTTCGGTGCTGCTGTTGGGTGGGATAATATCAGAGTTGGGTCGAACACAATACAACTTTGGTGCGGTTGTCTTGACTTTGAAAGCCAAAGGTGTTGCATGAGGATTTTCAATTCGAATATTCTTTTTGACAACACGTGTCAATGGACCTACAAAAACCAAAAAACGTAAGTTCTTTCTGCTCATTGTATCTGTTGTTTAATCAAGTTATATTACGTTCAAAGCTGATGGTGTTTTCAAGATCTAATTTAATGGACATATTTGTTACAGAGAGAAAGGAAAAGAAAAAACCAGTGTGTTTACCGTCTTTTTACAACTCCCCCTCATTTTGACTGGGTCTGAATGAAGGGAACCTCACTTTTTACAAAGGGGATATGCAGCTGATAGTGGTCTCCATTCCCACTAGATGCACCCTATTTGCGATTTATAGTCATGCGATTATAAATGGTGGCAAAATATATAGTCAAAATGATCAATTGGCTCGGTAGTAACCCTATACGTACCATTGGTTAAATACACGAGAGGGCGACGGCGTTGAGCAAAAACAAGTGGACCCAAAAAATGGATAAGAAGATGAGAGGACCATTTTCTCTACCGAACATTATCAATCATAGCGAATTAAACAAGACAAGAAGAAATTGAAGATTATACCACAGTATTGGCCTGGGCTTTGTCTAAATTAGTCGGCCGAATTTCTTTATATATTGACTATATTTGATACGTGACCACTATGGATACCACCCGAGATGATTACAGGCTTCCTATGTTAATTGGGCGCTGTAAGACGTCGTTTATTTGAAGTTAGAGTCTAGAAGACCAAGTCTCTCAAAGCTTTATAAGCGACAGTCCTTTCAATTTTTAGTTTTTACACCAGATGTCACATATTTTCGTTTAATTAAACGGTTTTTGCGAAAACACAAGGGGGTATATCATATCTTTTGGATGATTTTGACGTGTGCTTTCAACTTTCAAAAATTGATCCTAAATAGTTTAGTTGGAAACAAACGATTTGAAATATGTCAAAACTTCAATTCTTTTATTCGTCTAATAAACATTTTCCAATTAAGATCAAAAGTTTATGATGAATCAGATTTACTGAAAAACAATCACGCCTATGGTCAAAGGGTCATTTTTTCCCGCCCAGGTGAACGAGTGGAATAATATCCACATTTACTTGCTATATCACTAGGGGAGGGAGGATAAGTGCTTAGATAATTCAAACATATTTGATGTATAGTCAAAACGATCAATTGTTTTGTAGTTATACATATCACTGATTAAATATGCGAGAGTGATGTTAATAAATGTAGCCATGACAAATAAACAAAAGTTTTTGGTTTCAGAAAATAGTCATCTTGGGCGACTTATACATGAATGGATGATGTAAAAAAAAAGGATACACATGTTTCGCACTTTAGTATACAAGAGAACAATGTACTTCATTATATTTTATGCTTCTTCATGAAGTGCTGTTTGTCTAAAAATTTATATCATTATTATTATTAGTAGTATGTTTATAGTATCTGACATAAGTTTATTTCTAAAAAGAGAAAAATAAACCCCCCACCTCGCGATGGTCCGTGATCCATTTCTAGCGTTTGGCTAGTTTGGGGGAAGCAGATCAAATATAAATAAAAAACATTCCGTTCTTTTGCTTTTCTTTTCCTTTTTCTTTATAACAATTCATCTCAACAGATCCAACATGGGGAAAGACAGAATACTACCAATCTCTCGCAGCAGATTATTCTCGCCATGGCATTCCGATGATGTCAAGAGCACCTCTCTGGACAGCGAAATTAAGGCAATTATATCACATTTCCTTTTATCACTATTTATTAATCCTCTCCCACATCACCATAGATGGATAAAGCGATGACTGACATCATCCACTCAATTGAACAACACCAAATCGAACGAATGAAGCAGCTTAAGGAGGAGACTGAAGAGTATGATCATACCGACTTTTTTTGTTTGTTTTAATTGACAACTAATGCTTTATATAGAGACATCCTCATGTTGCAAGCCCAATGTTTAGGTATCTCGAACTCGGAGAGTACCCCCTTCCAGCTTTGCCAAGAGGACCATGCCATGTCAAGCTATTACACCACGGAGCAAGCTTTAGTTGTGACATTAGCAGAGGCTATAACAGACAAGGAGGCTCCAACAGGTAGTCATGACATCACTTCACACGATTTATTTTCTCTCTCTGTATTGACATCCTTTTTTAGAATATGGACTATACTCAACAGACCCCCAAGTTCGCTTTGTTTACAACAGGTAAAAATCAGCAGGACAATTTTTTTTTATCGATGAACTGACAGGAAGAGAATGTAGCATTGGAGAATATTTCTCTACCTATGTCTCTGGTTGTATTCCTAAGGCCTTCAAGATTGTACCTTCTTTGGCAAACTGGGACTTCGTACTATTATTAACCATGCCTCACTTGTGGACTGCCGCAGCAACCCTTGAGGCAACCAAGGTGTTCTTAACATTCATCCGCGCAAAACAAACAAAGCTGTAAGTAATATTGACAGAGGAAAAAAATTATGCTCTATTACTAATCTGTTCCCGATATAGCTTCCTCCAATACGTATTGCTGCCAAATTTCAGAAACCATGCTACCAAATACGGAACACTCGAAGGACCCATGTTCTTGGCTCTCGTAAAGGCGTTGCAAACGATGCCCAGTCTCTTCATCAAGGGTTTCTTATTACCATTAATCGAATCAAATTGTTCTATTCTGGAAGCCTCCCTTGTTGCCACCCTTCTTAAAGAGTACAAAATACCAGTTCATCCTACTGCTACTGCGCTCAACAGACTCTCCGAGTTGAAGTTCTCTTTGCCTGCCGCCATACTTGTATCTGTACTCTTGAAGAAGAAACAGGCCTTGCCTTACCGTACTGTCGACGTGTTAGTGGCTCGGTACTTTGCAGGCGTATTACCTGATGGAGCCCAGCAGCCCGTCCCCCACATTTGGTACCAAACCTTGTTTGAGTTCACTAGGAAGTATGTTGTTTTTTATGTTAGTATAGATTGTGTAACTAACAAGTATGTTTTTAGTTATCACATGGATTTGATTGCACCCCAAAAGCAGAAACTATTGCACTTTATTGAAATCATGCCACCCCATGAGCTTACCAAATCAATACAAGCAACACTTACCTTATCTGAGAGTGAAATAGCCTACAGCAGTGAAGATGATGGCAGCAGCAGTGAAATGATGAGCGAGTAAAGTAGACGCACTCTCCATGCAACAAAAAAAAAAAAAAAAAAAAAAAAAGATTTATTTAATTCTTTTTTTGTAAAACAAACAAGTGAACATATAACATAAGCAAACAAAAAAAAGGAAAAAAAGAGTCTTTTGTTCAAATTCTTTTAATTATCCAAAGGCCTGAAAACAATATTACATTAGTAAAAAACATAAAAAATCATTTATACCAGTTAAATACCTATTAAAACCTCCTCTACGATTCATATATTGACGATACTTGATGGGCTTACGAATCTTTGCACCTGAGACATCTGTACCAGGAACTTTTTTATTCTTTGTGGTATCAAACCCACCAAAACCCATTAATTTCATCATTTTAGTTTCTTCATCGTCTTCTTCATCGTTTTCTGCTGCTTCTTCTTGCCTGGGTTCGGGTGTAGGTTCCTTCTTTTTCTCAATAGGACGTGTGTCGGAAGAACGACGGCGACGGTATTTAGGTGAGCTGGACCGACTGGAATATCTAGGTCTACCACGGTCTAATGCACCATGTCAGTGCCTCAGGGCTTGTTTATAATACCAAAATGTATTTTTTTTTGTTTTTGTTTACCTGCTCGACGTTCAGGACTCTTCTCGGTACGTCTGTCTCGACGAGGTGGGGATCGGCTTCTTCTTCCACGGTAATCACGATCATAACTATCATTACGTCTTCTACGAGGAGGAGATCTTGAACGAGGGCTATCCAAGTCTCTGTAGTCTCGTTCCCTTTGTCGACTGCTGTACCGCTTGGGTGAAGGTGATCTAGGCATCAATCTACAAAAAAGTAATGAAAGAGAAGAAGAAAAAAATAGCCGAGAACGCGTGCATAGTATATTGTGACTCTACAATTCCATGTATCAATAAAAAAAGCAGAAAAAAAAATACTTCAAGCCACGAAGCCCTTTTCTCTCTCTCTCTTTCTGCAATGGCAACTGTGAATATTTCTAAAGATAACAAAACTACACTGTTTATTGGTAAACAAGACTTGGAAAGACAAGTAGAAATGCTTTGCTAACAATAAATAGGTGGTGTGGATCAACAAGTGACAGAAGCTATTTTACACGCAGCTTTTATTCCCTTTGGAGAAATTGTAGCTGTTCAATTATCACTCGATAATTCTCGAAGTAAATGATATAAATTAGACATGAGCGATTCAGTGACTAACAATGAAACTAGATGCCAAAGAAAATACCCACAAGGGGTTTGGATTTGTGGAATTCGAGTTACCTCAAGACGCTGAAGCAGCCATTGATAATATGCATTTGAGTGAAATACTGGGTAAAGTCATCAAAGTACAACTCGCTAAACCTCACAACATTACAGCCACTTCTCATCGTGCCGGTAAGTCTTTTTCTTGTGGGTCACTCGTGCTTGTCTAAATGTACACCCTTTTTTAGTTTGGACCGAAGAATCTTGGTTACAGAAATATGCTAATGCTGAGGACGAGACAAAGGAAGAAGCAACAGCAACAGAGGTAAAGAGCGACGACGATGATGAGGAAGAGGAAGAGAAGACACCAAAGAGAAACGCGCCAAGCCAAGGAGGTAGAAGTCGTGTCTTTTTGGATATTCAGATTGGCGGATCATTAGCAGGACGTATTGAGATTGAACTTCGTGGAGATGTTGTTCCCAAGACTGCAGGTAAAAATAGAGGGAGACAGAAGAACGCGTGTTAAATGATTACTGATGAGTGAAATAACAAACATAGAGAATTTCAGAGCATTATGTACAGGCGAGGTTGGATATGGCTTCAAGAACTCTGCATTCCATCGTATTATTCCCCAATTCATGTGTCAAGGAGGAGATATCACCAAGGGTAATGGAACAGGAGGTAAATCTATTTATGGAGCAAAATTTGCAGATGAAAATTTCATCTTGAAGCACACAGAACCTGGTACTTTGTCAATGGCCAACTCTGGACCCAACACAAACGGAAGTCAATTTTTTATCTGTACCGAAAAGACAGCTTGGTTAGATGGTAAGCATGTCGTGTTCGGACGCGTTGTATCGGGTATGAATGTCGTGCGTGATATGGAACAGTGTGGATCTGCCAATGGAAAAACATCCAAGCGTGTTTCAATTGTAGATTGTGGACAAATTTAAATATTAAAAATGGTTTTTTAATAATAATAAAAAGAAAAAGAAAAGATAGAAAAATGCAATATGTTTATATGAAATACAACAGATAGAAAAGATGCGATATATTTATATGAAATACAACAGATAGATTTTTTGGGGGAGGGGTTGATCAGTTTAATAGTTATCGCCTTGATCACGACCACCACGGTATCCTCCTCCTCCTCCACCGTAACCACCACGACCACCGGAAGGACGTTCAGTACGTTCAGCAGCAACATCTACCTTGATAGTACGACCATCGAATTCGGTGCTGTTGAGGGCATCAGCAGCAGCACGAGCCTCTTCAGGAGTGTTGAAGGTAACGAAACCGAAACCGCGAGAGCGACCTAAATTTTTTGATTAATTTTTTGTCGACGACACAGACTACATTACGCAACATGGAGCGGTCTTTTAAACCACAGACACATAACATAAGGCATAAAAAAAAAACTTACCAGTTTCACGATCCTTGATGACAGTAGCCTCTGAGACTTGACCGTGTTGAGCGAAATGATCATAGAGAGAATCATCTGTAGTGTTCCAAGAGAGACCGCCGACAAAGAGCTTAGACATTTTTATATATTTGGTTTAAAAAAGTTTAAAGAGTGAAAAGACAAAAAAAGCTACATTTTGTTCTTTTATAATTTTTTGGGTAAATTTATGATAAAATTTTTAGGGCTGGGGGACAAGAAAAAAGAGAGTATCACTTTTTTCAGTTGCATCATCACTTTTTTTTTGGGAAAAAAAATATGAAAAGGGAGTTTCTTGATTTTTTTTTCGCCCTTTTTTGCACGCATTGAACATTGATAAATACAAGTTGATAATATTTGCCTTCCTTTTTCGGTATGTTCATGTTCCATACAGGAGACGAAATTTATGCCCCACAGCATGTACGTCATTTCGCTCGCAGGAGTTCAAATTTTTGAGTGTCAGAAGAATCTGTCTTCCACCCACCTTTTGGCTATTTCAAATTCCAGTTCATCTCAAGATTTACAGTACACAATAAATAGAAAAAGCTCAGTGTTTTCTAGTTAAGTATCAGCAGTAAATAGCTCACGCTAATTTCTTTCGGCGTAAACGGGATCTACAGCTTCCCCCCTTTTTTTTTGTCTCTTTGGATGATCCTCTAGAATAATAAAACGCCCTTTATTTTTGCGCGCTTTCCATCACGAAAGAAAAATAGCTCTCTTATGTATACCCGGTTTTCTTTTAGCAGGGTTTGATCCTGAAAAAAAAACATTGTGCAACCGTGATTTCATATGCCGTTAGTGGTACTCGCATCAAATCAAGCACCTTCCGCGCGAGAATAGACGCGACTAGCATAAAGAAACGCCTGCCTGTTTTATATAGGCTATATGTGATATTCATTCTCGTATACTAAAGAAATTATTTAAACCTGCAGTATATTTATCGAGAGCTTATTCAGACACGCTGTTTGATCAGAACTACAAACAATGCATCCAGTCAAACGATTTAGATTCAAGATGTAGCACTGATAAGCATTATTAAGCCATATACGGTAAATCAATGAACATTTATATTGCACTGAAATCACCTGGGTTATTTTTTACGAATTATACCCGTCATTAATCACGACCAGATTTTAAGAAGTTACGCCTAAAAATCATACCCGCGTTGCTGTTGGAACGAATTACTTCCATCGAAAGTGAATTGTATCCATGACTTTTTTTTTCTGCATAAAACAGGCCTGTGCAATCAAAGTTTTTTTTTTTCAATAAAAGTTCTATAAAGAGTATGCTGACGTATACACTGTTCTCAAAGTACATACTGTGTTCAAATAATTTTAGAACGACAGTGCCATTGAGCTCTAATTTTTAAACAAAAAACACATATGTAAGGGGGAAAATGAACAAAAATGTTTTAATGAATAATAACGCTGTTGAATAGTCATTCGCCTTGTTAATAACCACCACCACCACCTCCTCCTCCTCCATTATAGCCACTATCTTCGCCTCCACCGTAGCCACCTCTGCCTCCACCATAGCCACCTCCGCCTCCACCATAAGAACGTCCACCACCACCACCGCCTCCTCCTCCGCGGTCTGAGGCAAAGTCAATTCTGATCCTACGACCCTCAAATTCCTGATCATTGAGAGCCTCTTGTGCAGCTTTAGCATCATCTGGGTTGCTAAATCTCACGAAACCAAAGCCACGAGAGCGACCTTTGGTGTGTCAATAGGGATGGGGTAGATTTATCGGTGTTAAAGAAACTTACCAGTCTCACGGTCTCTGACGACAACAGCTTCTTCTACTTGACCAAATTCAGAGAATTTCTGATTAAGAGAATCATCAGTAGTATGCCAAGAAAGACCTCCAATAAAAAGTTTAGACATTTTTTTTTTAAAAAGAGAGTAAAGAGGAAAAAAAAAAGAAGATAAAATATCATCTGTTATTTTTATATGAGAAATACGCAGTGGGCGCATCATCATTTGTTTGTTTTGCGAATAAAAAATAACTGCTAGTATAAATTCACGTTTCAGGAGAGAGAGAGAACATTTACGCGTCATTTTACAGAGCTTTTTTTTAATATAAGGGCTTCATATACATAAACATGCTTGTCGGGCGTAAATTGATCTACCTCCGTACAACCTTTAATGTTTACTCGCATGTTTGGGTTATTTTTGTGACACAGGTTAAAGTACATCTGTGTATGCCTCAAAGTAAGTCAAGGTAAAACTACATGCTGTAATTCACCTTTATGATTAGTTATGGGTGTTTCTGATAAAAAACCCCAGGCCATATATTATAGCATTACTTGATTAAATCATCATCCAATTATTTAGAAGCCCGATATATTGATACATTGAGACATCTAAACTTGAATCATTGCGTTTATTTCTTACCACAAAGGCATCTGATAAGAAAATACTTTTTCAAAATTTGAATTATTTTAAAAGACCATCGATTAATGATATACTTTAAGTGCGGCTATGTTCTTCATGATAATTAGAGCAACATCAAGTTATAGAAGAGTAATGTATAGGGCGGCCGCCCTAAGAGGGCGAAAAGACAGGAATCACTGGTTTTTTTTATTTTAACACAACCAACTTTTGCATTGTTTATGTTAATAAACGCCTTGTCCACTATATTCATCCCCATTTGTAGTTTTACTTCAAATCTACCTTTAGAATAATGACCACCGCGATGACCGTATCTACCTCCACTATGACCCCAATGACCGTCACCCCACTAGTATTAGACTTACTTAGATAGACAGTACGACTGTTCAGTTTAGTATTCCTAAGCATCTTGAATAGTGTAATCAGCTTCTGCGTCTGTAAAAAACGTGATAAAACGGATACCACAAGAGCGACCTATATAAAGTGATTAGAATAAATACGGCACAAATCTCAACATGTTTCGCTTGAAAAATAGTTTACTCGTCTCATGGTCTCACGACAATGGAATCGTAGATCTAGCCGTATTCAAAGAAATGGTCATTTAGACCACCGTCCGTCGTATCCCAAATAAGGTTCCCAAATAGCTTGGTTTGCTTATATACTGTAAATATGTTTAAAGAAAAAGGGGAATAGAGCTAATCACTTTTGTTTTGTTTTCATGGACTTGGATTATAAACAGAATAGGCCAACTGTCTGAACGTCTCACAGGTACATTCATACAGTTATTTTTCGGAACTGAGTAATAAAAGGAAATGATCGCCTCACTTAAAATTCTACTAAAACTTTTGTATTTAATTTAAATATCAGCGATAGCTTCATTGATTCCTACATGCGTTAATATACGTCCTAGAAAAATAATCTATCTTAATCAACGAGTGGTTTCTATACCATTCTTGTATGTTATGATCGATGTTTTACTTGAACAGATTATCCGGAAAGAAATTATTGTGCGACCTGGTTGATCACATTCTAAAAAATATATTTAGAATATAAATTACTTTAAACTGCATTTATTAATAAATCGCATATAGCAAATATGCTGTGCTGTATTATTCCCGCTATACTCTTTTTGTGTTAAAAAATCGCTACGATTTATACAATCACACGTCAAAGCACTCAAATCTATTTTAATAGCTGACCATCTGTGCAAAATTACATAAATTTCACAATCGGTGATATATGACCAATTTGATCGTCAAGAAATGAATCGTAGTCAAAAGAGTAAAAGGGCAAACGTACCATTTTCATATTCAGATTTATCTCAGTAACATCCGCTGTGTGCGATGCAGTTTTCAGTATTAGCATCTTCTACGTTAAGAATTAAAAAAGACGATTAAATAATTTATTAAACTCGCGAGAGTAGCTTCCTTATTTTGACTGGTAGGGCGTATTTAAAGTATTAAGAGTAGTATTTTTAATCAATACCTCTTCTAACCATAAGTCTAGACAATTTTTAAAGCAGTAATGAATAAAACCTTGACCAAGTATTTTTTGTTTTATTGGCAAAGATTATTTGGGAAATTAATCTTATTTGGTAACCGAGTATACATTAGCTTTTTTGTTTAATTTTTGTGAATAAACGTTGATCATTACTTTTCTAGTGTTTTCTATTTGTGTACCACCCAAATTGTACACTCGTTTATATCTCGTGCTCTTGTTTTATAATCAATTACCCTATGGGCTTCTAAAAAAATATGTGTAAATACACAACTGCAGTTGATTTTTAGAATTTAGCGAGCGAATATCACTGGCGATAGTTGGTCCTATTCATTTGGACTCGGTACAGCAGCAATATTTGTTGATCTACATATGTTTCAAAAACTAATGTCAGTTGTAATAGCCCTTGTGTAGCCTTAATTCTTATTTGGATACAGAAGGATCTACGCTGCTATTCATTTAATTATGCCTCCTAGTTTTTCCAACTTATTCTTTCCCAACAATCTTACAATAGGTTCCAGAAAAAGAAACAAAAAGGAGAGAAAACCACATTTGCTGATCACCTCCTAATTGAGTATAAAGTTATCTTCTTTGTACCATCGGGTTTTAATTATGCGGCAGTATGCCGTAGGCCGAGTTCAGTAATTTTTACGAATATACCTCAATATCTACGTGATATAAGAGGGCTATGTACATGTAGGCTATATTTTGGGGTATGCATATGCATAGATAAAATACGGTGAATTTGCATGACTTATATTAAGCATAGAAATTCATTCGGGCCGAAATGTAAACACAGAAGAAGTATTCCAAGCTACAGCGCATATTTTCAAGTTACAAAACTTTAAAAAGATACCCCATTAAGTAATTTCGCGATAACTATAGAAGATTGCTACATTGTGTCGGACCGACTAGTGTCTGACCCGTTCGCCTTTAAAACGTGATGGGAAAGAAAAAAAAAGTACACTACTACTGTGAGCTTGGTTGTTAGTTACATTTTTATCAGGGTCACACCCTAAATTTGAACATCTTTTGGAGGGGTATAGATGTTTATTGAATAAAAGTCTTTAGGATGAAAAAACCAATTATAAAAGCACGATAAAAAAAAAGAACTACTTGAATGCACCTGATGTGGCAAACACCATCACGATGGTGCCCCATATCATTAAAATCAAAGCGGACCAATCCAATAATCCAAAAGGTGGCACGCTTGTGTCTTCAGATGAGGATGATGAGCCATCTGCAAGCAAAGGTTTCTTTACATCATCTGTTACTGCTGGGTATCTTCTTGTGACCAGACATGCAAATGCTGGCAAGATATAGGCTAAAAAGGTCGCAGCAAAGCCACCAATCAAGGCATATACTTTGCCCAACGATCTCACGGAGACACCTAGCAATGTAATTACAATAAATAAGACAATCGTCACCAAATAATGCTGCATCTGGCTCGGTTGACGCGTCGCCGTTTCAAAGCCCAACAATTTTTGTACGGCTTCTCTGGTTGGGTAGAATCCCATTCTAAACAAAATTTGTTTAATCGATTGACAGTTTGTTTTCAAATAATAATGCAAACACTACTTACGGAATTGTCAAAATCATGCTGAATCCAAGTGCAAATCGACCGATGTTGACGACATAATCGTCAGCAGGGAAATTCAAAAAGAGATTGGGCTCCACATCTTGACCAAAACTAAGGTAGCCAATAACTGCAAAGGAGATGGAGACTGACCAACTCATGATGGATGCAAGGGTGGTGGAAATGGTCCATGACCGAATTGTTTGATCCTTGAGACTTAGGAAGACACTAAAACACACGTGAGAGCATGCAAATGCAAAGGCCAAAATACCGAGTGCCCCAAAGATATCAGGACCTTCCCAATTCAATGGAGATTCATGTGACTTTGCATAAGCGGGTGCTCTGATCAGCAACGTAACGAGAATAATAGGTAAACACAAGACAGAAAGGATTGACCAATTGGCTACGGCACCGATAGATCTTGATAAATTCAAAGGAAATACCTATCTCCTTATTTAGTCGTTTTTATCTAAAAAATGGTCAAGTGACTTACAAGAAATACGGCAATCAATGTTATGACAAGTGACCTTTCGGTTAGATTTGTGTACTGAGGAAAATATAGCTGCAGTAAAACCGGAATTGTATCTCCAATGACTAAATAAACAAGGTGGAATAAGCAAAATTGTACCGATATGTGGTTGTGTTGTTACTGCTTACGTATGAAATAACTCACACAGGCTCCAGCAGCTTGAACAAGAATGAGGAAATTTAAGAAATAAAAGCCCGTTTTGCCCATGACGTTTTCCATTAAGACAGCATACTTATAAGCACCTACCCTTTGACCGGAAACCACCAGCATGTGTAATCCTAATTGTGAAATCACAGCGACAAATAGAGAGAGTACAATGGCTGTCCAAAATCCTGCCAGATAAACTGCGAACGGAAGTCCAATTATACCCGCTCCCACCGTGGAATTGACAAGATTAAATGCGCTAGCAATTTTTGAACGAGAGCCATAGCCTGGTCTGTCCGCCTGTAGTAAATCTCTCTCTAGCGCTGTAAGTGGCACTTGTGTGCCGTAGGTTTGCATTGGGAATAAATAAAGAGAAAAAGAAAGGAGAAAGAGATGTAAGAAAAAAGTATCCTCCGCCCCCCTCAGAACTTTCAATTTATATGCCACGAAAGGAGGTAGTTGCCTTTTAAAGACTTACATGCTCATGATCGGCAATTGGCTATTGGTGTCTAATGAGTCATGAGTCCTCTTATCTCTATGACACAATTTTGAAACGATAACGCAATACAAGTACATATTAAATAAATAAATAGAGAGTAGAACAAAATAAGGCTGATTTTTAGTAACAGGGCATAATAACATGGAAGAGTGGATAAGCATAAATATTAGGTGGAGACAGTAGGTGCTTTTTTTCCTACCCAAGAATACCAGTTCATGTAGGCATTGATTTTCACACATTGAGCACAAATCATTTCAACACGATGTCTATAATCTTCAATATCCAGTCCTAATTGAGGTGCAAGCACACTAGCAAGATCTTCAAAGCCGTTAAGAATGACAATGATTAGATCTTCACTCACTTTATCGTCGGCACCTGTTTTTTTAACACAAATACGTCAGTCATTAGGAAAAACCCCAAAGGTTGCCTCTCTTTTACCATAATATACCGTCTTTTTCTTAGACTCTAACACTGAAAATCCGTTCTCTTGCATGATTTCTCCGTGTTTCTGTGCGATATCGTAATCTTGATTATGTTCGGCCAAGATTTGTCGAACTATCTAAAAATGTTAGATAGGTAACAAGTTTATAAGGATTAGATATTTACGTGTTTCATAGAACGATTCGATCATGACTGTGCCTTGGGGCTAAATAACGTGTGTTAGTTTATGCCGAACAATGAAAAAGACAAAATAACTTACGGCGTGATGGATCTCTTCCAACCTGATTATACCATCAGGCTTTAAAATACGATTGACTTCTCTATACAATATTGGCCACTTATCCCCACTGATACTTATTCCCAAACTTCTTAAATGGACATAATCAACCGATGCATCAGGGAAATCTAAGCTTGCGTTGAATGGTTGCTCACGTCGAAAGTCGACATTTGGTAAAGAAGGTAAAGCTTGTAAACTGTTAGGTATCACTTCTACCGATGTAAAATGACATTCTGGATATTGAGTAGCCATATCCTAATAGTAATAATCTAATCATCAGTTTTTACTTGTCACATACACTTTACTTAAAATATATTAGTACCATTATCCATGGGCCTGAGCATGTACCCATTTGAACCACACGAGCTCCTTTCTTTAGTTTTGGTGCTACACTTGGTGTTACATTTCTATTTTTTTTTGTACAAGTTGCCTTTTAGAAACATTTTTCATTTTTTCTTTTAAAAACTGCTTACCCTCCGAATAAACTCTTTAACGCAAAATGAAGCTATTGTAATGTTTAGTCATAAATACGCATAGGCTATATCTGTCACATACATTATACTGGTATTCCTTTAAATCCCAGTCTTTTGGTAAATAAAAACTATTTGATTGATGTGCATTCTGAAGGACTGAAGCAGTTTCTGAAAAGAACGGACGTGGCTCAGGAGAGGCCGCTTTTTGAGTTGTGATGCTTTTACTGGTATTTGCTGTGATTGAGGCTGATGCTGCACTCTCGGTGGAGTAGATGGATGTCTTTGTTTTTACACTATCGGCTTTTTTGTGTGAAATAGACGAATTTGTTTGCTGTTGTTGTTGCTGCTGAGATGATGAAGTAGAAGAACTGTATTGCATTAAAGAATTACTGTATTTACTGGCATAGGCTTTGACCTCTCTTTTTTTCGAATTAACTACACCCATATATGTTTATTTTTATTTATTTATTTTTTGTGTAGAAGTCGTTTTTTTTTTATATATTTTTTTATGATTTACAAGAAGAAAAAAGAAACATTTAACGCACAAGCACACACAGACAATAAACATCATCCAACGACAGTTTTTTTCTAGCGGAGTCAAGTTGATTGACCTCGTTGCTTTGTGCAACATTACAATAAAACTCGAACAATTTTCTGTTGAATGTTTATAATAAAGAAGCATGGTTTATAGGGGTAATAAAGGTGGTGCAAGAAATATTATCAAATATCCTCAATAAATGGCGAGGGGGGGTTTCCTTCGTTTAAAACGTCTGAATAAGTCGGCAGTTCATCGTTTAAGGATGATGGGATCCATTGACTAGATTGAGGTTGTACAGCTATCACTTCCATAGGCACTGTACCAATTGACAAAGGGAAACTTAGTGACATGCTCTTCTCCTCTCTGAACTGAATAAGCAACTGTAACTGATGACTGATTTTCAGAATATTGGTATCGATACAAGGTGAAATGTGCGGTAAATCTAATGAAATAGACATGTCTGTGTCATTATTACTTTAGTAAAAAAAAAATATATGTATATATGAAACCTTGTTATTTTACCCAGTTCTTTTCTATTTTCGTAACTTTGCATATCATGCTTTGTGCCTTTTTGATAATTAATTAGCGAGCGTCCCTTGTGTTCTGATTTACATCTGGTCAAAACCCTTTTTTCCCTACTTTACGTGAAAACTTGCGATGCCTTGCAATTAATGTCTCAGATTGTACTTGATAAACCGTATTATAATTACCCGCACGAATCCTATGTGATACAAATATTTCAGCGTTGTGTAATAAAACGCCCAATTCTAGGATAGACTTACGGGTATAATTCAGTCTGTTCTAAATAAAACTCGATTGATTGAATTGCACTATCAGTACGAAGCAAATCAAATTCGCAGGTGAAATTATGTCGCAGTGATTGCAAGCATGTAAATTTCGGCATACTAATTTCATACTTCAAAAAGTTTTTTCGGCTTCCTCGATACCGAATACGTGAGTGATCAAGCAAATGAATACTAGGATATGCGTGTCTGTACATTGTAATCTTGATTTTGCTTTTATATTTGGTTTTAAAAGTCAATTTTAACTTTTCTAGTTTGATGGTGGCCGAAAGATCGTATCGAATAACATGATGCGGCAAGAAAACAGAAGGTGGTAAACAATGCGCCTTATTGATCGTTAGGCAGAATGGTAGACGGGTTTTTCCCAACGGCAGACTTTGCGTGTCAAGAACAGCACATTCGTCAATGAGTGTATATTGAACCTGGGTTTGTCCAAGTGTACCTCTTGTCAGTTTATCTATAAACCGTGTTGGTTCTTTGGTATTCCAACGCTCCATTACTATTTCATCGCCCTTTTTTAAACTGTCATGCAAATCTGTAGTTGACAAAATACTTTCAACATTGCCTTCGAAACGAATTTGCAACTGTCTAATCTGAACAGGACGTGCAGTATTGATTTCAAGTATGCCCGTCATATAAAAGCATTCGTTTGGTAAAACTCTACCATTAATGAAACTATGAATACTTTTAGTATCAGGCTCAATCACAATTGTTATCATAAGAAGAAGAAAGGAATATCTAAGACACGTGAGTATGTTTGAGCAACATGGATAAGTTTGAGGGGACAAATATTTACTCTGTGTCCATCCCCCGCCGTAGGCTCAGTGTTACTCAATCCATGTACCTCCTTTTTCCTCAGAATTCTTCTATTGCTTTTTGTGCAGCTTTACATTTGTCCAGGCAATCAGAAAGGGGATAATTATCTCCGTTTATTAACAATCCTTGTTTAGATTAAAACTATTTCTCTCGGTCGAAATACGCTATAAGCGCATGATAGTAATGAATCATGGTATGATATGATAGCAAATTGAGCGGTACAAAAAGCAGTGTTACTCTAGAATTCTCATATGTTGATGTGAAAATGTTGACAGGTTCAAACAGGTGTACAGAGTTGCGCCTATGAAACCAGAAATTGCTAGACATATACAAGACATTGTCAAGACAATAGAAAAAAGCGGGGTGTGATAAGACTTGCATCTAATACGTAATTGACTCTATTACTAGTTTTGAGAAAACAGACGCAAATAACCTGTGTGAAAAATGCTGACAGGGAGAAACGAACAAGTCTAAACGAGCCAGGAAAGAATGAGGATAAAGGTATTTAGACTTTGTACACTATTTCCAGAAATTTTTATCACTTACACGTATCTATAGCTGACTTGCGATAACAGACCTGGAGAGTTTATTGGCATCGTTGTCTGACGATTCGTGCATTATCCTGGTCGCCTTCTTCTGATCTTGCTCTTGGTCTACGATGTTGAGGAACCCCACACGTTGGAACCTTGAAGGGATACCATTCTGGGCACGAAGGAAGCAAACAATATGAAGCATGTTTTAGCTTATAACAAAATAGTTAATTATTACAACTATATGCCATATAGGGTTTGTATACAACAAAGACCCTTTAAGAAGAGGCTCGTCCGCCTATTTTTTTTCCCAACAATTTTCACACGCTATGGCTAAAAAAAAGGCAAAAGTCTATCAGATCTAAAGTTGGTAGCACGTTATTATTTTGATGAATCCTCTTTATGATCATATGATTGTTTATGCCTTATTTGCACTGCCTATTTTATTAGCCTATGTCATGCTTTTTGGAATCTGTCGTGTAAATCGACCGTGTATCAAGAATTCCAGAAGGTGAAAGGAATACAATCAGGTGAAATTCCCAAAGCAAATTGGTAAAGAACCTATGCTAAGTCCACTGTGGGCGCTTTCAAATTGAAAAGAGTTCGATACGTCAGTGCTTTTTGGAGTCGCCTGATGATTGGCTGGAAAATAATGATTAGATATAAGAATAAGAGATCCACTCTAGTTTGATATTCAAGTTAATGTGCACTGGATAAATTTTAATTATGCACCTGTCAAAAAAGTGATTTTGGAGATTTAAGGTTTTGTCACATACGGCGTTCAATTAAATGCTGATAGTCTATACACCTTGTATAAAAGTATACCCATCTGACGAGTTTAACAGATTATTGCCATAAATGAGTCAAAAGCAAGTTTTAACGAATCGATTGTATTTTCTGAAATCGCTTTTTAATGTAATTGACAAAAATAAACATCGTGGTGCAGCTCAGCTTACGAAAGAGAAACCCTGATGTCTTCAAATAACTCCCTTTAGAAATCATAACAATTACACCCTCTACGAAAGGTAACAAAACAAACTGAAACTAGGCACATTGGGATGATATTCGGTTATATTCAGATCAAAGTGGATCACATGATAAAGGACCCGAAGGAACCGAGGTGCTATTTTAGCTGATCATTTTATGTAATTAAAGTATCCCCTATTGAGAACTTGAACAGCCAGTAAAGTATATTATGCTATTTTTGTACACCACTCAGTTTCTTATGTCGTAATAAACAGTGTTTGTTATAAAAGTGATATTGTCATGATTTGTTTTTATTAATTTAAATTGGCAAACGGTTATGTAAACCTATTATATAAGCAAAGTTGGCATTAAACCTTGGGATAAAATAATCTAGTCTTTTTTTTTAAAAAAATTTCACTTTTCTTTTTCACTTTGTCTCATTTTCGTCTTCCAAGCCTTTGTATTTTGTAGTCACTAAAGCAATGGAAAAAACCCAACGATTATTTATAGTCAAAGAAAGTTTTTTTGGCAAAGGTAAGAATCACAAAACAAATAAATTACCGTCATCAACTTGAATTTAGAGTATTGGCTTTCAACAAATCCTTTACCATAGTCAATTATTGCGTACTTTATGAAACTGATTTAGGATAGTCCAACAGTTAATATAGGCACTGTAACTTGTAATCTTTATGAAGACTTGGAAAAGCTATACACTGCCTTTATCGATGTCAACAATGTCAAGAAACATATTTCATTCATGAAATGTACTTTAAAGAGCTCAGAAAAAAGCGATCGTGATATTTTAAATGATTTCTAGAAAAACCATTCCAACGAACTCAAGAACTTAGCTCTAAAAGATGTTATAAACCTTTCCAAATTTATGAGCTCAGTGAAGGATACAGCTACAAGCTCTATTACCAACAAAAGAAGTGCCTCATATCAATTAACAGGAACAAGAGCTAAAAAATACAAGGTGTACCAGAAAGGGTGTATAAAAATGAACAAGAAAACATTGCTGAAGAATGTGATGGTATCACAGTGTCAAATAATACAGATTCAATTGGAACAATAATTAAAAGAGATGCAATCAAGATTCATGGAAAGCTTCTATCTAACGAGAAGTCAACATTGCGACAACGAAAGTGTTGTGTATCAAGGTAAATATAAAATTATAAAGACAGTTATGGAGTTGTTTGAGATTGTTTATAAGATTGTCCTTTATTATGAAATAAAAACCTCTAGTATTTATATAAAAGACTTGTCTGCTGAGTTATCACTTTGATATAATTATAAGTTGTTCTTCGTTATCAAATATAGATACCAATATTGCTTGTTGCTTCACTAATGCACGTATAATCAATGACTTAGTTTTCTTATACAACGGTATTCTCGTGCCAACGAAATACTAATGATATAATATCTAATAATACTAACTATTTCTTTTTGGTATGATTACTAAATCATGAATGATGTATAGATGTTGATATGTTCTTATTGACAATAATATAAGTATAGCCTAGCTATATCACCACAGAAAGATCATGACAAACGGACTTTTATCAATTCTCGATCTTTCTGACAGCTCATTGACTTCACAGCGCTCTTTATTTAGTGAAAAAAAATAGGCCGAAATCCAGGCATTATTCAACTGCACACTTAATTACACCCAAGAAATTAACATGAACGGTTACGGATATCATCTTGATCGTAAGTAACACTCTCGGATTATCTGGTAATTATAAACGCTGTATTGATTTAGTGACAAGAGAAACTGAAAAATCTCAATCTGAAGCAACGATTATCGCTCTGGATATTTTTAAACAAATTCTTAAAGTTATGATGAAGTAAAAAGGTCACAGAAAATGACTACTTCCGATGCATCTGGTCACCAATATTTAAAGCTATGTTTCTTCCTGAATTTGGGCATTTAAGAATTAAAAGTTGGCTTACATTTGTGATACATATTACACACCACCAAGGAATGAACGATCAAGATTACAAGTATTTATTTACCAAAAGCCATCTCCTGAAGCAGATTCACAAAGTAATAGTTCTTATCAACAACAAAATTATCCTTCACTCAACGCAAATAGTGTTGAAGAGTCTACTTTTCTTACTGATAGCAAATATATGGGAAACTTGCAAGATTTACTAAATCTTTAATCCTTTCTTTCTTGACCCCCGTGACGGAACATTTTATAACATTTATGCCAAAAAATTTTATGATGATCATCCTTTTCCGTGAATAAAATTCCTTTTACTTACAGTGTTCAAAAAATTAAAATAAGGTCTATGTGGTACTTGTATGTAATTATTATTGCTATCCTAGTCGTGCGTGATTTTTACGATTGGTAAAAGTAATTTTGTATATACACAACTTGTGCGACTATTTTATAGCATTATCACAGCGGTCTTCACCACATATACAAGCTGATGTGTTTGTTCTTGAAGATAACACTCCAGGTTCTACCGGCAAGACGTGTAGTTTTTTCAGATGTATAATTACTATTTGTGATTACAAATGGTAGTTGCTAACTAATAACAGTTTAATATCTTGAAATGATGATAAAGAGACGACCTGACTGTACCATTCTATTTTTGTTTGAAACGGACGAAGGATTCAAATTGAAATATTCTTGACATGGGATCACCCAACATTCAAGAGTTTGACCTCTTTCTTGCTCCGATAAGCGGGCCGTAACTCTTGTATTCTTGACGGTGACGGAAAAAGCGTGTCTCGGCAGCCTAAACTGGAGCAGGTCATAGTTCACTCCCAATGGATGCAAAGTGCGTTAAATAGGCATTGGTAAAAGTCAATAAATGCGTCAATTATCGAAATAGATAAAAGAGAAAAATAAACTTGCTAGCTTATGTGATGCATGTTCAAAAGTACTGTAACTTTAATATGGAGATCACCCGACAAAAAAAGTTTCTTCTTTACTCAATATGAATAACCGTGTTGTTTCTCGTCTTAGTTTTATCAGTCGCAACAAATCGTCAGTGTGGTGATTTATTCCCATCTTTAATTGTTTATGTTTAGCTCTGGTACTAGTAACCTTTATTACCTCACGGCTATAATTGTGCTGTTTCTCTACCAGATATCATCAAGCTATTTATTTAGCAAAGGTACAATAGTTTATATTTCAACACATCATTAAATACTACCCACTGGATAAAAAAATAATACGTTGCTCACATGACGCGCCGAGGTAGCCGGCAACATACAACATACAAACACAGCAATAATTGGAGTGCAAATCATATGCGTGTACTAGTTAGGGTAGAGATAATAGATGGCTTAGACGCATCATTAATAGCATAGATAAAAAACACAAATATGGCCGTCCACAAAAATGTGCTATGGCGTGCATAATTGGTTAAGGTGAGAATTAGTTAAGATACAAATAATGCACTGTTTGTGCAGATCATTAATAACTTAAAAAGCTCACAACAACAAAAAATAACCTAGACATATGTAATAGTAATAGCCGTGCAAAAAAAAACAGACATGCACAAAAACGACACGCTGAAAAACAAACACAACAACGGTAGGTCACAGAATAGACTGTAGCTTAAGCGACTTGCTAGCGATTTGGATAATGACGACCGACAACAACTGATGCACTAGGAAAGTCATAGTGTGATAAATGGAAACAAAAAGTCAATAGCTAGCCATCATGAACATTACATGCATTTGTTATAAGACGAGACTAGAACATTGATTCAAATGTGAATAAGATAAAAGCACAACAACGCGATAGATAAGGTAAAAAGCTGGGGTAATCGACGGTGCCGGGATACAAATCCCCGAACAGCTACATACACATCTAGCCAAAAATTACCATTCTTAATAAGCTATAAGAGCATCCTTAATGACATGAGATAAACTCAAACTGGTTATGACGCGACCCAAGTTTCCAAAAATGAAAAGATAGCTATCCTCGTGCCTTCTCATAAATAAAATATTATTGTCAAACCTATTTAAGCTTCTCTTTAAGGATCAAACCCGCTGGAAATAGTAGCTGATAACACATAAAATTTAGGTTTAAGGATGTAAGCTTTGATTATAACAAAAGTAAAATTATAGATAAATTGTTTTGTAAAAAAAAAGAATTAGAAAATATAATTAGAATTCTTGGCAGATTTATGTAAAAGAGGTCTTATTTATACTAGTTATCAAAGACAGGGTCTTATTGTGCTACGTATAATATATATTCATACCTTAATGTACAAAATAGTGACTCTTCGACCCATATCACAATGTTCATTAATAACGATAGATATAAATTTGTTGATAATAGCAATGATATTAATCAAGAGTCGGTCATTCTCAAAAATAGGTTTGATTATAGGGTTCCAAGAAAGCAAATAGTTTGTTTTTATACTGTGGGAGCGACCCGTGCTATATGTTTATTTTACCAACAGTGTTTGGAGGGTGTAGTTTTGCGGTGAAAGGTATTTCCGATTTAAAATATGGTCTTGAACATACTTTGATCTCTCGATCTACCGATTCATGAAGGCCTCGTGTATACTTTTTCGAATGGGCACTAGTTAGTATTTTGTTTTGTCGTAACATTATATTTTTAATTATAATGCTCTGGTGCTTGCTTAATAAGACCCTGCAGTAGCTTATATTTACATTTATTTAACTTTATTTAAATCCACACTATCAACAGTAAATTATTATGGGCAAATAGTTTCTTATCACCATGATACATTTAGCCAACCCACTTCTTCCTTTTAACCGTTAGACTATTAATATAAACAGTCTGTTGTCAATTATCAATAATTTATTGAATATTATACTCGAGATTCTTATAGTCATCGCGTTAAACATATTATATAATAGTTGGTATTGTAATTTTTGACAAACTTTTGATTTTTACCCATCATAAAAGCAGCTCTGTATGTCAGTTGAGCGATAAAGCTTTTGTGAAATCGGAAGCACTTATTTGATCATGTACCGAAGTCTGGGTCCTTGTTTAGATCACTGATTAAACTACAGCACCTGTTTTTCGGTCTAATCATAAGGAAGGTGTAGTGGAGCAAAA
Source organism: Mucor piriformis (assembly GCA_943193625.1). Classification (NCBI taxonomy): domain Eukaryota; kingdom Fungi; phylum Mucoromycota; class Mucoromycetes; order Mucorales; family Mucoraceae; genus Mucor; species Mucor piriformis. The sequence continues at coordinate 919,171 of OW971869.1, read as the reverse complement.
AGACCTTTTTATAGCAATATTTTTCCAAATCCATTATAAAGTTTGGTAAACAAATATGCTCACGTATATACCATTATAGTTTGCCCTCATTTTATACAATATTTAGAAAAACATATAAAAACTCGACTTAAAGACACGATGAGAACTAACAAATTAAATATCTTGGTATTCATAGGTACCTTGCTGAGTCATGAAAGGACTGCTTGTACCAGGAGAGCAATTTTTTATTTTTGTTTTCTTAGACAAGAGAAAGATAGTGTTTAACTGTAAACAAAGGCTTATCTATTTATGTTGCAGTTTGACTGCTTAAATCACATGCCTTCTTGTTTTTATACTTTCATCCAGAGTGTTTGCGCAAGGCAGTAGAAAACTGTCAGTGTCATGCATTACAAAAGTTAGGAATACAGGTTCTAATTTCGGCCTTGGAACACTCCTGTTCACATACTTCTTTTGACTGGTTAAAAAACGATGCTCCTTCCCAACTTCCAGACAGCTCTTATTCGTGGCGAAAGAATTCTATCTAGTTTGGTACACACCTTTTTTTTTTTCGATATGGCATCATATATGTTGACAGTAACGTTGGACAAAAGTAGCACTTCCCCCCCCCACGGTCTCATTTAAAAAAACTCAAGATATTGTTAAGCATTACAGATTGGTTACCTGGAAGAATAATAGATAGCTAGTGAAAACGTGTCTCCTTTTCGGAAAGAGCAACTCCTTGCTTTAAAATAATCATTACAAAAAAAAACTTTATTGGCTGTGTTTCTTTATTTTCATCTTTCCCCTTTTTTTCATTGAAAAAATATTTTTTTTTTCCATCCTCAATGGGGTTCCCGTTTCAATTCAAGCGAACGCCAGGAACGTCGTACTGGGAGAAGAACGACTGGTATAGACGACATGGCTATAGACTTCCAATAGATGTATACATGATCATGCAATGGGTTTGCTTGATTATACTAGACGTCGGGTTCTTTTGTTTTTTGGTTCATTTCATAACTGTATATGAAAAGCTCGACATACAACCCATTTTAGATACAACTTTTGAAAACTTGAATCCAGTCCTGATTCAAGCCAACAATTCCTATATCAACCCATATACCACTTGGGGTTGTAAAATATCCTTTTACCTATTACATCTCATCTTTATTAGGTCGCTTTTTTTGTTACTGTTATTCCTTAACCTTTTTATTACATCATGGCAGGATTCACAACTTTGGTAAAGGTTCTTAGTATAACAACATCCATGATAGATACAGAAGATCCTGTAGTGACCAGTCAGCGGAATCACGTGACAAGGAGTCAGACTTATGTGCGAAAGTATGGTATTCCTGTGATCGATAGTTTCTCGGGCATTTGTAACATTTGTCGTGTGAAAGTGTAAGTTTGTGAAAGAGAAGAAAACCCATGGAGATTAAATAAAACGAGAGATTTAGATCAGAGAGCACTCGGCATTGTAAACTATGTAACAAGTGTGTTGATACAATGGATCATCATTGTAAATGGCTCAATTGCTGTGTTGGAAAGAGCAATTACAGGTAAAAAGAGGAAAAAGAAAAGAAAAAGGCGGGTATTAATGCAACGTCAAAAAGACTATTTTTAATTTTGGTCGTGTCTGCGTTTTTTGCTTTACTTTGGTACTCTTCTATGGCCTTGTACGCAACTTGGTCTTGCTTCTATGACAAGAATGTATTCATGATACACGGTAAATCTCTCATAATATTATCTACCCATTGTTTACTTAATCAGAGTGTTTAGCATTCCAAATATTTGACATCAGAAAACATAAAGCTAATATAAACTGGGTTTATTATATCTGCGCCTCGATAACCTTATTTATTACTGTTATTGTCATTGCATCATTGATAGCCATCACAAGGTTACTGATATTTCATATCAAGCTCGGTAAGCGTGTGATCATTTTTTGCTTATCTTCATGACGGAAAAAAGAACTCACCTATATCCCTCATCACTACAGCTACAATGAATATGACTACAATAGAATATTTGAATTTACCTGTCAGAACGAATTACAACAACAGCATGTTTGACTCGGACGAAGATTATTACTATTCCGACTCAGATAGCTCGGATGAAAATCATTCGACGGTGTGGAAGCGATCCTTGCAAACACATGCAGGCCATAGCACATACCGCAAGGTTACACACAAATTGAGGCGTACCTGGATTTTGATGGCACGAAAAGTTGTCCCCAACTATAGATATCGTCGTTTAACAAACTCTAAACGTAACTGCTGCCTAGGTTTTTCAAAAAAGCCTCATATATTGCCTACGGCTACTAGTCCCAGAAAAAAACAGCGCACGAAACGTGACACATCAAGATTCAAGACGCGTGACAATGTCAATATGGAAGAGTTTTTCGCGACCAAGACAATTCGACCTATGGATGGGGAAAATTGCAGTGAGCCTGATTATGATGATGACATGGGTTTAGACCTATCAGGGCTGGATAGGTTTTCGGACGAGGAGGATCTGAAATTGATGGCGGTAAATCGTAGTAGTAAAGCTGCAAGATTGTTAGATTTATCGGAAGAGGATACACTTTTTCATATGCAACAAACCGTTGTACCAATGGAACCACCAAAAGAGGAAATCGCATTGTCTAAATTGTAATATTTCACAAAAGATTATGCACCTTTTTATTATGTCAATGGCTGTTTTGTACGATAAATATCATTGCAGTAATGAAAAAAAACTTAATATATGGTAAATACCAGTGGCACAAATATCGCAAAAACTATACCCTATCTCTTTTATATATAAACCAATAAATTTACAATACCGTCAAATGTCCAAATGCTATTATTAACCGCATAAACTTATACGAAATATCACGTAAAAAATAAATAACTCATTAAACTTAAAATTCTGTTTCTGTTAAATAGAGGACATAAATTTCTTTGTTCACTCTCTTTCTTTTTTTCACTTTCCCTCTACCTTCTTAAAAAAAACTTAAAACATGTTATCATTTACTATGGATCAAGAATCTTTTGCATTAGATGAATCAAGACCAAACTCAACCACCAATGTTTTTGGCATAATACAAATCCAATCCAAACCTTTGTGTTTCATACCTCCTGTTTGGACTCAAGTACTCTTAATTGGAAGAGAAGAAATAGCAAGTACAAGTCGTATTATCGTCAATGATACATATCAACTCTCAAGTAGTCCTGATGACTGGTGTCTTATGTTATCAACAAACTCTTCTATTGATACGACCGATAATGTGTACAATTTACCTTTTAGCCTCTCAGTTCCGAATAGTCTGCCTGCTTCGTTTCAGATTCAAAATCAAGGGCCTTTTATTTGTTGTGGTATATACTATACGTTGGAAGTGAGAGTATCCACCATGGATCAAGGTGTTATTCAATCTATACAGTTTTACAGATCTAACAAGAATAGTAACTTAATTGAAGGAGAAGAATGCGATATACCAAAACGAGTATTTTGGGGAATCACGAAACAATCAAAGCAAAGATGGCAGTACGAACTAGAATTTCCAAACACCTTTGATCTTGTCAACTGTAAATCCGGAAGTGTGTCTGTTCGGTTACGGTCCGTTTCTGGTCAGGAAATGAAAGGCGATTGTTGCTTAATTGGATGTCAAATTATTCAATCAATTCATTTGGAAGGGTAAATTTACTTATTGTTTATATGAAACCTTGTACTTTTATTTACCTCTCATTATAGTTATAAGAGTCACATTCAGGTACTAGCAACATCAACAAAACTTATAACCAATCCAAACAAAACTTGGAAACAATCTTGCCAAGTGGATTTCGATCTAAACTCATCGATATTCCCCACAGTGGATAACCAAAGACTTGGTGTCGAGCACTATGTTCGAATCACCGTCGAGTTTTGTAGCACTTCGGGTAATTCTGACTGCAACATGGATCTGCAATTTCCTGTTGTGTTTACCGGCTGTGCATTGTTATCATCGCAGCGGAAACCAGAAAGCGCTAGCGTCACAAGAGCAGTTTCAATATCATCGTGTTCAAGCTTTGGCGAACTCTCAAGTCATGACAGCGCCATTGATATACCCTCTTTCAAAACTATTTCTAGTTATTTACATTCTTACAAACTTAAAATTTAACCGCCCTTTTTTCTTTTTATAACCCTCTTGCAGAAATCCATGCTTTTTATTTATAAAGATTGATTAAAAATCACACTGAGCGCGTGTGGGACAAAAAAAAAAAAAAAAAAAAAAAGCCACATATGCTTAGGGCGGAGGTCTATTTGCGTTTGTGCCACAGTTGTCTATTTCTTACCATTTTGCCTTCTATTTTCCAAAAAAAAAAAACTGCGTTCTGAAGGGAGAACAATAGCCCGTTTATTAGAAAACACCGGCCCGTCTAAACCCGCTTTATCATGTTACCGCGCGTAGTGATACTATAGATGATCGTGGTATTTGATACATGGTTGTACACTATTCAATGAGGTTTATTGTATGGTCTAAAAGTGAAGCAGGGGATTTGTGTATAGTATGAAAGATGAAATGATATGAAAATGTGATTAATGGCGGAGGGTTCCTAGCATAATATGCAGAGAAAATTAGCTATACTCGATGATTTTATATGGGTTTCCAGTTTTTTCGAGAAGTGCAGTCCAATATGACTCTATTTCAAATTGATAATTGAAATGACCACCAAAATCACACTCTAATTGATCAGGATCGATGTAATCTTGTATATGAACCATCTCATTACTTAAGCTCTTTGTTTCTTTATCATCCTTTCCATCAATGACAAACTTGATTTTGTTCTTTGTAACAGGATCCATAAATGGCGAAATAACTTTAAAAGTAGCAAGGAAAAACCATGGTGCTATTATAAAAAAAAAGGAATGGCAAAGTCAGCAAAAAATAAATAAAAAGAATCTGTACACATGTACGCCCTACTTACATTTCACAACAAAGGCTACGCCCAATCTTTCAGGATAATGATTACCCAGAATATCCAAGAATTTCTTACATGTGGAGACACTTGGATTGTGGGCCGCAGAAGAATCTTTAAAGTCCACAATGATTGCTAAATTTTCTACTAATTTGGGCATTAAACGAATACCGCGTTCTAAGCAGTAAACAATGTGTTTAATTTGGCGTTCGGCATCCTTGGAGTTTTGTAGGCGAGGTCTCATTATCCAAACAGGTCTACCGCACTTATCAAAGCCATTGAAGTACATTTTACCAGTTTCGACCTATTTAAGAAATCGTCATTAAAAATAAAAACTTTTTTCCGAAAAAAATCGTGTGCGAAGGTAAATATTATCTCAAGGGACCATAAACACACACACACACAATCCCATACATACCTCTGGTTTAATATAATCAGGGTCAAGTTCATCAGGACGATAATCACGTCTCCAACGGATTGAATTTTCTAACATGGTTTTTGCTTGCTATTCATATGATATTAATATCTCAATATATGGATTAAAAGAGAGAGCTGTTTTACCTCAAAATCCCACTTTCTTGCACGCATGTATCTTTTTAATGTGTTATCAGTAACAAACCCTTTTTCACTGGGATAATATTCGTGAGTTTCAGGAAGCATAATCGATTGAACGTATTCTCGAAGACGGCCGAGTTTTGTTTCTTGTTCGGTGTCCAAAGCTGCAGGAGCGACGGGTGAAAAATGGGCAGGAGGTGTCAACTTGGGTTCGTGTAAGACCGGTCCATGTTCTTCTGTAGGTGAAGGCGTGCGAGATTTTAATCCGGCAGTAGAGTTAGACTTGAGTCTGTTAAATACGTTCATAGTTAAGGTAAAGAGAGGGTAAAGGAAAAAACTTTTTTTTTGCTAAAAAAACAATCACTATTTATGTGACGATCGCTAACCCACAATATCAGGAAACCCTAACTGCGGTTCATTATTGGCTGGGTCGTGCTTCAGAATTAAGCGCCGGAAGTATTAGATTACCCGTTGTTACTAAATGACCCTTTTTCCGAACCCATAGGTGATCTCAAACGTTTATTTTATTTTAGATTGATCAGCGCTTATCTTAATGTAATTGCCATCTTTTTTGGCTGCCCTTATGAAACAAGAAAGGGGGAATAAGACTAGGCGTGTTTAGTGTTTACTGTGCTTGACCCGAAGAAAAACCAGTCCAATCTTAGTCATGCATCTCCCTCTTCCCCTTTTTTGTAATTTCCCTCAATGCTATTCTAAATGTAGATATCATGCTTCATTTGGAACGTGCTTTTTATGCATAAAGCTATTCAAGTAAATGATGTAAAGAGTACATAATATTACCGGGGAACACGGCAATGGTATAGTTCATCGTCGACTCCGAAACCTCGTAAAAAGCTCCGTTAGAAACCTTAATTCGCATTGGTAATCTGTCCCGAATAGATGCGAAAAGTTATTTTGTGTGACAGCACAAAAAAAACAATCCCTGCAATGCACTGACACTAACCTTGGGACGCGATATTGCTTCATTCATAACAATATACGAAAGGCCTAAAAAAAAGAGAGGTGTCATTTGTCGAATAGGTAACACTTTTTTGGGCTCCAAACGTGCTTAAACACTCTACCGTCGACACAAATGAGATGCTGTGTTTTATCATTTAAAACTCAAGTAAGGCGTTCCTGGATTTTTAGTATTCTACAATTATCAATGGTACGGCCTTTCGAGCCAATATTTTGCTTTGGTCAAATACCGTTGCAATCATATTCCAGCTCTGCTAGTAATCTCATATTCACTTTGGAAAATATGTTTTGACAAGAATAAATCCAAAGCATTGATCAACGACATCTTTGCCCAATAGGATCTTCGGGGTCTAGTATCAGCGGTTGGCAAGGACTAAATTAATCCAATTTAGTGTTAATCTGGATCTTTACATAACATACTGTTTATAGGCACATCGCATTACTAATTCTTTCATTTTAAATTCGACACAAATACCAGCTTTTAAGATCCTCTTTAAAGAGTAGTTGAAAATTTCATGAATTTGCTGCTTATCATCGAATGACAAACTGGCCGCTGTGGTTGTTGAGCTTGCCTCGGATTTATTTGCGTGGTCATGGTTGGGGCTGTCACTAGGTTCTGCATTCTTACTTTCAGCAACCTTAACCATGATGGAAGTCCAATTTGGCTTCGACAGTGTCTAAAGTAAATCAAAATTTTGTTAAGCTGTATGTAGTATAATAAAAATTACTGTATTATCGGTCCAACTCACCAACATGTTATTCGTCTGACTGGCGACAGTTTTTATACGTTAATTCCAGTCTTTTGTGAACTTATCAGATGTAAAAGGTTCTTAAGACGTTATCCAATTTGGCTATAATATTTTTTAAGGAAAGGATCCCTCCTTCGTTTTTTAGTTCCATTATAACACGTTTGATCTCTTTGATTTGAAAAGTTAATGATTTTGAGCCTTATTGAAGCTTGCGTTCACTCTACTTAATCAGAGGTGCTATTGGCAGCCTTTTTGAAGTTGTTACGTTCTGTTTTACAGAATATCTTGAAAAGATCATTTTCTCTTATAGATATGAAGAAGAAATCGTTGTTTGAATATACATAAAAAATAACATAACATGTCTATTTGATGTCTGTATCGTAGGCGGTAAAACTTCAGCATTTTTTTTCACTATTTGAGGTTTTTTAGCGCTAAACTCAACTATCAAAAGTGATTTAAGAGAGCCATATGGTCTCTGAAACCAATCGGACTATATTGAGATTAATCTAAAAGACAATCATTTTGTATAAAAAGAGTTTTTATACATTAAATGTATAAACGTGGCGGAACTTATTAATCTCTTTGTCAATCTATTCAAAACCCGTTCGTACCTGCGTAACGTATTATTATACACTATTTTCAGAAATTATTTGCGCACTCTCGGAAAAAAATTTTACGCATGAAAATATTAATTTTTTGCGCATGTTTAAAAAAAAAATTTGCGTACAAGCCCAAAAATAAACTACGCTTAAAAAAGTTATTTTTTTGCGTAGTAATAAATTAAAAATTTGCGCCCTTCTTGAAAAGCTTTTTGTCTAAAAATTAACAAATAATGAATAACTTTGTACACGAAGACGGTCAAGGAAATCTTTACAATGACGAAGGTTTAGAAGTTGCAGTTGTTGAAATGGAGGTTGATGAAGAGATGTTTCCACTTGAAGTAGCTTCACATTTTGACAATTATATAGACCTGAAACCTCCTGAGAGAGAAATAAGGAAGCCTTCAGCACAATCGAAGCAATCTGCTGAAACTAAGGAGAAATCTAGCAGTTACCAACACTACAAGGATACAGAAAAAGAGCAACTTATCGACTTGGTCATCAACAGAGGTATGAGTGCTCGAGCAGCAGCTATAAAACTCAATATTAAGCCACGAATTGCTCAACTTTGGGTCAAAAAAGATAACGAAAACCCTAAAGTACATTTCGAGAGGGAGATAGGTAGCGGTAGACCTGTTGGGAGACCAGCTAAATTGGGCCCCGAGCATGAGACGTTTTTGACGGAACTAGTAGATGAGCAGCCATCTTTAGTGTTGGATCAGATTATGGATAGCCTTACAAATCAATTTACAGGTCTTCAGATTTCAAAAACTGGCTTGTATACGTTCGTAACAAAAAATTGCAGGATCAGTCTTAAAAGAGCTCATTTTCACTCAGTCGAAAGAAATAGTCCTGAAAAAATCGAAAATAGATTCAACTGGGTGAGTAAGTGGAACGAAACTGATTTGGATTACATGAGTAACTGCGTCTTTATCGATGAAGCCGCATTTCACATTAACATGAAAAGATCTTTTGCATGGTCGCAGGTAGGCACTCGTGCGGTAGTCAAGGTTCCTAAAACAAGAGCACGAACAACGACCATCTTAGGAGCTATATCTCCTCATGGTGTTGTGAATATAACCGTAAGACTACCAAGAGCATTAGCGGCATCTAAGAAACGAAAAACCACTGGAAATGCCAATAAGTCAGCAAAACCAACAACGGGAACGGTAACGGGTCATTATTTTAACTTTTTGAGCAGTACCATGGATATTATGGATACACATGAGCAATTTAAGGGAAATTACTTGATTATGGATAATGCACCAATTCATACAAATACCGAGATCCAGAAGTATGTTGAAAGCAGAGGTTATGGTTGTGTATATCTACCACCATACTCACCAGAACTTAATCCCATTGAACAATTCTGGTCGGTCTGCAAAAGTAAGCTTAAGAGAGTACCTCTTTTAGATGAAGAGACGTTATCTACAAGAATCGGCGATGCATGTAACCAGATTTTGTTTAGCGATTTAAGAGGGTTCTGTCAATATTCTATGTCTAAGTTCGATGACTGCATTCAACGAAAACCGATTTAAAAATAAACATGAAAATTTACGTATTTTACGCATTCTCAAGTTACGCAATTAATTAAATTTATTATACGAAGTTTTTTTTTTTTTTTTGCGCAATTTTTTTTTTTAAACATGCGCAAAATTATGATGATTTTATGCGCAAAATTTTTTCCCAGGAGTGCGCAAAAAATTACTGAAAATAGTGTACAGAGGGTATCATTTAATCTAGAAAACCAAAGGGACATCAAAAAAAAAATATACACTATTTATAATCATGTGCCATTGAAACCACAGAAATTAAAAATGAGTTAAGAGAAAGAAGGACCGTAAGTTCTTTTTTTTTTTTTGCCGTTCAAAAAAGATGGCTACTTTCAGCTCGGCGGTAAGGGATTTGGTTTTGAACATATTGGCGGTTCTCATGAATTTGCTGTTCTTGCCCGTTGCTTTTTGTAAATGTATCATTGTTAACACTCAGAAAATCATACCAAAAGTTGTTGCAAGGTAAGCCGTAACTGATGTTTTCTAGCCCAATAGTGTATTACTATTCATCAGTGCTGGTATTAGAGATGCATTTGCATATGCATTTATCAAAGATAAATATTCGTTGATTCTGTTGGCTCGTAATCTAGGTAATATAAGATAAATGTTTATTACTCACAATTTCAAATATCTTATTTTTAACAGAACGTTTAGAGAATGTTGCTGAAGCACGTAAAGAGCTTGGTACTCTTGATGTAAAGATAGTTCAATTGGATGTTGCCGACTTTTTCGATAAAACGACCATTGAACTTGATATTGACTTGTTTATTGCAAATGCAGGTGTCGCACACATTGTCAACATATCGCTATTATACCAAGCAGAACAATACTTCGGATTAATACGTTAGACACCATCATTGGTATGAACTCTGTGTTCAAAGCGTTTAAAAAAAGTAGTGTTTCGTCTGTTTTCGATTTTATTAACCCACCTGTTATGCTTCGTTATGGCGCTTCGAATATAGCTATGATGAGTTATACAAGTAGTCTACGTGCATTAGGGAATGCTCATGGCATCACTGTCAATACTATTGTACTGGGTTTTATACAAACAACAATGACTGCTACCTTTGATGACAGCTATCAGCCTTTTGTTGTTACTCCGGAATATCTTGCATGAAAGGTGAACTCGGATTTAGCAAACGAAGTGCCTTTAATATCGTTTCCCCTAATTCAGTACCTTCCATTCGGTACCGTTGCCTCATTAATCCATGCTGCTAAGCAAACCATACCAGAATTGATAAACAGGTACGCGGGTGATGAATTACAAAGGGCAGCGGACGCAAAGTATGTCATTGCAAATAAATCACAATAATTTATTAATACAATAAAAAAAAGAAGTTGGGTCAAATTCCAGTCTGATCCAGTATTTACAGTGGAAATGTGTGTGGGTAGGGGAGGAAGGAAGAAGGAGGTATATAAAAAACCAAATAATAAAGAGAGAACAAAAAAAAAAGTTAGAGAAAGACCGGCAATCTTATAACGCTACGGTGGAGGAGAAAGACGAGGGGGACTTGTAGGTTGTTTTTTACCCTTGAGCATATTTTTAAGTGCACGTAAAGCAAACACAGTTAATCCGATACCAATCCAATCTTCGTCATGAAGGTCACGAAGGTCGCCTACGGTCATGATATCTTGATCTTTTAACTTGTTTGCCCATTCCTGTGCCTTATCGATATTTCGGTGGCTTGCAATGGCGCAATCTCTAACGAACAATTCTATATCCGTATCGTCGGCGTATTCTACATGTAATACATTAACATCAAATAAACATCAAGTTCAGTATTATTCAATACCTTCAAGTATTCTAGAAACAAGAGCTTCACGAGTAAGAGAAGCGGTCGAGGGAGGAGAAGGAGAATCGTATTCTAGCTTTTTAGCAGGTTCGCTTCTGACACTTGTATCACTAGAACTTATAGGAGTATCTATTGTAGCAGATCTTATCAGACGAGAGGTATCAATCTTGAGCTCACTTTCAAATCTTGGATTCTTTCCTAATACTTCTAATTGTTCAGTTGTTAATTGTTGGGTCTCTTTGATTTCACGTAGACTTCGAACAGCGTCCCGGTATCTGTTTTCTGCAGTTCGAGCACGGGACTCGTATCCGTCACACTTGGATTCTACCTCCAACACATGTTCGGCTGCACGTTCCAAATCTTCTCTTGTCTTTTCAAGTTCAGATCGAATATCGCTTTCTCTTCTCCAGACCGAATCCTTTGAATCGTCATCCTGATCATTTTCACTGGAAGTGTTGTTGGGTTTTTCGATATCTCTCAAAATACGGTTGATTTCTTTGGTGATATGATGCTGATATCTGTCTGGCAAGACTTGTTCTTCAATCTAAAGATACAATGAAAGGGTATTAGCTTTATTTAGGAGACTTAATGTCGTACAAAATTTACCATTTCACGAACTACTTGTTCAGCTGTATCTGTCTCCACATTAAAATCAAACTTAACCGAAAGTTTATCCATGCCCTTAAAGACAACTTGCAACGTTAAATGCACTTGGGCAGGATCAGCAGCTAATAAGACAACATCGGGTTCGACAGCAAGAAAAGTATGCTCAAGAATATCCTGAGCGGACATACGTTCATTCTCATCGCCCAAGCAATTATCAATGATATGACGGACTTCCTCACTAGAAACTTCGCACAGACTAGCAGGTTTTACACCAGCCGAAACTTTCTTGTAGATTTGGGCAGCGTTTTTGCATTCGCCATAAGGGTAATTACCCGTTACCATCTCCAAAAGACACATACCAAAGGCATATATATCGACCTTTTCATTGTAGCCTTGTTCTTCGTACATTTCAGGCGCCATGAATTCTGGGGTCCCGATTATGGTGTATTTCTTACCCATCTTCATTTCGGCTGTACCCATATCACCAATCTTGACCTCACCATGTGCACCGTTAATAAAGATGTTATCACATTTGATGTCACGATGGATAATGGGGGGATTATAACCATGCAAATAAGCTAGTCCTTTCAAAATCTGTCTTGACCATCGTTTGACAATCTTGATATTGGGCAGACTTAATTTGCGAATATATTCTCGAAGGGTACCGGAAGTCATCAATTCTGTTACAAAAACAAATTCATTTTTTTGATACCAAGCGTCATGAAAGGCAATGATGTTGGGATGTCGAACTGATTTAAGGATTTCGATTTCATGTTCCATTTCTTTATTGTCAATCGATTTCGTTGCTTGCATTGTGTTCCATGCTACTTCGTAACCTTCCTCACGATCGATGGCTTTATATACTACTTTATAAGCACCTTTACCTAATAACGTATTGAGGCGAACATAGCGTTCGTTGGGCGAGACTTCAACTACTTTCTCGGTATCATGAGAACGTGATTGATCGATAATTTCATTGACAAGAGTCATGCCGCCTGTTCTACGTGGTTGTTGCATTGATTGATACAAACTTTCATCGGAATCATTATGATAGCCTCGCGACTGGTCTAATGGGTCGTCATCGAAATTGGCAACTTCGTCTTGGAATGTGACAGATGGGGAGCCTGACATTTTTATATAAAAGGGGGTTATTTGTTAAGGAGTGGGGTGGTTTACAGAAAGAAAAGAAAAAAGAAAAAAAAGTGACAGGTGAGTCTTAGAGGGTTAGTTGAACAGAACCACACTATTTTTTAATGCTAGTTTATTGTTCTTGTTCTTCTTTTGCTCTCTGTTTGTCGATAAAAAAGGTTGGAAAGGAAGAGAAATAAAAAAGAGAAACAGAATCCTTATTTCACCCCAGAATGATGACGTTAATATGTGACTTTCGAAATATTATGTAAGACAGCACATTCGACACTCATTTAGCACAAATGCTTCAAACAAAATAGGCTATCAATGTGTACATGCGTTTTAGGATAGACTTTATTGATTGCAAGTTGTTTTGGGTGCGCTGTGTCAGCAATAAAATTCTCTTTTTTTCTGTCTCGTTAATTCCGTGTACTAGTTTAAAAATCATCTCAATGTGGTGATATCAGCATATTCTATATAGCAATTGAATATACAGTGTATTTATATACATATATTGGCCTACCGACACAATAAGGTTGATATGAATTCAAAGCAAAATAAAAAACACATCGATTTATAAGCCTGATAAGTGACTGGTGATATTATATGTACTGAGATGAACAATGAAACATACACACCGCAAGAGTATAGCTGTTGCAGTGTTTTAGTCTAAAATGAGACGATTTAAAAAAAAAATTAGACACTGCATAAAATAAATGAGATAATTACAGATTTTTTTGGGGACAAGTGAACAAAATATAAAAGACAACTGACTTTTTTTTTTGTAGACACAAGCCAAAAAAAAGTAGATGGAAACACAAAGACTTACCCTGTATCGTGGATTAATGTAGCGGTAACTACAAAGAATGTGTTGGTTTTTTAGTGGGACGGCTACTACTAGGTAATGCAATCCCCTTTCTTTTGGGAGCTGTCTTCAGTCTGCAAAATCTTGCCATTTTCGCGCAGCTCAAAAAGGATATGTCGGAAATTCAATGTAGCAGCCATATCACGATTCCAAAGACGATGGAAAAGAGTCTTGTCAGAGGTCATGAACTCCAAACATTTTTGGTTTTTGCACCTAAATCAAAACCATTAAACTTTTAGTTTTCTTTTTTGATTTTCACATAAAAAAAACTTTTACCTTAAAAGGCCATGACATGTAACAGTGGGATACTTTTCTCTTTGAAAAGGTCTAGGGTTCGGTACTTTTCTGAATTTTTCCAGCTTGCCGTTCTCACAGGCAGGACAAAGACTAGAAGTTTTGAACTCGTCAATTAAATACACCTGGAAGCCTTCTTTTGCTAGCATTCTTCTAATTCCGATACCTTTAATGGGCTCATGGAACTTCACATTTACGGCAGACCAGTTACTAACGACTATCACAGTATCATCTCCAAACTTGGATCGAAGATTTCTGGCTAGCCGTTTGTCTGATTGCTGCTGATTTATGTAACTTGAAAGTTTCATTTTTCGGAACGGTAAACAATTAATTTCCCGGTTTTCTGCAGCAGGTACATCTTCATTTGAATAATAGTTTCTCAAGACCGGTGTGACGTTGGCTCTCTCCTGAAGGTATTGAACAAACTTATCTCCATTGACTGTTGAAGATTTATGATTCGACAACGACAATTCGGCAGCTATAATTTCATCGGGCTTTAATCTTTCACGGAGTTTCTTGAATTTTCGGAATTTAGTTTCAATAGCTCTTTGGTTACTAGTGTATCTGTACGTTCTTTTATTTTCCATAGTGCTTTCCTCGTGCATGCAATAGAGGATGTCGCGACGACCAGTATCAACCAACACACACTAGACAACACTAGACAACAGCTCTTCTTTTTCCAAGTTATCAACATACTGGAATTCCTCTTCAACTTCCTTTGTTTTTCTATTATCTCCACCACTACCATCTTTCTTTGTGTCAAGATTTTGCTTCAATATAGACACACCAACACCATCAGTAAATAGCATACCTCTAAACCTCATTGCTTTTCTTTCACCTTGTGGCTTCATTGCTTTTTTTGTAGAATCAAGGACAGTTCCCCATACTACTTCTTTGTCCAAATGACTGATAACAGGATTCTTCAAAATTTGGGTGTTTAAAATAAGAGTATCGATTGTCATATAGGACGGTATGAATGTTCTTCTCAATGGAAAGCAGTTGAAAGATTTGCCTTGAAGGATTTCACACATACTTGAAAGTTTATAATAAGCTTTTAAATGCTTCAGGGTGTTTGCTTTACAGTCATAGTAGATAGAGTCTTTGGTAAACTGATAATCTTTAGGATAAGCGCTAAAGAGGTTGCGAATCATATCGACATCATGGGAAGATAAAAATTCTTTTGGTAGGCCATCTGTCGTATTTGAGTACGATTCATTTAAGAATAAATAAATAAATCGTATAAAATTATAAATTATAAAATAAAATATCTTTGAATGTTGAGTAATAGCATACATATGTATAATACTACACAACTACCTCTACCTCGAGTACATACTTCTATATAAAAGGTGGCATGATTGGCTTAAATGGATATAGGGATAAAAGTTGCATATAGAATACACAACTGAGTTACTATACCTAAATTGGAAAACTAAAAACCCACTCCAATTAAATCAAGAATATAAAAAAGAGAAATCTAATAATGATAGTCCCCTCTATGGATTAGCTACCCATCGAGAGAATAGAACAGCTATCATTATCAATGGTTCATTTATTTATATATTGATACAAATTATACGACTGATAAGTGTATAATAGAAATAGTGCATAATCAAATGGATGCCTACTTTCTGCAACCAAACATACAAACATCGATAAGATGTTCTATATTTGGGATCATATCTTATTCATTCACAGATGGGTTAAAAGAACCCGTTGAATCAATAAGAGGTCAAACATTACAAATATGTTCTGCCGAAGCCAATTAACCATAATTCATATTATGCCCCTTTTGACAGCTACCGTTACACATTATCTTACTGGTTCTTTCTACTCCGAAAAACACAATAAGAAGTGTTCCCGGATCCTTTGATCTAGGACAATGTTAATTGAAGTCAATTCTAACGAGTAGAATTCATTTAACAAAAGGCGGGAAACTGAGTATAGATTTATTCCAAAACCAGAAAGGTTGACTCACTAACTTCCAGGGGCAGTTGTTCAATATAAAAGGATTGATTATTTTATAGCAGCAGAGTTCTTTGAGTTTATTTTTTACCTACAATAAAAAATATACATTTATCTCATTATTTTTACCTTGTAATATTTTATCAAATACCACACCATCGATTTTTCCAAAAGAAATCATCGCTTTGATTTTATTACATTGATCAACAATAGCATTTACTGCCTCCATCACTTCTTTTTCCGAGTTCCCTTTCTTCTTCATTTCAACTTGTGTTGTCTCTATTCGTTCATTCTTTCTTAAAAGTATATTTAAGAACATACGTAGCTTGTTTCCGAATTGTAAAGAGATTCCGTTCAGGTACGCTGTACTTATTTTTGTTACTTCATACGAGGCTATTTGATATGCATATTTCAAGTTGATTGGCTCATATGAACTATGTTGAAAATATAAGTCTCGATGTTTGTTGATAAGTTCTCGGTAGATGGCTGACTTTGTGGACTTTGTTTGTCTAGTTGGTTTATAGCTTTGAAGAAGTGATAGAAAGACTTCTCTGTAAAAGTCAACATTGGCAAAATCCTCAAGGGCAAAGCCAGGATCATTTTCCAGCTCTTGAATGAAGATGTACTTCAAAAAGGCAAATGTATGCGTTACAATAGTATGAACAGTGGATACAAGTGTCCTGAGTAGCGAAACATACTGTGGCTTCCACCCAATACCAGTGATTGAGCTTTTAACTGCTATGATTTTTAGAGGAGGTTCCATAAAGAAAAGGAAGAAAAAAAATGAATTGACATCATTTCTTTTATTTATATATGATTTATTTCATTTAAATCACTGCTTTATGTGATTTCTTTTATTTATATCATTGTTTTATGTGATTTATTTAAAAAAATTGTTTTGGCTTGTGCCTACAAAAAAACACCCTTCAGTCTAACTTATTCTCCAAAACAATCTTAAATCGTCTCATTTATTTTATGCGGTGTCTAATTTATTTTTTTAAATCGTCTCATTTTAGACTAAAACACTGTATAAATGATGAGTAATCGAACCATCTAACATCGTGGGAATAGATATGACTCTACTGTACAGATGTAATATAGTGAATTAAAAATAGCTACCTTGTATATAGAGACCATGTAATTGTATGTAGAAAATGATCACTTAATAATGAATAGACCAAAAAAGGACCTTCAGCATTACTTTATTTTTTTAGTGAGAACCTCAGTTTTTTCATACAATGTAAAGAAGAAGACAGCTACTAGATTAAACAAAAAGCATCTCCATCCCTCCAATCTTGAAAGATTTTCTGATGCAACGGAAAGTTAATCATTTATTTTCGAAGAATCTTGTTATGAAGGGGTTATCGGATTTATTGATGGTACATTGAATGGCGTAGCGCGTCCTGTTAAATATCAGGAATACGTATACAATGGTCATTATTTGTATCACAAATAAAAAGTAAAATTGCAGAACAATTCAATCTATAAATATGTAATTATTTGAGATACCATGATTTAAAGTATCAGGGTATCGTTACGCCAGACGGAATAACTATTAGTTTGAGCGGGTCATTTCCAGGATCTGTCTATGACCAGAGTATGCTGTTTTATAGCGGAATCATTGAGGAACTTGGGGAGTATCTAGACTTAAGAAACAATGGGGGAAGGCTGTATACTATTTATGGCAATCCAGCATAAAGACCATACGACATTCTGATCAAGCCATTTAGAAACACTAAGTTTGTAGCTAATTGACCATTGTAATAGCGAGTGCATAATTCATTTTCTCATCTATATTATAAGCCAGCAAATGCCAAGGGTTGAAAAAAACGCGAACTACGTGATGTCGATACTGCGAATTGCAGCTGAATGGGAAGTTGGGCACCTTGCCCTTTTGTTTTCTTTTGTCAAATACAGGCAAGGACAAAAGACATTGCTTAGCAGATTTTTACAGTTTCATGTAGCAGCATCACTTATAAAAAATATTTATATTTGTATAAACAGTAGTAAGAAGCTCCAGGCACTTGTGAACCACGATGGTGTGTTTTCTCTTATCCGGGTTTATTACACAAACGACGAGCCTTACTTTGCTGAAAACGAGGTAAATCTTAACAGCATAAAAATTTTAGCAGTAGTAGGGTTCCAACTTAATATTGTTTTTAGTTTGGTGGATCTTCTACTCAACCTGAAAACAGACAAGGCTTTGGAAAGTGGTCTCCCTCAAATTTAGTTAAAACAGAAAGGTACGCGTATTTGTGTGAGAGATGGGTAAATAATCTATTATTATCTATTTTGTTGCACTTTGAAAATACCATTCAAAGTAGAGTTATTAGGGGCAGGATCTAATCCCAACAGTGTTGTTAAAAATCCATACATTTCAATATTGAAAAAAGGATCTACTACACTTCCTTGAACGTAGTTTTTATCGATACCAGGACCTCTTGCAGCAAAAATAGCTCGCATCTCTAACGCCATATTATCATACCCATGAACTCCATTAGGTCCATATTTTCCCGTTTTTGTATTATAATCCGTACTATGAATAATAAGGTATCCAACATCCGGTATCATCACAATAGGTGCAACACGTTCGGTAGCATCATAATGAAATCTTGATGGCATCTCCTCACGCTTATAGACTTGAAAATGACAATCTTTGTTTTCCTGTGTGTATTTGTATATCTCGTTATAGATTTGATCAATGGCGTGATCTGGAGCATCGTCCTTGGGCCGAAGTCCTAATAATGGCCAAGCCTCTCTTTTACGTAAAAACGATTCTGATTCAGCAGAAATAATCTCGTCATAAAATATAAGCCTTGATCGGTCTGATTGCGCCATACCATGATCACTAACGACTACAAGATGTACATGTTTCTCTAAATTTCTCTGTGCTAAACCAGACATCAAATGTCCCACGGCATCATCCATAGCTGATAATACAGAGTTCAGCTATTATACAAGGAGTATGGTTAGCTATTGGGTTTGAATTACCGCATGATAAGTTACCTGGTTTCCTTCAGGGCCGCCTCCATGACCTTTTTGGTCAATCTGTGGGATATAAATGGAAATTGACTGTGGTCTTTCATGAGCAGGTAAATCCAACCAGCCTAATGTGATGTCCATTTTATCAATAGCGGTAGTTGCTCTTGTGTACGGAACGTAATAATCAGGCGATACATGATTGATAGGAACATTGGATCCAGGCCACATAATGACAGCTGATTTCTTGCCCTGATTTTTACTCGTGACCCAAATCGGCTCACCGCCCCACCATTTAGGATCCCCACTGATGGATGCATTTTTATGTATAAACTCTTCTCTAAGCGCAGGATCATAAAATTCGTTTGCAACGATACCGTGTGCTTCTGGATACAATCCAGTGACTAAAGTCCAATGGTTTGGAAATGTTATAGACTTTTGATGTGCATGAATATCAAGTGAATTACATTTGTATACAAGAAACTTACAGGAAAAGAAGGGTTCATGTATTCAGCTCGAATTCCTTGCTCCGCTATCAGGGAGAAGTCATTAGTGTGATTTTTTGTGTGTTGTTTATGCATGGACAAACCTAGCAAATGAATGTTTGGTGTAACTTTTCGGTCCAAGTAATCATTTCTAAACCCATCCAGAGAAATATAAATAACAGTAGCATCAAAATAGGCTGTACCGTTATAATATAAACCATTTTTTTTCGCACTTGTACTTTCCAACTCATTCATAACAACCTTTGTGAGACCTGTAAAAAGGCCAACCACACAAAGCAAAAGCAACATGTATTTCTTGAAAGAAAAAAAAGCAAGAGAATAAGCATGTGCGTTTTTTTCTAATTCATGTATTTCTCTGTACCAGTGAGACTAGCTTGTACCATTTTTGTGTATCTTTAGACTTTGAATTGTTGTACCATTCATCGTCATTGATTCCCATTTCAATGACTTGACTCAAGAGACCATCGTTTTCTTGAAAACTCTGGTCATGAGCAAACACTTTATCGTCTCCTCCTTTTCTAGCCAAACTCTCGGCCGCCAACATTCTAAAGTCCTGATGACTCTTTCTTGTTCGCATCGAAAGTGAGTATTCAGTCTTCTGTAGCTTTGGAGTTCCAGGCCTTGACATTTGTTTACTTTTTTAAAAAGAGAGAAAAAAAGGATTAATTTTTTCTTTTGCCGTCCTTTCTCTTTTTTATTGTTACAAACAGAATGAAATTGAAACATACTCGTAATGTCTTGCATCTTGCTATTACAGCAACTACAGTAAGTTTTTTTTTTCTGAGCAAAAAAGTAGCGACCGATATATAATTGGGCTTATGGGTTTCTATAAGGCTTTGCGCGTAGTCATTTATATTGCAGAGGATAAAATTGATTGGTATAATGAAAATGATTTGCACGCACTGGTATTGGATGCTCTGTATCCAGTGGTGATCAACAATATCATTGTAGATCAAGGTGCTGACTTGAACAAGAAAGCAAAAGACGAGAGGGATCATCGGGTCATTCAAAGTAAAGAAACAAGCAGTAACGTTTTTAATGGCAAGTAATAATCATTTTTGTAGTGGAAGGATTTCGTATAGTGTATAGATTTACGCAGCGAATCTCGCAGCAAACATTAATAGAAACGGTACGGGGAGGATGACATATACTGTGCCTCGACTGACAAGAAGTAAAATTTAGGAAAAAGAATTTGAATTTTCCTCTGGCTCAGAAGAAGGTGAAGAAAAGCCTGTAGTGAAAACCAACTACAAACCATTGTTTGTTTATCCACATCAATTATTAATTTCCGTAGATGATGAATTGTTTATGAACAGTACAAAATCATTGGATTCTTATTTCGAAATACTTTGAAACTATTCTTTTATTAATAAAAAGCAATCGAATATGTATTGTAAATCATAGTGTTAAAGGAGGGTATCGAAACTTATTGATTTACAACAAAAGCAAATAGTTTCTTTTTAATACTGAAAAAAAAACCAGCTATGATTCTCTTGTTCTTTTTGTCTGGTTTTGATGGCCTATCTCCCCTTCTTCATCACTGCTGATCAAATCAATTACATTTGTGTTTTCCAGTGTAGGTATCACATATCCTTCTTTCTTGACAACATTCAATTCACTGTCCCCATTATTACTATTCGAATCATAGTCATCATCTTCATTGTCCGAGTCAGGATCATCTACCTTGGTGATTTTATAATGATGATGGTCTTCCTTAAATTCAATTTCGGATACGTTTTTAGGTAACGTCTCTAGATGCTTCTCTGTAAAAAAATCTCTTGCCAATAAATCGGGATGCGTAGTGTTGTTACAGTGAGGGCAAATCCAGCTTGGATTTCGGTTATTATTGATGAGTAAATACGCACTAAATTCAAAGCACTGTAAACAATGGGTTAACCATTGGCCTACACACATACACACACATATATATATATATATATACAAATATACAGTTACTTACGTCAACATGTTTACAACTCTTTCCTCGAACTGGCATCTTCATTCTTTTCAATGTGATGGGACATTTGAGACTAAGTCGAACGGATTCTTGAACAATGATAATGTCATCATCATCACCCGATTTACCCAACAAATTATCAATTAAATGTTCAGTTGTTTCAGAGTCAATCATGGTTTGTTTGACTATATCCGTGAGAGAGTTCTCACTATGCCTTTTATGAAGTTGTATACAGAAGTTATACGACTAAGCAGAAAGAAATGAGTCGATGTTTGTTATCTTTTTTTTTCTTTAACCCACTTACACAGGCACATCCCAACTGATGAATTCTCAAATGGTTATCACCCACCCTTACAAGCTTTGTCAAGTCAAATGGAAAATCTTTACCGGTATAATTATTGCTATGACTCCCACGAATTTTTACTTTCTATGTAATGCATATAATAAACCAATTAGTATTATGATTTCCCAAAAAAAAAAAAAAAAAAGCTTGTTTACCTTTTCCAACTGCAGTTCTTTTCCATTCAATTCTACTTTCAGGTTCTGTGGCCAATCACATTTTTTCTCGGGCGTCTTGGTATACCAAGAAGTAAAGATATACGTCAAAGGATATTCACCATTTTCTCCATCCACCATCATTTCCGGATTCACGCATAACTGATCAAACTGTTGACGAGACACAAAAAATGTTTTATTCGTTATATGTTGATCATGTACCAATCGGAATGGCTTCATCGCATACTCTCGACTAAACTTAAACCTCACCTTATCTTTATCTCCATCAAACAGTTTTTGTCGTTTAATTGCTCCTCCTTCTCCTACAGACGGTAAATTAAATCGGGACGCCAAATACCCGCTATTCGTCGCTGGCAATCGTACTAGAGGTGCCAGAGGTGCCATAGGTGTATTATAGCTACTAGCGTTCGTAGGTGTAGAAGGTGCATTATAGATACTAGCGTTCGTAGGTGTGGAAGGTGAGTTATAGCTACTAGCGTTCGTAGGTGTAGAGGGTTCATTATAGCTGCTAGCGTTCGTAGGTGCTGTAGGTGCGTTATAATTACTTGGTCCGCTCGTCACAGGCGAATAAGAAATATTGATGGACACCGGCGTTGTCACTGGATGGTTGGACGTCGCTGAAGGGTTAATGCTTAACTGCGCTGCGGTTCGGTTGGCCGTCGTCGAATTCGTGGTTGGGTTAATCACTTTAGCAATAGCGTTTGCGGCTTGGTTTGCAATGGTTTCAGATGTAGGTACAGACATAAATTGTGGATTCGAGTTGAATAGTTCTAGCATCTGTTGTGCCATTTCTGGTGGCCAAAAAGGGGCTGCCGTGGCAGCTGGGGCAGCAGAAACAGGTGTACTGGGTTGATTATAAAGAGGTTGTGATGCGACAGGCGTGTAATATGGGTTTATACGCTGTTGCTGTAAGTTTTTTAATTGTTGTTGTTGCTGCTGTTGCTGCTGTTGGTGTTGTTGGTTTTGTTGGTGTTGTTGGTGTTGTTGGTGTTGTTGGTGTTGTTGGTGTTGTTGGTGTTGTTGGTGCTGTTGATGTTGTTGGTGTTGTTGGTGTTGTTGGTATTGTTGTTGTTGTTGTTGTTGTTGTTGTTGTTGTTGTTGTTTAAATTGTTGTTGCTGTTGCTGTTGTTGTTGTTGTAGTTGTAGTTGTAGTTGTTGTTGCTGTATTTGTAGTTGTTGTTGTTGTAGTTGTTGCTGTTGCTGCTGTTTTTGCTGTTGTTGCTGTTGTTGCTGTTGTTGCTGTTGCTGTTGCTGTTGCTGTTGCTGTTGCTGTTGTTGTTGTTGTTGTTGCTGTTGTTGTTGTTGTTGTTGTTGTTGTTGCTGTTGCAATTTTTGTTGGAGATTCATCATTTGCTGCTGTTTTAACTGCTGCAATTTATATTGCTGTTGTTTCGCAGTAGTTTGATTAGCCAACTGCTGTTGTAAATGTTGATGTTGATTTAAAATGATTTGCTGCTGTAAAGCCCGTTTCTGCTGCACATTATACATATTGGGTCTGTTTGTATTTGATGGATCATTCAAAGCAGTAGCAGAGGTAACGGGGGATAATCTTTGTTGGACAGGGGAAGCCAGTGGCGATGTGTTAGGAGAATGCGTAGCATCCAAAATGTTTTTCACAAGAGCATTTAAATTCGAGTTTGCGTAAAACCCGGAAGTTGTAGGTGACTGAGGCGTGTTGATGTTTGATCTCATGCTAGTAGGCGAACCTGTTATGTTTGTAGAAGAGTTGCTGGAAGTGACAGAACTTTCACTAGGTCTTCTTACTTGTGTGTTTGTCGCCTCGTAATAATATTTTCTGATGGTGGCTACATGATGGAAAAAAATTTATATCAGTCAATAAAAAAAAGAAACCGCCCCTGGTGGCCCATTTTCACAGCTTTATTTAGAAGGAGGCGAAGACATAGAGAGAAAGCATGATAACAACAAAAAAAAAAGGGGGTTTTTATCCACTTACCTCGTGCCTTGTCTGACAGACGTGCACTTCTCTCATTAGCTGTTCTCATAATTTGCATGCCAGACCAACGACCATGTTCTGCATACTTTTCGTGGATGGCGGTAATACAACCTAACAGTGCCTCCTCATTCAATCGGTTATAAGCACGATCATCGTTGAGCCAAGCCAATAACTCATCACATGCACCACCATAAGAATAAAAAACACGTATTTCATCCTCTAACTCTCGTAGGCGCATGTTATTTTTACGGTAGATCTGTCTATCTAGTTCACTTAGGTTTTGATTAAAAGTGGTTGGATTAGAAGGTTCTACTCCTGCACTCCCAACATGTCCATATTGGTTCCCGTTTGAAGTCATTGACAGATTATTCGTAATTATACTATCTAGTTGCGCTACACGAAAGAGAAAAAAAAAAAAAAAGAAAAAAAAAAAAAAAAAAAAAAAAAAAAAAAAAAACGGTTTAGTATATAACACTACTTTTGTCAAATGCGAAATAACTCTGTTACAATTGCTATATTGCGATAACGAAGGTTGTTCTAGAACCAAGTTAATAACCAGTCTCAATTTCATTCCCCTTCCATTGGGTTCAAGTTACCTGTTCTCGGAAAAGAGTGCTGAGAATTCATTCTGGTCCAAACAGGAAAGAGAGTTTTTTTCTTCAATAAAAAAAATGTTGTCAAATTTTTTGCTTTGCGTCATCTCAAGGTTGCATTTAACAGCGATTGGACCTGAGAAATTCTCGGACGCTGATTGGATGGTACGAGGCAACTAACTGCCTTTTTATATCAGCCTTAAAGGGAAAAAGTACGTGTATGTCATTTTATGTTTAATTATTTTATTTAATCCTTTTCTACAATTCTTTGTAAATGATCTTCAATTTCTTCAGTTGATAATGTACGGAAATCAGTGTCTTCTTTGGAAACGATACCAATTTCAATTTCAGCAGCCTTGAAATCAACAGCTAAAACGGTGGATAAAGTTGTGATGGCAAGCTAATAAGGTGGGAACGAAACAATGGATGAGTTGTACTAATTTTAAACACTTATGATATATATATACCTCAATAGTATCTTCCATATTCAATTCTGGGTTCTTTTTCAACTTCTTTTCCAAATAATTCAATGATTCTTGTTGTTTGGCACCAGCTGAAGTTGCTTTATAACCAACATAGTATCCAGCAGGATCACACTTGTATAATTGAGGTCCTAACTCGTCATCATGACCAATCAAGATCATAGCTACAAAAAAATCAGTCTCTTTATCACTCGGTTTGTTTTAATCGAATACTCACAAACACCATAAGGTCTCATAGCAGCCTGTTGTGTATAAACTTGGTTGATGTTGGCAACACGCTTAGCAAGCATATCAGTAGGAATCTCATAACCATATTTATAACGGAATTCTGCTGCCTCTTGACGAGCTCTTGTAACTTGAGAACGGGCGTCAGCTAAAATAAATCTTTTTTAGTTTCTCTCTTTGCTCTTTCCAAATTCCATTGTTTTCAATCATGGTTTACCAATCATGCCGGTCATGACACAACCAATCTTGGGTGTCAACTTGAATACATGAGTAATAGTTGAAGGATCCAATAATTTGTCCTAATACCTGCAAGGTCAACAACGACAATATACGCTCGATGATGAATAAACTTACAGGAATCTTTCTTTGAGTAACAATGGCACACCCATCACGTCCACGAACACCAACTGAAGTAATACCACTGTTTGAAATGGCCTTAAAAGCATACTCTATATAAAAGATGGAGTTCAATTTCAAATCCCCTTCTCTCTCTCTTTGTAAACGTGTCTTTACCAACTTGATATAATCTACCCTCGGGTGAGAAAATTGTAATATGACGATCGTAACCTGCACCGCGACTCATTGGAATAAATTTTGTTTTAGGATAAGGAAAAGAAAAAAGATTATTATTATTATTTTTTTTTTTTTTTTGTAAACGCGCGTTTGCTCTCTTCGACACGCAAGCGCACCTTTCTGAGCTACGTCACCCAGCCAATTGGAAATGCCGTTTAAATTCAGCTCTTTATGCGTTTATGTAGAGAGCGTGTTTATTACGGCCAATTAGATGTTAGATCTAGACTTTATTTACTTTCTTTTGCTACATTCCGAACGACGAGGCTTCTTTTTGCGATCTTCTTCATTGTCACTGTCACTGTCACTTTCGCTGTCGCTGTCACTACCACTGCTGCTATTACCACTACTGCTGTTGGTACCAGAAGATGAATCACTGCTGTTACCAGAAGAAGAGGAACCACTTGACGAGGATGGAGAATAGGATCTGATAAAATAATGTATGAATAAAAATGACATCCAAAATAGCATCAACACATGAGTACCTTGCTCTCTTTCTCTTGCCAGATCGTTCCTTTTCTTTTTTCTTGAGAATTCTATCAGCTAATCCATGACTGTCTTGAAGTTCTTTGGGTAACTCTGGGTTATATAATTTGATGGGTTTTTTCAATTGTTGTGTACGGGTTGGTCGAACTTTATAACTTCTTTCTTTTTTGCACTCATACGTCTAGTATTCTCTCTATAATCAGTAACAAAACAGATCACTAGAAAATAAAAACAAATACCCAATGACCATGCTCTAAACACTTTTGACATTGTGTTGTTGTTGAAGCCTTCTTGGATGAGCTTTGGAACTTTGGCCCTGTTCTATACATTTTGAATGATAAAGAAAAGGTTTGGAGAAAATCAATGAAAAAAAAATTTATTTTATAAGGGAAGCCCGTACGTCATTTTTCAAAACTCCGGATGTAAACTGACTGGAGCAAACATTGATAAGATACTCATTCATAAATATATGGTCTTGCCTGTCAACAGATAATTTACCCATGAATTATAAAACTTCTTCGCTGATACTTTGCTGTGAAATGTGGAGTGTGACTTGCCAAGAGCATCATTGATATTTATACAGCATATAATCACAACATGGCTTCTTTATTAATGGCAGAATCGATGATAGCTATTGACATATTTTTCTTTCATTGCGACAACAAATTAGCTAGTCAACAAACTGTATTGGATTTATTTTGACGCCAATCCGTACATTGGCATAAAATTGATTTACATATTCGCAGCGTCCCACACTTGTTTAAGTCGCTCTTAGAGCAAGTATATTTTCTTCATATGAACAGAGCCCGAAAATAGTACCAACAAATACAAAATAATAATTTACGTCTTTTATTTACAAACCTTCTTGGAAAAAGATTGATATTGAACGACTTTACCTTGTGGTGAAAAATTTGAGAAAAGAAAATGAGCTGGGCCAAAATATAAATAGCTGGCAATTTCCGTTGTTTTCTTACTAAAGATTATCATGCGCCCCGACTTGTCTTGCTTTTTTGTAGCAGAATCTAATGTTAACTAAATCACACACAAAAATAGGTCTTAAAACGATACGATGTATTCCGTACAGGTACCTTTACGTGTATCTGCTACTAAGCTTGTCAGAATCGAACTCTCAATCAATGGCGACTCACAGTGCCCTGTAAAGAGAGCCTATAACCATCTTGGGGGTGAGGTATACATTGTGGTCAAGTATCAAAGATAGACACTTGGTCTAAAACATTCGACTAAACTAAGAAAAGTCGCATACTGGTATCATCTTTGTGTGGGTTGCCTCGGGTATCTTCCGGTATCATATGTGCTGTCAGCGATGAAATTACCCGGCATAATTATTAGCTGATATTTATTCACACTTCGGGCATTTAGCGAGTACCTTTAAATCTGTGTTGTCTATTAAAATAGTATTGTAGTTAAGCTCAAAGAGAAAGGTCTGTTAATTGGCTTCAATGATATATCGCTGTACACTTTGCTTCCCAGCGTCCCGTGGTGCCTGTTAAGAATTCTTGTACTAAATTTGGTGTTTTTACTGACATCTTAGCTAGTCCTTGTACTCAACATATCTTTAAATGCCCTGTAACTACGATCAGGTGTATGCA
Source organism: Mucor piriformis (assembly GCA_943193625.1). Classification (NCBI taxonomy): domain Eukaryota; kingdom Fungi; phylum Mucoromycota; class Mucoromycetes; order Mucorales; family Mucoraceae; genus Mucor; species Mucor piriformis. The sequence goes on along the minus strand of OW971869.1, from coordinate 891,295 downwards.
GCTTTATGGAATCATGATTCTGTTTGATCAAAAAAATAAGCTGGAGGTATTTAAAGACTTTTGATTGGACACACCCATAGCCAAAGCGCGCGCCCCATGACGTAGTTGAGTGTGTTGTGTTCAAGACTATAAAAGTACACAAATCCATAGTTTCTCTTATTTTCTTTTTTTTTTTTCTCAAAATCAACTTTTTTTAAAAATGGTAAGTTCAGCTATTGTTTTTTTCTTTCTCCTTTTTGCCGGAAAAGGAAGAGTATCTGTACAGTATACACAAGCAGAGTTTACTTGAAACAACAGGTGCTTTCTCCTCAGATGGCCGAAAGAAGCCTAAGAAAAAAAAAAAAAAAAAGATGATGGGAATGAAAATACTAAACTTTTTTCTTCATCTCTCGTCCTAGTCTTCCGGTGTAGCAGTTAACAGTGAATGTCTCGAACTTTTCCAAGACCTCAAGATTCGTAAGAAGTACAAGTATATTATCTTCAAGTTGTCTGGTAAGAATCTACCTTTTAAAAAAAAAGTTTTTGTACGTGGTGTGCGTGATGGGTTCTAAATATTCTTTTCGTGTATGTACTTAGAAAACAACCAAGAAATTGTTATTGAGAAGTCTGCTGATAGTGGTGATTACGATGAATTCATTAACCAACTTCCTGATAACGAGCCTCGTTATGCTGTTTATGACTTTGAATATGAAAAGTCTGGTGAGGGTAAGAGAAACAAGATCACTTTCTATTCTTGGTAAGTTGTTGGTGCTGAAGGAGGGGAAAGCTTTTCATACGCGTCTCTTTTTATTAACCCATTTTTCTTTTAGGATCCCCGATACCTCCAAGGTTCGTCAAAAGATGTTGTACGCTTCTAGTAAGGATGCTCTTCGTAGACAATTGGTCGGTATTGCCATCGAAGTTCAAGGTACTGATGCCTCTGAGGTCTGTTACGAAGTCGTTTTAGAAAAGGCTAACCGTTCTGCTTAAATACTATTGCTACTACTATTACTACTACTTGTTCTGCAATAAACTATTTTTTACTTGTATATTTTTTATTTTATTTTTTGCATATTTTTTTATTTTAGCTTGGCTGGGCTGGTGGTGTGTTAAGAAGATAAAAAAGAAAGGAGTTTCAATTCGGAGATTCAAGTGGGTAAAGTAGGTCTTTGGTCAAAACGCCAAGGGTTCAAAGGAGGCAAAGTAAAAGACTTTTCGGTGGTCTCTTCTTTAAAGTCTTTATGGTGTTGACGATCGGCCAGCGATGCCAACATATCTAGTGGTGGAGAGGGGCCACGCTTGTTTATTGGCGGTGGTGGTGGTGTATCACGTCGATGATAATAAGAAGGCGAGGTCGTAGTATTGTTATTATTGTTATGCTGAGGGTATTGGTTGTGGTTATTCGTCGTGTCTTCCGTCTCGCGTGGATCTTGTTTGGCCCATTCTACATCGTTTTCAGCTTCTTGTTCTGTCAGCCCTAGGGTTAAAGAGCGTATTGTGGGTGGTTAAGGACAACCATAATGAATAGTAAGGTTAGTCGGTTAGAGTACAAATAAAAGGATATTAATCATAGAAGGTCTATCTGGTGGGACCCATTCGGACAGATGCTCGTCGTCCAAGGAACCTACAGCCAATGTCATTAAAAAAAAAGAAAAGCCAGCAGACTATTTAAGCTTACTTTGCACATGATTTGAGTAATATTCTTGCTCCAATGTATTAATTTTATGTTGCACATGTTGAATCATGGATCTTCGGAGAGCTAATTTGTCCCACTGATTTAAAAAAAAAAAAAAAAAAAAAAATTAGGCTCTGAAGCACAGAAAAAGTGTGTATTCGGATTTACATAGTATTGCGAATATGCCGCATTCTTTTGGGAATTAAAGAAATTCACTACATTTCCTTCAGCAAGAGATCGACGCATTTCAGCAACAAACAACGTCTTTGTTCGTTTTTGTTCAATATCCGAAAGCAGCTTATGATATTCAGAATGCGATCCGTCCTTGACAGCCTTTTCCAGCTTGTCCAATTCATTGAGCCTAGCGTGAATGTTTCAGTATGCTGTGAGGAAGTATTGCATGACTTGCTTTTGTCTTACCTCTCTCTAATAATGATGTCTCTTTGCGCTTTCTTTGCATCTCTGGCTTCTTTGGAGATCCTCTGAGTGGTGTTTCTAGTTTCACGCTCCATGTCCTCGCCGCTAGATCCTTTTGGCGTAGACATGGATACGGGAGCAGTGGACAGTGCAGGAAGACTGTTGTTCACACTCTTCATGGTGTGACTGGACGGCTGATACGAATCTGCTCTCTTCTTGTTAGAGCTGTTTTTAGCCTTTCTTTTTCTTTTCCTAGAGTCTGCCGTTTCATAGCCACTGGACTCCACAGATTGAGACCGCGTAACACGACCCTCATTAAGTGTCGTACTCATAGCTGCCTCTCCCACTGAAGAAACAGGAGAACCCACTTCTTCTTCCGCCATAACAGGTGATGCTGACCGGGTTGACCGACTCGATCTTCTGGTTTGAATTCTATTGCTATTGTTACTTTCTTCCATAACTATACTTTCTTCCATCAATGTAGAAAAAAAAAAAAAGAGATATAAAACTTGGTCGGTAAATAAAAAAGAGGATTTTCCAGTTTTTGTACGGACACAAAATGACGTCGGCTTAAGCCTATAAAGGGCCTACCTCTTTTTACCTTTTTCTTCTTTTTCTCTCCTTTATTCAAAAATCAAGCAATATGGCGACTATTACTTCTGACCGCTTAGCTAGCCTGCGTGCTCAAATGGAAGTACACAACGTAGATGTCTTGTACGTATCATCCCCGCACGCCTGCCTATTCTTTGTTTTCTCACCATTTTTTTTTATTATTATTATTTCGTTATTAGCCTTGCTCCTTCTGAGGACGCTCATCAAGTAAGAAAATCTTTAATAATCATCAAATTCTTTCAATTGACCCAATCTCTTTCTGTAGAGTGAATATATCGCTGAATGCGATAAGCGTCGTCATTGGATTTCTGGCTTCACTGGCTCTGCTGGTAAACAAAAAATTTAACTTATATTTAAACAAACTTTTCTCACGCCATCCTTTTAGGTTTCGCCATTGTTACTACCAAAGAAGCTGCCTTGTTCACAGACGGTCGTTACTTTTTACAAGCTTCTCAACAATTAGATAACAACTGGACTTTAATGAAGAGTGGTCTTCCCGGTGTGCCTACCTGGCAAGAGTATTTAGTCAATGTATGTGTCTCTATTTCAGCCCCTTTATTATACTAACTACTATGTAGAACCTCCCTTCTGGCTCTCGTATTGGCTTGGACCCTACCCTCATTAATGCCGGTAACTATTTGTATACAGCATGGCATATGACATACTAACCCGATATTTTCTAGTGGACGCACATCAACTCACTCTTCAACTCGAGCACCTCGGTTCTTCCTTGGTCCCTATCCACGAAAACCTCATTGATCTTGCCTGGGGTAAAGATAGACCCGAGTCTCCAAAAGACAAAGTTTTTGTGCAACCTGTAAATTACGCTGGTAAATTATAATAGTCAACTATTTCTTAAAAAGGAAACTCAACTATAGCATTAGGCAAATCCACCCAAGATAAATTAAAGGATTTACGTGCTCATATTCATGAAAAAAAGGCCGCTGGTACTGTCGTCTCTGCATTGGATGAAATTGCTTGGTTGTTTAACTTGCGAGGCTCCGATATCGAGTGTAATCCCGTCTTCTTTGCTTATGCCATTGTCTCTGAAAAGGAAACCATCTTGTACTTGGATCTGGATAAATTGACAGATGACGTTAATGCACACCTTGCTGCCTCAGATGTCACTACAAGACCTTATTCACAATTCTTCCAAGACTTGAAACATTTGCACTTGGATAGCAAGAAATTGCTCGTAAACAACAAGACCAGTTTAGCCGTAGAAGTCGCGGTAGGAGAGACAAACGTCTTGGAAGAAAGATCTTACATTACCGACGCTAAGGCGATTAAAACCCAGGCTGAATTAGATGGTATGCGCGCTTGTCATCTCCGTGATGGCGCTGCTTTGATCCATTATTTCGCTTGGCTTGAAAACAAGTTGTTGTCTGGTGTCACCTTGGATGAGGTGGATGCTGCTGATCGTTTGGAACAATTCCGTGCTGAACAAGACCATTTTGTCGGCTTGTCCTTTGCCACTATTTCTTCCACAGGTTCAAATGGCGCCATCATTCATTATAAACCCGAAAAGGGTGCTTGTAAAATCATCGATCCTGCTCAAATCTACTTATGTGATTCCGGAGGACAATACCTCGATGGTACCACCGATGTCACTCGTACTTTCCATTTCGGTACCCCTACTGCCTATGAAAAGAGATGCTTCACTCGTGTTCTTCAAGGTCATATCGCTATCGATCAAGCTATCTTCCCCAAGGGTACTACCGGTTACTTGTTGGATCCCTTTGCTCGTCAAGCCCTTTGGAAGGACGGCTTGAACTTCCTTCACGGTACAGGTCATGGTGTTGGTTGTTTCTTGAACGTACACGAAGGGCCTCATGGTATCGGTATTCGTGTCAATTACAATGACACTCCTCTCGCTGCTGGTATGACCGTGACAGATGAACCGGGTTATTATGAAGACGGTCAATTCGGTATCCGTATTGAAAACGTCATCTTGGTCAAAGACGCTGATACCCCTCATAACTTTGGCGGTCGTGGGTACCTCGGTTTTGAACACATCACTATCGCTCCTATCGGTCTTAACTTGATCGATATTGAGCTTTTGTCTCCCTCTGAAATCAAATGGGTGAACGACTACCATGAGGAATGTTGGGTCAAATTAAGTCCTCTTGTTGCCCATGATGCATTAGCTGTTGCATGGCTCAAGAAGGAAACTGTAGCCATTTAAATATAATGTAATAATAAAAAAGGAATTGTATATTTATTTTATTAGAATTGGGTTAATGGTAACACTTGCATAAATCGAGCACGAAGAAAAGGAGCAAGGAATAAACGACCTGTCAAAATCATGAAACTTAATTGGCACATGATTCGACACACTCTAGCTATACCTGTAATAGCCTTCTTTTTAGAGCCAAAGTACTTTACTTCAATCATGCATGCCACTCCGTTTAATGCAAAGAAGCAAAAGTTTTCCAACGTCAGTTTCCGACATACGCTGCAAATAATCAGCTCATGAAAGGCTCCACTCACGATAAAGGATAAAAGTCCTCGGCCTTGTTGGGTTGAAAAGAATCCTACTGCTTGCTTCTTTTCGCTTTCCTTTTTTAGATCTTTTTCAGGTACGTTAAATACAAGACTGTGCAATAAGTTACGCACCGTCTTGTTCCACCGGTTACTATAAAAAATGAACATTCCCAATGCATTTGAGTTACCCATGAAAACTCCCGTATCTTTTTGGTGTTACCTCCAGAAATCTCTAGGACTTTTACAAGTGTTAAATCATCAGTACATCAAAGAGGAATCATTCTTACCTGGTTGCTAATAAAGGCGAGTCAAACATATCCACCATTCGCCATCCTGTCACAGCTTGGGCTAAACCCGTCGTGACATCAACCACACCCAAAATTAAATAAGCTTTCAACCCAAACAAAAATGTATCACTTAGACTCTTCTTGCTAAACCAGCCATAAGCCAACATCTCGTCTGGCATCGTAGGTAATAAAGGTTCAACACCGAAATATAAAACCGCCAGCTTCGTCATGCCTCGTACTGCTTTGACGAGACCTAAACGATGCACGTGGGCGATGTCTGTATTGTCTGCATCAACAATCGTATTGTAAAGTGCTCCAAGCCATGCCGTCAAGGTAAACTTCTCGGTAGGTAGATACGCACTGTATGAAGCCAAAAACCAAGGCACAGCAGCAAAGGTGACATTGTTGGGAAGTAAAGGTGAAACAATAGTTAATGGGACCACGGCATGAACTGCCGTCATGCCTAATCGTAAAGTCTTTTTTGAAATAAAGAGCTTATTTTGGTTACGGAGTAAGACATAGTCAACACCCAACATGCAAGCATAAAGCCCGGTCAATTGAAGTGTGGGTAAAACAATCGGTTTGGGTAGGCTGATATCGAGTAACAGAGATGACATTTCTTTGAGGTACGAAAGAAAAAGAAATACTAGATAACTTGAATTGCTTAATGTGGTACACGGCTTTTTGTTTTATAGCCAGGTTAATGGTTTTGCCCTCATTTTATCCCAATGAGGATGGCTTTTGATAGACGTCGTAAATGATGGTTCACCCTTGTTTTTTTTCAAAGCAAATCTTGCATTATATCAATACTACCTTCCCCTATGTTTCTATGAAAGCGTGTAATACAAGCCGATCATTACCCTCTCCGTTATACATTTAATTCTATTGAACCATACCGAGTATAACCTTTCAGATTTTGAGTGTAATCGAAGGAAACCTTACATATTCTCATCTTCAGGTCAATCTAGTCCAACAACATAGAAAAAGCTGCATGAAGCTTTTATATTTAATCTTGTCAACAAAATACAAATAAATCTCTGACTGATATAGAAAAGAGGTCTTCCTTAAAAACGAGTGGTAGAAAATATAAAAAATGACAGCTTATAGCAATAATCAGATATAGTTTACCCACTTCCAACAGACAAATCATGATGATGTTTAATAAATTGAGAGGTAAAAAGTTTGGGCTTTCAAAACAAGTCTGACATCACTGCAAATCCAAGCTTGAGTATTATCTATTTATAACAGTAAAAAGAGATCTTTTTTTTAAAAAAAAATGGGAATGGCCTGTTTCTTGGTACATCTAATATTCGAGGAATTGATACACAAGCCGAAATATTTTATTTTTTCGAATGTGATAAAGTCAATTGACTTGGTTCAGGACACAGGTATTTTGTGATTCATTATATGGTTTGTAGAGCAGACAGAAATCGTACAGATAAGTAGTGCCTTTCAAACTGTATAACCCCTTTATTTCTTTTTCTACTATACTGCAGAAGCTGAATAGTAAATGAACAACTTGTCTTGTTGTAGTCAAGTATTGGAAGAAGCACAATAACTTGATTGATGTATTGAAAGATGTTTTGTTTAAGACGGTGATAGCCTTCAAAATCTGCGAATAATGAATACACCTTCCTTCAAATACAATAACTAGCAATAACAATACATGCAGTGTTATGTTAAGATTCAATTGCAATGAAAATTCAGATACAACTAGATCAAGACGAATAAGGATATCTTTTATCAAAATTAATGCATTTCGTATTTATACCTTTCTACAATAAATCAAATACAGCGTATTACTAATATCAAATCCATCGGACGTCAAAGGAACTAAACTAGATATAGCACAAGAATTTGCATCTGAAAATAAGGTAAATTGTATATACCACCCCCTAAAAACACCATTGGTGTCCAGCGAGAAATAACAGCACTCAAGTTCCTATGCAACCAATCGTTTGACTTTCACGTGATTGTCACGTGACCAAAAAACGTTGTAAGTTATAACATATATATTATTTTTGTACCTGTTAAAAGAAAATGCCTTCTTGGCTCAGTTGGCAGAGCGTCTGCCTAGTAAGCAGAAGGTCATCAGTTCAATTCTGATAGAAGGCATATTTTTTTGCGAAATTCGTAATTTCGTGTGACGTTAATCTGGCTTTTCCCTGGTCAGATCTGTTTATCGTTTTAAACTCACGTAATGCTGTGGGTTTTGGGAAGTTTGTACACATGCAGTAATTCCTATGAGTTCAAATGACAAGTATAAATGGATTGTATCATACAAACTTATCTCATATTTAAAAATATTATTGGGTGAACAAGATAAGGTTAGAAATGTGATCATCAGAGAACGCAATAAGGATTCTACCGGTCGACCCTAAATAATCAAACCGTTTCAAAAGGCATAGATATTTCAGTGGACAGTATGTATTACAATTTTTTTTAGCAGATTATATTACTACAGTGTGTTTCGGTTGGGGATTTTATACGTTATATTAGCTTTCTAACTATCTATACCAAGTTTGATAATACAACTTACTTATTCTCTTCCTAGATGTTATAGCTGGCTGAAAATCGTCGTCTGAACTGTCTTCTACAACTATTTTAAACAAGTCTATAATGAAAACATCAATTGTGTGGTCAGTGATGCTTTGATTTAGAATCAGACAGTGAGCCTTGTATATATTTTTTTTTTGGCTGGAAGAAGCTGAAGTACCCTTTTGCTTTCGTTTCATATCACAATATGAATGATATATATAAAAAAAAAAAAATAGAGTGTTTCTAGATATTGATTAAAATGCCAAAAAGAAACACTCTCGCCTCATACATGTTAATAGCACACCCATAATACGATAGTAGAAAATTATAATACTTCAATTAATTATAAAAGATTAACAAAACGCAAAAGAAATGAAAATGAGCCTTTACACCCCAATTGAATTTCGAAAGATAGCGAATCTTTCAAGTTTGAATGTGTTTATTAAAGCCAAGAAGTTTAGTTAATAGAATCGGTTTGCAACATTTTGGGGGAAATCACCATTTCTTTTTTCAATTTGCCAGCTGCACTGTATACCATTAAATAACTTTAACTTATGGTGTATACAATAAATACACACTCAATCGCTGAATACAATGTTTAGGTAGATGAAATAACGCGCTAAATTTACTAGGGACAGAAAAGGTACTGAGTAAAGCATTCCCCAGTTAATTTGTTAGGTCTAGATATAGTCTCACTACGAGATCACTCAAAGAGGGTTACACACACACACCTTTTTCTGACAGACTGTTTAATCTGAGTGATAAAAAGAGCCAGACTTTTTAACGCCTTTTCCTAGAATCACTTTAACATGGCAGACCCATATGGAACCCCCTACACTCATGATGCCACAGATCTCAAATACATGAAAGTTTGCATTGAAGAGGCACACAAATCCATTCCTGCACCTCAAGCATATTGTGTAGGTGCTGCCATTGTTCTTAAAGACGAGCTACTCAGTGTTGGCTACTCACGTGAATTACCTGGCAACACACATGCTGAGGAATGTGCGTTAGTCAAACTAGATGCCAACCAGAATCTGGAAGAATGTACAATGTACACAACCATGGAGCCTTGTTCGGTCCGATTATCAGGAAATAGACCATGTGCGAGCCGAATTATCGAAGCTAGAATAAAGCGTGTGGTAGTTGGCGTAAGAGAGCCACCCAATTTGGTTAGCTGTGAAGGAATTAGCCTTTTGGAACGAGAAGGAATCAAAGTTCTGATAGTCCCTGATGTTCAGGATGCATGTTTAGCACCAAACCAGCATATTTTGAAACAGTAATAAAACGTGAAAGTGATTTTTTTATTGATACAATAGGAAAGAAGGGGATTTTTATATACTATACAGTTTTTGATGCTAAACTCTTCCCCATCCATAAACATGAAGGAAATAAAGAAACCCGGGTGTATATAAAGTGTTTTGGTCTAATGGATTTCCTTTTTTTTTTTCCTCCTGTTTACAGTTGGTTTGTTTGTTTAAGAATCAAAAGTTCAAAACGACGTCATTTAGACGGCGTTTGAAGGGTAAACAAATTGCTCGATAGGAATGAAGGATTCCTTGATGGTACGGGTAGAGATGAAACGAGTCAAAAGAGACCACGAACCAGCCTTGTCGTTGGTACCAGAAGCACGTCCACCACCAAAAGGTTGTTGGCCAACAACAGCACCAGTACACTTATCATTGATATAAAAGTTACCTGCGGTGTTACGCAACAAGTTGGAACCCTTAACAATCGAATCACGGTCTTTGGCAAAGAAAGCACCAGTTAAACCGTATTGAGTAGTCTCTCCAACGAGCTTACAGGTAGCTTCGAAATCGGCATCTTCATAAACATAGACAGTAACAACAGGACCGAAAATCTCTTCAGTTAAGGTCTTGGCAAACTTGTTCTTGGTGACAATGACAGTGGGCTCAATGAAATAACCAACAGAGTCGTCAGACTTACCACCAGCAATGATCTCGGAATCATCATCAACGGCGACATGATCAATGAAAGACTTGATTTTATCGAAAGCGAATTTGTTGATAACAGGACCAGCGAAATGATGGAATTCAGTAACAGGACCTTGAGTGATCTTGGCATGTTCCTCAATGATATCCTTCTTGAACTGAGCAAACTTGGAAGCAGGAATATAAGCACGAGAACAAGCAGAACATTTTTGACCTTGGTACTCAAAAGCACCACGGATGGTTTGAAGAGCGGCATGACGAACACCATCTTCATCAAGAGAAGGATGCAACATATGGTAGTTCTTACCACCAGTCTCACCAACAACACGAGGGTAACTCTTGTAGTTATCAATATTGTTACCAATCTCTCTCCACAACTTACGGAAAACGTGAGTGGATCCAGTGAAATGAAGGGAGGCAAAGTCAGGAGAAGCAATAGCATGACCGCAGATCTCTTCAGCAGGTCCAGGGACAAATTGGATAACACCGGCAGGTAAACCAGCTTCAACAAGGATCTCATAGACCAAGTAGTTGGAGTGGACAGCACCAGGAGAAGGCTTCCAGAGAACAACGTTACCCATTAAAGCAGGAGCAGCGGGCAAGTTACCACCGATAGCAGTGAAGTTGAAAGGGGAAACAGCCAAGACGAAACCTTCAAGACCACGGAATTCGGTACGGTTCCAAGTACCAGCAGCATTCTTGGGGGGTTGTTGAGAGTAGATTTCCTCAGCATACTTGCAGTTGAAACGTAAGAAATCACAGAGCTCAGCAGCAGCATCAATTTCGGCTTGCCAGATATTCTTACCCTGACCAAGCATAGTGGCGGCCATAACCTTGTATCTAAAAAAAGTAATCAAGGTCAGCTTTTCAGGTGACACAAGTTTTTCACGCTTTACTATGCGACATGTTTACCTGTATTTGGTGGCCAATAAATCAGCAGCCTTTAAGAAAACGGCAACACGATCGTTGAAAGGAAGGGATTCCCATTTCTCCTTAGCAGCCAAAGCACCATCGATAGCCTTTTGGGTAAGGACAGCATCAGCTTCGTGATACTTGGCGACAACAGACTTGTGGTTGGAGGGGTTTAATTGTTCAGCAACCTTACCAGTAAAGATCTTTTCGCCATTGATCACAACAGGGATTTCAACAGTACCTTGGGCAACCATGGCCTTGACAGCAGCTTCGATCTTGACTCTTTCAACAGAACCAGGAGCATAGTTGAGCTACGAACAATTAATTTACGCGACCTTTTGTTAATACAAATATGATGATTTCTTTACCATAACCTCGTTGTCAATTTGAGGTAACTTGAAGTGGGCAAGAGTAGGAGTAGCCATTTTTATTATTATTGATAAAAGTAAAGAGAAGAAGAGAAAAAAAGAGCAATGTCAAGAAGGGATGCCTTTATAGTTTCACACTGTTACTCTATGATTGGACGCAGCGTCAAGTCGTCCCTTTTTTATAAGCCCGGCAATTCCCGGAAATACGTTTGTAGCATGAAATAAAATAGGCATTTAAAAGGCATCTGAAATAATAAAGCACCGCAAACACTCAAGAAAATAGAAGGTCGTGATTTCGATTAGATGTTTTTTATATGAATCTCTTTTATTTAAATCACAGGTAAAGAACGACGTTGCATTGCTGACAATGACAAGGCCATTCGTGTTATTGGTTTACCTTTCGTGCCAAAGAAGACATATGGTGAGATCGGCGACTTAAAAGACGTTTCGAGATCAAAAACGAGGTTAGCACATAAACAAACACAAAAAAAAAGGGCACTAATTCGAACGATAAGGAATATATTTATAATTGATTAAAGATAAACAGACGTCAAACGGGGGGGGGGACTGATATGAGGCATCCGAAATTTGGTAGATCGAGGGTGCTGATTGGTTTCGATGGTGGGAAAAAAAACCTACATTAGGCAGTGGGGTTGTTACTCAAGTCGTAAAACTGATTTAATAAGCCCATCATGCCCTCCTTTTTATCAACCTCATCTTCTTGTTGATTCCATGTCTGATTTGCTGCAAATGAATCACCTAAATTACTAGGTACAACATCAGGGATACCAAATTCATTCAATCGCATTGGTTGCTTCTCTTGTCTCTTTCCAGCTCCTTCATCACCATCTGAATCCTCTTGGACATTTGACTGTCTCTTTTGGTTCTTAAATTCCGCAAGTCGCGACAAGTACATTGACCCTCCCATGTCCTGTGGTACCCATTTTGGATGATTGGCCTAAATTTTCGTCAGTTTATGACTACATTTATCTCTCATGTATTACCTTGAAGCTAATAAAGCTTTTTTCCATCTTGCCTTGCTTACTAAGATAGTATTCATCTTCAATTGTGGCACCCTGCACCCCGTAATTTACGTTGCCATGTCTCTCGAAATCAAACTGAGCAAAACTGCACACGTAACCCAGTCCATCCACATGTATCGTGAATTCTCTAAAAAAGTCTACAATCTGCTCTGCACTGGTCGGTAGAGATAAGCACAATACAAGCGGAGCAAATATGACACTAGTAAGTTCTTGCAGAAAAACGCCCACTTTATAGTCGAACAGCAAGCAAAATTCCCCACGCACCTAACAAGAAATTAGAATTGACTTATTTTTTCTGTCCACAATGGCGTATATGTAACTTACTTGGTCCGTATGTAATTTGTGTTTCCATTCTGCGGGTAAATAATGGGTATGTTCCACAACTTGCCGTAATAATCTCTCAGGCTCAAACACTTGATTTTCATCTGGAATCATCCCTCGTGTAACAGCAAATATAGTTCCTGTGACGCCCAAGTAAAACAGCACTGTACCGTTAGGTGTGATTTCAAAATTTAGCAGTGCTTCGGAATCAAACAAGGTGAAAATAGCTAGTACTCCTGCAAAAGATCCTGCCAAAAATGAGACAAACCTATCATATATGGGTATTTAGTTTTGGTTTTAGATTTACAAAAGAGCTTACTTTGCTGCAAGAATGGTTTTCTCTTTTGGAAATTGATTGATGTAAAGGTTGGCAAATTCGTAGCTCTGGCTGATACGGTTACGGAACAAGTGAGGTAGTTCATTAAATTCACGAAACTTCCATTTTGCAAAAGGAGTGTAACCTCTTGACCCCATTTCTCCTGGATTCTTGTGATATTCCTGTTTATAAAGAATGTTAACTATATGATGATATATACCTGTTTTTACCATTACCTCGAAATAACGAAAGAAAAAGTGCAAAATCAAATAAGCAAAGATAAATGGCGACAAGGCAAAGTTCAATAGTCCCATGAAGATAAACCTTCTTTTTAATCCAGCTACCAAGACACGCTTGTTTTTTTCCTTTAAAAATCTTTTCCTCATTTGACCTCGATGGTCAAATACAAATCCCAACAAACAATAGGTCAAATTCCATTCGAGATCTCTTGTAAAGATATGTTTCTTATTGAGATACGGTAAAGGTATAGTGATATTTAATACATCCTTGTTAAATAGCGCGATTAAATAGTTTTCTTTGCGCATGATTCGACTTGCCACATCATGCTCTGTTAGCCGAATATCAGAAACATTTGGGTTGGTCTCTCGTATATCAATGATACGATCTAATACTGTCTGCCATGATACAGTTTGCATATCTTGCTATTTACAAAAAAAAAAAAAAAAAAAAGGTGAGTGTTACCGTAAATATAGACTATGAGTGAAGCTTACGTCTGGAATAAGTAAGAGATGGGTATAAAAATTATGCATTTCTTTCAACATTGGTATATCTGTTATGAATCGAATTCCTTGCCAAATCCACCATGCAACAAATATCGATAAAAACAGGAGTTTTGTAGCAGAAAGTCTAAATAAAATATTAATGACAAGCCAACAATCAGAAAGAATAAAGACTAACTTTGACAAGCATTGAGGTTCGACGACGTCGGCTAGTGTGTGATGAGATGTGATTTCGGAGTAGTTTATGCAACCGATCAGAAATGTTGAAAAGAAAATAATGAATGCCAAAGTTCTAAGCAAAAAAAAAAAAGAGGGTCAAGACAAAATGCAACAAAAAAAAAAAAAAAGTCGATTGGCCTTACAATAGATTCAATAGTCTAGCTAATAGTATACAGTATATGCCTTTTCCCTGGAAATACTCATACACTCTATTAAAGAAATCGTCCATGTTTTCTACATTGGCCCAACGCCACATGGTACGATCATAAGCAGTGACATGATCTCTCGTTGAGGGTCTATGGCTAGTTTGTATTGGAGATGCACGCTCCAGAATAAGAGATGGTGGGGCTTCCATATCTTCGTTATCTGAAGAGTCTGTTGTTTGAAAATATGGTCGTTGCAGACTGCTATTTAGATATCTGCTGTTGTCGGCCACTGATTCCTGGACCGGATTCAAAGTGAATTCCTCATCGTCTGAATACTCTTGTAATAATCTTGAGTTAGACATGCCTTGTAATTTGAGGGAGAAAAGACAAAAGATAAGGGTGTACGTACTGCGGCTATTGAATGCCTCTACACAGGTGATGGTCCCAATGACCCAACGGACAGTCACGAAGGAAGGGCCTCATTCATGCATTTTCACTGTTGGATCGGCGTCCAAAAGAAGCAATTAGCGCATGTAAATTAACTTCCATGACAATCAAGTTATTTTTGTATCAAGTTGTTTATTAAATATTTGTTTTCTTAAGAGGGGTTTCGGGGGGTAAAACCAAAACAAACTTTCATTAAAAACTGAGATATATAAAAGACAAGTCGAATCTCTTTAGTTCTCTCTTTCTTACACATCACATGTTTCAATTTATCTTTTTACTGTTCGTTCTCGTTCAAATCGTCTTTTCTGACGATATATATATATACGGTCCTCCTCAAAGTGGCATCTACCATCAAAAAGATGTCATGGATATCAGATATGCAGGTAAGAAGGAAGCATGAGTCATATAATGCCATATTTACATAAATTGTCAGTGCATTCTATGGGTATGACAAGAATTTGGTCTGCTTCTGCTAAATTGACGAATGTCGAAACAAACAAAACAATTGAAGGATTCCCACTTGTGAATTGGACAGCAAGCAACAACACCCAAAACTTTGCTCATGAAATATGGACAATTCCTGTTGATTTGCCAAATGGAAATTATTCCATCTCTGTTAGTGGAAAGTAAGTTTAAAGCCAATATTTTTTTCTTGCAACAGTGTTATTAACAACTTGCTTTAGCACAACATTCATGTGTTCTAAAAATGGAAACGGTACTGGTAAAGTAGATAAAGAATAGAAAAAAAAAGGGGAGTATGATATTAATTAAAAAGACTCTCTCTTCCCATCTAGCTCCCTTTGGACAGTGCCATTCAAACATCTATAAATATACCACTTTTGTTATCAATAATGGCACACTAGACACATAATAAATTGTATTATATGGGTTAAAGTTACCCAAACAGTCCCATAGAAAGTACACACTAGCAGTTTTGTTTTAATTTATTAAAATGTCGCTTAATTATGCTCAAAGCTGGGTTACCTGCCATTTTTGAAAGAAAACATCTCCAATTGCATCTTTCTGTATTCAGCGTTACTAAAACAGTTCCACCTAGTTTTATTTACACAATTAACGTTTTATTTCCAAAGTCCAACGTATATGCCGGGAGTGTTATTCCTGTAACGCAGATCAGTTATTTGGGATTGATAGCCATCCCTTTACCTTTTATCGTAAAGTTGTCTTTTTTTTTTTATAACTCTGTATTAGTATCGGTACATAAAAAAAAAGAAGAGTAAGATCTTTAACAGCACTTGAGAATGTGCTATTCATACTCTTGTATAATATAGGTTGTAAAGGTTCAGATTTCAGCAAGACGTCCTCGGTAAAATTTAATTTTTTACTAGAAGTATTTTGTCCAATGCACCAAAATCTTATTTTTTAATTCAAAGACTCTAAAAAAAGGTCAGACAGAAACAGTCTCCTTACAAAATATCTGCTTTCCCATTTACTGGCTAATAGTAGCAAGGTAAAAAGAATGCATTTCTACATGGATTACTTTTGCTTAACGCCGTTTCCAGAAATCAATAAAAATAAAACCTTCTAATTTTTTTTCTTTGAGAACACAAAATGTAGCACTCTAATGCATCATTGTCAGGCAAACAGGCATTTTATAAAAATGATAAATACGCATGATAGTTGTATATTCAAAAAGTCATAAAGACGATAATCCGTAGAAGAGCTCAATCATCACACACGATCAAGATAAACAGACGATTCATATAGGACAATGATCATGTTGTGTGACGAAAGGCTCTGAAAACCTATTTATACCACGTTAGGATCGATGATATCATTGACACCTGACGTATTACAATCCTGTGATCCTTTGTTTGAATGAGTTGGCAGTATCAAATATTGTATAGTGGGACTTGGTGCAGATCAATTTTAAAATAAAAATATAAACGGCTTTTACAATTGCATAATAGCGCTTTGATACGATGGTCTGAATTGAAAGCTGAATTCAACTTACGATCATTTACCGCTTTGGAATGTTTGGTTTTAACAGTCCAAGCATAAAATAGACGGATTCTTTTTGTCCTTTGTTATATATGCAGATGATGTCAGGTATCATAACATCACCTACAACAAGAAACATGGAACAAAAATCGCCTACACCTGTAAAGTGTTTAGTGGCCCGCACTTGTAACATGTGGAATTAACAATTTAATTTCTGAATTAGATGGCAGACATTGAAGCAAGCGTTTCTAAATTGCTAATGACAACAAAAAAGCTTTTAGAAACTTTAACTGCATGGTCTGCAGGTCAAGTAAACGATACACAAGTATATACCGAATATAATTTGCTTGAAGCTCATTTTATTAGTGCGACACGGGCGTTTGAATCTGCATTGTTACCAATGGAGTAAGTTGTTTGTTTATAAATCGCAAGATTTACTAATGTGAAAATAAATATAATAGCGACATGTTTCATTTACCCAATGACTTGCAGGCTTGTCTAAACGATGCTTTATCAAAGGAGCCGTCATCAGCTACTTTAGAGCATTACCTGCCTTCCATTCGAGATATTATATTGCGTTTATTACAAGGTTTGAAAGAGAGACAATCGTTGATGAGAGAAAGATTTGAGCCCGTTACCAATTTATCTCCAATCAATACAACACCGATGCCATTACCATCTCCCTCGTCTTCTACAGAACATCCACAGGTACCCCATCCACACGCATCTCCTGCTGAAGAAATTGATATGGATGATCCATCAACGAAAAATGCTATGAACGCACTAAAGTTACAGGAAGATTTAGCGAGAAGGTCATCGGTGCGTAAAGCATCTAATTTGCACAAAAAAGGTTTGTATTTTTTACTGGATTGGACATGTAAGAAGACTAAACCATTTATAGAATTTGTGATTGCGTTGTATTTAAAAATAGGCGACAGGGTAAAGAAGGTCAGTGTCGATGCATCCAGTCTTTATATATCTGCGTTGCAAAATTTATTTCAAGATAAATTTGGCTGCACTGGCAATGTGATATGGATTTTGGATCATGAATCAAATGTAGAATATGAGTTGGAAGATGTTTCTGACATCAAACCTTATTCAATATTATCTATTAAAGGTAAGTCGGTATAGAAGAAAATAGAATAAGCATTGAAATTCCAAATAGATAAAGACAACAGCCTGGATGATGAAATGAAAACTTTATTTAAAGACACCCTTACCCAAGTCAGACAAACTATCCAAACAAATAAAACTCCAATTATACCCACAGAAAAGATCAAGGAGCAGCAAGAGGAAATTACGTCCTTACGTCATGACCTTGCTATTGTCCGTACAGTCTACCAGGATTTTAAAAAAGACACTGAAATAATAATCCATGAATTGCGAGAAAAGAGCAAACAGCAATCGTTACATACCATCGTCATTATGGACCCTACAACACGTGCCGATATGAACTCTGGTCGAGAAGTGACGCAAAAAGCGGCTACATTAATTACAAACAGATTAGAGGCCCTACAAGACACAATCGACCAGATAAAAACCGATGTTACACATAAACGGCGCAGGCCCTCAAAAGCCCAATTGGATCACTGCAAAAAAGAGTTTGAAACAGTGCAAATGGAAATGAATGATTTGGTGAATAGAGTTAAACTCGTAAAGCCTATCTGGAAAAAGACCTGGGAAGTCGAATTACAGCAGATAGTGAAAGAGCAGCAATTCCTAAAAGAGCACGAAGCGCTTTTGGCCGACTTACGGGAGGACCATCAATCAGTTGAACAAGTCTTGAATCAATTATTAAAGATATCGGAAATTCAAGAAAGAAAAAAGCAATCGGGTGTCTCGTTGTTCAATGTAGCTCCCGCAGAAGAAGGGTTCGAAGGCATGACAAGTGTTATGAAGCAGGTATCGACAATTCAAGTAGATCATTCGAGAAGAGTCAAGGCATTAGCGGAAGCGGAGAAAGCAAGATCCAAAGAACTGTCGCAAAGAATAGATGCCTTTGAGAGAGAGTTGACGGACTTTGTTAGTTTACGCAAATTGAAGAATACCGGTGGCCCCGAAGCTATCGACAGACAGAGGCAAGAAAGGGATAAGGATTTAATTAAACAAATATTTGTCGATTCAAATGCATCTCAGGCTGAAAAAAACCTTAATCATGACGACGAAACTCTCCTCAAGCAATGATGAAAATACACATGTTCACCCCTTTTGTAAAAAAAAAAAAAATAAATGACAAAAGAATCGAGATACCTTTCCGTGTGACACAAAAGGATATGCAATGACGTTGGGAATCAATTTCTCGATTTGTCAATTTCTTATATAAACCATCCATCTTTTAATTCTTTATCTCTATCTCTTCTTTAGAACAAACATGAACTTTTCAAATATATTTACTTCCTTCCAAAGCTCTACTGTCATACTTCCGGTTGACGCTTCTGCCTCTAGTTTTTGTGTCTGTTGTGGCGTTGATGTAGTTCAATTCAGGTAAATAGAAATTAAATCGTGTCTATGTAGTAGCTTGTTACTAACATTTGTACATTTGATAGTCATGAATTCTGGTGTCGCTTTTCCACGTAGTTGAACCAAAATCAACTTATTGGCCTGCCCTCTTCTTCATCTTGCTATATAGATATATTATTTATTCTTATATAGTTATCATTTTAAAACTGTACATACTTTCCATATCAAACACTTTCGAAAACAAGAGTTTTCGCTTTTTACATACTTTGTAGACACATTATTTCTAAATAAAAATTTTTTACTTGGAATATATTACTGTTACTCAAAAATGACGTTACGTAAAAGTGGAAGATCATCGGCGTGTAACATTGAATTTTCGTGTCACCTAATAGAACATATATTGCTAATGTCTTTTTTGAACTACTGGCTACCCTTTGTCCATTAACGACAAAATAAAAGATATTACAAACATACCCTATAAATGCTTATTTTTGTAACAGCCAGCCATGGATACCTTTGTTAGCTCTCAACATTAAAATGAGTATGAAGTCAGTTGTTAAATAGGAGCTTGAGTGACCGCAGGTCAGACAATAAATATAGCAGATAATATTTATTAGAGTGAATTTATTTAACAGACTTGTTTTAGAAGAATAAAGCCAATGTTTTATAGATTGATAACTGAATAGATATATATATGTTCAAGAAGATATGCGCAGCTACTGCTCAGCAAATGCGATTTATGAAGGTTTCACGATTCAATGTCGGAAAATATATCTATCTTTGTTTAGCCAATGATACTTTCTGTTTTACCGATGGTATCTTTGTAAGAATATTTAATTCAGCTGCTTTTGTCTCTAGTTTAGATTATTTTTGGCACAACTTTCCAATTAGAATTGTTGTAACTTCCTAATTGGAATTGCTGTAACTTCCCAATTAGGATTGTCGTAACTTCCCAATTAAACTTAGCTGGAATATCACATTTAATTGGCACACCTCTTTGGCGACTTTTTTTATCCCTTTTCTCTTCATGATAACAGTATAAATCATGGCTTAAAGGGATTATCATTTAGAAAAAATAGCTATACTAGAATGGTTCCATGTTATAACAATAATGATTTGGCGTTTAGAATGATTACAAAAGGCATAAAGGTCACTGGTAAGGACATTGTCACAGCAGCCACGAATTCTGCTTGATAAGTTTTCTTCATTCATAAGTCTATTATGCTTCATCTTCTCTTTGACTATTGCCCAAAACTGTTTGATGGGGTTGAATTCTGGTGGATAAGCGGGGAGGTACACGACTTTGTAACCTTTACTTTCGATACTTTTTATTCAAGTGGCCTGTATTTATGGATAGAGGCATTAACCATGACAGTACAATTTCCTTTAGAATTTTTTATCACGATCATTTTATCAAGAAGTTCATTTATAAATTTGACAAAGTGCGCTGTAGTTGTACCTTTTGACACTGAGCTATTGTCAGCTGTGTCTTCATATACGTGATGGATCTCACAAGTGGTTAAGCCGCCAAAAAAGAACATATTTTTTTTTCATTTTTTTCATTTTTGGGATTAGGATTGCAATAAAGCAAATCATCGCAAGTCTTGGAACTTGTAATAAATTCAATGAGTGACCGAAAGTATTCATGTATCAAACAAGAAACCCCACAACTCGATATAAAGCATTGTTAAATCACCAGAATATTAAAATTATCTTGTGAACCTTGATGACAAGAACAGAAATACCAAATCAGATAAATGTTTTAAAATTGTAAAATGTTTATTAAGTTGAGCTGAATAGAAGAGAATGTTTTTTTATGCATTGATAATATTAAGATGAGAAGATTAGAGCATAGTATACTTTTCAAATCAAAAGAAAATAAACTTCAACGCCATGATCAGCAAGAAGCCCTGAAGATTGTCTATAAGAAAATAGCCAAATTTGACAAAGATGTGCAGATACAGTGGTCTCAAAAATTATATTATACAGTGTACGGTTAGTTATACATAACGAGAGTGAAATATTAAAATAAACAAGACAATATTCGTCTTCAGGAATCATAGACAGTTTTATCAAGACTACTAGTCATCAATGCATGAATATTAACCAAAGATAGCGATACGATCATAGCCGTAAAGTTACATTTGGAAACATTATTCTATCATACAGACAATTTATTTTGTCTAGCCAATAGACATCTGCAGAGCAAACAGGCAGAGGAAAGCAATACAATTATAGCTGTAAAGTTAAATTCATGTGTGCCAAGTAATTATGTTGTCTCGTTTAAATCAAATAGTTAGCTAGGTCAAACAAGATGAGAAAAATAGCAAACCCGAGTTTAGATTGAAAAAAAACAGTCCATCGAAACACAAAGCTTTATATTTGGTCCAAAATACTCCTCAACGAATGACTTCTGTTAGTCGAACTACTGGTCCTACGTGGAAGTTATTTTGGCAGAGCAGGTTGAATTTTCGTACAAAAAACATCTGGTTTCAAATTCTTCACAATAAGATCAATACGACTCACCATGTACATATATCTCCCAGATCTGGTAAATTTTCCTCTTTGTCCATTTTGCTCTTCTAGTCCTCATTATCCTGAACATATGTTTGTCGCCTATCAGCGCGTTTGGCAGATTTGGAAAAGATCGTTCACTTATCTTTATCCTCAGATACCAGCATTATATTTACTCAAACCTTCGGAGGTCTTATCCAGTCTATACACATTTCAATTTCCCTGCCGCAAAATGTTCCATCTTCAAACTAAACCAATTTTTCTTTTTTTGTGCTATCCTTGAAGGTATTTGGAAACATTACTGGCGCTTTATATTTGATTCAAGAACATTTATACCAGATCAGGTCGTCTGTACTATCATCGACATCGCTCGCACATACATCAACCAAACCAATGTCTACTCGGACAATTTTCTCATCATTCAAACTACAGTCTGATTCTTACTATCTTATCTTGCCACTTTAACTACATCCTTATTTCTATCATCCCTCTATCACTGCATACCTCGCATTACGACGTGTGACTTTCATTGATCTTAAAATTAGCTTTATATTTATTTCCACCACACAAATTTTTTTATTCTTGTTTTCCTCTGGAGTCATGGTATGACAGCAGATATAAGTCTTGTGGAAATACTTCTAGCAATCCCTTTACCAAATGATTGACTTTTTGATGGAAGCAAGTATTGAGCCTGTTCAATGTTTTGTTTGGATTGGCAATCTCAAGAAGACATTATATACCATGCTTATAGGCTTTGTTTATTTAAAAGAAAGGTAATGTTTGACTATAATAAACCTGAATAACACTTACTAATTTGTTCAAGTATACTAGATCTAATGATATAGCACTGCTAGTATACTGATGCAGCCTATATGTAAGACTTGTGGAAATACCTCTAGCAATCCACTTATTGCCAAACGATTGACTTTTTGATGGAAGGAAGCAGTAGGTGTGTTTGGACTATCCATGTTTATGTAGAAATATATATTCATGTAATCTGTGCAAACACTGCATCAGTCGCAGATGGAGCGTGTATAACAGCAGATATAAGTCTTGTGGAAATACCTCTAGCAATCCCTTTACGAAATGATTGACTTTTTGATGGAAGCAAGCATCGAGCCTGTGCAATGTTTTGTTTGGGTTGGCAATCTCAATAAGACATTATACACCATGCTCACAGGCTTTATTTATTTATTTAAAAGAAAGGTGATGTTTGACTATATTAAACCTGAATAACACTTACTAATTTGTTCAAGTATACTAGACCTAATGATATAGCACTACTAGTATACTGATGCAGCCTATATGTAAGACTTGTGGAAATACCTCTAGCAATCCACTTATTGCCAAACGATTGACTTTTTGATGGAAGGAAGCAGTAGGTGTGTTTGGGCTATCCATGTTTATGTAGAAATATATATTCATGTAATCTGTGCAAACACTGCATCAGTCGCAGATGGAGCGTGTATAACAGCAGATATAAGTCTTGTGGAAATACCTCTAGCAATCCCTTTACGAAATGATTGACTTTTTGATGGAAGCAAGCATCGAGCCTGTGCAATGTTTTGTTTGGGTTGGCAATCTCAATAAGACATTATACACCATGCTCACAGGCTTTATTTATTTATTTAAAAGAAAGGTGATGTTTTACTATAATAAACCTGAATAACACTTACTAATTTGTTCAAGTATACTAGACCTAATGATATAGCACTACTAGTATACTGATGCAGCCTATATGTAAGACTTGTGGAAATACCTCTAGCAATCCACTTATTGCCAAACGATTGACTTTTTGATGGAAGGAAGCAGTAGGTGTGTTTGGACTATCCATGTTTATGTAGAAATATATATTCATGTAATCTGTGCAAACACTGCATCAGTCGCAGATGGAGCGTGTATAACAGCAGATATAAGTCTTGTGGAAATACCTCTAGCAATCCCTTTACGAAATGATTGACTTTTTGATGGAAGCAAGCATCGAGCCTGTGCAATGTTTTGTTTGGGTTGGCAATCTCAATAAGACATTATACACCATGCTCACAGGCTTTATTTATTTATTTAAAAGAAAGGTGATGTTTGACTATATTAAACCTGAATAACACTTACTAATTTGTTCAAGTATACTAGACCTAATGATATAGCACTACTAGTATACTGATGCAGCCTATATGTAAGACTTGTGGAAATACCTCTAGCAATCCACTTATTGCCAAACGATTGACTTTTTGATGGAAGGAAGCAGTAGGTGTGTTTGGACTATCCATGTTTATGTAGAAATATATATTCATGTAATCTGTGCAAACACTGCATCAGTCGCAGATGGAGCGTGTATAACAGCAGATATAAGTCTTGTGGAAATACCTCTAGCAATCCCTTTACGAAATGATTGACTTTTTGATGGAAGCAAGCATCGAGCCTGTGCAATGTTTTGTTTGGGTTGGCAATCTCAATAAGACATTATACACCATGCTCACAGGCTTTATTTATTTATTTAAAAGAAAGGTGATGTTTGACTATATTAAACCTGAATAACACTTACTAATTTGTTCAAGTATACTAGACCTAATGATATAGCACTACTAGTATACTGATGCAGCCTATATGTAAGACTTGTGGAAATACCTCTAGCAATCCACTTATTGCCAAACGATTGACTTTTTGATGGAAGGAAGCAGTAGGTGTGTTTGGGCTATCCATGTTTATGTAGAAATATATATTCATGTTACGGAGATGGTAATCCAACGTTTTTTCCCAAGTCATACGCTAGTCTTCAGCCTTTATCAAAAAATAAAAATTTAGTCACACGTCAGTTAGTGGTGGGACTAGAATAAAACGTGGAATTATTAATACATTATATAAGGGAGAGAGGAAAAGAGAGAAAAGATGAAACAAATAAGTTGTTGAGTAGAGCAATCTTTGAATGTGAGTGATTATCCGTGTACGCAAAGCTTCGATTTGGGAAAGAGGATAAGTGAGCGGGTTATCGTTTCCATGTTGCCAGTAGATATTCCACAGTTGGTATAAGGTAGTGGAGAGGATTGTGAAATATTCCTTGACGTTCCGAATACTTCGAGGAACTGTCAAATACCGTAAAGATTTGTAAACATCATCGGAAGACAGACTAATGAGGGGGAAATACTGTTGTAAGACTTGTGTCCATAGTCTCCATTTAATATCACAGTCAACTAGAAAATGGTGTTTATTGTCAACCCCTTGGCCACATAAGGAGCAAGTCGATGAGGGGACAATACCATACTTGAAAAGAACCTTTTTGGTTGGGATACAGTCAGAGATAGCACGAAAGTACAGAGTTCGAGCATTAGGGTACATGCTACACGTCCAGAGAGATTTGATGATGGAGTGGCGGTATTTTACAGGGAGAATAGATGAAGTTTGGAAGCTTCGAGAGGTGTAATATTTCCATACCTTAGAGCCAGTGACACTAGTGACCATGGAGTGACCCGACCAGTCAATGGGAGCAGGTGGTTCGTCCAGGATATATAACCAAATAGCAGATTGGAGCTTGGTGATACGAGTCTGCAAAATCTCTTCATATAATTGTTGGCATAGGCGAGGAAATCGAGTGTATTCACCGGGGACATGGATGCGAAGACGTTTTTGGGCTACATCATAAATAAAAAACTGACCACCGAGGAACGTTTTATGTTTGAGTGTCCAGTGATTGTTATCGGATGACGTAATAAGCTGATATAGAGGTAAATCCATTAACGTTTCTAAAGGGATCTCAGGGATATCAGACGTGGAAGCGGTATGGAGAACGTCAAATGCTTCGAAGATCGTAAGCCAGATAGAGAGATTATGGTCACATACACGACTTTTACGATATTCAGTGAAGTAGAATGGAACTAGAGGACAGTGTGTCGACTTAAGGAACATGGATAGGTGATTGAGAGCCAGAGAGTAGACAAAGGAGGGATGGCCTGTGGAATCAAAGATATAATTTAACCACCGTTTTTGAAGAATATGGTGTTGAATCACTGGATCCAGAACTTTTAGGCCACCATGGCACCAGGAGAGAAAGATAATATATCACGGATCGGAGACGTTTGAAAAATAGTTTGGTAGGTTTAAATAGTCTTAGGGAATACCAGATTTTGGATAAAATCAGTATATTCATCACAGTCAAGCGTCCTAAAATTGACAGCTGTCGCTGCGAGTATATCTGACATTAGGTGGTTACCTTTAAAATAAGTTGATCTTCAAGTATGCTACGTTGTCGAGTGATATAAGGAAGGTAGAAACCGAGGTATCGGAATGTTTGCACAGATCCGTTATGATATTATGTTGAGATATTATGATCGGTTAGTACTGAATTTCAAGAGGGGTCTAGTTTACCGTTTAAGGAAGAGGCCTCAACTTTATCAATGTTAAACTTAGCATTCGATACCAAAGTGTATTGTTGCATGTGATGTTGAGCACGGGAGAAGTCATTTTGATCCCGTAACAGGATACAAACATCATCGGCATATGCAAGAAGTTTGAGTGTTGGTGAATCGCCATGGGTATCTTTGGAAAACGCTGAATTTTGAAGAGTAAATCCTTGTATTTGGTTATCTTGTAATATTGAAAGCAGAAAAGGTTCCAGAGCTAAATTAAAGAGTAGCGGTGAAAGTGGATCGCCTTGCCTCAAACCACGCTGTTGTGAATACAAGATGTGAAGTAACCATTGATATTTATATATACATTGTTACCAAAAAATAGTTTACAAATACATGTTACAAACGAAGGAGAGAATCCAAATTTAAGCATCACTTGACGAAGATAAGCAGCGTGTACGCGATCGTATGCTTTTTCTTGTTCAAGCAGTAAACCTACACCAGAAAGACCTAAACCTTTGGCTTGATCTAATACCATGAGAGAGCCACTCCCTTATCACCGATAAACCTTCCGGGTATAAATCCGGTTTGATACGGGTTTAGCAGTGAATTTACAAATGGTCCCAAGCGTTTCGTTAGGAGTCTAGTAAAAACTTTAGCATCGCAGTTGATTAAAGAAATAGGACGCCAGTTTTTTAAAGAGGAGAGATCGCCTTTTTTCGGTAGTAAACGAACCCTTATATTTTGCCAAGAGGCAGGTCTAACCCCTTTTAAAGAGTCATTGTGTAGATCAAGAATCAAATCTTTCAAACATGACATTCGAAAAAGTATAGACAAAAAAGGATACCCTAATCCATCAGTCCCAGGACTACTATTTTTTGATACTCGATTAGTTTGGTCAATTAGTTCATCTAATTCTATTTTAGATTCTAGGAATTCGGCATCGGATGTATCGAGTGTTTGATCAAATCTAATACGATCCAGATAATTAATGATGTCGGTGGGCTCAACCAGGTTAATAGAATATAGCATTTGATAGTAATCGTGAGCATATTGATTCATTCTAGCAGGATCTCTAGTAGTAGAGGTGTTGCCATCATTATCTAATAAAGGATATTGAATAGAAGCCATATACTGTTGGGCTGTCCGTTGTTGATGAAAATTTTTGAGATATCGGGCTGAGCGTTCTCCATTTTCCCGCCAAATTACACCTGCTCTTAGAGCGGACACATCAACTAGTTCTTGTTGTAATATGTAAATCATGTTATCAATTTTAGGGAGTAGAAGCTGAAGGGTTGCAATTGGTGGTTTAGATCGTAGTAGGCGGTTTCGTTTTCTACC
Source organism: Mucor piriformis (assembly GCA_943193625.1). Taxonomy (NCBI): domain Eukaryota; kingdom Fungi; phylum Mucoromycota; class Mucoromycetes; order Mucorales; family Mucoraceae; genus Mucor; species Mucor piriformis. The sequence goes on along the minus strand of OW971869.1, from coordinate 864,225 downwards.
TAGTTGCCGAAGAGTTTGTGTTCGCCAAGAAACATATTTAATACCGAATGATTTTATCATTGCTTTAGTAGTGGATTTGACAGCTTCCCATTTTAGTTGTGGAGATAAATCTATTGTCATGGTCGTGGCTAGTTTCCCTATTTTCTGTTTCAATAGTTTTCGAAAGGCTTTGTTAGTAGCATATACAAGGTTTCCTCGCCAGAGTCCAGGACCCATTTGGGATTCACCTAAAGAGAACTGTACAGATAATATAGCGTGGTCAGACCACTGTGGTTGGATATGTTTAATGGAAGTATCCGTAATATTATTTTGTATATCACTTCCTGCATATACATACTCAACAGTTGAATGAATGGATGTGTTACGTTGGATTGTAGGTATCATATCTAGGTCCTTATAAGTCATGCAATTATAGAACGAATCTAACAAAAAGGTCACCCAATCCGTAGAGATTTTGAACGAATGGCTGTTGCGTAATATATCTCGTCCGTAATCATAGTTAAAGTCGCCCGAAATAATTAAACGATGGAGAGATATAATGTCTGTTGCATGAAGTTGAAAAAGCATTGAGTAGAGAGCGTTGAAAAAAGCTCGTCTGTCGACATTAGAATTAGCGGGAGCATATATGTCAAGAATAAAAATTGGTTCATAAAAATTGTTCGGGTGAGAGGCTTTACAGAGTAAAAACCTATCCGAAGTATATACCGCATCTGTGTTAAGTAAGGTTAACACATGATTAGGAGAAAATGATATAATACCACAATATTTTGTCCAAAAATTTTGAAGTGATTGTAGTTGCATATTGATTGAAGGAATGGTAGAGTCGGAAGTGTGGGTTTCTTGTAAGGATAGAATATCGAACTGTTGAAGTCGTAAATAGCGGATATATGACGATTGTGTGGTGGATGAAGCAGTTATAACTAAACTGTTGGAGTTTAGTGAGCCATAATTGAGTTGGATTTTGGATTTCATTATTGGGTGGAGGGTGTGTTATGTTTAGAAGCCTCTTCCGAGGAAGAAGGACTAGATACAAAAACTCTCAATGAAGGTGTATGGTTAGGTGTAATGTGCGGAGACTGTTCGAGATGATTGGAATTATTTTGGTTGTTATTCATCGCAGGGAGTTGCGTTTGCGTCCAATTATATTCATTGGAACTCTTATTATTATCAGCAGACGAGATGGTCCGTTCCTCCGTGTTATTAGTCGGAGCATCCGCTTCTTCCATGTCTTCATCACTGGATTCTACCACGCTGTCTGCAGGTACATAATCATCATCATCGCTGTCATGGGCAAATTCGGCCGTTAAGATAGTATTTTGAATGGTAGTGTTGGGTTTAGGTGCATACTTCGACTTCATTATCTCTGCACTTGCGGGCTGGCTTTTCTCAGGAGAAGGTGTCTTTCTAGGCTTCTTGGGCAAACGGAATTTGGTAGATTTAGAGGATCTGGGGTTGGGACATTCTGCCTGGCGATGTCCAAATTGGTCACAGGCGAAGCATAAGATGCTCGCACGAGATTTCTACAATCATATTTTGTGTGACCATCCTCGTGACAGTATCGACACCAAGTGGGCATATCTGGGACTGTGGCATGGAAGATGTCATCCGAACTACCCCAAGGTAATTTATGACTCAGTGTGGCGTAAGTCTTTTCGGGATCTTGTTGAAGGATTACATACCCAGTGCCCATAAACCATCCCATATCAGATTCATAGTTCAATCCCAAATCGATAATCTCACCAAGGTGAAACATGGTTTCCCTAAGGGCAGATAGAATCTCGTGTTTTCCAATCAAAGGAATGTCCGACAGATTAACTTGAATGACCTTTCCTTTACCCTCAAGGGCTTTACAAGGAAGGAGACGACTGTTGAGGTGCTCATAGAAAATTCCTTCTGTGATAATTTTTTCTAATATGTCATCTTTGGGATACAGTTCCAGGTATCGTTGAGCTGGTTTTCCAAAAAATTTAACACCATGAAAACTATTACTGTTATAAACAGAGTGAAGAATACTAAGGTGTTGGTAATCTATGATGTCTTTTATCTAGGATAAATCCAAAATATATCCATTTCTATAGAGACTATCTCTCCAAACTCGAGATTTAATAATTTTAATATCCCCTTTCCACAGAGGTGTTGATTGTTCTAAAAGGGAACGTTTTGTAGTAATGAGGAACTTTTTTTTGTTAGCCGCTGCGTCAGCATAGGATATATGAGGTGTAATTCCCGACCTGGGAGGGTCAAAAGTTTCTTTAGGTGAAAGAGTCATGACAGCCTTTAATAAAAAAACCCTCCTCTTTGCTCAGATTATTTTTGCTTTGTCTTCCTTTATTATCTTTGTTGCATTTTTTCCCTACAAAGATTATGTCAAACTTAAAAGGCGAATCAAAAGAAATTGCATCTAAACCAAAAAAGCCATTGCTTGGTTCCGTGAGAGGAGATTACATGATTCCATTGGATGTTTGTCGGAAGTATAATCTAGAGCATACCCTTTCGATGGAAGCTCGTTCATGGACAAGAGCAGACAAAGTAATTGACCATTACTTCAAGAATACCCAAACCTGGCAAAACTATGGCAAACATGTACTTGAAGACCTTATCAACAACTTGACGGCATTTAGTCTTGATTCAGATGAGAAAGAAGCAGTCAAAGCATATGCCAACGAAGTGACCAAATATTTAGGAGACAAAGAAGTTGAAAGTATGTTTTGTTCTTATTATGAAGTCCAAGTAAAAAAGGCAGAGGTAAAAAGATTGCAACTTTTAGCAAGACTGGAAGGAGATTTGTCGGGTGCGATTTTAACAACATTAGGAGCAAAGAAACTAGCAGAACAAGATCTCCAGGTTAGATATATTGTAACAAACATATTATATATATGCTGATAGTTTATTCTAACTAAAGGCAAGAAGTAGTATGGATATGGTAAGTAACGTTTTTGGGACGATATATGTCATAACTAGTTCTATAACCGATAATACCTATGATACCTATTATACCTATTATACCTCCGACTCAGCCTAATGTCGAAGTAACCAACGCTACACCTGCCACTTACAATCATGTTGAAGTAACTAATATAATCGATAAATTAAGTTTTGAAGGCAACATTTTACTAATGAAATAACACTTTTAGAATGAATTCAGTATAGTTCGTCAATCCACACCCCTACCTGATAGTAGCTATGTAAATGGATCATTTTTAAGTGATGATTATCATCCGACAAGAATATATAAATACACATATGAATATATACCTGATTGGCCAGACTGTGAGGAAGAAGAAGAGGTAAGTATATAGCTATGAGTAACTATACTTACATCACAGTTGATACTGGATAAACTTTGTTCAATTTTTTAGTGGATCATTGATGATGTTAATATTTATCAAGAGTTGAAGCAGTTTCGAGCCACATCATCCCACCTCACAACCACACAGGGGAACATACGGGACATACGTATATTGTAAGCTATAAATGAAAAGAAAATACTCTAGGAAAATATTATTGGTACACTGATATTATACACTGACTATTAGGTCTTTATATTTAATTTTCCCTTTCATGCTATCAATCAATGACTCTGTAACAAAGTACATGCCCCAATCAACTCGTGTACTGGTAAATAATGAGTTATGTCATCTTTATCCTGCTGCGCCCGTCTCATCAACCAATCTGTTGGTTTGGTCCAACATACTGAGAGTAAGTAGAAGTTTCTCTTTCATTTTCCTTCTTTTTTTTTAAAAAAAAGGAAAATGAAAAGAAATAGCAACGATTTATAATGCTAATATACATTAATGACTTTGCCGATTATAGACGCTTAGAGTTGGATGGATTGAGATGAAAAAGAAATGTAATGAAATCATCACCGACGCTATAAAAACTAAAGATACAAATGATTTGATTGCAAGTTGTATACTATTTGAATTGTAAGTTTAATTTCATCATATGCAATTATAAAAATATTGAAAATTAGCTTAGGGTTCCCCGTTTGACAAAAGAAGTGGATGCTGATGAAACTGGCGAAGATACTTTTGTTAAAAACTATATTGAATGCTTCTTTGACAATATATTCTCAGTCGATGACCACTTCTATCAATCATGGTAATAACAATATTTATTTTTATTTTACGAAAACCATTAACTTTTTTTTTCTTTTTTGCACACTCTATCAATAATAGGGCAAATATTGTCTTGATAAATACAAATGATTCCCATTATAAACCTGATTGGTTTACTTATGTCAAACCATGGATAAGGAAGTTCAAGTTAGCAACATGTGAGATCAAACCACCTTCGAAAGTAGGACGTGGAGACATATCAGATTTCGTTAAACTTGGTATTGAAATGCGTGATATGCTAAATGAAATATTGAGCATTGGTGTAGATGATGCCTCTGTTTGTGGTATATTGATTGAAGGTAACTTTTTTTATAAAAAAAATTGGAAATAGTGTTATATTTTCCCTGTTTGCGTTTTAATGTACGCTAATGTAATTTAACAAATTAGGAAAAAAAGTATCCACGTATGCAATGAATACTAAAAGTGGTGTATTTCGAATGATCCAGTTAGGTGAATACAATGCTATCGAAAAACTCTCTGACCTTGGCCTTTTCCCTGCACTGTTTACTGGTCTTATGCAGGTGAAGGTAAAGTTTTTAATTTCGTAATCGAAGTGATACTAATTTTAATATACTCTTACATAACATTTACTTTTAGAACATCGCGTTAGATACAGCAAGAGCAATTGAAAAGACTGAAAGAGAAAATTCACGTGGAAAGAAGCATGAGCATGTTGATAAAAGAAAGTCAGCAGGATCAACCCCAACATTGAAGAAACTTCGTCCATGTACATGATTGATGCAACCCCCTTCCAAAACATTGTATTCATTTTATATAAAAAAAAAGAAATACCATGTATCATATGTATACAATCCCCCTCTCTCTTGCTCTATAAATATATGCATTTTTTATTATATTATTGCACTCCTGTTCAGGAATTTCCTGCTGTTATATTGGGTTGTCTGATTTAAAATGTTCCGTTTTTTAATTCTTGTTTATTAAAATGAGACGTACCAAATAGCTCTAATTTGGAAAGCTTAGTTTTTTGAGCATTATGACCATAATACAGAAATAAGCAGACGAAAGTTACTCTCGTGGTGGCTATTTCACGATTAAGACAACACGAGCAAAGATATATGCAATTATTAGAATCCTAGAAATTCAACACATTCAGGTGTCACAGATGGTTGCTTTTGCTTATTTCTCATATTTAGCTTAGGGCAACACGAATACACTTCTCGTCAAAATCAATAACCCAGATAGTCCATGTTTTCTGAAGGTGAACCCTTGGAATTTCCTTTTATACTATTTATTGGCCGTAGTGGCTTATCGTAGGCCGAATTCTCTTCCCGTCATAAACATATAAATACACACCCTTCACTGCGCAAAGTCTTTTTTCCCTAACCGTTACTTATAATATGTTCTTCATCACATTACTGGCATCACCAGTATTATATATACTTTACGTTTTATATAAAAAATATAATAATGTCTACAAGAAATATCAAGATGTTTTCACGGGCTATCAATTAACGGACACTCCTGAAACACAAGATCCAATTACTTTGCAACTAGCAAGCGGCCAAGTCCCTTCATGGTTAAATGGAATCATGTATCGTATTGGACCAGGAAAGTTCAATATCAAGCAAGCTGATGGTTCTACATTCTCAATAAAGCATGCTTTCGACGGCTTACCTTTTATGCATCGTTTCCGCATTGATGGTTCTGCTCAAACCTTGAAATATAACTCGCGTTGCTTAGCTAAATCTTTAGAAAAGGATCTTGAACAAAACTCGTACAAGGGTCTTATATTTTTCGGTTTTATTCCAGTATTGTCTTTCTCCAAGTGGTTGTATCATTTCTGGATTCGTTTAGATACATTTGTCCTTCGTCCCAAGCCAAACTCTACAAGTAGGGCAGATGGCCATTCCGTCGGTGTCACTGTGACCCCCAATTTCCCTCTTCCTTCTAGCTGGGAAAAAAATAGTCAGTCAGTCTTGGTCTCTAAAACAGATGCAAATGTTCTTCAAAAAATTCATGCTGAAACTTTAAGTAAAAAACAAAACCAAAAAAGTAAGATATGTTGGTGTCTTGCAAATACTCAAATGCATTTTTATAATAGTTCCTGAAAAGCTTTTCACTTACACTACCTATGACGAAAACTTGCAAGGTCAGCGTTCTGCTGCTCATCATCAATCTGATCCAGTAACCAAAGAGATTTTCAATTTCACATTGGGCCATGCTCCTAAGCCTAGAATTATTGTTTTCAGTACCTCGGAAACTGGTAAAGTAACCATCTTGGCTGATATCACTCATCGCATGGACAAGTCCGAACTCCAGGCTCCTTATATCCATTCTTTCTGGCTTACTGAAAACTATGTGATTATCCCAGAGTCTCCTTTAATTTTTAAAGACAAAGGTATCAACATGTTGCTTAATGGTAGTATTATTTCTAGTATGACTTGGGAGAAGAACTCGCCTACCTATTTCCATGTGATCAGCCGCAAAGGTGGTCTTATTGCCTCTATTCCAGGCCCTGCTTTCTTTACTTTCCACGTATCAAATGCATTTGAAACAATTGACTCTGCTACCGGTGATATTATCTTAACTTTGGATTGTGCTTCTTTCTCGGATGGTGATATCATAAATCAGTTACATGAGTTCGGCGGTTCTCATCATAAGGGTGCCCATAACAATTTTGAGCCAACCTCAGAATTTAACGGAACAACCTATCCTCCTCGTCGCCAAATTAATTTTGGTGATCTTTATCGTTATAAAGTCAATGTGACCCAGTCTAAGCACATCTCTAGCGATATGACATGCAAGAACATTGAATTCCCTAGAATCAATCAAAAATTTGCCGGAAATGCCAAGTACCGCTTTGTTTATGGCTGTGAATTGATTGGTTTTACAGAGAAGAGAGACGAAACTAACAGAATAGTCAAGGTCGATATCAAAACTGGTGCTACTGTCCGTTACGGTGATGACGGTTTTTATTGCTCTGAACCCATTTTTGTTCAAAATCCTAATGGCACAAACGAAGACGATGGTGTACTGTTAAGTTTAGTCAATAACTTTGACTGTTGCTATTTAATTATCTTGGATGCTGTGTCAATGGTTGAATTGGCTCGCTTTAAGATTGGTCAGTTTACTGCTGTCACATTCCATGGTTCTTATGTTGATCATGAATTTGAGTCTATCAATATCAATTAAAGTCATAAATAAATCTTTCTTCAAAAATAAAAAGATTCGTTCTCTGTGTGTGTGTGGAAACGCAAAAGGAAATAAAACCTTATTTAATTTAGGTAACACACACTTCCCGAGAACAATGAAAGCAAAACACATAAAAATAAAGTCAATACCCCCTTTTTTTAACGTCTTTCTATCTCAGTATTAACATTATGCTTTTTACTGCTACATTAGTTTTTGTATCTGGGCTCTCTACGTATCTTTTACATTTTAATTATAGGAATGTATACAAGAAATATCAAGCAATCTTTCAGTCTTACCAATTGGCAGATACCCCCGAAACAGAGGATCCAATCATCCTACAACTAACAAGCGGACAAGTCCCTTCATGGTTAAATGGTATTATGTATCGCATTGGCCCTGGTAAATTTAACATTAAACAAAACGACGGGTCTATTTTTTCAATCAAGCATGCTTTTGATGGACTCCCATTTATGCATCGTTTCCACATTGACGGTTCAGGGCAAAAATTGTCGTATAATTCTCGGTGTACATCCAAATCAATTGAAAAAAAGATTGAAAAAAAGCTATATAGAGGTCTTGTGTTTTTCGGCCATATCCCCATTATGACATTTATACAATGGATAATTCAGTTTTTGAATCGCTTGGACAGTTTTGTCCTTCGTCCCAGACCAGATGAATCACCCAGTGCCCATTCAGTTGGCGTGACAGCAACTCCCAATTTCCCTCTTCCGTCTCATTGGAAAACTAGTGGTCAACAACCAGTCTTGGTCTCTAAAACAGATGCCAATATTCTTCAAAAAATTAATGCTGAAACATTAGGTAAGAACAATTTTTGTGGAAAAAAGAATCACGTCTTTCAATTACTTACAAAATAAGTTTAGTGCCTGAAAAAGTATTTAGCTATACTACGTTTGACAAAAGGTTAAAAGGGAAATTCTCTGCAGCTCATCATCAATGCGACCCAGTTACCAAGGAAATGTTTAATTTTACACTATCCTTTGCTCCCAAACCTCGTATGATTGTCTTTGGTACCTCAGAATCTGGAAAGGTTAAAATTTTGGCCGATATTACTCATCGCATGGACAAATCCCCAATCGGAGCACCTTACATCCACTCTTTCTGGCTAACCGAAAATTATGTCATCATCCCTGAATCTCCTTTAATCTATCACGACAAATGTGTCAATATGTTGTTAAATGGCTCTGTTCTTTCTAGTATGGCGTGGAAAGATAACGTACCCACCTACTTTCACATTGTAAGTCGCAAAGGAGGTCTTGTAGCTTCAATACCCACACCCTCTTTCTATACTTTTCATGTGGCAAACAGTTTTGATTCAGTTGATCCTCATACCGGAGATAGTATTATAACTCTTGACAGTGCTTCTTTCTCTAATGGTGATATTCTAAATCAACTACATACATTTGGTGCCGGTCATCGTAAAAGTTCTTATCATAAACCTGAACCATTTACCCGCTTTAATGGCATGTCATACCCTCCCCGCCGTCAAGCAAAGTTTGGAGATCTTCAACGGTATAAGCTCAACGTAACTCAATCAAAGCATATTTCCACCAACCTTTTATGCAAGAATGTTGAATTTCCTCGATTCAATCAAAAATTTGCTCTTCAGTCTACCAGTCAATTCATTTACGGATGTGAGTTGTTTCCTTATACAGAGAAGACAGACGAAAGTAGCGGATTAATCAAGATCGATACATTAACAAGTGCTGTTAGCCGCTACGGCGAAGAAGGGTATTCTTGTTCCGAACCTATTTTTGTACCAAACCCGCATTCTGTAAAAGAAGACGACGGTGTATTGTTGACTTTGGCAAATAACTTTGATTGTTGTTATCTAATTGTCGTGAATTCTGTAACAATGAAGGAACTTGCTCGTTTCAAGATCGGACAATTTACAGCAGTGACTTTTCATGGATCTTTTGTTGATCATGAGTTCAAGTCCATCAATATTAACTAAAAAGAAATAGCTACATGTTTTTAAATAAACTACCATTAAATTCTCATTCGGTGAACAGTATAACAAATACTTTTATTACAAATCCTCTACCGAAAACCAATTATCTGGACGTTTACGTTCGATGCCAGGAATTCGTTCACAGGCTTTGGCAATTCTACATAATAAAGCTTCGTTCCACCATGCAGCCATAAACTGCAAGCCAATAGGCATACCTCCATGAAATCCAGCGGGTACACTAACAGCAGGAACGCCCGTGAGATTAGCAAGCATACAATAAAACACGGTGTCAACTGTAAGCTTGGCATTAGACATGCCATATGCATGTGCCTTTTCGGGAATCTCAGGTGCAATAATTCCTGTAGAAGGACACAAGATCAAATCAACCTTTTGGTCTTCAAAGAAACCACGCAAGTGATTCATCATACGCGTACGGACTTGCTGAGCACGTACATAATCCCGAGTTTGTAATGCATTTGTAGTACCTGCCATAAGTCTCGTATGTGCTAAAAACTTGCGGTGATTCTCGGGATGACGCGAAGCAAAGTTGGACATTTCACTGCAGATAGTAATCTGGTGTGCTATAACCAACTGTGAGCAAATATACATGTTTCTATTTAAGAAAAATATACAAACCTGTGGCAGTAAGTTCCAAGTCTGGGATATCGATTTCTACTAGACGTACTCCTAAACTTTGCAAGTAAGTTTTAAAAAGGTTTAATTTTTCAAGAATGGCAGGCTCATGAACGCCCCTGTTCCATTCAGGTGTTACGGCAATTGTCAAATCCGACAAGTCATGATAGCGATCATAATCTTTAAGGTTAACAGAGGGCTGCAACAAAGAATTGGAATCTTTGGGATCAGGACCAGCGATGATAGTGTACGCCAAAGCCATATCATCTGCAGTAGCAGCCAGAGGTCCATAAGAACCTACAGAAGGATCGACGGTAGCACCACCGTAACCAGAAACACGTGCAAACGAAGTTTTTAACCCATACAAACCACAAAAACTGGATGGAATACGAATCGACCCACCGCCATCGGCACCAATACTGATAGGCACTAAACCACCAGCAACAGAACCACTACATCCACCGCTTGATCCACCACATGTATGTAAAGTTTGATAGGGATTTTTAGGCATACCTGTGTTGGGATTCACAGTAAATGTATCCCAGCCTAATTCGTTCATAACAGTGGACCCAATAATAATCGCCCCAGCTTTTCTCAGGTTTGTTACTAATGTTGAATCTTCCGCGGCGGGTGCTCCGTCGTTGATGAAACAAGTACCAACCTTTGTTTCCAACCCCTTAATGTCCATCTCCTCTTTGACCGTGACAAATACGCCATCCAATTGACTAAACGATGTATTCTGCTTATATCTTTCAGTTGATTCCTCAGCTTGCTTTAATATGTCCTGGCAAATGAAACGGATCCAATTCATCTGTTTGCACTTGTCCAACTTGATCAATAACTTGTTTGCTACCTCCGTAGGCGTGGTTTTAAATTGCGAATAAGCTTCGTGATAATCCCAAAACGACAAAAATGGTGATACACTTTTATGCTCGGGGTTCAATCGAAGGATTGGCTAACAAATAAAAGTCAGTTTTTAGTAGTTTAAAGATTAGCGTCACTTTTACTTGATTAAAAACAGCATCTTTGGGGGCGTTTATATAGTTGAATGGGATACCCATGGTGTTTGGGTGATCTTCAATATCGTTCCTTTCTCTCAATAAGAAAAGCTGAGCATCACTAGCCACTTTTTGGTTGACAAAAGGGACATAATCAATAGCGTTTGCAGCAAGACATAATGTTAATCCATACAGCTCTGGAGCCTCGAAGGCAGGCTTTTCATTAACCTAAAAGTGTTCAGTAAATACAAAATCAGGTTCAGGGTGAAAATTAACTTACAGTGTTTATTAAATTTTTATCAGTCATTTGTATGTGTTTATAAAAAAGAAAAAAAGGGAAAAAGGGCAAAAAGAAAAGAGTTTGAATTACATTGGTAATTTGGTGAAACACTAAAGTTAGTGTGAAAACCAAATTGGATGGGCAGTCCCCCCATTACATAAGAATTTTCTCTATCTTTCAGTGAATGAATCGACCTCGGGTATCGAAGCAAGGTATCCAATATTTGAGTATTGTGGCGGTAAAGACAGCTTCCTTGGTCGTGGTTGTTTTGGTTGCATATCTGTGAATCCCAATGATGTTGTATCTGCTACAGACCATCGATTATTGCGCAGTGCTGTTTCTATGCATTGAGTTAATAATTGTTGATTCTCTATCACCGTAACGTGTTCTTCTTTTTTGTATTGCCTCTTTTGATATAGCTGCTTCAATGAAAATCGCTTCTTCTTTTTATTTACTGTGCTTGTTGTTGAAGCTATTGTATCATTATCCTTTTTCTTATTAAATAGAAACCGATCGAGCAATGCCATAAGTGAATGTGAAAAAAAAAGAAGAGAAAAAGAGAAGAAGAGGGAAATAAAAGAGGAGCATATTGTCAATTATAGAAAATGCAGGAGATCAAAGCCACATCAAGAATTGATGTGTTTGTCAAACGTGTTGATTCTCCCCTTAGAATTCAAGTAAAATATACCTTTACAGTGATGTCATGTTTAGATTTACCGCCCACTACTAAACTTGCACTAAACATTCTACTGGTGTATGATGTATTAATCAATCATTTCTAAGATCCAGTCTATGGCAACCTTTCATTAGCCTGGTAAGGTATTCCATTGTGCGAATTTAATTCGTATGCACAAAACAAAACAAAAACCGGATTACTAAGAACTCCATATCATTGGCTGACTTGATTCGCCATCATAACACTTCTACTGTCACGGCGGTATTTTTCTCTTTTATTTACTTACAAGTTTAAAATGAACGCTCTCCGTACTGCTGCTATCAAGCCTGCTAGACAATGTAAAATCAAGAACAATTTAAACCTGCATTATGTACTAATGACATTCTCCGTTTAGTTGTTCGCTCCTTCCATGTTGCTCAACCCCGTTTGACAGGAAAGACCGTTGAAGCTACCAACGAAACCTTCGAGTCTCTTGTCACTAAAGCTGACCACCCTGTTATTGTCGACTTTTACGCCGAGTAAGTTTAGTCTTTTTTTTATATCCAAATTTTTCCTTACCTTAGTTTATTCTAGCTGGTGTGGTCCTTGTAAGATGTTGGGTCCTTTGTTGACAAAGTCTGTTGCTGCTAACCCTAATGTCACTTTGGTCAAGATCAATGTTGACGATAACCAAGAAATTGCCTCTAAATTCCAGGTAATGAATACATAAAGCTAGTTTGAAAGCAATACTAATTTATATTATTAGGTCGCTGCTTTGCCTACAGTTTCTGCATTCAATAACGGAAAGATTGTTGATTCATTCGTTGGTATGCGTAGCGGACCCATGGTTGAGCAATTTGTCAAGAAGCACGCCGAACTTGCTTAAACACTCTTTATAATCGATTAAAATACACTGTAAAATATAGATGTCATTATGTGGTTGTTACGTGAAGTAGGCATGGATATGATTTTATAAATCCGTAGAGAGTGCTGAGTATGAGAATGGCATACTGATGGTGTGTTTTGTGGCCTTGCAAAGCATTTATAAGTGTGTGACAAGTTTAAGTGCCAGCTGTATTATAAAAAGACACGCGAAAAGTTTTTTTTTTCTATTATCCAACCTTTTGATTCTTTTAATAACCATTACCTTCTATTTGGGCCATCGTCCTTTCTCTCATTGAAGATAAACGTGATAAAAACACAATGTTGAGGAATAGAACCGAATTCTTTCTTTATTTATAAAGTTTGAATATTTATGAAGGATTTTAAATTTGAACAGACATCTGAGAAAGATGGGACTGATTTTGGAACAATACAAAGTAATTGCGTTTTTAAAAGAGTCAAAAGGAGCAAAAAAAGGCAAACCCTTTCCTTGTACATCTTATCGGAAATTCTCTTTTTGCTCATGACGACAATTTTAAATAGGCTTGAACTGATAAATGTAAGCCAAATCAATGTAGTTTTCAATCCGAAGCTTAAGAAAAGAGAATGGAAGACTAGCTCTTGTACATTTTGAAAAGAGCGTTTCCCTTTTTTACGTTAACATATGATGAATATTTATAAAAGGCGAATATGATTGTGCTAGCTCTATGTTAGCCCAACTTGAATTCAGACTATGATTTAAAACTTCTGATGTTAACTTTTGCATACCCAGAGGTAGACCTATCGAATAATAAAATGAAAATAATAAATATCGGTACTCTTTTATAAATATAAAAAAATGTGTTAATGGCCAACGAGCGATATATTTACTATCGTCGTCCTGGTGTGAACAATCTTGATGCACTTAACGTTTATCGAGTATTTTTAAAAACTTGTTTATTTTTACAACTGCTGCAGCGATCTGAACCCTGAGTACGTATCATGCATGGAAGACACCTACTAGTTTCTTTTACTCTTGTTCATATAGCCAAGTGATGGCATAAAAATGGTTCTGAAGACAAATTTTCCAGTAACTATCAGTTGTAGTAATGACTTCATCTTCAGAGGTCATTTGATTATTGATTTCTTGCAGTAAATAAACAATTTTTTATGCGGCATCAGTAGCTTAATTGATGGTTATATACCAAGGAGCAAAATCTTCCGAGTTTAAATATATTAATGCCCATACAGTATATGTGATTCGAGGTGCTATAATGATACTAATGTATCAATCTGAGAGGGTGTTTATTAGCGTGTGGATATAAAAGAGGGGGGAAAAATTTACAAATCGAGAACTTTTAAACAATCACGTTCGGGCTCAAGAAGAGCGGCTTTTGCATTACCACCCAGAACTAATTCCTCGATAGTTACTGCTGTTTGTCGATAGATTCGTCCAAGTGATGAATGTTGATTTTTACCTAATGACACTGAATATGATACATGAGTAAAGATCATTTTTTAAATAAAAAGGAATTTACCAAGGATTACTGAGTTTAACTCAGATGCCACTGTTTCGATATGCGGTAATTCAAACAGGTACGCAATTGCTTTGTTTGTTAGGTCAGTGTAAGCCAAAGTAGAGAATGTTGTCTATTGTAATCTAAGTCTACATCCTTTTTTATCTAGTTTAGCAAACATTACCAGTAATTCTGCCTTCATCGATTCATTGTGCTCGGAATCGGGACCATATTTTTGCTTCAAACTATTGCCAAATTTCATCACAGCCTCAAAGGAATATGCCAAGTGGTCAGAGGCCTTTTGTTTTTTTCTTTTATAGTTGTGAGATTCCAAATCAGCTTCACTAATTGTGCGCTTGGTTGAGGTATTTCTATGATCAGACACTTGTAGGCTCTGTGCTTCATATTCATCGAGGGAAGGTTGATCGACATTAGATTGTACTCGGCGGACCATCTCCATAAATTTTCGACATTGCAATCTAAATTCTACTAAAGGATTTTCTTCCAAGACAGAAGGATAATATGTATTACACAATTGGATGGCTTTATCAATATCACCTTCAATTATGCACTTTCGAATATCTAAGCCATGATTAGTAATGGCTCATTTATAATACATGATTTGTGTTACCGTGTCTATGCATCATTTCAGAATCATCATCAATTATGTTGACTGATTTCCGTTTCATTGCACCTTCTAAGGCAGCAACAGACTTGATGTATCCGTGATGTCTTAAGTATTCCATGACTACTTTATCCGCAATATTATTTTCTACCGATGGATTTATAGCAGAGCGGGGAGAAATGATTGTTTCGATTGGTTCTCTAGTGACCATTTTCAGCAATTCTCTTTTTTCGTTTGCTATATGCTGTTGGATGTCAAACATAAAAGGCTTGGTCCCAAAGTTGGCTTCGATTTTTTCTCCAGCCGTTTTAAAACCAACAAATGGGTAAATATCGGTTTCAATGATATTTTTGAACGCTGTGCCCAGATAGATGCCATTGATCGTATAAAATGCCGACATGTCTGTAAAGTCGACACCACATCCGATAATGTCTCCTGTTCCATAATTAGGTCCATATGATTTCTCAGTGCCTGGTCCTGAATATATATTTCCGTTTTCCGCATGATAGCCCCATGAGTGTTCCTCCCATCCTAGTTCTAAGCATCAACACATGTTACATTATGCCAAAATATGAAACCAACCTGGAAATCGGTTTAAGCTATTGATCTTTCTGCAGAACCCAATACCAATGTGTCCATCAATTCCTTTTGAAATAACTTGAATTTCAAAATAATAAATACCACACTGTCGTCTCATAGCATGATTGGCTCTAACCGAAGCCACTTCAGTCCCGTCTTTTCCATCGCCTATATACAATATTATTTAGACGTGACACTCGATGATTTATGGTCTCGAAAATATTTACCCGTGTATGTTAATTCCAAATTATCTGAATTGACGTCTATATAATCACATTTTGGTCGGACATCCCAAGCACTAGGTAAGCGTAAATCTTGGATAGCCAGAATAAAGTTATGGTTATCTCGATTCAATAAGGCACCCAGGGCTGCATATTCTTTAGCTGTTGGAACCTTTTTTCCTGTGGCACTGCTGTTTAGAGTTGGGATATGTTCATAAAACGACATGTCGATTCTCTCATCTACTAAATGTTGGCGCAAAACAGGTTGCAGGTTCCTGTTTGCTGCAATAGTTGGTCCCGTTCGAACATCGGCTTTGAATTCGATTCTTTTGTTAAATAGCTGTAGTTGCTGTTTGACAAGACGGGTGTATACTGTATCGACAAGGTAACCAGGTATATGTGGAATGCCTTCAGACTGCCTTGCATAAAATGCTAATATTTCTTCTTTTAAAGTCTTATGTTTTGACCAGCGTTGAGTGTTGCGAGAATGTGAACTCAATGCAAGTAAAGATGAACTTAAAGCTCTGTTTCTTATCCGTGGTGAAAAATCTGGCAAGAACAAAGGTGCAGACATGAGGTTTATTTAATGACAAAAAAAGTTTTTTTTCTTAAGAGAAAGGGTCTTAATTAAGGAGGTGGGGACAGTGTGACTGGAATTTTTTTTTTGGTCAAACGTAACTAGTGAGAGCTTATCAAAATAAGCCTATTGATGTTTTCAAAACTGCTTGAATATATCACGTAGTAATAAAAACAATAGCAAATCGACAGAGGGGATAATAGGAGGGAAAGTCAGCTTCATCGTTTCTAGTAGTAACTCATAGTATCACAACAGAACCTGTTACAAACAAGTCCGCTCGGCTGCAATGTAAGGCAGTTAACATCGTGTTGTCGCTAAATACATTAAATTTTGTACGATTTAATACAGCTAAAGCTCACCTAGCATATTCGCACTCTTTTGTCAATTGAATTTCAGCGCATTACGGACAATCGGTTTATAAACAGGATTATCAACCGCAGATAATAAAAGATGTTTGATTAGTATTCTTATAAGGCCAACAGCTTTGCGTTCACCAAGTTCAACGAACATACTGATTCAGTCAAAATACTCTAGACATAAAGACTGGCCGACACGCCTGTAGAAAATTAAATTAAGCACAACAAAAATTCTTGACAGGCACCATAAACCTTCTGTTGGCGCCGAAAGTAAAGTGTACATCATTGAATTTAGGCTTCCCACAGACCTAGAACCATTCCTTCATATTTCTTTTGCCAAAAAAAAAAGAGATTCTTCTCAGACTAATTACCGTCCTATATCAGTAGACTACACAAATAGATATTTGCTAGAGGGGTTTCAAATCCTCGAATTATGGATAAATATCAATTAGAAATAACGTCTACATAATTCATCGCTGATAGTGGTATGACATACGATACTGGAACATGCGAGAGGCAATCCAGACGAAGATGATACCAATATTGGGCCTTGCCTAAATTAGCCGAAGGCTTCCGACCAAGTTTTTTTATACATTGGCTATCTTTGATAATTGACCACTATGGAACCACCTCCTAGATACAGTGCCCGCTCTATAGAAGGTGGCTATAGACTCCCTTTATTAAATGTGCGCTGTGATACGCTATTTACATTATTTGAAGTTCGAGTTTAGAAGACCAAGTCTCTTGAGGTCTCCTAAGTTAAAGAAAAATTACATGTACTTGATGTAAAAACTCGCTAGTTGAAGGAAGGTGTTGGTGAGGTTCTTCATAAAAAGCTTCTTGTTGTCACATCCATATACGGCTCTATTAAGCTTTGTAGCATAGACACGTACGGAATTAATTGTAACGTTTTGAGACACAGGTTTTTAACAACACAAGATCCCAATATAAAATATTAAGTCAAGTAGAGGCGCATCTTTGTGATCAAAATGTCAAAAAATCGGCATCTTTTTTACCTTAAAGTAAGGCCGTTCAATATCAACATCCTTCCAAGATAGTTGGTAATTAAAATGAGAAGCTGGCGGGTCTCGTATTTGTTTTCAGTTGGTGTGGTTTTTTCTATGTCATAATAAGCTTATTAATTGTGAAGAGACCTATTTTTTAAAATGTAATAATGCAAGTCAAAAGAATTACTTCTATAGATTATTTATTTTATATATATGGTGTTTTGAAAATTCAGACTATGTATAATTTTTTAAGGGGGAGAATTTTCATTTTTCTTTGTACAGGTTTGTTAATTTAACTGCGGTGAGTACCCATAACAAGAGCCAATAAGGCCATTCTAACATAAAGACCGTATCTCATTTGACGGAAATAAGCAGCTCTTTGATCGAAATCAACTTCGGGTTCGATTTCATTGACACGAGGAAGAGGATGCATGATAATCATTTGACTCTTGGCCTTGCTTAATACATTGTTGTTCAAGATGTAAGCATCCTTGACACGACGGTATTCTTCTTCAGTGTCGAAACGTTCCTTTTGAACACGAGTCATGTAAAGAACATCAGTAATACCAATGACTTCATCCAAGGTAGCGTAAACGTTTTGTTTAATACCAGCAGCGGCAACTTCTTCCATAACGTCCTTAGGCATAGCCAAGGTGTCGGGACAGACATAGTTGATGGTAACTTGATAGTAAGCCAAGATCTTGACCAAAGAGTGGACAGTACGACCGTTCTTGAGATCACCAACCATTGTAATACTCAAACCATTAACTGTACCTAATTCTTCACGGATAGTGAATACATCCAAGAAGGCTTGAGTAGGATGTTCTCCAATACCATCACCAGCGTTAATAATAGGAACCTTGGAGTGCTTAGCAGCAACTTGGGCACTTCCAGGTTGAGGATGACGCAAGACAATAAGATCAGTGTAACAACCAAGAGTACGGACAGTATCAGAAAGTGTTTCACCCTTTTGGACAGAAGATGTAGTAGCACTGACAGAGACTACCTTACCACCAAGACGGTACATAGCAGCTTCGAAAGAACATGAGGTACGAGTAGAAGGTTCAAAGAACATGGTACTCATGACACGACCTTGTAACAAGTTAATGGAACCATAAAGCTCAACCATGTTACGCATCTCGTGAGCAACACCGAACAATAAATGAAGATCGCTACGATCAAATTGCTTGGATCTCAAGATATGCTTACGATAGAAGGGAGAACGACTAACAACACGAGCAAGAGAAGCAGAGATTTCATAACTAGGAGTGGCGAAAGCAACTAATTGTTGATCACTAGCACCAGCCAACTTGATAGGATCAAAAGGTTGGATAGACTTTCTCTCGGGGGCAGTTTCAGGGACATCGAAAATTTCAGTGACAGAGGGAGTAGACTCGACCTTCTTCTTGGGTGCAGGAACAACAAGTTCGGCTGCCTTGGCTTGGACAGAAAGATCACGACCTAAAGAACCGGCAACTCTCAATACACCATCCATAAAGACAGTGGTACCATTGACAACAACACGGCTGATGGAACCTTGGGTCTTCTTACCAGCAAGAGGGCCGGTACTCCAGACCTTGGAACGATCCAACTCAACATCAATATAGGTGTCGGCTTGAGCAGAGAGACCAAAAATACGTCTAGGGTTTTCATTCATACGTTCAGAAATATCTTGAATAGTCAAACGACCTTGAGCAACAGCAGTTAAGAGCAAAGGCAAGGCTTCGGCAATACCGGCATCGCCAGCAGAGGTATCTAACTTGGAGGGAGTGGAGCCGACAGAGAAACAATCAATGACATGCAACTTCTTCCACAAACCTTCTTGATCGGCAACAGAAGGTAACAACTTGGAATCAATATCAGACTTGTTGAGGAAAAGTGAATAGATGGAGACATCACAAGTGACCTTCAATCCCTTGTTCTTGGTCATTTCAATCAATGCTAAATCGTCCTTGGTAGTAACGTTAGACACATGGATAACACGACCGTGGATAGAGGCAAGCAATAAGATGGAAGCAAGATCAGTAGCCTTGGCTTCGGTGATCATAACTTGGTTACTAGGCCATGAATCAAAGACAGAATCGAAAACAGAGACATTACCACTACCAATCTTGTCGGTATCGATATAGACAGCAGCAGCTTCAGAAGCAACGGAATCAAGTTGGTCGGCATTTTCGGCAGTAGCAGTGATATTAAGTAAATAATCAACACTGGCATTCTTATGAGCGGCACTGCTCATAGTCTCAAGAGAGGCTTGATCCTTGACATCAGCACAGACAGCAGAGATAGTAGTGAAGCCAGACTTCAAAGAAGTGTTGGTGACACTAGTAAGATCATCAGTAGAAGGCAAGAAAGCATTGATGTTGAAAAGACCGGGAAGAGTAGCGGTGTTGCTGCTGCTCTTGAAATCAATACCGAGAATTTCGAAATCCTTCTTACGAGCAAGGGCTTCAACGAACAACTTGGCACACTTGACGTTAGTCAAAAGAGGAATGTCATAATCAACAGCCATACGACGAGAACGGTAACCCTTAGACATGTAAGAAGCAGGTCTACGGAATCTGTTACGGGAAGGCAAATTGACATATAAATCAATCATGTTGTTGGACAAATGTTGTTGAAGAGAATATTCAGCCTTGATTTGATCATCGGTATCGGCATCCAAAGTATCAAGATGCTTGACAGGAATACCGTGCTCAGAAATGAAATCGGCAGTACCGGTGGTAGCAAAGAGACTGTAACCGAGTTCGTGCAATTTCTTGACAGAAGGCAACATTTCGATCTTCTCCTTGTAGGAACCAATAGAGAATAAGATGTTCTTCTTGGGTAATGAGAAGCCAGTAGCTAAAAGAGCCTTCAAGTAAGCTTGATATTTGTCTTTACCGAAACAAGCAACTTCACCAGTAGAAGCCATTTCGACACCCAAAATAGGATCAGCACCAGACAAACGACTGAATGAGAATTGAGGGACCTTAATACCAACATAGTCCTTGGGCATGGCAATCTTGGGATAAGGAGTGACAGGGAGACCCAACATGGCGAGAGTAGCCATTTCGACCAAATCAATACCAGTGACCTTGGAGACAAAGGGGAAAGAACGAGCAGCACGGACATTACATTCAATGACCTTGATTTCGTTATCCTTAGCAATGAATTGAATATTGAAAGGACCAGTAATGTTCAAGGCACGACCAATCTTTGCAGTAGCAGCTTCGATCTTACGGACTGTTTCGGGATCCAAATCTTGAGGAGGTAAAATTAAGGTAGCATCACCAGAGTGAACACCAGCATTTTCAACGTGCTCAGAAACAACGTGCATGATCATTTTACCATCTAAAGCAACAGCATCCATTTCAATCTCCTTGGCATCTTCAATATACTTTGAGATAACAACAGGATAATCACGAGAGACAGCGGCAGCTTCCTTAAGGTATGACTCGAGATCATCCTTAGAAGAAACAACGTTCATGGCAGCACCGGAAAGGACATAAGAAGGTCTGACCAAGACAGGGTAACCAACCTTTTCACAGAAAACCTCGGCTTCTTCATAACTAGTCAATTCTTTCCAGAGAGGTTGATCAACACCAATGTTATCACACATACGAGAGAACTTGTAACGGTTTTCAGCATTATCAATCATCTCGGGAGATGTACCAAGGACCTTGACATTTTGACGATGAAGAGGCAAGGCAATGTTGTTAGGAGTTTGACCACCCATAGCCATCAAGACACCCGAAGATTTTTCAATCTCATAGATATCCAAGACACGTTCCATGTTGATGTTTTCGAAATAAAGACGATCAGCTTCATCATAATCAGTAGAGACGGTTTCGGGGTTATAATTGACCATAACAGTCTTGATCTTTTGTTCACGAAGGGTACGGATAGCACGAACTGCACACCAATCGAACTCAACTGAAGAACCGATACGATAGACACCAGAACCGAGTACCATAACACCGTTATCATCAAAAGTAATATCATGTTCAACAGCATTGTAGGTCATATACAAGTAGTTGGTAAAGGCAGGGAATTCAGCAGCAACAGTATCGATTTGTTTGACAAAGGGAGTGACACCGAATTCTTGACGAAGACGACGAACAGCCAACTCGTTACTGTTGATCTTGTGGGCGATTTGACGATCAGAGAAACCGAGTTGCTTGGCAGAACGGATCAAGTTACCGGGAAGGTTGGCCTTGGTGAAACCACTAAGACGATCACCGAGGTTATTGATACGCATCAATCTGTTCAAGAACCACTTGTCAATATTGGTAAGTTCCCAAATACGATCGACGGTATAACCCTTTTCCATGGCATTTGCAATAGCAAACAAACGCTGATCGGAAGGATGAGTAAGTTCATATTCAATATCTTCATCCTTGATGATATCAGACTATAAAAAAAAGTATGAGTATAAAATGAACTTTGCTCGAAAAAAAAAATGTTAATTGTTCACTTACGGAGACAAAACCATCGAGGTTATAATCAATAGCACGAATAGCCTTTTGCATGGTTTCTTCAAAAGTACGACCAATAGCCATAACTTCACCAACTGACTTCATGGAAGAAGAAAGAGCAGTACTGACACGGTTGAATTTCTTAAGATCCCAACGAGGAATCTTGACAACAACATAATCGAGAGAGGGTTCGAAACAAGCACAAGTGACCTTTGTGACACTATTTTTAATTTCGTTCAAGGGAATACCCAAACCAAGCTTGGCAGCAACAAAAGCAAGAGGATAACCAGTAGCCTTGGAAGCAAGAGCAGAAGAACGAGAAAGACGAGCGTTGACTTCGATAATACAGTATTCTTTGCTGAAAGGGTTCAAAGCATATTGAATATTACATTCACCAACAACACCCAAATGACGAATGACATTAACTGCAGTAGTACGGAGCATGTTGTAGTCTTCATCGGACAAAGTTTGAGAGGGAGCGACGACAATAGAATCACCGGTATGGATACCAAGAGGATCGAAATTCTCCATGTTACAAACAGTAATACAGTTATCTTGACAATCACGAACAACCTCGTACTCAATTTCTTTCCAACCCTTCATAGATTTTTCAATCAAGACTTGAGGAGAAGTAGCAAAAGCCTTATTACAAAGAGCAATCAATTCTTTATCGTTATCAGCGAAACCTGAACCGAGACCACCAAGGGCAAAAGCAGCACGGACAATAACGGGGTAACCAATGTTATTAGCAGCAATGACGGATTCTTCAACAGTAACAGCAGAGGCAGAAGGTGCACACTTTTCATTGATTTCATAAAGTGCTTGAGCGAATAAATCACGATCTTCGGTGGTGATAACAGTATCGATTTGAGTACCAAGAACCTTGACACCAAGACCTTCGAACTCGTCCTTCAAGGCAATACCAACACTGAGAGCAGTTTGACCACCAAAAGTGACGTAGATACCATCGGGCTTCTCGAACTCGATAACCTTGCGAACAAATTCGGGTGTAACAGGCAAGAAATAAACCTTATCGGCCAAACCCTTTGAGGTTTGGATAGTGGCGATATTGGGGTTAATCAAGACAGTATAGATACCTTCTTCTTTCAAGGCCTTGATGGCTTGAGAACCAGAGTAATCAAACTCACCAGCTTGACCAATAGAAAGACCACCGGAACCAAGAACTAAGACCTTTTCAACGTGAACACGAGGGTTCTTCTTGATGTTTTCGGCCTTGGTACCACCAGGCATTTGAACGGGCACTAAAGTTTGGGTTTCAAGACATTCCTTAATGTTTTGGATGAAGACATCAAATAAGAATTCAGTATCGCGAGGACCAGGAGTGGACTCGGGATGGAATTGAACAGAGAAAATGGGCAATTTTTCGTGAATCAAACCTTCATTGGAACCATCATTAGCATTAACAAAGAGTTCGCTAAAGTTCTCAGGGAGTGTAGCAGCATCAACAGCATAACCATGGTTTTGAGATGTAATATAACAACGGCCAGAGATCATGTTGGTACAGGGAATATTGTGACCACGGTTACCGTATTTCATTTTAATGGTCTTAGCACCAGAGGCAAGTGCCATGACTTGATGACCTAAACAAATACCGAAGATGGGCTTCTTAATATTTTGGATATACTCACGAACACGAGAAATAGTAAGTTCAATAGTAGTGGGATCACCAGGACCGTTAGAAAGGAAAAGACCATCGTATGAATCAACGGGCTCAGCGTTGAAATCATAATCCCAAGGAACAACCTTAAGTTCAACACCACGGTAGACGAAACAACGAATTTGGTTATACTTCATACCGATATCAACAGCAATGACACGCATGGTACGACCACTAGGAGTCTTGATAGCATTCTTGGGATCAGGATAATAGACCTTGGGCTCCTTAATGGATACTTCAGCAACCAAGTTACGTTCATTGGGATCAACCCATTCAACGGTTTCATAATCATTCATCCAACGTTCAAGACCATCATCTTGGATAGAAAGACCTAAAGCAGCATGGTCCAGAGCACCAGTTGACTTCTTGGGGAACAAGATCTTGGCCAAAGTAACACCTTGATCTCTGATCTTCTTGGTCATGGCACGGGTATCAATACCGTAAAGAGCAGGAACATTGTTCTCCTTGAGCCAAGTAGCAAGAGAGGACTCAGCAAGATAATGTGAGTAATCACTTGCATAACTACCGACAATTAAACCAGCAATGTGAATTTGGTCGGATTCAAATCTCTTGGGAAGATCGGTCAACAACTCATCCATTTCGGTACGAGAAGGTACACCATAATTACCAACCAAAGGGAAAGTAACAACCAAAATTTGACCACGATAAGAAGGATCCGTCAAAGATTCGGGGTAACCAACCATACCTTTTTTTTTCAAAAAAAGAAAAAAAAAAAAAACACACGCTCCATTAAAACCCCGCCTTACTTACATGTTCCGTCATCCCATCACTTACCTGTTTGGAAAACACATTCACCAGAGATACTTTGGTTTTCGGAACCGAAAGAGATACCTTGGAAACTTGTACCGTCCTTTAATACAAAAGCCGCAGTAGTAACATCCTTAGGATCTTCTAAAGCAGCAGCGGGTCTATGGGGAGCTGTAGGCGATCTGGGAGAACGCGCAATGGGCGTAGCATTAGCAGCGGGAGCTGTAATGTGTGCAGCAAGGATCATTGGTGCGACACCATTAATGGTAGGAACGGGAATATTGGAAACCATGATTAAACTGTTGTTTATGATATATTAGTTTCATGTTTCTATATACATTAATGTATATACTCTTATTTACTCTTTGTCTTGTCAAATACAGTAGTGGAATTTAAAATATACGGTACACAAAGAGCGTTAACGGGGATATAAAAAGTAGAAAAGTGGGATTTTATTATAAAAAAAAGTGTATCTCGGAGTTTGTCAGCCAAGGGAGCTGAAAAGTTCATAGGATATACAATAATGCTGCCCTTTTATACTTTTTCAAATCTTTCCAATTTCATTTTCCGACTCAGAATCAGATCTAATTTTTTTTTTTTGGTTTGCTCCTGTTACTGCAGTCAATGGGAGATGAAGCGCGGCAAATTAAACAAGCAACCTGGGAACGCGTTTTCTTTACTTTTTTCACTCGGTGATTTTGATGGTGATTTTTTTTTATGTTTGCCTCGTGTGGCATCTTCTGAAAACATGACTGTCAAGAACGGTATGAGTAATATCTAAATAGCAGTCAAAAAAAAAAAAAGATCGTGGAAAAAACGGTGTTTCAAATTAAGATCTAGTTTTTTTTTCTTGTTGGGACTGCATTTATAGAAATTTATGCAAATGGTAAAAGAGATCGTTGTTCTTTCACTCCAAGGCATATTTGGTGCTTTATATTACACAATTAGTGTTCAAATCAAGTACATATATGAAGATATACGTATGATGGTGCTTATGTTGTTGTATGAAAGCATGTTTAAAAATAACCTTGAGGAAACAATGGATTGAAAGTCTTTTTTATATCTGCTTTTGTTAGTAGGACGTCTGTAAAATTAGTACGTTACACAAGACCCTTTACTTGTGATTTATATAAGTTCAACATGAATGTACCGTTTTCACACCTCTGGGCATATCAACTTTTCTTTTTTTTTAAAAAGAAAACGTCCTCCTATTAACACAAGACTGTATATGAGTTTGTAATATCTTTGAGGATGTAAAAACTTGAAATGATGAGCACAAAATTAAAAAGGTCATTTGATTTCTTCCCTTTCCTCATAGCTTTGACTTAAAAAATATTAGATTTACTCTGCTAATGTATACTGACATATATTGCATGGTTACAGTAACAGCGAGAAAGGAGATAATGAACCGGTTGCTAAGCGATTAATGAAAAGGTTATAAACTATAATACCTGATTAAAACACAATTTATAAACTTGGACTTCCAGAGAATCAATTACAGAATAATTAAATTGGCGTTGACAATGAGATTGAGCATAGTGCAGTAACAATTAGATACTAATACTGACAGCAAGCTTGACGGCAAAGTACAAATATAAAAATAACGGTTGAGACCGAACATTTAACGGTAAATGATAAAAAGCAGCTAAAAAGGCTCCAAATAAGCCTAATGCATCGGTGGTGATACTTTTAAGCTGACAGCTGTTCAAGTCTTCAAAATACGTTAGACACCTGTTGACTGGGCGTATTTTTTTCGCATTGTTTTAAACCTTAACCTTGTAAAATTAGAACACCACTAAAGGGTCGAAACTTTGACGGACCTTCCCAATTTGAAAGATTATGACTTTCGACTCCCACATGTGAATCATTAGAGCCATTTAAGCAATTTTACTGAAATCAGACATGGTGTAAAAAGAATGATTTTTTTTTATCACGAGTGTATTGAAATATTATGTATAATTTGGTAATTGATATAAACATGCAGCTATTTTAGCAATAACAATAGCACTTTCCTAAATCACAACATGCAAAAAGATAGTGGCATTAAATTGGAATGGTACATGAATGTAAAGCTGACATTATTGACATTGTCCCTCTTTACATTTTATCATCAAGTGGCGAATAGATACTAGAAACTAAATACCTACAAGTACTAATGTGTTTGATTTACTGTTCAAGCAAAAGGAACTCTCAACATGGAAGACTGCTAAACACAAGACGGAAGACGGCGATTTGGTGTTACACGTACCAAAACAAACAATAACAATAAAGTTTATGTCTATTTATAAAGATTATCAAAGATTTGTTTCAAAAGACAGCAATACAAGGTATCACTAGATTATTTGAAGAACAGCAAGAAAAGCAGCTACCCGCGGCAAATGCCTTAATTTAAAATCGATTAACCTTCAAGACAAGCCGTAAACCTTGGTTGAACAAATTCATAAATGATTGGGAGATGATAACCCTCCCTTGACTTTTAATTTTCATTTTTAAGATAAGCCTGTAATGCAATTTGTAAATAGAAAGGTATAAGGCGGACTTCAATTAACCACAATGACTGATAAATACTTTTCCGAGTTTTGTGAGAAGAAACTGTCACCATGAGAAAAGATCAAGGGTCTCAGATATTCTTAATTAAATGAAATAAGACTTAACCTTATCCTTCCCAAGAAATGCGAGACCTATTATTTTCACTGGCCTTGCAAAGATTTAACTATAATGACAACACACTTCAAAACAAATATCAGATTGAGGACTTGTTTTAAAACATGTTGCTGGTGACAAAAGTAACCCGACTTTGCAGTGATAGGGTTATATCTATATACTAGCGTGGCCTATTCCCTTCGTAAAAAAAAAAGAGGACAGTAACACGATCTTGAGTACACAAACAAAGAATGTTAATGAGTCATTCTTTACATACAAAACTAAACTTTCTAGTTTAATAATGTCGTAATGTGTGGTTTATAATGCAAATCATATTGTGCGCAAGGTGCTATAAATCGACACAGGTTGTATGTCAGATCTTGAGCTATGATATCTTCCATATTGAAATGCGGGGTGTAGTATGTTGGGCGTTTTGCAGCAATTGTGGAAATTAGGACCCAAACACGCAAAGAAATAAACGGGGGACGATCGTTGTGCATTGTTTCACAGGAAAAAAGATAGACGCAATGCAATGAGAAATAAGCTTACTGCCGAGCAAGTTAATTCTGAAACTTGGCCAGTTAATTTATCAAACTAGGTAATCACCTAAAAGTCATGTACTAGGCATAATCACGTAATTACAAAGAGACACACAGCGATATCTGACTACTTGCTGATACATAGCTATACCCACGATGTAGACTCCAGACACGCTAATCAATGTACCCTTTGGGCTGGAAGTTTAGCCATGGTAACAATGGATTTAGCACAATTTCCTTATAAAGCGATTAGAGCCGGGCGGGCTTTGCATTTGAATCGATAGGTTAAAAGGTCTAAAAACAATGATCTAAAAAAAGGCCTTGTACCAATGAAAGAGATTGCTTTTTGTCAAAAAGAGAGCGTCCAAGGTTGAACAAAAGAAGCTTCATTTCTTGCAGAAATGATACACCCTTGTGAATTTCAAAATGAGCATTTTTCAGAGACCCCATGATGACAAGTTCTAGTGTAACCCCAAATCAAAATTATATGATGTTGTGCATCCGCTCTTGTCAGATGTCTCGTCAAAATCAAAAAAAAGTGTCATTACGTATACTTCATTTCTCTTTTGTAAACAAAGAGTTTGTTTAAACATAACTTTAGACCCCGCTAATTTATTGATTGTGTACCAGTGTCGTCGTGCCGACCCAACGACGACACGTGACTTGGGAGGATCCAGCCAATGTGAGGTAAAGAATTGATCTGGATAAGAGAGCCATGGGCCCGAAATAGAGAATGTTTTCAAGAACAGACGAGACTACCCAAATAACCTTATTTTAAAGTATCAATTTTAAAATGATTTGGATTTCCAAGTGAAGAAAAACCTTAAAAACGCAAGTTTGAGACTCCATTATACATGTAAAAAAACAATGTGACTTTGAGACGTAATAAGAAATAGTAACGGGCTGTAACAAAAAACACAAGTGTAAGGATGGTATAAATTGCTTTTCTTGGCTTTCTTTTTAGTGGTGGAACCAACGTAGAAAGTACTGATTGGACTCGCAAGCGGGGAACCGAGAATTTGGGACACAGTCAGTTTTTTCCACGGTCATTATTGATGGCGGGGCTGTAAAAAAAAACTAGCAGCAGATGTTTTATTATTTATATTGAAGGCTAACGGTAAAAGGTTTAAAGCTCTATTCTATTCACATCAGTTCCACGAATGACAGCCTTCTCATATACCCCAATAGGCGACTCGAGCTGGTTCACCCTGAACCGATTGTTCTCACTGTCTGTACCACACAGTTTGCCTTGCACCTTGCAGTTTGAGTGCAAATGAAATGTAGCCATCGGTTCTTGCCCAATCAAGTTGAGCCACAGTTGCAAATAGCGATCTCTTAGAATTTGGTTAGCCTCCTCAGACATGATGAAGAAAAAGAAGAGAAAAAGAATAAACAACAAAAAAGAAAAGGGCCTTGTGTTTAATGTCGGCAGTCACACAAGACGTGTGTGTGCGATGGTATATTATGCAAGAGTCGGCGATGTAACGTCAATAAGGATGTATACTGATAAACAAACAACTCTATATCTGAGAAGCAGTGATGATTGATTGCGAATGTTATGCAGCCGATTTCCATATGATTTAATGAGTCCTTGTTTGAAACAAGACACAGTGGCGCCAATACACTTCACTCTCGATATGGTATTGCCGATCACACACACACACACACACACACACACGCACACACTCACTCACTCCTTCAACATTATAGTACATCGAAATGATGGAAAAGAAGATGCCTGTTCCCTTCTCGACTTCATCAGTGTAACTTAACCGTCGGAAGTTCGGTTTGTCCTTTCAAGACAATAACAAATAGGAGTGATGTCATTAAAAAAAGCCGTCCTGCCTTTTCATCTTCATGTGGAACAGTGATAAAGCATCGCAACTGGCATGGTAGAGATGGGGGTTTAATGTTGTCAGTCTCAGATAGAGTAGTTTTTCCTTTTTTTTTTTTTTTTTTTTTTTTTTTCTACAAACCGGACTTTTTGTCGTTAGTTCAACAAGGGAGTTGTTTAGACCGGCGAATGAACATGATAGTTGCACAAGAGCGGGAATAAATAAATAAGATTATTTGGGAATATATAAAGACTCGATCATTTGATTGTTAATTTTGGCATATTTCCCTTTTTTTTTAAGTTCTTCATTTCCTTGTATATTATGCCTGTCCCAATTGAATATAATTCCATCCGTCGTATGAGTACCATCACGGTGCCCAAGCAAGATATTAATTTTGAGTAAGTATTTTATAATGATGTGTTGTGTTTGTATGGATCTCTAACGCGTTTCTCCTTCAGCACTTATGACTTTCAGCTCTGTGTACCACAAAACGACATCAAGAATTCATTTGAATCCAAAGACCTTGAAGCCTCATTTTGTCGTGACTTTGCTTGTTGTGGGCTCGTCTTACAAGACCTTCATGATCTGTTACAGCATTATGAAGAATGCCATGTGCGTCTCGAAGACGATGAAAATAGCCTGTTTGATGAAGAAGAGTCGAATTCGTGGTCTCCTTCTCTTTCATTTTCTTCCATGGATGAATCCATGCCTAGCAGTCCCATAATGGATGACCATGAATCAAATAGTATTGATACCTTAAAAAAAAGAGCCGCTGCTTACCTGTCTGATCTTTATAATGCCACTTCTGCTTCTTCTTCCTGTCCCGCTTCACCATTGTCTTTAGCAGAAGACGATGATTTGAGTGAAGAGACTATGTCAAAAAAGGGAAAAAAGAGATCTTATAGCCAATATTCCAGTCCTAGCGCTTTAGATCTTTTAACCCAGTCTGCCGCTAAAAAATTAGCTTTGGCTTCTGCTACTGGTGATTTACCTACCCCCATGATGTCTGATGAAGATTTCCTTGCACAAGCAGGCGCCTTATTAGCCTCCGCCAACAACAGTATGTTTCTTGTTTATATGCTTTTCTCTTATTTTGTACTAACCCGCTCTAGTTTTTCCTTTAGATGCTAATGCTGATAAGCCTTACAAGTGCCCTGTTTCTAGCTGCGATAAAGCTTATAAGAATCCTAATGGACTGAAATATCATAACCAGCATGGTCATTGCAACTTATTGAACGATGACAATGACAACATTGTGTCTAAGCCCTACCAATGTACGATTGGTGAGTGTGGTAAAAGATACAAGAACTTGAATGGTTTAAAATATCATATTGAGCATTCACATATGACTGCATTAAATCAAACCTTGGCTACTTTTGGTTCTGCCTTATTTCCACCTTCATCCCCCACCTTGTTTTAAATATCCTCCGCCCCCTGTCATCCTGTTTTTAAAAGAAGCGATTTTTTTAAAATCAAACAAAAGCCTTCTATTCTTTCCTCCCTTCTCTCTGTACACATCCACTTGTAAATATAATGTCCATCACAAAATAAAAAATAGTCCTTGGTTCTCCCCCTTTTGTTACTCCAAACAACGCTTTTCCTCCATTTAGGCAGGCTAGTTACTAATTAGAGTTCACCAATTGCATGAAATGGTCAGTTACACAGACTGTAGCTAAGGCTTGGTGTTTGGGCTGTCATCTTTCCCTTCTTGAACTGCAGCACAGAAAAATGTACTCCGAAATTTCAAGCACCCTCTTTAATTCATTGTCCGCGAAACAACAGATTTTTCTGATTTGTAACAGAGATTGTGCGTGACGCCTTGGAAACGGCACCTCTTCGCATGGTTGCCTTTTGCGTATAACTTACAACATTGTTTTAAAGCAGTTCGCAATCACCGCCTCACCGTTTTTGACGATCAAGATTTTTCTATTTTGCCGGTTACACAGCTATTTTTATAACATGTAATCAGCCTTATCCATTATTATTTGCTCCCCCTTTTTTCATTTCATTTGTTTATTTTTTATTTTTTCTTGTTTTTTTATTTTTTCCCGAGATGATTACAGGATTGACATTGTTGGCAATGGCTGTTGCAACAAGTCAAGCCGCAACCTTTGGCAACGTAGGCACCTACACAGACGATGGCTATACTGGTAAAAAAGAAGCTTAGTAATATAAACAATGCCTAATTTTGTGCTAAATTGTAGATACAACCACACACGAGTCGACTACAAGAACCACTACTAGAAGAACAACTACCAAGAGAGACACCATCACTACGGATACTACTAGCGACTCTACGGATACTACTAGCGACTTTACAGACACTATCACTAGCTCCTCCACCACCACCACTATCTCCACCACCCATGCATCCTCTACCATCACATCTACAACTACTATTCACGACACTACATCCAATTTAGCATCTTCCACAAAAACACGTGGTACAACTGTCACACCCATGTTGCCTACACTTACTGCATCTAGTTCCTTATCTACATCTTCGTCATCATCTACAGCTTTAGCTGAGCAAGCTGCTCCTTCGTCGTCCTCTTCATTATCCGGTGGTGCCATTGGCGGCATTATAGCCGCGGTTGCTGTACTCATCATTGGTGCCGGGGCATTATTACTTGTCCATCGTAAGAAGGAGCGTCGCCGTTTAAGAGCAGAACGAAACAAGGCGGACCCCTTCACAATGGGTTTTGGCAGTTATGACCCTAAACCTATGTCAGAGCAGTACGAAGTGACACATGAACCCATAGACGACGATGAAGACCTCTATAAAGAACCGTATGAACCACAGCTGTCTCCTTCACCCCGTACTAATAATTTCTCTGTAAATGCTGCTGCTGCTGCCACTGTATTAGCATCGCCCGTTGCCGCAGACCCTAGCGTTGCGGTTATACCTATCATTACTGCAGTGGACGATGAGCAGTTACCAATTGGTTCCTACACAGTGATTGCTACGTATATACCTACACAGAGTGACGAATTAGAGCTTGCAGCAGGTGATCAAATAGACTTGATTGTCGAATATGACGATGGTTGGTGCCAAGGCGTCAATATTTCCAAGGGCCATACAAAGGGCGTTTTCCCTAGACATTGTATCGATTATGCTACAGCTCCCTCTGATCACAAACCCAATATCGAGGTCGAAAAATCAAAACGTGTTAGTTCCATGTATGTCATGTAAACAGTAGACACGAATATTTACACTAGAATAAAGATGTACGAAACAGAATATTTTTTTTTATATAATAAATAAATACACATATATACGTCATATTAGTCATTCACATATCATTATGCAAAACCTACTGCTGAACCTACCCACTGGGGAGATACTCTTTAGACTAAGGGGGTGCGTCAGTGTATGTAGACATCATGTGATGCCTTGGAAGGTACTCATTCTGACAGTTTCATCGCATTATAAAGCCCGGGGGGCACAAAGAAATGTTTTTCTTTCTTTTTCTTTTCCCATCAAATATTCAAAATGTCCTGCCCTTGTAAAAAAGAAGTAAAAACCTGCAAGTAAGTTTTTGTATACATCTATTTTAAGGAACCGGAGATATTCAAACATCTAGTTTAGCTGTGAAACTACCGGCGATTGTAAATGCGGTGATGCCTGTAGTTGCGAAAACTGCGCTGCCAAGGAAAAGAAGCCAGAGAAGTCTGCTTGTGCCTGTACCGGTAAGATAATGGAACACGTAACACGATTTTCTTTTACTAATATAAGCGTTTTTCATAGCCTCTGGCAAAGGTATGGCTCGTATTTAAAAAATCCTAACGCGCGCTTCTCCTTTTTTTTTTTATTAACCGCTTGATTTTTATTTTAGCCTGCAAGTGTGGTGATAGCTGCAAGTGTTAAACACGTACAAGTTCTTTCTTAGAAAAAAAAAAAATCACCCCTCCCACGCCTTTAATTACTCTTCTCACGAAAATATATCAAAAACAATAACAATAAAAAAAATAATACATCAATTTGCTAGCATAAATAGTCACACACTCAAGACAGTTTTTTTCTCTGTCTCTTTTTAACATGTCCCATTTACTGCCAATTGCCTTGAAAGATTCTCGATGCATTCTACACATTGATTTAGGTATAAAATGCCTCAGTTGCAACCAAACTTGAATGCAAGATCTAAAGTTGATTGATTTTTAGATTGTTTTTATTGCCAAGTGGGTGGGTCTCCTTATATCTCCTCCTTTTAATACCATGCTCATATTACCCTTTTTCAGAGCAAGTACGTCTTGGCATACCCTTTGATACTCCTGCTGCAGTTCAACAATGGCGAGGCTTAATCGCAGGTAAAGAAGCAAACCACACCAAGCAAGCTGTACGTATACTAACCCCTTCTAGTCAATTACGCAGCAAGAAAAGCTGGCATTGCAAGACACTCCGATATAGACGAAGCCAAACGACTTTGCCCTGACATCAAACTACTTCATGTCGCCACCTACGGCCCCAACGACACAGAAGCCCAGTACCACGAGAACCCCGACCGAAACACGCATAAAGTCTGTCTCGATCCGTATCGAAATGCTTCCAGAGAAATCTTCAAGATCTTTCGTCAGTATTGTGCCACCATCCAAAAGATCGGTACAGATGAAGGCTTTATGGATGTCACACAGACCGTCAATGAACGCATCATGGATAGATACATGGCACAGTGCATTGATCGAATCAACGAGGATGAATGTGGTGTAGAAGATATTGACTGGAAGGGTGTTGTGCTGACATCTAAGCAGGAAGATGAAACTGGGGAATCGAGTCCTCCAACATGGCAGGATTTACAGCTGGCAATGGGGGCAGAATTAGCCCATGAAATTCGAACGAAGGTATATAACAAATTACACTATACATGCTCAGCAGGTATCGCACATTACAAAGTGGTAGCGAAACTATGTTCCAGTAAAAACAAGCCCAATAAACAAACTGTCTTACGAGAATCAGCACGTATGGACTTTATGAACGATATTCCTTTTCAAAAGATTCGAAACCTGGGCGGAAAATTAGGCTCTGAAGTAGGTGCCGATCTTGAAATCGAAAACTCCAGCGAGCTTTGGAAATATAGTAAATTGGATCTTCAGACAAAATACGGGCCTTCCACAGGTCTTTATTTGTATCACATCTGTCGTGGTATTGATCACGAACCAGGTCAGTTTGGGCTATACTGTTGAAACAAGTTTGTTTTTCATTATTAAACTTTTATGTTAGTGAACCCAACAAAGGCACCGCAATCCATCATGTCTGCAAAAGCATTTACTCCAGCCATCGATCTTCCTAGCCAAATGGAAAACTGGTTTTCCATCCTGTCTGTTGAACTACATACTCGAATATTAGAGAATTATAAAGAGCATGGTAGTTGGCCTCGCAGAATCGCGATTCGATATGCTTCTGGGTTTGGTTCTTACAAGTCGAAATCAATAGGTACATTGCACAAGGACGATATGCAGACGTGTGGTATGACAAGAAAGATAGCATCTCTCGGAATAACGAAAATCGTGACATTTTTTTTTTTTTTTTAGATTTACTGATCAAGAAGTTCCAACAAGCATACAATGCTTTACCAGATGCATATCCTTGCCGTGGATTGGATTTGGTAGCTTCAAGCTTTTCAGTTGCTGAATCTTCATCACGTAGTCTAACCCAGTTCTTTACAAAAGCCCCCTCTCGCCCTGTGGGAGAGCTGTCGTCATCTCCCAAAAAAGAGGCATCCTCATCTAAAATAGAAGAAGACACATGGGAGTGCGACAAATGCCAGGAGAGGGTTCACATTCGGGATATCGATGAACACACAGATTATCATTTTGCTCTTGAAATATCCCAACAAGATAACACTACTCCCAAACGTAAATCTTCTTTACAAATGGCCCCGTTCTTTATTAAGAAACAAAAATAGGGAGTTATCGTAAATAAACAAAAATTCTGGTTTTAGGCGTATTATTATTTTTTAGTCAAAGATTTTCGGCTACTTTGAGACTCTTGTAATGAGGAGGGTCGACTCGATTTCAAATCTTCTTGTCTGTATCCAAACGTGTATTCTCCTTGCATCGTAAATGATTCTTCTTCTGTAGTATGTTGTGTTGTGCTCATATGTGCGTCTATTTTTTTAGACGTCTTGGCTCCTTTATTTGTTGTAACCTATTTCAAACTTTAATCTCCATTGTCCCTTTTCATGAAGACTTTATTACCCAGTGAATAGTCATGGCATTAATCGTAACATCCACTACACAGCATGTCATACAAAGCACACCTCGTTCTCTTCCTTTCAGCACAGTCAATGCCAAAACATTCGCAAACGATACTAACAATGCTACAACCGAGGCCACGAGTGTTCGTTTAGCTACATCATGGAGTCTTGACGCTTTCCAGTCCACTCTTAATCCTCGGCCTGCACTTATTAATGGTTTCACGAACAAAACCGTCATGTACATGTTAAAAATCTAGCAAGCATTATTAGAGTTTATAAGGCTGCTGGGGATGTAAGCAACTTACAAAATCATACACCTACAAACGAGAAGATTTTAGGGAAACGGATGCAAAATACAACAGGTCAATAAAGAGCTTACGAGTAAAGGGACACTTGCAATTGGCTTTAGTCCAATTATGCAAACACCATCATGTTCAATTTCCGCAACATGATAGACGATCTAAAAAAGGGAGAAGAAATCGCTTCTTGATACATATAAAAAAAATTACAATGAAAAAAAAAAAAAAAAAAAAAAAGGTTATACCATTAACGCAAATATACCAATGTAAGGTGTCATGAGCAGCACATGGAACTGATAAGATTTTGTTCGCCATCTTGGCTGCCTTGTAGCTGAAACCACCCAAACTTTTTCTAATAACCTGTTTATGGTCTAAGAGCTTAATACAGGGAGTATATTCAAAAGCTTCTAGTTACCAGGAATATATGATGACTTTTGTTCCCGCATAAAATGTATCACAAGTTAATTCTGAAAGTTTACAAGACAGATAATTTCCTGTAATATGAACCTGTCATTGATTTTGGATGGATACTAAAACAACAAAATAGTTACCATTATTTGTGGAGACGAATATGGCAGTAGACGTTATAAATGCCCAAGAAAAGAAATATAAAATAAGAATCAAGCAACGTGAATACGACAAGTATTTAAATTGCACATCAAACGTCTTGACCCCAACCATGTAAGACATGATGCTGATTGCCACAAGTGATACGAATTGTGATGCAAGTTCTGAGTCATCCGGCTGCGGTGAAATCGTTAAACTAGATGTATTCATCAACAAAACTTTTTTGCAGAAAAGAAAAAGAAGGGACAAAATAAAAAAAAAACAATTTTGCGCAAGAAATAGTCTATTTAACGTGTAACGTTCGTAATTGTGTATATTAACCCCCTTTCTTCCTTTTTTTTTTCTGGTGTCGCGCCACTACAACTTGACAAATAAGCAAGGCGAATGCCCATTGTCCCCCTTTTTGTCAATCGATGCAAGCGTGATATCACCGGACCTTTGATTTTTGTCAAACATCTTGGATTTGTCA
The DNA here is from genome assembly GCA_943193625.1 of Mucor piriformis. NCBI lineage: Eukaryota > Fungi > Mucoromycota > Mucoromycetes > Mucorales > Mucoraceae > Mucor > Mucor piriformis. The sequence goes on along the minus strand of OW971869.1, from coordinate 827,227 downwards.
ATGACCATCGGAGCTTTTTTTTTCCCCTCTCGCCTCATTCACTGCATGGAATGATCAAAACTGAAAGGGAAAAACGATTTATTCTTACAAAAAGGGTCCCCTTTTCCCTTTCTTTTCTTTTTTATTGTATATCCTCTGCAAATGATTAATAGCCACATTCCCTTCTTGAACGGTTTCTTTTTGAAAACTCCACCACCACTATCAGAACAGCAGGTGTCCATGAGCTCACCGTTTGATAGATTGCCTGATGAAATGCTGATCCAGATACTTGTACAGCCCATACTAGACTTAGAGACCATCGGGCAAGTCATTGGGGTTTCATTAAGAATGTATCAATTAGGAGTATACGTATTAAATCAGTATCGATTACCATCACTACAACTATCACTGATGATTGATCAAGAAGGAAGAAACAAGATGACTAGCCAATTTAAGGTCGCACGTCTTGATCCCAACAGTTTATCTGTATATTTTGCTTGTCTTGATACGAAGCCCAGACGCTATTATACCAGTAAAGCCTCGCCATTTATTCGCACTATGTCTATTACCGATCACTATAACGCGTCCTCTTGTTTACATTTTATGGACACGGTGTCCATAAAGAGTAAAGAAGATTTTCCCGTGGGTGATACCAATAAAATAATTAACCGCAAAATTCAACAAATAAAACAAGAAGGTTTGCATATCTTTGAACCTAAAAGACGGTGGAAATACTCGTACCAAATCTCTCAAAAGACACTGCATGAATACCATCTTTTACAGGTTGGCTTGACCATTCCCTTGTATCGATTGATTTCGCTGGATAGAAATCAACAAACCAAGAAATGGAGTATGAAAATGATGGATTGGGTAATGAACAAATGTTTATAAGCCTCCGTTTTGTGTAATTAAAAAAGTAATAAAATAATAATTGGGGGGCGGACAAATACCTTCTTCTTTATCCTCATTGAAACTTCAATGAACACGCTCATTGTGCAAGGCTCACATTCAACGCCTGTACCCAACCGACACAATAAGCCATCTGCACCTCCCGTTCTCGGTCGACAACAGCAGCATGCGAGGTTCCCATCCACTCCATCGGTCCCTCGAATAAGTGGCGGAGGCATTCCCAGACTTGACGTCTTGCGTGAATCTCGTCTTCATCAGACATTTCAATACAAGTCCGTATCCGGAGCTCGACTAAAATCTCATTGTGTGGGCTTTGCTGAGTATGGTCCCGACGGTGGTCACCCCGTGATTGTTATTGGCGGCTATGGTTGTACCAGATTAGTAGGCATCATGTTTGAAGCACTTGCCCATAAACATTGTTTAAGGATGATTTGGCCTGAACGTCCAGGGTAAAACACCAAAAGTAAAAAAAAAAAATGATGCAGAAATCATAGAGTATCAATTCAACCTCTCTCTATAAATAGTTATGGACTAAGCAAAGAATGTAATTCGCAGAAGATGACAGCATTGGAATGGGCAGATGTGGTGGTTCAGTTATGCGATCATTTAGGTATCAATCAATTCAGCATCATTGCTCAGTCTGTAGGCACCGTATTTGCTCTAGCAATTGCTCACCGCTACAAGACACGGGTAGTCGGCCCCATCTACCTGATCTCTCCCTGGGTTTCAACGCAAGTTGCAAACACCTTTAAATGGACACGCCGACTGCCTGCACCCCTTGTGGCAAAAACTGTTTCATTAGCGCTAGACGTCATGTGGGTCTTTAATAAATCGAGCGATGAAGATGACAGTAGGAGATCAAACAGCACTGATAAAAAGACGAGAAATACAATGCTTGCGTTTGAGGAAGATGAATTGTTAGCTTCGCTTGATGATGACGTGGTTTTGTTGACAGACTTCCCTCCAGATCGTCCTTTACGACATTTCGTTCGTCCTAAACACATGTCCTTGTATCTCGCCATGAATAAGAGAAGAATGTCCGAAACATACAGCCAAGGCCAATTATGCGATGCGATGGTTGCACTAGAAAAATACCACATGTTTGGCTTTAATTATTCGGACATCAAAATCCCCGTTTCGGCTGTCTGGGGGGATAAAGATGGCCTCATCCCTCAAAAAGCTATTGAGATCCTCGCAAATAGCTTACAGGATCTTCGTTTGAAGATATTGGAGAGCGAAGGCCATGATTTGGTCTGGAAGGAAGGTGTCATGGAATGGGCTATAAGAGGAATCGCAGAAAAATACACTAAACCTATTTAAATTATACCCTCTCTTTTTAATAAATTTTTTTGTATGAGTACTTTTAATGGTCGTATTAAGGAATACCCTACCTTATCCATCGACGATTTTCTTAACACAGGTACCTCGAAACATTTCATCCTAAGCCATGTTCATAAAGGTACACAAAAAAAAAAACCAGGAAGCTTAGAGATCTCGCTCATTGACAAATCTATTTAGATCATACAAGAGGCCTCGAAAAACTCGACTTCAATGAAAAAATATACTGCACTGAACAAACAGCATTGTTACTCCCACTCATGGAAACTCGAGTCTCGAAACACTTAATGTACAAGCATTTACAACATTGCTTGATTCCCGTTCCTTACAGCCAACCCCTGACCATTTCAGACGACATCACAACCGTCAAACTTACTTTTTTACCAGCAAATCATTGTCCTGGCGCAGCACTGTAAGCATTCATGAATAAATAATGAAGAGAAAAGCTAACCGGGATCTACAGTATTCTGATTGAGGGAGAGAACGGCACCATATTATACACGGGTGATATGCGTGCCGAGCCTGATTTTGTAAAAGCTCAATTAAGCTGTCTACAAACGTACCGTATCAAAAACCTGTACATGGATACAACCTGCTGCTACACCGAGAATAGGAATTTTATATCAAAGGTAGTATACTCATCGCTTAACTATTGTTGTTAAACACCTCCTTTTTTCATGCTAGTTACAATCGTTGGACGTATTAATAAACCTGATTAAATCATATCCTAATACACATCACATGTACTTAGACTGCTGGACAGTTGGATATGAAGAAATTTGGATATCCATTACAGAAAACTTTGGACAAAAAGTACATGTCTCTGAGCAACAATACAACATGTTTTTTCACATGAACCCACTCTTCGATGATGTGTTGACCACAAACCCCAAAACACGGTTTCATTCTTGTCATTGGGATCAAGATTGTTATGTTCATGAAGATCATACTGTCTCTATACACCCTACGCCAAACAAAAATACAAAACCATTTCCTCAAACACATTCTAGACAGCTTTTAATGACGGATCTTCCATGGGATTGCGAGCCTTTGGAGCAAATGGTACTATAAAAACAAGTATATAATTTAAATTTTGAAATTGAATCATTCCCCTAATTAGATATTACCCTTTTCAACACACTCCTCGTTATCCGAAATTGTCTTCCTTTTCAAATTCGTAAAACCTTGTGAGTTCACTCCTTGTGTTGTCCGTGGTGGATGGAAAACACTAGAGCAGATGAGACTATTACTAATACAAGAAGGTTGCAAGTTCGATACGCTATCTTTCGAAACCTTGCTTTCTGATCATCAACACATACCTTCCCAATTCGCATCTGTTGATCAGCAGAGCAATGCTCAAAGCAGCGTCAACTACCTCTCTATCCTTGAATCATCTTCATGTACCACACCATATCCGACGGTTTTGTTGTCCGTGCCCCTGACACAAGAACATGTCGCACTAAAGGAACCTCCACAAAACCCATCGGAATCCGAACCTGAAAATGAGCTCTTCATTACAAAAGAAAACACGCGCAAGTTACTAAAGTCAATGAGGCGCTTCCAAAGGAAACGAAAATTAGGGCCAAAAAAATAATACTACCCCCTTGTAGATCCTTGTGATCTAAAAAAACTAAGCCTAATTGAAAATGCAGAGAATTCCTTATTCACTACAAAAAAAAAAAAAAAAATTATTGTAAAAATTGAAAAAGACAATACTTTGTGGGGTTCTACACATGTAGCTTTGACAGGTAATTTCTTAAGACAGAACACCCTTTCCCTTTATTCATGTTGATGATGCAAACATAGAAGCAGATGATACAGATAGAATAAATAACTCGGATAAGTACCCTTATTTGAACATATTTCTCCTCAGTGACAGACTGTCTCCCTTACTAACTTTGGTCTTTGAAGAAGCAATATCCTCTAGATCTAACTTTTTAAGTATAGAGTTTTATTATGGCGTTCAATAAAGTTGAATTTATTTACATGATGTGAACTTTAATAGACTTGAAATAAAAAGAGACACTCATATTGGAATATAAGTTTTATCATATACAGTCTGCTGGTGCCATATACAACATTTATATAAACCGTTTTATTGGATGACGCTCTGGCTATAGTTTTGTCCAATTAACATAGCAGTCTATTGTATCATCTCAGAGTTTATGAAATATTTTTCTTTTAAACATGCATTGTTATCCCAATAGAGTAGTGCTTTTTTAACTAACGGGTAAAAAATAAAATAAAAATAACAGTTATCAGGCATGCACCGTACCATAATTTAAAGGTTTCATGATAAAGGTTCTAGTGTTACACATTAAAATGATTCTATATTTTGAAGTGTTACTATGTATATATGCTCAGTAATGCATATATCTTACAAAGTCGAACATCTGGAAAGACGTTTTGTTTCGGATGTATGACATTGGACCTTCCTGAAAATGTACCTCCTACAACTGCTGATCCTACCGCCTCGTCTGTTGATGCCGAGAATTCTGCATGAGATAAACAACACATGGATAATTAACACATTTATAAATTCGTACTTCATAATAAAAACTATCAGGCGGTGTAATGGACATTTGTCTGTAGATTTATATGTTTTGAGATTAACAGGCCCAAGTTCATCGCTACTTTCACTGTCTAATGTAATATCATTCTTCTCACTGCTAATTGGAATCGTAAAAATTGTCTGAAGCACATTCCCAATGGAGCTTCTCGTCTTTCACTGAAAAAATCCATTTTGTATCCCGTGGAACTCACTCCATCTGCAGTAAGGATAGTACATATTTAAATATGTTGCGTTACACTAATTTTTAACCCAAGCATCTTTAGGATTTGATTTTCGGCTTTACTAATTATGCTCCAGTTAAATGTGTTATATAAGGGCTTTTTGGCTTCATACAAGTAGGTTCGTAACACCTTCTTTCCTATTATCCAAAGACCTAAGTTATTGCTGATTCTGACCATACAGCAGAGGTATCGTCTGAGAAGGTGATTAATAATAGTTTTATTTTTTATGCTTAAACTAATCTTAAATGCTATTATGATTCTTTTAGTGGCTTTCAAGCTTTGCTTGTTTTTATAAAGCTTTACCGACGTGACAATGTGAAGACCGCTTTTACACCTTTTATTACTCGTATCGCCGATTGTATTCCTCGTGCTGGTAATCTCGAGTTTGCCTATCACGCCAATTCTACCAATTTTTACTTTTCTCTATTTTGTCAACAGCTGCGGTAAGTTTACATGTGTTCTTTTTCAAGCATTAGGTTTACTTCATTCTGTTTTGAAGTCCTGTGATAAACCATTGACAAAAGCCTGTAAGTACTCTTATAAATCTTCTCGTTGTTATGGAAGGAGGTTTTATTTTTATCATTCAACTTTTTTTTTTGTTTTATCAACATTGGTACAAATTATTGTTTCAGTTTTATTGTTGTATTGCTTAATCACTTGATGTTAACTGTTTTACAAACTCAATTGATAACACAGAAAGTCCAAAATTTATTATAATTTTGTTGTATTGCTCGATCACTTGACGCTAAATGTTCCACAACTTAATTGATAAAACAGAAAGTCCAAAATTTAATATAACTTGGCTATTATAACATCAACAAATGCCTCTGTCTATTGATAGCCCTTTACCTCTTTTTTATATGATGATTATACAGGTCATATTCTGTAATTTCATACAAAATTTTTACACAAACTATAAGTATCGTTTTCTTTTTTTCAAACACAGAAATCTTTCTAGCAATGCATAAAATTCATGTGATAATGGTTTAGAGCTCAGTTTCAATGAACATAAATCCAGGTATTCTTTGTATGGGAAAGTTTGTACAAGCATATGCAGATAACAAGAGAATATTAAAAGTCTACAAAAAGCTTTTAACATGCGTTTCGAAGGAAAATTCAATTTTTAGACATCATGAGATACTTTTGTCTTAAATAAGCGCAGCGGCTATACGTTGTTACGATACCGAATTCGAGTAGCGAGTATTTCAACGCACGCAATGCTTTTCTGAAATTAAGTTTTACACGGTATCGAGTTACATGAACGGTGTATTAATATAAAAAATCTGATAATACGGTAATTTATCAGATATGCGCGCAACTAACGAATTGTATTCCATGAACCAGAATATCAAATACTTTTACAATGTATCTAAGCAACACTAATAATAATAAAAAAAAGACTATGGTACATCACACGGCGACTGGTCGGTTCGAAAAAAATTAAGTACCACTAAAAACATATTACTCTAACTGAAAATTAAATGTCGCTTCATTATATACTATGTAAATAAGTGCCAGTTGATAGCACATGTACATAGTATAGCAATTACGACAAGCTTATATGGGTTAATAATGTATAGTGTTAATTCTAATCACATATTAACAACACCTTACGACTACATTCCATCTTATATGTACGGAGATCGTCCCAGATTTTTAATTGCTTTTAAGCCGGTATAATTTCTTTGTAAAACCTGCCCGAAGTCAATGGAATCTTTTTTAAACACGAGTACCTCTAAAAGAGCAAGACATTTTTTTTTTAAATAGCATTATTCTTGTGTCAAAAAATTAAAAAAAGGAAGGATAATAATTATAGTTTGTGTAAAGCAAGAAATTATATAAATATTTTATTTAAAGTTGCTCGGGACGATTTATATAGTCATCTTAGTATAATGAATAATGTAATCTGTTATTTAAAGACAAAGACCTTCGTTGATGTCGTAGTAGCTAGAAATTTGAATAAATTTTGGATTGTCAGTGGTGATTACATACATGGCTCATTTAATTTCAGAATTACCTCATGTGATCCAAGATACTGGTAAAAGGTACAATGGAATTGGAACAATGACCTGTTTCAATGTTGGAGGTACAAATTTCTACAAGCAAAAAATTGTGTAAACAAAAAAAAATTTCTTCAATTATTAAAAATTCATAAGAGCACTTACGGACTTGGCTTGAAGATCTATCCCAAGCTTCAACACCAGGATGAAGGAAGCCAAAAGATTGAGGAGGAACATGAGGAACAATATCTCTGTTATTGACAGAGCGAGAAAAGGGAATACCAGTAGAATCGACGTAGTAGGCGAACTCTGGGTTACCAACACGAGGACAACCGGCAGTATAAATACTCAAATTCTTAGCAGTGAGTCTCTTATCACGTTGATAAAGATCCATACCAGCAAGCAAAGCTTGTGCACCACCAAGAGAATGACTATTGCATTGAACATTAATATGATTACAAAAAAAAATACTAGTAATTTTCACTTACCCGGATACTTCTACTTTATAGTCAGGGTTAGCAGTAAGTTGAGCTTGGAGAACAGGGAAGAAGGTGTTGACAACCTCCTTATAAGAAGCCAAGAAGCCCTTATGAACCTTAGCACCTTTAACAGGAGTATAGTTGGTGAAGTCAAAGATCAGATCCTAAAAAAAATACTCGAGTTAAATACTGATGTACCGTGACAAATTTAAAATTAACATTTCATAAACTTACGGTGATAGCACTGCGGATGGAGTTGGTTCCACGGAATACAAGATGGATAGTTTTTTGAGCATCACTTTTCAAAACAAAACCATTGGTATCGGCAAGAAGTGAACTGAAAGTGACGAGAAGCTTTCCGTCAGGAACATACTTCAAACAGTTTTCACAATCCCATTTACCAGCAGGAACAACACTACGACAGTAGGCGGAGGCAGCAAGAGCAGCATGGAACTTGAACTTGGTTATTTGGGCAGAACTCGCAATGACCACAGCAGAGTTTGTGGTGACGGCAGGCATAGGAGGTACATTTTCAGGAAGGTCCAATGTCATACCACCGACAGAGTTGGAATCACGCTTAGTGATATTGTTAAAGTCACCACCATGTTCAATGAACCATTTCTTGTTTTTTTCGATACTCTCAGTCTCGGCATTGAGATTGCCAGCAAAGACAGGGTCAGAGATAGGCTGAGCACGACTAGAGATAATAGGAGGAAGAACGAAGGTGTTGACATCTGTACCATTGGTATGAGGAGCGGGGGGTTCAGAAGTAGCCTTGGTAGCAGGTGCAGCTTCGGTAAGACCGAGCATCATGATAGAGACCAAAAAGACACCTTGAGTAATTGAAGTGAATGCGACCATTTTGTTTTCTTGTAAAATGTTTTATTTAACGAGGGAAAATGAGAGGTTATTCCAAATGGAAAAGAGTGGAAGGGGGATTTGTGTTTGTTAATTTGAATACTCTTGTGCGAAATACATGAGCTATATATACTAATTCCAAAAAATTAGCTGGATACTCACGTCTTCAGCGAAAATGCGTGAAATTTATTTCATTGGAGTGGATTATACATTGAAGGTTGTACAAAATGATCGATTTACTGTTACATTTGCTTGTCACATAGGTGCTGCAGATATGTAGAATTTGGCATGTGAGAAATTAATTCGATACGTGATCGGCGTTGGCATTTATGCTCATGTAATATTTTTTTCTATTTAAATGCTCAATATTTCTCTGTTGTGTTACATAAGAACGAAAAATCCCAGTGGGACTTTAATTTTCTATTGTTGGAACCTTTGCTTGAGATAAAACGTCTTTCCAGATGTTCGATTTTTAAGAAATGAGCTCTACTTATTATATTTGTAATTTTATTTTAAAGCATCTGGGATTAATTACATACATTTCAATGCATGAAACTGGAATATTTACAATAACTAATAATGCCAATCGCTATTTCTTTGTGAACCTCAGCAACCGAAAAAGCATTATTTCCCGAGTTTTCCTTTTTGATAATATGGCATCATCGCAACCAAAGAGATGGAATTCATGTTAAGTATGACTCAAGGTTTTTTATAGTGCAAACTCAGTTAGTGCCAAATTTGACTTAAATTCCCCACTCGGGATTTCACAGACTTGTAGGAAAACAATGTACGACTAATAATTTATATTTCAATCATCCAATATTTTATGTTCGTGGTGTATACCCACTAAATTTGTCACGTTTAAAAGCCAAGATGCTTACGGTCTTGTAACCATAGCTGTGGCTATTTTTAATTTAATTAGATATTTTGGGAGCACATGCAGCGCACCCGAAAAATTGGTTTAGATGTCCAGAGTGAGTGTGACAGTGAAAGCGATTTTCCAAGTCAAATCACTGTATGAATAAACGAAGTCAAAAAAAAAATTGACGATTTATAAAAATATATTATAGGTTTTGAAGAAAGATACAAAATTTCTTGCTTATTTTACCTTTATAAATTTTTTTTTATTTAGTACAGGGTCTTGGTTTTTTTTTCAGTAAAATAATGTACTACTTATTGCAGGCAAGATTGAGAGAGAGTACATAATTGGTCGATTTGGTAGACGAGGAATTTGAACCCGATTAATAGGCTGTATGAATTGGTGTCAAGGCAAGTCTAATACCTTGTTGACTAGCTAGATAATAATACCTGGTGAACTTATTTGACTTTGTTGGTAATCACTGTGTTAATATTCTGTGCTAAAATCAAATAAATTATATGGTATATATTAACAGGAGAGTGCCCTAAAAAAACGTTTTGTTTCTCGGGCAAAAGATAGTTATACGCATCTATAACCTTTCTTGATACAGAAAATATCTTGAATTTTAGGTTGACTTAAAAATGGTGAGAGCTACCTTAGAAATAATTGTAGGAGAGGGCACAAGCTTGAGCAATGTCTATTTGCTTCTTTTCCTGTTACCAAAAATTTCGGGCCGAACAATTAAACCAATAATATACTCTTATTTAAGACTTTTGATTGGACACACCTACGGCCATAGCGCCTTGTAAGAAAAAACCACGTAGGTATACCTATAGCGGTAAGGCTCACTTTACAGCATCTCGAGGCGCGTTCTTTTATCAAAAGACATGTAATTATGTCATATTTGATATGTGACTGTACTATTTTGCACTTTGCGACATTTTTTTTTGTTTTTGTAAATGTACCATCTTGATTGCCAAAGAATATTTATGCAGTCATTTCAGGTAGAAAAAAGCTCATATTAGATTTCGCATGCTTTCGACATTTGTTTCATCGAATTTTTTTTGACCTGTCGACAAAATGACCGATATTCTTACCTTCGCTTAGCGCACCTTTTTAATCATGCAACCTCTTTAAGCTTGGTTGGAGCGAGAGAGTGTTGCCATGGACGACACCTGCAATCTGGCTGATTAAACTGATTCTTTTGAAGATATAAAATTAAACTTTGGAGTGCCAAAAGATTATAACTTGATCAAAAGATATCATGAAATTTAAGTAACTTTGATGTGTTTTCAGGGTGTGTTTATCCAAATTCCGCTGATGCTATTTCGGAGATAGGAAAAGAAAAAAAAGCCTTTCAAGAGAAGTGTCAATCAAAAATTGGGCTGCTTTTTTTCAGCTTTTGTGCATAGAAAACGATGAAAAGTGGTAACAAAGGTGGTAAATCCATAGAAAAAATTACCATAGCAACTATTGAAGCTTTTGAACTGTTAAAAGAGTTACAAACAGGTAACGCTCAGGGTTACTTTTTTTTTTTTTTGGTTTTGCTAATTAGAAAAAAAAGATTTAAAACAGAAAACACAAAGGGTGAACAATATGAAAGCTGAGTCATTGAAAACAAGAAAAAACGCAACCAAGACACAAAAAAAGTATGAAGAAGCCGAATTAAAGCTCACGGCAGAAATTGGAGAACTCCAGTTAAAAATCAAGGAGAATGCAGCTACAGCTAAAAAAAAGTATGAAGCGGTTGAATTGAAGCTCAATGTTGAGATTAGTGAACTTCAGCTTGAAATTAAGGAGAGCGCAGCTACAAGGCAAAAAAAGTACGAAGAAGCTGAACTGAAGCTCATTGTAGAAATCGAAGAACTCCAGCTTAAAATCAAGGATAACGCAGCAGCACAAAAAAAGTACGAAGAATCCGAAATGAAATTTAACATGGAAAATAAAGAACTCCAGCTTAAAATTAAGGAACTTGAACAACGAAATGGACTATTAGAAAAAAATGCGGAAACCTTTGCTGCGCAACTTGCCTTTGAGCAAAATAAGCTTGTAAGTTTATATCCTCGATCGAGAGCAGTTTTGGTTCTTGGACATGTTCTAACATTTAAAGGGTAGTGCACTATGGATCAACTTGAGAAAAAGTGCTTGCAATTAGAAGTCAAAATAAATGAAAAGGAAGAATTAATTGTTAAACAGCAATTAGAAATCGATTTAAAGAATGTCGAGTGTTTAAAGTTTAAGAAAATGTCCAAAAAATACAACAAGGCATTAAACACTGTGTCACCACAAACTGTTAATAATGTTCAATTTGTCAAGAAATTTCCAATCTTGGAATCAAGGTGTATCAGTTTATTAGAAAAATTAGAGTATATGGAAAAGGAGCGTGACGCATTGTTATTAAAGTTAGGTCCGGTAAGGACAAATTCCTCTTACAAGGATCAACTCGCTAGAAGAGACGCTCTCATGATCAATCAACTCTCATCTTCCAACCAAGCACGTAGCCAATCATCGCAGTTCGTTGCTCGTTCTGCCTCGTATATCCCACCAACACATCATTCACTTTCCGCACATAATTATCAGAGTCAAAAGATGCCTTCGACTTTGGCTCATGGACTGCTTTCAAGCCAACAAGGTCCAGTTTCTACATCACCATCTATTCAGAACCAAACACCCGTAACACATGGTTCTGGATCGCTACCTCTGGGATCTGGGACCTATACTCGCAGTGCGATCCCAATAGCGCGTATTTCTGCGTCTATAAGTCATGGCGCTGGTATTTTGGCGAAACCTGCAATGGATACGCCCTCAGTGGTTACACCAACAGATAATCTTATACCTTTGTCAAACACTCCTCCGCCTTTGTCGAATACGCCTGCTATAATAGCAGATACCACAGCGCCCGTGTTAAATACATCTATTATTTTGGCAAAGGATACGCCACTGCAACGACCTGCACCGAATAATTACGATAATTGTTCAAGTCTTTCGATAACAAATGCTTCACCTCGAAAAAGATCACTTCTAAACCATTCAGTGCGAAGCCCAATAGAGCCTCGATTACTAGGACCTGATAAGATTATTTTGCGAGATAGAATCGGACTTGCCGAACGGAAAAAGCAAAAGATAGAGAGTTAAGATGGGTTCATATAGTTGTAAATATAGACAAAAACCAGACAATGAGTAGTTTGAAAATAAATATCAGTACAAACAATATTTTTTTTTAATATACACAACTGATAGAAAAAAAGGGGGAGAGTTTAAGCAGTGACACCTGCAGAATGATCAGTTATGATTTTGTATTCAGATAAGATAGTATTTGGTTTATAAGGAACAATAGGTTCTGGGGAATCGATATCCCTTGTTGCAAGAATAGCAGCATGAGTAGGAATGGTCTTTTCGATATCTTGATTAATAGATGCATTACTGGAAATAAGCTTTTCGCTTAATGGGAAGTCGTCTGTGACGGGTACTGTGGATTGAGATAAAGTATTCTCGTTTGCTTCCTTTACAGCACGAACAGCAAAGTCAACGAATAATTCATCATAATTTTCAATCATCTTCTTATCCTTCTTTTTGACGATTTCACGAATCATAAACCAGTCATGTATATAATGTTCTTGAATTAATTGAATATTGCATTTTCCATCTTCTTCTACGGCTTTTGAGAAATCCAAGATATCGTCACGCAAGACTTCCTTATCGCCAACAAATACCAAGACATTCTTGGGCAAGAAACGGTCAAAGTCTTTTCGAACATGGTGTAATCTCATGACGGGTAAATCCTCGACACGAACGTGAGGTAAGCCTAGATATTCCTTGTAGATTAATTTGGCTAGATCGAGTGTAATCATATCCTTTTTATGAAACAACTTCCAAGACTCTGAAGTCGTTTCAGCAGAGACCAAAGGTGAGGATAGTAAGACGGCAGCAGGAATAGGTATACTGTAATTCTCTCTGGGACTATCTAAGTTGTCAAGAATATCGGGTGTGTAGGTTCTCATTAAAGTCTCTAATGCAAATGCACCGCCAGCGGAATCACCTGAAAAGACGACTTTGGAAGGGGAAACCCCAAGGTCTTTTGTGAGATAATCATAAGCTTGAATACAGTCGTTTAATGGGCCTGGATACTTGTTTTTGGGCGCAAGACCTAGCTTCATGTTAGTTTTTAAATTTGTCTTTCATTGTTGTACCGAACCATACCATATTCAACGGACATGATACAAGCATAAAGGTTGTGTTTGCTCTTGATTAATCTAAGCCAATTGATGAATGTGTCCATATACATGGTGGAGTGACCCACCCTGAACCCACCGCCTATCATAAAGAAGTTAGCTTTATATATAAAAGAAAGAAAGAGTTTAAGGTTATTACCGTGAATTTCAAAGATGACAATATCAGCTTTTTTTAACCTTTGGAGAGCAACAGCATCATCACAACGTATCATTTCTGACATGATTAAAGAGCCTTTCCAATGCTCGTTGTCGAATTTACGAATAAATCTCTTTTGACTGTTTAAAGGTCGAGTTAAATCTTTTACGATATTACGAGCAGCGGTTGGAGGCATGGTAAGAGCCATTTTTAAAGTTTGGATCACCACACTAGGTGGAGAATTTTTCTTGATGACTTTACGTATTTCATCCATTGTTGACACCCAAAAAAAAAAAAAAAAAAAAAAAAAAGAATGAAAACGTGGAATTCAAATATTTTCAGCTTCTGGTTTTTTTATAGGGCCAAGAAAACCATATGATAATCAATTAACCTTTTGAAGTCATACAAAGAACCAATTTTTTTTTGCATTATTATTATTATTTCACCTCCTCTCAAACGGCTAACAAAAAGGGTGTATTTTGTTTTTTAAAAAAACAAAAACAAAAAAAAAAAATGTCAATAGGATGATCTCTTTCTATGCCGTTTTGAAATTAAAAAAGGGATAATAGATGGATTTGCAATTACTGGTGAGAAAATATGCTGCCAAACACTTTGCCTCTCACTCCAAATACATTGGTAAAAAAAAAAACGTGGCCCTTTCTATTTTTATTTTTTTCGCTCTATCGTATTAAATTGAAGTCAGCCCAAAAGAGCATTGTATTAGGGTTGCAAAACTGATGAAGTGGGTGGGTTCACAACGGTGGGAAAATGCGTTGCCTGTGTTTGCTCTTCATTAGATGAACAGACGCCTGTTTCTGCAGGGGCGGTGGTTTGTATAGTCGGTGCAGAAGGAGCAGTAACAATGGGCGGTGCTAGTGGTGCTGAAGGAGCAACAGTAACTGGGGCGGGTAGTGCTTGTTCAATACAGTGTTGGGCCCCTGAGACAGACAAAGTGACCTGTTGAACAGCAGGCTCGACAACAGTTGGTGTAGATTGAACAACCGTCGTTGTTTGATCAACAGGTGGAAGTATACCAGCAGCAGTAGTAATATGCTGTTGAACACGAGGTGCAGATTGTATGGCTGGTGTAACCGTAGCCTCAATGGGAACAGGACATGGTACAACCATTGGGGATAATTGTTCAAGAGGAGCATGAGGTGGTAAATGGTTTGATGGTTGAGCTTCTAACGAAGGTAGTGCCTGCACATGTGGATTGTTATTAGTAAGAGGAGGTAAGATAGAGTTAATAGAGGGGATGGCTGACTGAATATGAGGCAATTGGATGGCGTGTTGTTGTAACTCATGGTCTGATTTCTGTTTCTTTTGTTGAGGCTCTTCTGCTTCACATTTACGACAAATAAAGGTGATATTATCCAGACTCTTTTGTTTCTGAACTAAACCTGATTTTTCAAGGCATTTGATATGTTGCCACACACCACAATTTTCACAAGCAATCATGGGTGTACCATCATCCTATTTATAAAAAAAATTAATAAAGTACCAGAATAGCGTGCACGTAAGCACACATACACGATTTTTTTTAATTACCATGTTTTGACCAGATACACCACAAACACAATCAAACACCCAACTTTCCTCTTCCAAATCCTTGTTTTTAGGCTTTCTACCACGTTTCTTTTTAGGGATGGGATCACCATCTGCATCTAATTTTACTTTCTTGGGTAAAGGATTTCCATCCGCGTCAAGCTTTTCCTGCTTCTTGTATTTCTTCTTGGGTTTATCCTCGTTTACAGTCACTTTAAGGGATACTTGATTATTTGTTGCATCACTTACAGGCGACGGCAGAGGCTGTACATCTGGTTCTTCACTGTGTTTCTCACGCACCATGGCTCTATATTCGCGTTCCATGATTCTTCTTTCGCGTTCCAACAATCTCTCCTCTCTTGCTTTCGCAGCATTTTCCAACTCTTGCTGTTCCTTTTCCAGGGTCTTTTTCTCGATTCGATGAGAGGATCTTGATCTCCCTTCAGTATCGTCAAAATCCAAAGTTCCTGGGGTTTCGAGGGCCTCTAATTCTTTAATCATGATACGGGAACTTCTCTTTCGATGGATGATGGCTTCTTGTTTTTTGATTTCTCGTTCGTGTTCTTCCAGCACAGGTATGATTTTTGGTATCAAGTCATTGACGAGTAATGAATGAAATTTCTGTTCATCCAAATTCTTACTTTTGGCATATTTTGTTGGAAATTGCTCCCATTCATATTTAGAGGCACACACCTATTGATAAAGGGGTTATTTTTACTTGTAAACACCCTCGTTATTCAAATTATTCTTACCAATTTCCAAGGCATCCATTCGCCTTCATCTTCACTTTCTTCCGCAATTTCATCTTCTGCAGTGACGGTTCTACGGGAACTTCTACGCGATGATGATGAGACGGGTTTCTTTTTACGCACGTTTGATTTTTTGACAGGTTTTGGTTTTGGGGACTCCTTGTATAATCTGTTATCATCAAATAACCAAAAGGTAGATCCCTTTTTATCATAGCCGATGGGATCTACTCTCCATTGTACAGCATCTTCTTCCGTTTCTAAATGCTCTCTGAATTTCTCTGGTTCATCCAATTGCCACTGGTAAAAAAAAAAAGATAAATACAAAGGAGTGCGTGTGTTTATAAGTGATAAATACCTCACAAAGTAGATATAATAAATGTACTCTTGTATCTAGAGGCATGATAAAAAAGTTGACAGAGTCATTGAGGTCCGTGGAAACAAACGGATTTTCTTGATCTGGTAATTTCTTTTCGAATTCCTTTGAAAAATGTGTTTGCCAAGTCAAAGAGCTTTGAAATTAAAGAACTAATTAGTAATTTTTTTATAAAAAGCAAAGGGAATCTATCAATTATACTTTATGAATCGTTTGCCGCAGACAAGTCGTAACATTCTGACCAACAAATCTTCCAGGCGAGCTCTTTCGGATGTTTCCAATAGCATACGTTCAAGATCCTATTTTTTTTTAAAGTTATTTTAATATAAACAAATTATGCAAAAAACTTGTTGCACAACTATTTTTTTTAAAAAAAAACTGTCATTTCAACCATGGCTTCGTAGAAAAGAGAAGAAGGGTGAAAAAGAAAAAAGTGGGGAGATAGGGAAAATAAGTAGACTATTTACCTCAGTTTCAAATACGTAGTCGTTAGCATCGGAAAGACGCGAATACAAGACATCTTGGGTTGTCACTGGCCAAGGCCGGAAAGCAGATTGAAAAGTATGGAAGAATTGGGCTATTGAGGAAAATTCAATATTATTCCGCAATTGAAAAATATCTGGTAAAGAATGGTTCATTCTTGAATGTGTAAAGTGGATTGTTAGAGACAAATACTAGTCTAAATGGTTCAAGTAGAGTAACGAATCAGTAGAGATTAACAATTTAGATTTTAAAAAATATATAAATAATAGATCTCTTTTTGCACACACCACACTCACAGGCAAGGGCCAGCGTGAAAAAAAAAAAAAAAAAAAAAAAAAACTTTAATTCAATCCCCGCACATTTTTTATTGATTTGATTTCATTGGTTGATCAGTTGTTGCATGGTTGGGGGGGCTGATCCATGGAAACACCCAGATGCGGTTCTTATCTGATTGAGGACAATCATATATATACGGCGATAATGAGTGCAACGAGGATCCATCTATGTGTCGCTTATGTATATTTAGTGTGCAGTAAATGAGGGTGAGCGAGACTATGGCCAATTTAAGACACGGTAGGGTAACGCGCGCGTGCAAAGAGAAGAGTGTGTGTAATGAGCAACCTATTCATGCAGTTTTACTTCTATAAAGTGCCTAGAGCAAATACTGTAACAGATTGCGGGAGTTTAACGAGACAACAATGAAAAAAAGTGACTAAAAAGGCAATGAAGAGTCTTTCAAATCAAGGGATTGTATATGGTGCGTGCTTTTTGTCTTTTTATTGAATAGTTAACGGCTCGCGGCCTCCACTTTAGGTCATGCAGCACGTGATAAATTTCACTATTTATTATTTATTTATTTTTTCTTTCTGAAATCTTTTTTTCTCTTTTTTTTTATTCTTTTTACAGTCCTTGTTTTTGGGGTAGTTGGGCAGACACTATATAGAGATTCTTTTTTTTTTCATCTCGTTCTTCTTCAGCCTTCATGTCGACCACATCTACCACGATCCAGCAGGGCAGCAGTGTGGAGGAAGCAAAGGGTAGTCCAACGACAAACAATATTTTACAAGTAGCACCACAAGATAATAATAGCAACAGCAGCAGCAGCAGCAATAGCAACAACAAACTTAAGAAAGGTAAACCAATATTTACATTGTAGGACAAAATTTAACACAAGATTAATTAGAAAAAGGAAAGAAACAACTTGTTGATCCTGAATATGTCAAGTCTCCTTTACCAATTCAATCAAATGATAGCAACAATAGACCGTCTTCCACCACCACCACGGGTACCCCAAGCGGTTCTGTCAAACCGTTCCAAAAGGGCGGTTTCTTATCCTTATTACTATGTTGCACAGTAGGTGCAGGTTCATTTCTCGATAACAGCGACAAATCCTCCATTTCAAACAGCAAAAAGAACAGAAACAACAGCAGCTTGCAGAAAGAGAAACAACTCCTAGTCAATGTACAGGATACAAAGATCATCAAACCCATTACGCCTCCCATTATCACAACTGCTCACGTTGAACCTCCACAACAAATTGCTACAACAGAAGAAGTCGAATCCACTTCTCCCATTTCCCTTCCTCCTCAAACCTCTCCTGTTGTAAGTCCGTGTATAAATCATCTTTTTTCTTTCTAATACATGCTAAAATCTCACACCTCCCCAAAATAGGGTGCTGCCGTCTGGTTGTTGCCTCCTTTGGCTACCGAAGACAAAGAAAGAAAGTGTCTTGTTCTGGATCTTGATGAAACTCTCGTCCATAGTTCTTTCAAGGTGAGTCTATCCTCTCAAGTAAACCCCCGCCCCCTTTAATTTTGTTTTAATCGTTTGTAAATTACCATTGCTTAGATTATTCCTAACCCTGACTTTATTGTTCCTGTTGAAATCGACAATCAATACCACAACGTGTATGTGTTGAAAAGACCTGGTGTTGATGAATTTATGCGCAAGATGGGCGAGAAATACGAGATTGTTGTATTCACTGCCAGTTTAGCTAAATATGCAGATCCTGTACTTGATATGCTCGATATTCACAAAGTAGTGAAGCATCGATTATTCAGAGAATCTTGCTTTAATCACAAAGGAACCTATGTCAAGGTAAGGAGATCATGGCAAAAGGTAAAATGATCAGTCCTTGGCTAAAAATGAAATTTGTATAGGACTTATCACAACTTGGACGAGAACTCGCATCAACACTGATTTTGGACAATTCACCTGCTAGTTATATCTTCCATACATCCAATGCTGTCCCTGTTTCGACATGGTTTAACGATCCCCATGACACTGAATTAACTGATCTCGTTGCATTTTTAGAAGATTTGACAGTCGTGGATGATGTTCAACTTGTATTGGATAACATTATAGATCCCTCTTCTTAACACCCATTATATATTATTTCCTTTTAATAGTCTCGTTCCTTTTCTCTCTCTCTCTCTCTCTCTCTCTCTCTCTCTCTCTCTCTCTCTCTCTCTCTCTCTCTCTTCTTTACTATCTCTCATTCATTCAATTAATGTTAGCATACCCTCTTTTTTTCTCTTTTTTAAAAAAATCCTTCCACTTCCATCCACTTTTTTTTTTTTATATTTTTTTGTATATTTTTTTTTTAACATTTTTTTCTTTCTTTTCTTTTTTTTTTTTTTTTTTTTTTTTTTAAACGCAAATGATTTATAAAAAAGTCAAAACCATTTATCGGAAATGTTCGGAGTATATGCGTGTGCGTGTGTAAATCCACACACACACAAAAAAATATCACCCTATTAGACTGATAAAGTCTTTTTTTTTGTTTGTTTCTTTTTTTCTTTCCCCATCCACCTTTTTTTCCCCTTATGAGTCCTATTATTTCACCTGAAGAGGTAGCCAAGCATAACCAAAAAGGTACATGCATGGTATTGTAAGTCTAATAGAAGCTAACATGTGCGTTTAAATAGATGACGTTTGGCTTATTATCCATGGTAAAGTGTACGATCTTACCAAGTTCCTTCCTGACCATCCTGGAGGACAAAAGATCATCATGAAGTATGCAGGTAAAGATGCTACTAAAGCATTTGAGCCAATCCATCCTCCTGATATCATCCAACGTTTCTTGGCTCCCGAGGTTTGTATGGGCTCCATCGACCTGAACAAGCTCTCACAGGTGGTTGTTGAAGAGACAGAAGAAGATAAACATGTAAGACTAGCTCGAGAAACTATGCCTAGATTAGAAGAGATGTACAACTCTTTTGATTTTGAAAGTAAGTTACACTCATATATACATACACACACACACACACACACACACACACACACACACACACACACACACACACACACACACACACACACACACACACACACACACACACACACATATTAAAAAAATGTTTCTTTTTTAGCTGTCGCTAGGTCTGTCTTGAAATCAGACGCTTGGGCTTATTATTCTTCAGGTTCAGATGACGAAATCACAATGAGAGAAAATCACAGTGCCTTTCACCGTATCTGGTTCCGTCCCCGTGTCATGGTCAATGTTCGAGACGTGGATACCTCTACCACCATGCTGGGTACTCGTACTTCTTTACCCCTCTATGTTACTGCCACGGCTCTTGGCAAGTTGGGTCATCCAGAAGGCGAAGTAGTCTTAACCAAGGCTTGCAAGTCGCGCGATATCATTCAAATGATCCCTACATTAGCCTCTTGTTCCTTTGACGAAATTGTCACTGCGGCGGGTCCCGGTCAAACACAATGGTTACAACTCTATGTTAATACCAACCGTCAAGTATCTGAAAACTTTGTTCGACATGCCGAATCCAGAGGTATGAAAGGTCTATTCATTACAGCTGATGCACCTCAATTAGGTAAAGTGTGGGGAGAGGAGGGAAAAAAATTCTATTTTCCGGTTGGATTAACCTTATTTACAATACCCGCGCTATAGGTCATCGTGAAAAGGATATGAGACAAAAATATTCCCAAGAAGAGCCAGAGGAAATTGCTCGTAACTCGACCGAGGTGGTACGTGATCAAGGCGCTGCTAGAGCCATTAGTAAATTCATCGACCCATCCTTGTGTTGGGATGATATTGCTTGGTTCAAAAGCATCACAAAGATGCCCATTGTCATTAAGGGTATTCAAACAGCTGAAGATGCTGTCTTGGCTGCAAAATATGGTTGCCAGGGCGTGGTTTTGTCAAATCATGGTGGTAGACAATTGGATTTTGCTCCATCGGCTATCGAAATCTTGGCCGAGGTAATGGAGGCCCTGAAGAGAGAGAATCTGGATGAAGGATTTGAGGTGTATATTGATGGTGGTATTCGTCGTGGTAGTGATATATTCAAGGCAATTGCGCTTGGTGCTAAAGGCGTGGGTATTGGACGTCCTTTTTTGGTAAGAAGAAAACGTTTGATTCATACATAGAAGAAGAGCTAATGTAATGAATGTAGTATGCCATGTCTGCATATGGCGTAGAAGGCGTTGAGAGACTTTTGGAACTATTCCAGGTAACGTACTACACATGTATAACGTACCACACATTCTCTTAATTTGTAATACGTATTAGGCCGAATTTGAAATGGTGATGCGTTTCATGGGTGTTACGAAGATTGCTGACATTAAACCTGACATGGTGGATATCCGTAACATCAAGGATCACTTTGTATCCAACCCAACTGATTATCTATCCAAGATTGCATACGAAAAGATGCAGCCTAGAGGCAATTCCAAGTTGTAAAGAAGATTGTGTTAGACTCTTTATTGGGTTTTGATTGTAATAGATTGTGAATAAACGCATTGAATGGCATATGTGTTATGCTTTATCTCATCATATGTTTTGTTGTAGCTGCAATATAAATCTAGATTTAATTGTGCAGTATGTATGTGTCATATTTGTATTGTCTATTCTTGAATACATCAATAGAAAGCACCTTTAAATTCATGGCACCAAGGTATTATTTTTTTGTTTCTCCCACAGAGCTGTATAAGGAAATTGAAGAAAAAGCCCTGCTTACTTAATAACAGGAATAGAGCATTCTTTTAGCCTGTTTAGTTACTGCTTTATTATTATGAAAATCAGTGCTTTATTATACAAACAATGGGATCATTGCGTAAAGTATATTACTATTTATAAGGTAGATGAAAGGGACAAGGGTGCAATTCAAGTTATGCTTAGTAGCAGGCCAAGATGTAACATGTACAATCTAATAAACATAATATTACTAGCATTACAAAAGGTTGCCAATGTATTCCAACTACCCTGTCAAAAAAAAATGATCAAGGTAAAACTGCCTTTCTCTCTCTCTCCCTCCCCTCCCTCCTTTAATCCGCATTTACTTTTCTCTCTTTTTTATATTATGCAGGAGAAAGCATTTCAATGTACAAATATACTCAGAACAGGGTTTTTTGTAGTATAACATCATTTATAAAGATACTTTTTTTTTCTTTATTATCTTCTCTCTTTTTATTTAATAAAAAAAATGATATTTTTTGTTTTTGCATTGTTCTCAATTCTAAGTCAATTGGTATGCTCCGAAGTGCTATCGCCATCACATAATTTCAACGTAACTTTGCCTGAACCAAATGCACCTTATGTTGCTGGACAAATGTTACCTATAAGTTATACTTTACCTGATGATACCAATTTACCTAACCGTAAGTGGAAAAAGTTGGGAAGAGCCGATTTTTTTTTTAATTTGTCATTTATTAGTTTTACAATTATCTGTATTGTTTACTACACAAGATCCTACCTTGAATTTCACCGACATTACAATCACATCAAATGCAGATATTTCTCAAGGGTTCAGTTTTAGAAGAACGCATAATACGTACGTGTATTATGAACATCAACTCAGTGTAATGTATTTTTTTGTAAATAATGGGCTGTGTAAAATAAATTAACCCAAACATTAGTATGCCATCCCAAATAGTACACTTCCTGGAAATTATATTGTTTTATTCGTAGACTCTGTTTCAAAAACGAACACATCTGTGTCCATTTTAGTTCGACCTTATGCTGCACCAGTAACTACAATACCAACAAATACTAATAAGACTCGTCCATCGGGTGGAGGTTCTATTTTTGCAATGCATAATAATGAGGCTACTAGTGCCAAATCAAGTATTCAATCCGTCTTACTTGTAGCCTTCGTAGCATGCTACTTTTTATTGCCTCTATAAATCATTTTTTTGTCCAACACATCTAATACAAATTATAATATAATATGTAACTTTTTTGCTTATTTGGTCTCTTTCTCTCTCTCTCTCTCTCTCTCTCTCTCTCTCTCTCGCTTAATAGGGAGAAGATTACATTGTGGTAATGTGAAAACGATTCTTTTCCCCTAAATTTTGATGTGTATCATAAAGGGGGGGAGTGGTTCGTGAGTACAATACTGATAGGTAATAAAAATATTTATTATAAAATACAATAGTTTAAAATGCTACTTTTTAAAATTCGTTCCAGAGTGAATCAAATTGAACTTGATATTCTTTGATACATTGAGGAATGTTAGTGATTAATACATTTTCTCTGTTCTTAAATCGTGCACTATATTGAGGTTAGTATAATCACCCATGAACTTTTGAAGAAGAAAAATACTTTACCCCTTGGACCAATTGAAACTTCCGTTAATTAGTGTCTTGTTATCAATAATGGCAAATTTATTGTGCATATAACCAGTACTAGAAAAAGAAAGTAGTTAGTTTTCTCTTTTAAACAAACAGCTTTCTCTTTATGACTTACGTGTTGTCTGTTTTGAAGGGTATACCGTATGACTCTTGTAATCGTTTTGCATCAGCACCTTTACCAGCAGCTTGTTGATTATCAGTAATAATTTTGATAGCCACATTACGTTTTTTGGCTGCAATTAATGCATCCGCTACATCATCGTCTGTAAATGCAAATACACAAATATCAATCGATTTTTGTGCTGAGTTTAGAACCGACAAGAACGCCTATTTAAAAATTAGTTATTGCCACTAAAGTGACATGAAGAACCTTCTTACATTAAAACTATCCTTGGAGGGAAAGAAGAAAGCTCTTGCGAAATAGCCGTTAGATAAAGCATCGGAAGCCAATGCACTCGCACAAGGAATATCTTGAATGTATTTATGGAGAGCCTTCGATCCAGCACCTTCTTTAATCACAGGGAAAGTGGCGTCTCGTTTAGACACAGGTACGACCTGGTCGTCCTTTTTTTTACGGGGAGCCTTTGGTTTCTTGGGTTCGGCGGTGTCGCTGTTACTACTTGAAGTTGCGTTTTTGGTAGGAGATGATTTACGACCGGGTTGTTTCTTAAGGGGAACCGACGCTTCTTCGTCCTCGTCAGTAGGACAATAATCGTCGTCGGAAGGACCAATACGATCATAACCAAATTCATCGTCATCCCATTCAGATTCGTCATGGACTTCTTTTACGGGTTTCTTTTTGGTTTTACTTTGAGTTACACCACGATCACTGCTCTTCTTTTGTTCGATAGGTGGTTTCTCGGTATATATTTTTGTCGTGTCGGCTGAAGCGGGATCTAAGCCCAATTCAACTACAGTGGATACACAGGTTTGAAGCCATTCAATCAAGGCACGCTCTCTATCGAAATGGCACGCTTTGGCAGCTTCTGCAAACATGGCATTCATGGTACGTAAAGTATTAGCGGGACTGTGAGATTTATTAGATAATAATTTGGCAAGTTGATTTGATGCATCTGTCTTGAGTTCAGTATCCTTTGAAAGACTTGATGCTGATTGCATGGACTTTTTTTAATAAAATAAGAATAAGTTTTTATATTTCCGTTTCATAAATTTACATGTATACCTTCTCCAGAAATTGATTATAATTGCCATTATTAAAGTCCTTGATGGAAAGAGATGGAGCTCTTGGTATACATAAAAGCTGGTATATATGATCCATGGTAATAGAGGGAAAGAAAAAGAGATAAAATGGATTGGTATCACCACAACTCTTTTTATTGTCCTCCCAAAAAAAAAATTGTTTCTAAATCGGAGTATTCTACGCCCTTTTTGTCAATTAGTATAAACAAAATATGCCTTGGAAAGACGGTAAAAGTAAAACCGCTAATCCCTCCTTATGTCATTTTGCAGCACAAGTCTAAAAGTTCTTGTGTTCAAAACAGCATCATAGCCAAATCTCAGACGACGAAAGTCGCGACTGGTTTTTATAAATGCCCTGAGCAGAAAATAACCATTGTTCACCACACATAGAAAAAAGAAACTTTCTTTGATCTGTGTTTGATATGAGTATATTCAAGACGTCAATAGCTCTTTTTTTTGCTCAAGCATTGTTCTCATAACTGTATCATCCAGACTTTATTTTAGAAAACAGAAAAATCGTTCTAAACTTGTGCTGCAAAATGACATAGGTGTGGTGCCATTCTTTTCTTTATTACTTACCACATTGGTTGTATTATCATGTAAAGCGAGTCTTGTGTGACTTGGTGACGTTTTTTAATTATGTAGTAGTCTTAAAATTTCAGTCCCCCTGCCCAGTATCCTTTTTTTTTTTTACTATCCTGTCAATAATACACACAAGAAAAAAATGGAGCCTTCAGCCTTTGATAAAATGAAAATGGGTGCTGCTATGGGTGGCACTGTTGGGTTATGTATCGGTTTTGTTTTTGGCAGTTTTACTCTCATGAGGTGAAAAAAAAAAAAAGGCGCGAGAATAGAATTCTCCGTCAAAAAAAAAATAGGAACACCTTCATTGACTTGTTTTGCATAGATTCGGATCGGGTACAAAGGGACCCATTAACATGTTGAGTCAATACATGCTTGGATCTGCTGCTTCGTTTGGTTTCTTTATGGGTAAAATATACTGGAAGGTCGACAGAACTAAACTAACTTCTTTTTATAGCTATTGGATCTGTGGTTCGATCAGAAAATAGATTGACATTACCCAACATGAACTTACCCGTGATTATCAACCAACGTAAACCATTTCAACAACAACAACAACAAGAGCGTTAAATTCAATCATAGATAAAATGCACTGTATATAATAAAACTATTTTCAACCTTTTTTTTTTTTTTTTTTTTTTTCTTTTTGCATTGTGGATCCCAACGGGAATCAGCTTGTGAGACTCTAATAATAAAATTAGCGTGGTTTTTGAGATTAGTATGCGGATGGGAGAAAAATAACAATATATCAAATGAACTATATGCTCTCATTTAAAAATGAAGTCTTCTTTTTATTAAACTGTATGCAAGTG
Organism: Mucor piriformis; assembly: GCA_943193625.1. Taxonomy (NCBI): domain Eukaryota; kingdom Fungi; phylum Mucoromycota; class Mucoromycetes; order Mucorales; family Mucoraceae; genus Mucor; species Mucor piriformis. Next base: position 801,312 of record OW971869.1, on the reverse strand, counting down.
TCTGTCCAGAGCGTAAACAAAAGACTGAACCAAATAAGCGCTTGTTGAGCACCTTTTTTTTACACGAGGATGAATGAGCTGATAAAATAAAAAGAACAAGAGAGAAACAAGTTAATTTATAACTTCACAATAGCAATTGATGTTACAATAGTGAAAAACATGAGAAGGTTTTTTATTTATAAATGTTATGTATATTTTGTAAAGTCAAGTAAAGCTTCATAATCTTTGCCAACCTTTGTGGTATCTGTAGGCTGTTTACCGTTCAATCTTTCCTTAATACGCTGAATTTGTTTTAATCTCTCTCTCCAATGAGACACGTACTCTCTTTTGCCTCCAGCCCCAGCCTGCCAAAACACCTGAGCAAAGATATTTGCATGAATGGCCACCAATCTTACAAATCCTGGTAGCGATTGGGCCGAAACCAATTTCGGTTCACTCATAGGTCCAATATCTGGCATATCCGGTCTTCTTTGCATCTCCACCTTGAAAAAAGTATTTTCTCCACCCGTCAAAGCATGTGAAGGAGATACAGCTTCTGTCGAAATGGAGTGAGGCGATACCACAATATTGATAAAGTTGAACTGGGATGGTAGAGTATCAAACACATAATCCATGCCACTGTCGTTGTATACAACCGATACATAATCATTTCCAATGTGTCGTTTTTTGGCACTGCATTGGGGATCTCGCTCTAAATTGGTCGGCATTAAGGTGGCAATGTGAAATACGGCTTCAGTTACATCGTCTTTCCAGAAGTAAGCATACTTTCCGTCGATATCCATCTCTCGATCAAGACCACCTGAATTTCCTGTGCGCCCGCGCAACCTTTGTATCGTACCAAGTGCATTTAAAAAGCGAACATAGTCGGGAGATCCATATGTATTGGCTAATATCTCGAGTTCATGGTTCTGGCCTTTACCCACATACAATACACCGATTTTGTGAAAGTCCACTACTGGAATACGATCAAAAGTAGCCAATGTACGTGCAGTTGCTTCATCATCCGGCAAAGGAGGTGATAAATCCATCGATCTTACAGCTGAAATATCAGGATAGTTATTAAACTGCAGGTATAAAAATCCAGGGTCAATCGAAGGTTCAATCTTTCGCAAGTGATGGTTTTTACTGAACGAAGAAGTTGGTTCTTTACTAGTTGATTTGGGTTCGGACAATACCTCATGAACATTAACTTCAGGTGATTTTTTCACTTCTTCTTCAGATATAGCACTATCTTCTGACAATCTTCTTGCTTGATCCTGTTCATTCTCTTGAATGAATTTTGACGCCATTAAATCAGGTTGATACTGCATCATTAAAAGTGCTGGTAAGGTGCTATAATCAATGTCATTTGATTTGATCTTGTTCTCAACATAGCACATCATGGATACGGTGCCAGATGGTCTACGAATTGTGACCTCCACCCAACCTAGCGATTTAGCCGTACGAAGTGTTAAAAGTGTATGTCCATATATCCACGTACGCTGGCTTTGTTTTCCCGTTTTCAATTCAGGTGTAGTTAAACTTTCACCATCCCCCATCAAGATTTTTGAGACAACCGATTTTTCGGGTGCTAAACTAACATCAGCAAAAGTGAAACGAGATAGCATGTCGATACATGTATATGTTTGTTCATCAATAATTTTGCCCATGGAGATACCACTTAAAAGACGCTGGATGATAAATGGTACATGTTTGCGTCGTTCTCGAAGAGGTATGGCGGTAAACCAGACAGTAATTACAAGATAAGCCATGATTAAGACGTACTGCTTCAAGGCGCCTTGACTTACTTCTTTACTATTAGCAGCACCTGGACTCATCATGGGAGAAGCAGAAGGTGTATTCAATGGAGAGACTTGCTGTTGCTGCTGCTGTTGTTGTTGTTGTTGTTGTTGCTGTTGAAGTTGTTGTTGAGAATGAGAATGCTGTAAATAATTGAGAGCAATAGCAAATACAGGTTTATACATGTCACCTGTAAAATTTGCATATAGATCAGGTAATCTTGCCAACCCTGATAAAAACTCCAAAATATGTACAGAGACACTGCTTACAGAAATAATTTGAGACATGCGTTGTAAAATTTCGTTCAACATTTTTGCCACAGACAAGGGTAATTCGTGACAACAGACGGCTAGTGAATTAATACAAAGACGAGTTGCACTTGTGACCTGCATGATGCCAACGTAAAAGGCATAGACAATTTCATCTTGATCTTGTTTAGGCTCGGTAAAGATTCGACGGTAGGAAATCAAGACAGTAAGGAGACTATAAGCATATACGTTGAGATCGTTACGTTTTGTAGTGGTGGGTACATTGATGACATTTTCCAGAAATTTCCTTGTGCTGGTCCATTTTACTAATCTACGACGTAGTTTGTTGATATAAGGAGATGCTCCACAGAATAAATGTTTATTGCTTAATTGTTGAGGCAAGCGTTTTAATACAAACAATGCAACTACCCAATTAGGAGAATTAGCAAGTACATTGACATAGGATTTTAACATTTCGTTGATATCTAATACTACTTCGGAATCGTCACGAGGGGTTTCATTATAAGAGAATACATAGGGACTTGGATGAAAGATGGGCTTTCTGCCCAATTGTGTTGCGGGTGCGTTAGTAGGGCCTGGTATAAATCGTTCAGAGGATCGCTTCTTTTCATATGCTTCCTTTCGTTCTTGTTGATGCTTGCGGATTGATGCAATGACACTATCTTTTTCTTCCACCGCTATGGGATAAAAAAAACGAATGAATATGGAATCTAGTACATTTTCCCTTTCAAAGACTTACTGTCATCATCGACAAGATAAAGATGATGATTTGTCGGGCATCTGAATCTTAACAATAAATCCAAGGCAACAATCTTTGGACCACCTGAAGGACAGGATAGATCTTGTGGATCATTTGCGATTGCAGCAATGATATCAAATGTTTTTGCACATAGTTTTCCATTTGAAGCCAGCAATAAGTTTTCAAATAGTTCCGAGATACCACACATGGCAGAAACACCGATACAGAATGTAGTTTTGGTGCGGCGTACAGTGGGCTTTGTGACAGGATCATCATGAATACATTGACACTGAGCACATTCGCGAAGGATTGCAATGAGTATATCAAAGATGGACTCGTTCTGACAGTCAGATAATGAAGAAACTAATAAATCGATTGCAGTTTGTCTTATTTGTAGATCTGATTCTTGAGGTAAAGTCAGCATCATTGGAATCACAATGGTTTCATAAATCACTTCTGAATAAAAATCCTTGACAGAGATACACACATTCGATACGATATCCAACATGGTTAATCGAATGGAAGGTGAAACAGTCGTGGCGTGGATGTAAAAAGTGGTTGTGATTTGTTGTAACAGCGTCAACCAGTTTTCTGTAGATGGTAAGAATGAATGTTCTGTCATGTAGTAATCCAGTAATATCTTTGCTGTGTGATCTCCGCAATAACCACGTAATTGATATAACACATTCATCCAACGAATCATCGGGCCCTTGTTTTGTTGCATTACTATCTTACTAAACCGTGAAAACTGATAGATGCATGATGTAGGAGGATATGTAGTAACATCATCGAATAATTTACAATCGTTGTTGCTATTATTATCTGTGATTTTCAGTATATGTTTAGTACAGACATCGACTATATCCCATACAGCTTCCCATTCCATAAGACTCGGTGTAGTTATTTGATCCGCGATTAATGTGATCAAACTGTTCAGAATAGTTCCATTAATCGCATCATTTCTTTTAGATGCAGCTCTTCTAAAATACATGAGAATGACCGAATCCGAAACCATGTATGTGTCAGCACCAGTTCTGCTGTTTTTTCCCCAAGCGGTTTCACCCAGCAGTGTGATGGCACCCTTGATTAATATGTTATCCTTGTCGGTATTTGAGGGAGACTTATCTAGGAACTTGCACAGCGTCAAGATAGCGGAATGAGCACAGTGGGAACGAAGTAAATTTAAAAAGATGGGCCAAGAAGAGACGAGCGATTTTTGAGGTACAAGAATAACGGAAGCGGCCAAAATATCCAAAAATGGAGTTAATGCATGAAAGGGTACAAAGCGATATCTTACGACGATATCAGCGAATTCAAGACAGGCGGCGATATCCTCCACATGATGCGAGGAAAAAAACGCCTTATGAGTAGCATCAATCATTTGAGAAACCTCGTCTTCTTCAAACAAGGCAAAATTGAACTTTGCAACCAAAGTTAGCAAGTGTAAAATGTCGCTTAGGTAAGGAATAGGTTGGTCTAAAGGCCTTTGTTGTACAATAGCAATATCTAACCAATGTATTAATAGTTTGCAGATATTCTTTTCAAAGCCTGATATGTCTCTTCCTTCTTTACAAAGAGCAAATAACACCTTGTACATGTCGGCGAAGTCTTCCCAATTGTTGTAGTTTCGAAGCGCCGAGTAAAAAGTGACTCGTGCCATACCTAAGTCTGTATATTGGCCTACAATACAAGCCAACATGAATTCAAATACGACATGTCGTGCCTCACGAGGCATAGTAGGATCTAACACATCTTGTACCGTAAAGAATACGTTTTCCAAGTGAGACAGTTTATAACTTTTACAAATGTCTGAAAATATTGCTAGATGTTTACAGCGAGACGCTAAGGGTTGTGAAGAATCGAGTAATGGTAAAACCGGTCGAGCATCGAGTGGTGTGGTTGGATCGCTACTTGTCAGATTTAAACAGGATTCTACAGAAATGGATGAAGCTCGAGGTCGAAGTATATTGCTCAACCAATGGTTTTGTGAACTATTCGACATTTACTAAACAAAAAAGGATACAAGAGATATGTACTAAAAAAATTAAAAAACGTGTGTTTTATTTTACATTATGAACGTGACTTGTCTCAACAATTGCCCTGAATGGCCAATTGATGTAAGGTTTATTATTTAAAACTTGAAAACTTGATCAGCAAGCTGACTGACAGCACGAGGCTTATCATAACCCAACTCGATCAAATTCTATTCATGCTGGTTAGTATACTTTTGCATAGTTATTTTCCTTTAAATCATATTTACCTCGGCCATAGCTTTCACCATGGGCAAAGGACCGCAAAGTAACATCTTGACATCGCTGGCAGGGGCAGGACAAAGTTCCTTGATCATAGCAGCATTAACAAAGCCAGAGCCTTGTTCCCAGTTGGGAGGAGGAGTGTTCAAAACATGATAGACAGTAATATTATCATGCTTTGCGGCAAGGCCATCCAACTCCTCACGAAGCAAAATATCTTCCTCGCTCACATTACCAAAAAGAAGGCTGACCTTGGTTTTATCTGCAGGGTTCTTGCAAATAGCATGAATAATCTAGAATACCCCATCAGTCCATGCCATTCCATTATTTAAGGTTTACATTTTTTTTTTTTTACCTGGAGCATGGGGGTAATACCAGTACCACCTGCAATCATACCAATGGCTCTGCACATATTAGCAGTGTAATTGAAATTACCCTTGGGGCCTCTAACAGCCATTTCATCACCAATCTTGAGCTCACTGAACTTTCTAGAAATGTTACCAAGAGGGTAAGACTAATAAAAGAAGAAGAATAAATAAGGTGTGTGACAGGATCTGATAATTAACTTTACCTTGATAAGCAAATCAAAGTGACCGAGATCATCATCCGAGGTAGTGGGTGTATAACTACGAGACACTTGTTTACCATTGATCTCGGCCATAACAGATACATGTTGACCAATAGGAAGTCCTAAACAAGCATCTTTACGAGGCAAGGCAAAACGATAACTACCCTGCTGATTAATTTATGCCATGGTCTTGATGATAAAAAACTTACATTGCTGTGTTGTGAGAAATGACAATCTTTTCAGCTAATTTGAAGTTTTTGAATACCTTGGCATCTAATACCTCACCTATTCTTTCATGTCAGTTTTAAAAACTTTTTTTTTCTTTTTTGACTCGAAAACTTACTCTTTTTATTTACAAAAAAATAGGCAGTTCCGGCTGCAAGAACAACAGGAACTAAATAAGGTAAAATGCATTGAACGGTGTCCATGTTGGGAGGTAAATGCAGACAAGAAAGAAAAGAAAGTAAGAAAAAGCAAAAAAATAAAAAGGGACAAGCTTTGGGGTAAAGGGCCCAAACTCAACGAATTGGACCATGTGACTTCTAAAATCTCCACCGACCTGCTTTTAACATTGGACGTAATCTTAGGAACCAATAACCAGCGCCATAAGCAGCTCCTCCAATATGTGCTGCACTATCAACGATGCCGCTCTAGAACAGTCATTAGATTTAGGAATTCAATTGGGGGGGGGGGAGGGATTGACTTACATTCAGTGTGGAGGCCTTGTAAATATCATAAGAAGCAAATAAACCAACAACGGCTATTGCTGGCATAGGGATTACAAAGAACACTAAAAAGGTAGCTCTCGGGACTAGAACGAAATTAATACTAATACTGTATTATTAATTATCAATCTTACAGGCACATGCATATAAGGTGGTGATACCCATAACGGAGCCTAATAATAGAAGCCTTTAATAATACAGCACTCGTATCTGGCATTTTACGGCATTACCTGAGGCACCTAAAGAACCAATAAAATTACTGCTATTACTTGGTTTTCTATATCCTTTTTCTAACATGGGCTTCACATATTTTCTGTAACCGACGGCTACGAGTGAGGCGGTGATACCTGCACCAGCATAAAGCATTAAGAAACGCGAAGCACCAATAAATTCAATCACACCTTGTCCCATGGTATAAAGTACCAGCATATTTAAACCAAGATGATCCAAAGATTTATGTGAAAACGCACTAGTAAGTAAAGTGTGAATTCTACCAGCTTCAATATGTTTTGGGGAGCACATGAAGTTCTTGACCATAAAATCAAGTCGGGACTCATCGCCAAACGCCGTGTATGTATTAATCGAGTACTGCCATAAACCAAATATACCTACATTGGTACCAATAACTGACCACAAAACTGTGTTGGGGGACAGGCTGTTGATTTTGGCTCCAAACTGATTAAATGGGTTTCTTTGAGATTTTAAGGCACTTGATAACGATCCTTCCTTATTGTTGTAGTAATGTGGTCGAATATAGTTACGCGTTGTCAGCTTCGTAAACTTGGATATATTTCCCAAGGTTAATTTGTGGATTCCTCTTGCAGTTGACAACATTAGCTTATGGTTTGAAAAGAAAAAAGAATTCAGTCAAGGGCGCGGTTGAAATTTACCTGTGCCGCCAAATCAGTATGATCCTTTTACATGCATACGCATTTTCTTGTTACATGACTGTTTACTGTATCCCCGTATCAAGTTATTATAATCAGGTGGAATCACTATGTGATATTTTATTATCGTCAACTAATATAAGTAGATGCGTAATATATATTTTTCAATATATGTACCTGGAACAGTGAAAAGGTTAATTAGTCAATAAAATTTAATTTCTTTCTCTCCGTAATTATGTAAAATCATCCGAAAAATGTACACATAGTAAAAGAGCTAACAGGACCAAATTTATGCATCCTATTTACTCATGCTAATATTCTGTGTATAGCAGGGACTTCAAAGTCAATGTTATTCTTTTTCTTGCTTTGGAATGGTACACCAGCAACCTAGACTTTGTACACACTGGGGACATCATTTGTAGCAGTCACTTATTTACATAAATAGATAGCTTTTTTTTTCTTTCCTTTTTTTCACTCTTTTTTTTTTCCCTTTCAACTGTAAATAAAATATGGGAGATAATCTTGACCAACAAATCAGGTTTTTAGGTGATAATCAAACTGATGCCGCCAGTGTTCTAGTGTCTACACTAGTCAAAGTAACTGAACAATTACTAACTACGGTTAATGTATTGAATCAGACTTCTGACAAGTCTAAAGAAGAGAAACTTGTCTCTGTCATGGAACACTATGAGAGGCTAAACATGGTAATCCGTGTATTGAAACTGGCCTATCCTGTGCTTTTACAAAGCTCAAATGAAAAAGATGCCATGGACTATGCTCTCAAACAAGCATCCACAGCAGCCATCAATTCTTTATCTAAGATCGGCGAGCAGCAAAACCAGCTGGTACAAAATAATCCGCTCCAAATTTCAGGTAGTACACAAGTTCTTCCACAAGAATTAGTCCAGAAAGATACGCCTGCTCCAAAAGAGTCTCATCTTTCAAGAGACATACAAACAAGAGACATACAAACCCCAAGAGATGTTCTTATCCCAGGGTATACGCCATCTCCTAAAGAAGTGAAAGTACAACAACGTCCAGTAGTCGAAAAACCCCATCCTCCACAAAAGACTTCACTAAAAGTCAAATCAGAAGATATGATGGCTGGCTCTGCTCCAGCAGCCCAAATCAACAAAAAAGACTCGACAAACATATCGTCATCTGTATTTTTAGATCAGTTCGAAAATATGGCACGAACTTTTGCTACACAAAATAAGATGGATATGTCTGACGTGTGGGAGTCATTGTTCGTGCATGCTTTACCCCAAGATAAAATCAAATGGGCAGAGAATACCATTTTAAACAAATCACTTAATTGGAATACAGCACGCAGAGTTTATTTAAAAACTTATCCTGATATTCATATTCAACAACCCATCAAGCAATTTACCAGTAACGAGCCTCGGACAGGTCTCTCTGCGTCCGTTACCGAAGCTGCTACTCGTATAAATCAAACAACAGCGCCCACAATGTACATGTCGCAGGAGGAAAAAAAACGGATGCTAGAGAGACAATCACTTTACGCAGAACGCTTGTTGTCGTTGGAAATGAAGGGGTATGATGCTATTCACGAGTACAACCAAAAGTTCCATCGATTCTCAAACGTTGCTTGCATGAATCTTAACGATGTGTCTCTTTCTAAGCGTTACATTCATTCCTTAACCCCCAAATATCGTTTAATGGTCGAAAAAGCCTTAGAGAGTAGAACCCCTCCTACCCTAGTAGAAACAATGAGATTGGCTGAGAGTCTAATTCAACCGCAAGAGACCAATCATAAAAAAATACATGGACAAGTGTGCTGGAAACATCCTAATAATCAGAAAAAGCGTTCTACCGGAGAGGATGGCATAAGACCATTTAAGAGATCGTCCTGTGCGTAAACATGAAACTATTATCACTGCACCTGTACCTATAATCCCCTCACATACCTTTTCTACCCTTCTATAATAGTTCTCTACAAACCTTTATATAGCTCTTATACCTTTTTCTGCAGTTGAATAAAAATTTCATACTTTTTTTTTGTTTTTGTTTAAAACAGCTAATTTTCTTTTGTCGCTCTCTTTCTCTCTTCCATCAATCAAAAAACGATGAGCGATCTTATTTTCATGATAATCAAACTGATGAAACTATTCACCTCTACGGTTAATTATTTCGATCAACAAGCTTTCGATGAGAAATTTGATTTGGTCTTGAAAGATTATGAGAATTTGGACATGGCTGTTCGAATACTGAAAGAATCATATCCTGTGTTTAAGAATCCCTCAAATGAAAATGTTGCCCAAGAATTGGCTTTCAGAAAAATCGGCGAGGTAATTATCCTGAATTTTATATAGATTATTCAACCACAATTAGCAAGAGAACCAACAGATGAACATACTCCAAGAGTCTCACGTAATCAAGAGGCCACGTTACATCAACCACATATTCATGCAGATATACCGGTCAAGCGATCTTCTAGTAACAAACCTACTACGTGGCTTTATTTAACCGAAGCTGGTACTCGTATGAATCATCCATTGCCGCCTTCTGTCTACATGATGCAAGAAAAAGAACGACTGATCGAGAGACAATCACTGTACAAAGAACCTTGCTTTCGTTGGAAGTAAATGTGTACGATTCTATTCACGAGTATAACCAGAAATTCTATCGATATTCGTTAGCTGCTGATATAAATCTGAATAATGCGTATCTCGTTGAAAAATACATCACTTCTTTAACTCCAAAATATGCCAACGTGTTGAAAAGTCTTTCAATACGACCAAAGCTCCTTATTATAGCCTTAAGGAAGCAATTTCCACTGTAGAAAATCTCATCGACCTGCAAGAAGACACACCTCCACGAGTACATGGAAAATTATGTTGTGGACCTTGCAATTTAAATAAGATCGTTTGATAGCGTAAACATGAACATATGTGCTGCATTTTCCCTCTCTAATATCTAGGCTTGGGTCTTGTATATATTTTTGCAGTTGAATAATAATCCATTTTTCTATCAAAAAGTATTTACTTGATCTTGAATGCATAATATAATTTTTATTTGTTTAATCAGTCTGTAATGTAAAAATCGGTAAATTTAACTGTATTTGGTGAGGCACGCAAATTTTTTTTTTAAAGTGCCTGCCGTTTACATCTAAACATCAAAATGATCCGTTCGTAGCTGAAACTCAATGAATCCCTATCTTGCAAGTAGATTATTTGTGATAAATAGCTTAAAAGATACATACTTTTAATCAAGGCGTTCTTCGTTAAACTGATTAGATTACATACTGAATACAGAGAAGAAAAAAACTGATTAGATTAGAATCAATGTACGACCTAGAAATTCTTTTATTTTTGAACCTTTTACACTCAAAAATTAATTATTCTGAAAACAAGCATGCATAATCCAATTGGACGTGCCTTTGTCGATTAAATAGATTTTATATTTGCAGCGAATAAAATATTAGCCGGTCTGAAACTGAAAGTCGAAGGTGACCCCGATTTTCATTCTTTGCTCTCTCAGGAACTAGTAGCATGAGTAGGTGTATGCACACTGGTTTGTTAATCCTGTTCGAACCAACTTCTCTTAAGCCAGAAAATCTTGTTTATGAGCAGCTAAAAAGTGTGGTTGTTATAGCTATCGGATAAATCACAACAGGTAGAACCTGCTCATGATATTTACATCGATTAAAGATCTGCACCAAGATTGACTTTAATGTCGAGACAATAAGCTACTCCATAAATTATTAAAATCATGTACGACTTCTTTCATTGAGTTAAATATACAAAGTCAATTGGTCGTTGCTGCTTATACAAAATATACCATTTTACTAAAGCAGACGAAAAGTAACTATATTGTTTGTGATACAAAAGAGGTCAGCTTCGATAAATTCATTTGTCGTAATTTAGAAGATTTAGTGGGATGGCTGTGCCATTATTAACGAGTTTCTCTTGCTCAGATGAAGTTTTTAATTACAGTTCAAGAATCCCAAATGTTTATTCAATATGAATCTCTTTTATTTTTGCTGTTGCTGTTGTTGATGTGGAACGTCACATCTACAAACATTGTGAATAGATCTCAGCTGTAGATCCCTAAACGTTTTATACATAATAAACACGATGTCATATTTTCTCTTCAACTTCCATTGGGGATTAGTCATTTGTAATCTAAAGATGTATTCTACAATCGTACAAAAAATATATCCGATCTTACTGGCCTGATTGCACCATTTCAACAGCAGTTGTGTGAACCTGTGCCTACATTGAACTACTAAGTACCTCAGAATTGTCAAGAAAATATAACAAGATGTATCTAACCTAACCCGTGTTACGCTCTCTCACTTCCCTTATATAAACCGTATTCGTTTAATAAAACACCGGTATTGATAACGGTTGAGGAGTCCCAAGAACCTGTTAAACTCGCGAAGTTTGTTTGGATTCATGATAAACTTAAGGCTGAATGTGAGCGTGGTATATTTGAAAGACCTTGGATCTATCATCACAAAACCAAGAGCAAAGTAATCCAAAAGTACCAATAGACAGGCGAAGATGGTCAGATCGTGCACGCGGATAGTCAGTTTATTCAGAAAGATGACACCCATGATACCAGAAATAGAGGAAGTACGTCTACACATCAGGTGTCTGCAAAACTTCGATTAATGTACATCAAGAAACGGCTCTCTTAAAAGCCTGTGTTGCATTAGCGTATAATGTCGAAATTCCGAGAATTCGTAACATATCGGTAGAACTCGGCACTAAAAGTTTAGGTAGCCTCAGTCTAGACTTTTTTTTTTTTTTTTGACAACTTGTAAACATGTACACTTTCAAAAGATAGTAAAGATGCCAAGTTTTTTCCTGAGATTCATCATTAAAGTCATAATTTGAGCCATAAAGCAACTCTGCATCTTTAATTATAAGCTGTACGATCTACGATGTATAAACACGTACTTGCAACATGATGAGCCCCGCCGGCTTTTATATCAACATAAGCAATGGATAAATACAATAAAAGCATTGGCCATATTTTACAGGGAGAGTCGGTTCCAGATTTTTTTCGATAATCCTAATCGGGATCTTGTCCAGACACAACGTCGTTGATTAAGAAGGTTTAAGTAATCTATAATTCAGACTTGTAAACGATTATATTGCTGATTGTGGTAGATTTATAGGGGAAATCGTGTGTATTGATACTAAACAAGGATTTATCTGTGCGTTTATTGTGCTATACAAGTAGTCAGAATAGGATTTTCTGTGCATCATCTGAGTCAAAAAAAAAATAGACTTTTTTCAAAAACGGAATGAGCCTACAATCAGAAATATGAGACATACTTGCATGAATTTTCTCGAGCAGGTCAATTGTGCAGCACTACGATGATGTGAGAAGATTCTAATGCTAGAATCGGCCGGAATATCGGGATGTGAATTGAAGTAGAAAATACAAAGAAGCGTACAGAAAACATCTTCATGCGCTAAAGGGACACAAAAACGCTATTTTTTAACTCTGATGACATAAAAAAGACAAGATTATGACCTCGTCCAACCGGCAGCTGGCAATCTGCAAATGTTCGAGTTTTTAATCGCCACTAAGGTTTCAGGCTCATTTTGTGTGGACTGTTCAATGAATAAAAAAAAGTAGTCTTAATTTTATAAATCATTTTCTCTCTCTTTTTTTCTTATATCTTTTTCCTTCTATTATTCCCTTCGCTCTTTGCAAAACAAGCATAATAGTAATGGACAACGTAAATACATCAGCATGCTCCAGAGTGGATATCAAACAAGAAACGTTTGATGGCGATAACAACGAGGCATTACTTGCGTGGTCTCAGTATATCAACCAAACACAGCCATTGATATGGGGCACTGAAGGAGTTGACATGTCAAGTATTGTTGGCCCAGACATATGGCCAACAGCCCAACAACAACCAAATAACTTGATAAATTCACCTTTTGATAACTTGTTTGGTCCTTGGAATTCCAATTTACATGTCCCTACAACTATTAAAGAAGAGTGGCCATTAAATCCAATGCAACAATTTAATTATCAGCAGCAAGATCCTCTATCATTTATGCCTGTTAATAATGCGGTGTTAGTTAATCCATACTCGCGTGAAATTACTCCACCCTCGTCGGTTACATCCGGAAGTAATTCACCGAATAGCAATATTTCTTCGCCCCCGTCTTGTTATTCTAATCGTCGTAAATCTTCAGCAGATTGTCAAGCACCACGTACATACCGCCGAAGGGCCTCTTCACATCCTTCTGTTGCATCGGTCGTATCCTTGACAGCTCATGAGCCTATTGCACGTATTATTGGCGGTATTGAACACATTACATTCTTATATTCTCACGACCGACTTGTCAAGGAATATACAGTTCGTACAGATGTAAATAGTGTAAATCTAGAAAGCATCCCTCAAGATTTTCGAGCTCAAAATGCGATTTATCCACGAGCTAATGTGTCACGGGAGGAATATGATGGTAATCGATGGGAATATGAAACCAGCTGTAACAAATTAGGCTGGCAACTTTGCTGGCTAAGTCAAGAACAGCTCTGTGGAAGACGCGGTCTTATTCAGCGTGCAGTTGATTCATATCGTAACCGACATACAGAAATGAGATCAAGAAGAGTGACCCGTCAAGAAAAGGTAGCCAATGGCACCCTCCGAAAAAGAAGAGTTAAAAAGGCTCATTCTGCCATTTTGTAAATAAAAAACCTTATCTGAACAAAAATCATGACATGTTCTTTACGTTTTTTTAGCTTTACCAGAAATAGCATCCATGAATTAAAACGGAGTTTTTTTTAGCTTAAATATGCCCACAATTTTTGCATTCACAATCTTGATGAGGATCAAGTAATGATGAGGTAACACAGCAGATCGTTGGCATTTATATGATACCAATCGTGTTACAAACATTTAGCTGCTTAATTACGCAAAGACTGAAGGCCTTTTTTTTGTTTATTTTTTAAATCTAACAATTTATCCAAATCTAACCCTCTTCTTCTCGGGTACCTAAGACAATGAAATTGGAAGTTAGCTATTAGTACTTGTTCGATTCGTGAACGACTTACAGGTGGCTGATTCTTTTCACGAGCAGCTTGAGCCCTTGCTTTTCCTTTTTGCTTTCTAGCTTCAGATTTCTTCTTCTTCTGTGCTTCAAGGTAAGCTTGCTTCACTTGCTCTAATTTCTCTCTTTTCTCTTCAGCCTTCAAATCTTTCTTTGCATCCTTTTCCTCGATAATCTTGGCTACATGGGCTTTCTTTGCCAACTTTTTCTCGACCTTTTCATCTTCTTTTTTGGATGCTGACTCAACTAAATTTAACATGAAATCCTAAATCACTAATTAAAACCCGATCCCTTCGCTTTCCCCATTGCGCATCTTACCAAGTTGGCATATTTAGGGTTGTCGACTTCAGAAGTTCCCTTGACACGTCTCTTGTGCGTGACCTTGGTTACTGTCTTTTTGGTTGTCTTTTTGACATGAGTTGTCTTTTTTACAGCTAATGGTTTATCGTTTGTTTTGGCTTCTGTCTAGTACCATAAAAATTAGCTGTTTCTCGATCCTACACGTTTTGCCTAATGATTACCTTTGTTTTAGCCATTGTATTTTATTTAAGCAAGAAATAAAACTTTTATGCTACTTGTTTCTGTGGCTTTCCTTCTACAAAAAGGGCAGTCCTTATATCGGCGATTCAAAAGAGGTCCGTTCTTTCCATTGAAGGATTGCTTCAAGCAATGTAGCTTTTACAGCTGGTTGATTATAAAAGTGTATGACATCTGGCGTAAAAGCTAAAAATCGGTTACTCTTAAATCAAGTATATGCTTTGCCTATTAACGGATCCTTATAATGATGCCATCAGATGCAAAATGAAATTTAGTATTGTAATACCCTG
Source organism: Mucor piriformis (assembly GCA_943193625.1). Taxonomy (NCBI): domain Eukaryota; kingdom Fungi; phylum Mucoromycota; class Mucoromycetes; order Mucorales; family Mucoraceae; genus Mucor; species Mucor piriformis. The sequence goes on along the minus strand of OW971869.1, from coordinate 786,223 downwards.
ATAAAAGTTTAAAATCGAAGGGCTTTACATTGTAGCAAAATTGTTAGAATACCAAAGAAATAGAAAAAGAACATGTTGTCACCATGGAAGTTCATTCATATGAATGCACATTATGTTGTATGTAGACCTGTTGTGGATACGTGTTATTCACATGTTGTCTTAATTCTATTATAATAGTGCTATTAAGCAGGGTTGCAAAGCATTATTTTTAATTTAAGCCTATCGCCCTTTCATAGATCTTTAATAGTAAGCATTTAGAGCCATTGTTGCGAAAAAAGAAACTTGGTTATTAGAGGTCCTCAATGTACTTGCTCCTAACAGAAGCAGAATAAAGTAGCAGTTACATTCTGCTATTTATATGACATCTAGTTTTATAAGCAACTAACTTCATTTAATAATATGCACCAGCTTATAAACATCTATGAGTGCCTAATTAAACTATTTTTTTTAAACTAGTGTTTGCTTACAAAAGTACACGTATACAGGCATGCCTCGATTTTCAACTGCTTTAAATGTGTTTGGGAAATTGGAGCTACACAAGGATGCACTGCAGGAGAGTCTTATAAAGAATCCCCGCACCATGAATTGAAGTCGATGGTATATATGTTTCATTTTCAGTATATATGCTCTTTTAACATACTCATACCAATAAATACACAAGCAGATGCTGTATCAAAGTTGCACACCTTTAAAAGATACACCATTAATTTTTTTTTTGTATGTGAACAATGAATGAAAATCATAAGCCATAAATTTTTATAGGGGGCCCAAAAGAAGGTATAAATAAAGGGACAACTCGACAAAGAGTTTTTTTCCCTCTTTATTCAATAAACTGGGCTAGGCGATAAGTGAATTCTTCAATTTTGTCTTCTAGTACGGGAAAACATTTGTCGCAAATCAGGGATGATGTGCCAGGTAGTAGTACCGATTACGTAGTCTGGGGGCACATGCAGGTCTAGAGAACCCAAGCCTGGGCGTCTGGCAGTTTCAAATGACTGGTTTGTAGGGGATGTGGACTCCAGGGATGTGCGTTTTCTTTTTGTTACGCTTCGCACTGACAGGATTTTCCCGCGTAATTAAAAAGAACATTGCTAATGAAAATGAAAATCATACATTTATTTTTTGAGTAGTGCAATTGCTTGTCCGTCTGAATTTTTGTGCAGAAGACTCATATGTTGATCATAATTATAAGGGTATTTAGAATTATAATAATAGCAGGATCTAATGTTAAAACAAATGAGTCTGCATAAGAAACGGTTATTGAAACGTTACGATTTATGCAGTACAGCACTTGTGTTTCTTTCAAGTAACTCATTCTTTCTAAGTAAGGCTACTGCTGTATTACGGGTTTCTCTTTTGTGTGCCGTTTTTATAGAGTCTCCCGTATATCCTATATCTATTTTGGAAGGAGGAACGTTATTACTTGGCTAATTATGTGAAATACAATGGTCTACTTCTCTGATTCTTGAAGCTGGTCAATGATATCTACACTCCAAAGTAAAATTTAATTTAGTGGGCCTGTTCTACTTACCCTCAGCAGACTAATGACTACAAGCTCAATACGATGTATCAGAGAACCACATGCTTGCATGCCAAAAAAACATTTTCCTTCCTTTATATATTTTATAAGCTTTAATAACATTAAAGTTCACAAAGACTCCAGTGCTGTCGCTAGCACACACCACTACTGCTGCTGCTGTTTCACCTGAAAGTGCTTCCCCAGTCGTTTTGACTGTATGGTTTTGCACGTATACAGCTTAAGTCAACCTAAGCTAATCTCACGGACTTTAAAAACGGATGATCGGGATGGCTCCCAAGTCCTTGAACATTTCGTTTTCTGGTGTCTTTTGTATACAGTTCAGTATCCTAAATTTATGGTGGTGCCAATCAAAATGCTTTCATACATCATTCTATACGGATCCAACCGTTTCTAAAAACGTGATATTTATATCTATGTAAATATTCAGTCTCTTACAGACCTGGTAATGCCTAATTAAGACATTTATATTGATGACGAAACAATTTTTGAACAATTATAATGAACAAAAATGATAAATTCGAGTATTAATAATGTTGATATTCTTTAAAAATCTAAGAAGAGCTTATTAGTTCTATTGTTGTTTTGTTTATAAGATCGTGTAACCAATATACAGTCTTGGTAATAGCTTTTATTGCCAATACAAGCACTGTAGCAGATATCTTTGCTACAAGATATCCAGAATCGTCTGGTTACCACCTCCTATAAAGATCATATTGTATAACATGATTGATTCAGAAATACTACAACAGTAACAAAAAAGGCATTATTTACCCTCGTTTGCATCGGTGATTTATATGTAATTGTTGGGAAAAGCCTCCTTCTTTCTATTTCTTTATACTTGTATGCAGGTACAAATAAGCAGTGATTTCTAGATTCTGTAGCTATTAATGCATTAGTAAAATAACTTGTGCCACAACAAAAGCGTATTAACAGATTCTTTCTACTAAATGAAAAGAAAGGTATAGGGTGAAATACAACAGACAGCTTTGTTGTTTTAAAAATGAATAATTTAATACTTAATGAAAAATACTAACCGAGCTCACTACTTTTTGTAACATCAATAATCTTTGGAACGTGGTTACATTCAAAGTTATACCGCGCCATCCTCTCCCTATATTTTGAACGAGCTAACTAGATACTTTATTTTAAAAAGGAATTTAGATGTAAAATACGACACTAAACCAAAAAAATCATTTCTTTCAGCCAAACATCTCTCTCTCTCTCAGTCTTACGTCGTCGGTTCATGTTACCAAAGATAAAAATAACTTTACGGAGATCACTGCATAGAACGAGAATCTCGTGCAGGCCAACCAATTGATGGTAAACACAAAATCAAATATTACAGTTTCTTTTGAAAGCTTATCCATATGGTACAAATAAAAATGCAAAATAGAATTTGTGTCTTTCTGTAAGGTAAACTGATAGGAAAACATTATGTATATATAGTGCCTTTTTATCTTTAAATAAACAAGCTGGATGGCTGGATAAAATAAAAGGCTCTGCCGCCAATAAAAATAGATTTTGAGTGTAACATTCTATCCGTGTTACCTTAAACATAGTGCCCTTTTTTAGAATGACAAGAAAATGATTCAAAATTGTACATATTACTTATTTTTAGTTAATTCACAGTCTGTTAGTAGAATGAATCAAGAAATAATTACCGTGTAACTGTTGTTATATGGAAAAAAGGCACCTTGCTATAACTGTGACGATCACTGTTTTTATTTGGTATACGATAGGTGCTTAAAACCGGGGAAAATCATCTCAAGACATGTTAAAAGTTTAGTGAAATGTTTCTGCCACTACCCGGAATTGCGTAATAAAAAAAAAAATGGTACCCAATTTTATTGGTGGGTGGTAATCGACTTGAGTGTAAATTTAATAGACTAGCGAAACATAAAAAGTTAAAAATAACTATTGAGTTTATATGTCAAATTACCAGTGTCCTGTAGTGGCTTTCGTGACAAATAAAATCTTCTGTTGTAATTGTGTAAATTGAAATATATAGGTTGATGGCAAAGTTACACGACATCAACTAGTTTCTGAAATAAAGTAATCATAATTATGCATTAGGAGAGGCTCAATAATTGCATGGGTTTCTAACGACTTTCAAATATTTAATTCAGGACATAATTCTCTTTACTCCTTTCACATAGAAAATAGTAAATTGATCATGATTTAAATGACAGTAGTTTGTAGGTAGTGGAAATAACCGTCAGCCGAGGAACGGTGCTAGAGAATAATAATAAGTCGTAGTGCAATTTTAGACTAACGTCATATTCAAAAAAAAATAGGAAATGGCTATTCAGATCCCCAGTTTAATAACAATAATCATAACATGAACATGGCACTTGGAAGTGTACTTAAAAAGTGAGGTCGGCTTGCATTATCCTCGTTCTTCTGACCTAGTATGGACAGATTGTCAATATATAGTAAGGCTTGTTTTGGATAATAAAAAAATATTCAGTTGTACAAAGTAAATTGTTTGCGAAAATGGAGAATAAAATAAAAAGAGAACCCGCTGGTGTGAGGCGACGTCTAATAAAACGTATAAAAGGGTTCAATTGTATTCGTCTTTCCCTTCTTTTTTTTTTCTGTATATCTCTTTTTCCCAATAACCCCTTTACACTCATTTCTCTCCTTTTTTTTTTCCGTCCTTAGATCAAAAATGTATATCAAAACTTCTGCTGTCGCAGTTGCCTTGCTTCAAATTGCTGGACTCGCCCAAGCCGCTACCAGCACCACTAAGTCTAAGTCCTCCTCCGGTTCTTCTAAGTTCGTCCTTGCTGATTACTGGAAGGAATTCAACTCCAAAGTAAACCCCCTTAACATTACTATCGCCAAGATTCCTCAAACCACTTCTCTTGATGCTAACGTCCAATGTAAATGGTACGAACCTCCTTCCAACTTTGTTTACAACGAAAAAGAATGGCCCACCCTTTGGGAAACTGCCACTTCTAACGGTATGAGCGAAACTGCCGAGTTCAAGCAAGTTTACAATGCTATTGACTGGACCAAAGCTCCCAGTATCAGTGTCCGTAAGTTGGATAGCAATGGTGCTCTTATCATGAAGGGTTATAATTCAAACAAGGATCCCGATTGTTGGTGGTCTGCCACTACCTGTACCAAGCCTGAGGATGAAGGTATCAATGCCGATATCTACTCTTGTCCTGAGCCTGAGACTTGGGGTCTTACCTATGATGATGGACCCAACTGTTCTCACAATGCTTTCTACGATTATCTCGAAGCTGAAAAGATCAAGGCCTCTATGTTCTATATTGGTTCCAACGTTGTCAACTGGCCCTACGGTGCTCAACGTGGTCAAAAGGCTGGTCACCATATTGCCGATCACACTTGGTCTCACAAGTTGATGACTACTCTTACCAATACCGAGGTTTTAGCTGAACTTTACTATACTCAAAAGGCCATCAAGATGGTTACTGGTGTTACTCCCAAGTACTGGCGTCCTGCTTTCGGAGATGTTGATAACCGTGTTCGTTGGATTGCTACCCAACTTGGTTTGACTACTATTCTCTGGGATCTTGATACTGATGATTGGGCTGCCGGTTCTTCCTCCACTGTTTCTGCTGTTCAAAAGACTTACGAAGATTTCGTTACTATGGGTGCTAACGGTACTTTCAAGAACAGTGGTCAAATTACCTTGACTCACGAAATTGATGATACTACCATGACTCTTGCTATGGAATTCCTCCCCAAGATCAGAAAGGCCTACAAGAACGTTATTGATGTTGCCACCTGTATGAACATTACCCACCCTTACCACGAAGATACTGTCGTCTTTGCTCCTTTCGGTGCTGCTGTTTCTGCCTCCAACGAAACCGACAGCAGCACTATCGCTGCTTCCAACGACACTGCTTCCGCCGACACTGCTTCCACCGACGCTACTTCCAGTACTACTATTGACATTACTCTCACTAGTACTCCTGCCGTTGCCGCTTCTGCTGCTGCTTCCGTCGCTCCCATCGGTGCTCTTGCTGCTACTATCAAGAACGCTCAAGCTTCTGCTGGTATTCAACTTAGTCCTAATGGTTTAGTTGCTGCCGCTTTTGTTGCTGCTGCCTACTTTCTCTAAGTAATATTCCCATCCTTTTTTATGTACACTGCTCGTTTCCTCTTTGTAATAAAAAAATCACGTACACGCGTGCTGTAATATTATATATATAAACCTTATAGAATACAATAAAATGTTATAGTAATCCTTTTTAAATGATTTATTTTCTTTTAAATTGATATAAAACCTGATCTTAAAAATATAAAATGCCTAGAAATGGGGGAGAGGGGTAAGTTAAAACAAATTAATGAATTAATCAATGTAAATTGAGTCATAACTATTGGTTCTAATAAACTACATAAACATATAATATAGCCAGATATGTAATAGTATTATTGTGTATTCAATGTGTTACGGATGTCTAACCATGATACTGTATGCATCTAGCTACGATATATGTACGACTAGAACGTAGTGTCACATTAAAAGTGCTATGGCCAACAACAACGTAAAACAAGGCTACTCTGCACTTTACTGTAAATATTGCTAACATATCTATTATTAAATTTTGGTTTAACACTGCGTCTAATTTTGTATAATGATCTTCATAATTATGCAATGATTTAATGACATTTCAAATATGAGATATGAAGTATTTTTAAAAAAAATCTGATATACCCAGTGCTGAAGTGCTTACGTGATGTATTTTCAGGTTTGACCCGCGGTACGTTGATCACTAATACAGAATTTCTAAATTCAGATATTTAGCTTATTTTTGGAAAGCGTTGAAGAAGCAGGAGCCCCAAAGATGGGCTGTTAGCTACGAAAATCGATGAATATAATACTTGCAAGATTTTCAACAATTGTCTAGAAAAGAGCTTGGGATTTGCAAAAAAATATTCACGGCAAGTAGTATGTAAAACTTGCGATACACTTTGGCAGCGAGATGTCAATGCAGCTGATAATTGCTTTGCCAAAGTAACAAAGATGTCGTCCAAAAAAGGTAAACAGACTGTTTGAAAATTAGTTTTGATTCGTTCAGAAAAAAACTTACATTGTCTGGATTTGTAGTACGTGCTTAATACTCTCGAGCAATCTATGTCAATTTATAACAGCGATGTTATTCCTAGCCAACGGATATGCCCGCGTGTCCAAATTATGCTCAGTACTGGATGGAAAATAGACTTCTCACAGTCACACGTAAAACACACGTATCTTTTTTCGCAGCTTCTCTTCTTATACCTGTTTCTTGGTATTCTTTTACAAATATAAGGACACTTGTTTTATATAGCATTCATACGTGTAAGCACAAAAACAAACAGCACGGCAGAAAAATTAGTACGTAAAACAAAAACAAAAAGCCAAATCTTGTTATTTTCCCATGAAGGTAAAAAAAAAAAAAAGTAATAACAATAAGCTCAGTGGAAACTTACAATTCATTTATAGTTTGGCAAACAAATCCAAAGCCAACAGTTTACAGAATGGAGTCCTTATTATTTAGATTATAAAGGACTAAAGAAGTTCATTAGTTCGTTATTGAACACACCAGCAGATAGTCTTAGAGCTTTGGGTTTACCACACGTGAATGTCGAGGAAGACCGCGCAAAATTACTTCAGTCTCAAAAAGCAGCATTTTTCTTTAAACTCGAACGCGAGCTTGAAAAGGTATACAAGAAAAATCAAGAGTCATTTGGATAGACTTAACATAAAAGCTGTAGATCAATTCATTTTATCTTCAAAAGGAGAATGAACTTAAAGTTCGATTAAGGACATTAATTGATAAAAAGAAGGTACTCCAATCAGATACCCGTAGACTTAAACACGCTTCCACTTTATTTAAAGCAATTCAAGAAGCATTTATTCAATTTGAGCAAGAATTGACAAAAATTCAGGTAAGACAACCTTATATTCAATATCATTCAAATATATAAATATAATCAAATAGAAATATGTTGAATTAAACAACGAAGGCTTCAGAAAGATTTTGAAAAAATGGGATAAGCGATCGAAATCATCAACCAAAGAATTATATCTTTCACGTCAAATTGATATTCAACCTTGTTTCAATACCCAAGTCTTGTGTGAATTATCAGATCTTGCATCTGCAAATCGTATCGAATTGTCCAACATTCAAGATGGTATACCCATCAGTCCCATCTCTTCTAATATTGCCAATGATGGTACATCAGGCAACAACTATGATGAAATTGATGATATCGAATTAGAATTAGTGAAGTCGGTTTCAAGCGGACAAAGCTCTTTGGTTCGAGAGATCTTAGACAGAATCATTCAAAATCCATCTCCCGATGACAAAGGAAAAATAACAAGAGTATTTTGGCATGCTTGTTCAGAAGCACCCAAAGATATTACCGACATGCTGATTGAAACTAAACTTGTCAATTTTGAATATGTGGATGATATTATCGAAAGATCTTGTTTGCATGTGGCTGCTATGAACGGAAGATTGGATTTGTTAGAGATATGTACAGAAAATGGTGCTAATGTAGAAGTGACCGATGTTTATGGAAGAACCGCGTTACATTATGCTACAATGAACGGCTTTAGTGATTGTGTCTCGTTTTTATTGACTCGTCAAACTGATATTGAATGCCGCGACCATGATGGCTTCAGTCCTCTCATCTATGCTATTATGAATGGGCATACACCGTGTGTTGAAATATTAATTAAAGCCCATGCTAATATTGAACCAAGACACGAGGGTGATCATATCCCGTTGTCTCTGGCCTGCCATTTCGGTCATACAGATATTGCTCTGATGTTATACAACCAAGGCGCAAAAAACCTGCCTAATGCAGAATCGTTATACCCTCTACATTTGGCTGCTCGTCAAGGACATGCTGAGTTATGTCGCGTGCTTTCTCAAAATGCTGCTGATATCGACACACCTGATAAATACAATACATGGACACCTTTGTTTTGGGCCGCAAACGATGGACATGTTGAATGTGTACGTATTCTTATCAATGCAGGATGTAAAGTCAACGCCAAAGATGAAAATGGAAAAACGGCACTTTATTATGCGGCTTGGGAAGGACATATGGATTGCGTACAACTGTTGCTGGATGCTGGGTGTGAAGTGGAACCTGTAAACGAAATCCAACCACCAGCTTTAACAAAGCCAGAAGAAGATGAAATGATTGATGAAAACGAACTGGACATTATCCCTTCGCTGTCATTGCCTCCACCCATTATTCCCTTCCGTATTTATGGTCATAATTACCTCGATCGTAAATACCAGATTCAAATCAGTCTGCGACAACCACCTATTCGTCTTTATGATAATGCTCAAATTTCTTCCTTGAGATTGATCATTTCTTCAAAACCGGATACTGGCATGATTCCTCATAGTGTCATTTTGCCTCTTGTCGACGACCGTGATGTATTCAACTTCCAAGTAGACAAATTAGATGACTTCTTGTTAGAATTCGATATACTGGCTACATTTGGGTCCAAAGTCCTGGGGCGTGGTGTTGCTTTACCTCAATCGTTTTCTTTGGTAGATTTTAAGGTGGCTGAAGGGCATCGTACCATTCCTCTTTTAGATGGTCATCTTAAAGTGATTGGTGAACTATCCTATGATTACTCAGTGATTAACCCATTCCGTGGTGTACAATTAGAAATTGGAGGTAGAATTGAAACATATTGGAAATCTACAAATACCGTTTTACCCTCAGCATCTACTTCGCCTCATATTGGTGCATTATCAACGCTTCCTGCGATTACACCTGTAAACACATCAAATGCAGTAACAACAGGGCCGGTAGTACCTGCATCTTCCTCCCTTTCATCAACAGTCCCTTCATTCATCACTGCTTCCTCTTTATCAGGTGATTATGTTCACGTAGCTATTCAACTGACAAAAGATTTAGTGCCTGTTGTTTTTAATAATTGGATGGTGCCATATCAAGGACTTGATTTGGCAGTATCTGATTTAACCTTGAGTCAGTTTATTCGTATCGGTGCAAGCATCCTCAAGGACTTTCAGCTTAGCGCGTCGGCTATAACAGATGATAAATGCCCGATTACAGGGAATAGTCTGATTATTCAAAAATTGAACAAGTACCAATCTTTCCTGTCGTTGGAACAAGTTCTAGATGTAATTTTCAAATCAGGACAAATATTTTGTAATTTGTATACTGATTTATTTTTTCTATCGTCTAGAAACTTCCATTAAGTATGGGACTTCATCTCGAATTGAAATACCCTTCACCAAGTGACCAAAGTGCATTCTCCTTTACGAATGTCGCAGGACGAAATACGTTTGTTGATACAATTCTTCAGTACATTTATGATCATGTGCGCTCACTATCTCCCGATACTGCAAGTCGTAGTCTATTCTTTTCTTCTTATAATCCGGCTATTTGTATGGTAGTTAATTGGAAGCAGCCCAATTGTAAGTATTTGCGTGCATGTTTTATATCCCCCAACTAAAATGAGGAACTTTAGATGCTGTCTTTTTTGGTACATATTGCGGGTCCAATGTGCACCGTGGAAAAAAACGTAACTCGGACGGTGAAGAAACCATTGTATATAAGAATGACGACGTGCGATGCTCCTCTTTAAAAGAAGCAGTTAAATTTTCCAAGCAAAACAATCTTTTAGGTGTTATTTGTGGTGCGCAAACGCTGGTATGAAAAGTATTACAAAACAAGAACGATATACATTGACTTATTATTTTCAAATTAGGTACAAGTACCATCATTGATCAAGTCAGCTAAAGAAAGTGGGTTGATCCTTGTCACAGCAGGCAAGGTTAATTCTGATGTCAGATACCGTAATATCCAGGAACGCTATGGTGTAGATGCAATGATGATTAATCAAGTAGTTCATTTTAATATGTCAATGGCCGGTGCTGGATTTTAGTGATAATTATATTAATAAAAATACAACATACAATTATAATAATAGCAAAAAAGAGCCTATCTTCCCTTCAGCACCGGGATAGCTTTGTTGTATAATAAACAAATGGTACACATCTAACATTTTGATCTGCGTCTTTCTCCGGTTTGTTGAGCATAGCGCGCAGCTGCTTATGTCTCAACACAATGATTATTCACATGTAGTTGAGTTTTGATTGGCTTAGAAAATGATATTGTTTGCTGCCACCTACACCGGACAGTGTCCAAAACATAAAAAAGGAGACCGCAAAGCGCTAGATAAAGTTCAGCTAGAGCTTCATTTCATAATGACCATTGCTTTGGAAGAATACAACACTGCAACCTTAAATTTAACAACAACTCCCGAGTTTACTGATTTATCTAACTGGCGTCTCAAGGTGAAAGAGGGTGCTCAAACATGGCATTATCTAACTACTGATGAGGAACGTAAATCATGGCCTCAGACTGTTTGGGATAAATACCATTTAGGCCTTCCTATTGTAAATGTTCCCCTTGTATTGTTATAGCTCTTTTGGCTAATTGCTTTTGTTTAGGACGTACCCGATCTCGAAACGCCCACTACGCCCCTTGAATCAGCACGCAATGGTTTTGAATTCTACCGTCGTCTTCAAACAGAGGATGGTCATTGGGGTGGAGAATACGGTGGACCAATGTAATTTGAATTTTTTTGGATGAATGCTTATAAACATATTAACGCCTGATTAGGTTCTTGATTCCCGGCTTGATTATCACTTATTACATTACTGGTGTCCCGGTTCCTGAAGCTATGCGTTTAGAATTAATTCGTTATTTATTAAACAGAGCTCATCCAGAAGATGGTGGTTGGGGTATTCACATAGAAGGAGTATCCACCGTGTTGGGTACAGCATTAAATTATGTTACACTTCGTATTTTGGGTTTAGGTCCTGACCATCCAGCTATGGTCAAAGCACGTAGTACACTTCACGAGATTGGTGGTGCTAGCGCTATTCCTGCTTGGGGTAAGTTTTGGTTGTCGGCTCTAGGTGTTTATGAATGGAAAGGTGTCAATCCTATCCCACCAGAGTTATGGGCATTGCCTCAATCCCTTCCTATCTGTCCAGGTAATTGGTGGGTGCATACCCGTATGGTATATCTTCCTATGGGTTACATTTATGCTCGTCGTTTAAGTGCTCCTTTGACTGATTTCACCCAGTCCTTACGTGAAGAGTTGTATGCTGAGTCTTATGATTCAATCAATTGGGACAAACAAAGAAACAATGTTGCTGAAGTCGATTTATATACACCACATTCCAAAATTATGGATGTTCTTAATTGTAAGTGACATACGATTCAGGAAAACAAGCTATTTTATGCTAATGGATAATTACATAGACGGCTTGACTTATTATGAAGCAATTGCACACAAGGTTCCTTGGCTTCGTGATTATGCACTTAAATTGACTATAGAACAAATTAAAATGGAGGACGAGTGTACATTCTACCTTGACATTGGACCAGTGAACAAAGCTATGAACTGGCTTGTCGTTTTTTATCATTACGGAAAGGACTCTCATGAGTTCCGTGAGCATGTGAAGCGTAACGCCGATTTTATGTGGATGGGACCTGAAGGTATGATGATGAACGGCACTAATGGTAGTCAGCTCTGGGATGCTACGTTTATTGCACAGGCATGTGCTGAAGCCAAACTTGCTGACAATATCAAATATCGTGAAAATATGATCAAGACTTTAGAATTTATCGATATCAGTCAAATTCGTCGTAATCCTCCTTTCTGGAAGGAGAGTTACCGTCAAATTTCTTTGGGTGCTTGGCCATTTAGTACAAGAGATCAAGGTTATACTGTTTCTGATTGTACAGCTGAGGCTATTAAGGCAACAAATGCTCTTCAAAACACACCTGGATTACCTACCTTAATTGATAATGGTCGTCTTCGTGATGCTGTTGATGTTCTTTTAACCATGCAAAATTCTGATAATGGTTTCGCTACCTACGAAACTATTCGTGGCCCTCACTTCTTGGAGTATTTGAATCCTGCTGAAGTGTTTGGTAACATTATGACTGAATACAGTTATCCTGAGTGTACCACAGCCGTTCTTATGGGACTTCGTAGTTTTATCAAGATCGATCCCGAATACCGTCGTGATGAAATTGATGAGACTAGTCGTCGCTGTTTGCAATATATTAAAAAGGTGCAACATGAAGACGGCTCATGGTATGGTGCTTGGGCTATTTGTTATACATACGCTGCTATGTTTGCACTTCAAAGTTTAGCTAGTGTTGGTGAATACTATGATACATCTGATCATGCTAAACGAGGCTGTGAATTCTTAATCGCTCATCAAGAAACTGACGGTGGCTGGGGTGAAACTTATAAATCATGCGAGTTACATGTTTATTCTCATAACGAAACTTCTCAAGTTGTGAATACAGCATTTGCCGTCATGGCTTTATTGGAAGCTGGATACCCTGAAAAAGAACCTATTCGTCGTGGTGTTGAGTTCATCATGAAGAGACAGCAAACAAACGGCGAATGGTTGCAAGAGAGTATAGAAGGTGTATTTAACAAAAATTGTATGATTTCTTATCCCAACTACAAGTTTGCCTTCAGTATCTGGGCACTTGGCAAATATGCTAATGTTTATGGTGATAGCATTGCTGAAAAGTCGTCGTAATAAATGTTCTTTTTTTCGCATAACAAAATATCGCGCTCAACGCTTTATTTATTGTATTAATTGAGAGTTTCTTTATTTTTATTTTGAATTCGTAATTTTTATTTATAAAAAAGGCCGATCTAAACCCTAATAACGCAGATATTAATATTAGTCTCTGATTCACATCATGTATATATAGCAGCACTTACTTCTTGACAATTTGGACAACATCTTCATCCATAAGAATATGTTCCTTACCGACCTTTTGAGGGTTATGCTTGACAGAAGCACCCCATACATATGCACACTTGAATTGGTCCATGATAGATTTATGGATACTGTTACAGAAATCTTCGACTGAATTCTTTTGTTGTGTCATGACAACAGGTTGTTCGTAATCTGGTAATTGACCCTTGGGTTTGGTGTAAATTCTGACCAAGTTCAACTTCTCCCACATAACTTCCAACAATTCATCGAAATTCCATTCATGATTTGAAGAAATGGGAACGGCGTTAGGAATCTTGTAGATAAGATCTAACTCTTGGATGGAAATTTGATCGATTTTGTTAAGAACATAAACACATGGGATATAGATACTATAAGAAGGAATAAGTATACTACACTCTCTAAAAATGAAAAATAGAAAATTACCGGTTGCCTTCAACAACATCAATAAGATCATCAATGGTAGCATCCTCCTTGAATGAGATATCAGCATTATGAATACGGTATTCATGCAAAACGGCCTTGACTTCATCGGCTGTAATGTTGTTAAGGGGAACAGTATTGGAGATACTGATACCACCCTTCTCCTTCTTCTTGAAAATAATGGCAGGAGGCTTCTTGTTTAATCTAATACCGAAACCTTCCAATTCCTTTTCAATCAATTTTTTATCGGTCATGGGCTTGAGAACATCAAGCACAATGAAAATAAGTGAACAGGTACGTGCAACTATCCATATAACATCAGAGTCGATTCATGCATCCCAAAAATCTAAACTTACCAGCAATAACTTGACGACCTCTACCCTTACCATCCTTGGCACCTTCAATAATACCGGGAAGATCGAGAATCTGACATCATGTTAAATCCCTTGATTGCAAATCCTTTATAATTCCTGTATTACCTGGAGCTTAGCACCCTTATATTGAACAATACCAGGAACAGTTGTAAGAGTTGTGAACTCATAGGCACCGACTTCAGAAGCGGTACCGGTAAGTTTGGACATGAGTGTAGACTTACCAACAGAAGGGAAACCTATAGAAAATCGCCAAGGTTAGGATCAATAATTCGCATATCGAAATTGTATTCAGACATACCAACAAAACCAATACGGGCAACACCAGTCTTAGCAACATCAAAACCGACTATAAGAGGTAATTTTAGTCTTTGACAACTGACACTGTCATTACTGCTTTTGACTTACCACCTGGACCACCTCCACTTCCACTAGTGGGAGTAAGCAAATCACGCTTCAACTTTGCAAGCTTTGCCTTCAATTGACCCAAATGGAAAGAAGTAGCCTTATTCTTTTGGGTTTTGGCCATCTCACTCTACAAAACAAATATTTTGTTAGCCACCCACAAAAGTTTTTTTTTATTTGCAGTTTTTGGTCTGTTTCATACTTCGACTTCCTAATAAATTGACGTGAAAAAAATGAGAACGTTAGAATTGTCAATCAGAAAAACTTGATACTGTAACGCGAACTAGTTACCTTAATTTTATCGACTAAACTCATCTTTGGTTATATTTTCTTTTCAGTTAAGAGTAGGGAATGAAAAAAAAAAAACTTTTAGCGAAAAAAAATCTTTAGTTTAAAAAAAACGATCTTAAGTGTGACTTCTTTAAAATACTTCTTGCTCCCAGCAAAACACGAAATACTCGGTCATGAACCTTTGGCATGTCGCTATTTGGTCAGGCTAAACATTGGGGGGGGGTATATAAAGGCTTCATTAGAGAATTTAATAATACAAACTTCTACAAAAAATCTATGCTATTATCAATGAAATTTGCGTAACTGCTTTCATCATTCAACAGGATATTGCTTTATTGTAAATATACAAACTCATTTGCTGTACCTGATAGTACCAGATTTCGTTTTAAATTCAGGATTCCCGAGCATTCTGCGTTATTTTCGCCTTTTGTTCGTCTGAGAAACACTATTCATAGTTAGCATGCACGACTATCGAATCTCCCATTTACTACAGTGATTTCATAAACATATCTGCATTGATTATCAAAAATTTACTATTTTTTATTGTTTTAAGAGAGGAGCTATGTGCTCCTTTATAAATACCATTTGGAGCTGGTCAGTCTCTTTTACACTTGAATGTGAGATGTATTTACATTTTTTTTGAGTTGAAAAAAAAAACTGGTTTTCATCAGGTACGTTGATTGACTTTGTACACTATATTTTGTAATTAAGTTTTATGTACTTTATGTCAGATAAACTATGTAAATTTATGTGCGTTGTCCTTAAGCAGTGCTGTGTCACCCAACCCTCCACTCGTTTATTACCGAATCAAAATTAATTTTCAGACTTAGCTTACCTTTTTTGGAAAAAGTAAAAACGGGAAATCAGACAAAGGAGAAATTCAATTCAGACGAATTATGATACTCTAAATGTTCAATAGAAACATCTCTACTTCTTTCATTACAGCGACGAAACTAGGTTGGGCCAATAAAAAAAAATTTGGTCATTTCCAAATTAAATTGGCAAAAATGGGACGCATATTATTATTTAAGTGATAATTGAAACTATTCTTATCAGGTCTGAAATGATCAAAAGATATATTAAAAAATTAATCAGGTTTAAGCTTTGTGGCACGTTATTTTGAAGTTGATAGACAAATGTTGTCTTGAACTCTTTTTACTTCTTTTTCAATTAACTAATGCCACGTACTCCTATTTACCCTGAAGTAGAGAATTTAATCATCCTCAAGAAACGTGCAAAGCTTGAAAAGGTCAGATCTGATAGTAAGAAGGAAAGCTCAACCACTCAAACCCCTAAGAGAACATGTAAGTAAAAAGAAACACTTTATGCATTTCCAAGATCTCACAAGCTAATGTACGGTATATAAAGCTACCAAGAGGAAAGACTCTCCTACTGTAATAATAGCAAAAAATAGTGCAAAGAGAAGTCGTCAAGCTAATACTTCAGCAGCATCATCCTCCAAAATTAAATGTAGCTCTTGCCAAGAGGAGGGGCATAAATCTGCGAGAAGTTCCCATTGTAAAAACTATAATCTAAAGCTATCAGAACTTTTACAAATCAAACTTGGACCAATCTATCAAAGATATACTCTCTCTGTTCCATTTGATACTTTCTGCAATAATACTCCAAACAAAGCCAGTTCTTTAAAAAAGGTCAAGGATATATCAAGCTTTATCCGTGAAGTCTTGTTCAAAGCCGAACTTTTTGTAAACTTTTTTATTCTGCAACACCCAACCAAGTTGACAAATGACTTCTTTGATCAAAATTTTTGGTATACTATTTCAAGAGTTATTAGGGGCAGCTCAGATGAAGTAAGGTCAATTCTACAGGCTTACAAAGACAAGAAAAAGGAACGACCTGCAGATCAGAATCTAGATGTGGTTTTACTTACAAGCTCTTTTGTTGAACTATCCGCCACTATGAATGGTAGCTTGTTTGTTCCAGAAAATGGATTAAAGAATTATGGACAATCTCTGTCAGCTGCATGCGAGACTGTCGCAACAACATACAATAACTACTATATTGAAAACTTTGAAAATATTATATGTAACTACTTTATTTATGCATTAAGGACAAATTATTCGGTAAGTAACGAGACATAAAAACAAAAACCTCAATATACATGTTCAGTTTCTCAAATTTTTATACTAAAATTATATAAACTAGAATGCGAAGGTCGGCTGTATCAAGAACTTGGTATATAATCATGTATATGATCAAATGTTTACACATCCCCAGCTATCCTCAATATTTAATGAAACTCAGCTCAAAAGTGACGTCGCTTTGCGAATATCACACGGCTTAAAAAAAAATCCTTAGCATATCAATGTGTTACAATCGAAAAAGCAAACCAAGAGATTAAATCTAGTGATACGTGAAGGCCCCATCTTTTTTTAGAAAGGTGCAAGGACATACATCAAAATGTAGACGATGATTTTATATAGTAATAGTTATTTAACAAATGAATTTATTTTTAAAATGATACATGCAATTCAATTTTTTTTTTAGATATATGAAAACAATTTAGTTCTTGCTGGAAAGAGCAGAGACACCGGGAAGTTCCTTACCCTCGAGGAGTTCGAGAGAAGCACCACCACCGGTGGAGATGTGAGAGACCTTCTCACCGGCACCCCACTTGAGGGCAGCAGTAGCGGTATCACCACCACCAATGATAGTGGTAGCACCATTGTTAGTAGCTTCAACAACGGCGTTAAGAGTTTGCTTGGTACCGTTAGCAAAGGCATCAAACTCAAAGACACCAGAAGGACCGTTCCAGACAATAGTCTTGGACTTTAAGATCTCCTCGCGGAAGAGCTTGACAGACTCCTTACCACAATCAAGACCCATCCAGTCATCAGGAATACCAGTGGCATCAGTAGCATAGTCGGTCTTAGCGTCAGGGGCGAACTTATCGGCAGTGATGAAATCGACAGGGAAGAGGATCTTGACGTTCTTGGCTTCAGCCTTCTTCATGAGGTCGACAACCAACTTGGAGCCATCTTCATCGAAGAGAGAAGTACCAATCTATAGTTAAACACGTTAGCTTATCGGTATTCTAATGCAAACAGTGTCTCGGATAGGGGGCATAAAATTAAACACGCGTTCTTTTTTTTTGAAACCCATGATATAACGATAAAAAAAATCCCCCTTTTCCCGAGGAGCGTTTATAATAATTACCTTGACGTTATCAAGAGTCTTCTTGAAAGTGAAAGCCATACCACCACAAACAATCAAAGAGTCGACCTTGTCAAGCATGTTCTCGATCAACATGATCTTATCGGAGACCTTAGCACCACCGAGGATAGCAAGGAAAGGACGAGCAGGGTTCTCGAGGGCCTTGGCAAAGTATTCGAGTTCCTTTTGCATAAGCAAACCGGCGGCACGTTGAGAAACATCAACACCGACCATGGAAGAGTGAGCACGATGAGCGGTACCGAAGGCATCGTTAACGTAAACATCAGCAAGAGTGGTTAAAGAAGCACGGAACTTCTCGACAGCCTCAGCATCAGCCTTCACCTTCTTACCGTCAACCTTGGCAGAACCCTCTTCCTCAATGTGGAAACGGAGATTCTCCAAAAGGATGACCTTACCACCAGTGGCGTTTTGACAAACCTTCTCGACTTCAGGACCAACACAGTCACTGAGGAACTCAACAGGCTTGTTTAAGAGCTTCTCGACTTCAGCAGCAACAGGCTTAAGAGAGTACTTCTCAACAGCCTCACCGTTGGGACGACCGAGATGGGACATCAAGATAACGGCATCAGCACCTTGTTCGAGGGCATACTCAACAGTAGGAAGAGCTTGAACGATACGGTTGTTGTTGGTGATCTCACCTTCCTTGTTAAGAGGGACGTTGAAATCAACACTATGAGAAAGAGATAAGTATTAAATATGATTTTTGTTTCCAATTATGTATTTACCGAATGAGAACACGCTTGTTCTTGAGGTCAAGATCGCGGATGGAAAGTTTGTTAGATAAAGACATGATATATAGATTCTATGAAAATAAAGAAGAAAAAAAAGCAAAAACTAGGTGGGGGGAGGATTTTTATCTTTTATGTTTTTTTTTTTTAATTCATGACTCGTAAATTTTTAGCTTTTCATAAGCGAAATCCGATCTCCTCTAATAATCTGAATCCATCCATTGGACGATGACTTTTGATGAACTCGGATTCACACGTTCTCGAAACGCGTAAATTATCCCAACTTCATATGCTTTCAACAGTTCTCTTTTCTACATTCTTCTTTTGTACTCTTTCACTTTGTGCCGCTTTTTATTTATTTTATGGCAGTGAAACACCCTTGTAGAATATAAAACTGACGAATTTGTAGGCTGTAAAAAAAAAAATCTTGCTGATAACATCTATGGTTGCTGATATTTAATTGCGTCATGAAATGGCGGGTCATCAAACACTCGATTGCTTTGATTACTGGCACATCTTTCATGCAATTTCCGTGGTTCTCATTCATCCCTAATGTGCTACTTCCGGTGTATATGTTTAGGTCATCATGAGATACGCCGTGCACCCAGGCTTCGAGCACAACCCTTCAAGTTGTTTATGCTAACGGTTAACATGTAATAAACAAACCAAGTATAATCTTGATAAGATCTTTTATTCAAAAAAAAATGGCTTGATATACCTTCCGAAATTATAAAATAGAATACCCATAGTCTCACATTACGTGATAATATAACGACGTGTGATATTCCTGGTGGACTGGGTCTCTCACTGTATACTCATCAAAGAGAAGCGTATCTTTTATAAATTAATATGTAATTGAAAGTATAATCAATACTTTTTAAAGCTTCCTCCAATAACCAAATGGTTAAATACAATTTTTAGGGTTTGCATATAGTCTCCTTTTTCAATGATCGAGACTACCATCTTTTGAGGCTCTATCAGATGTGTTTTATTCTTACTTGAGATAATAATCCAGGTTGTTAAGAAGATAGACAACAACATTTAAGGATGTCCGTGATAGGAAGTATTGAAAAATGAAATATTTTGCATGAAATTACAAATATTGCTGTAGTTCCTCAACTTTATTAATTTAATCAAAATCAGGGTATCTTATGGGAAGGTTCCTTTTCCTTTTCCTTTTCCTTTATGTTTGTTTCCTCGTCTTCTTCCATGTTCAACGTTTCCATCTTCGTAACGGATTCCGATATCAATTCCTTCGAGGCATCCGACAATTTTTCTTTTTTATTTCTCCATTCATACCTCATATCTCGGAGCATAAAATTAGCGCGCAGATTCCCTTCTCTTGCAGCCTTTAAAAGCCAATAGTTGCCTTTGCTTTGACATCTGTCTACTCCTAATCCATTAATGTACATTACTGCTAGTCTCATTTGAGCTTTTGGATCCCTATTTCTGCTAATAATAGATAGTACTTATATGCTTGCAAATAATTCTGGCTCACACCGTGTCCGTTGTTGTACATGCGAGCTATTCGATAGTGTGCTTCTGATCTTCAATCATCGTTTACTAATTGCCTATAAATACCCAACGCCCTTTTATAATCTTGTTTAGTACCTATCCCCTTTTCAAGCCACGTAGCTATTTTAAATAGAGAGATGGTATCATCAAGTTCTGCAGCTCTTGCATACAACTCAAAAGCTTGCTTGTAATCTTGCTGAACATATTCACCATTTTCATACAATACGGATAAGTTATACATTGCCAACACGTGATTTCCTTCTCTGGATGCTGCTGTATAATACAAAAAATGTTTGTTTGTAGTCTTGGGGTACACCTAAGCCGTCGTTGTAAAGTAACCCCAAACGAAACTGAGATTCTGTATCCCCAAAACTAGCCGCCTTTTTATACCAGCCATGGGCGGTTTGATAGTTTTGATCGATACCATTTCCATAGTAGTAGAGTCTTGCTACTTTCTCAACAACCTTGAGATGACCGTTATCAGCAGCTTGCTTAAACCATCTGTAAGATTCCAGATAGCTTGTTTTAATATAGGTACCATTAAAGTACAGTATACCAATATTATATTGAGAATCAGCTTTGGTTTCCTTTATTTTTGCAGCTTGTAGAAAGTATTGTAAGGGATTTGTGTCACCATTTAAATCGCAAAGTTTGCCATGTTCTCTGTCGTATTCATCTGCTTCAATTATAAACCATTCTTCTCCTGTTCTTCCTAATTATAGACAGTACGTTTAGACTATTTATTATTTTCAAGATTGCTGTATTTATACGTACTAAGAGCATATCTATTGGTATCCATTTTTTTTTACCTCCCTAATTTGTTTTTTTGTTTGCAAGAAAAAAAGTTTAAAAAAAGAATTTATAGAAATGATTTCTTTTATGCTTCTAGAATTACACCTTCGTTACACATGTGCATAGTATCATTGGTGACTGCGGCTTCAGCTTAAAACTCACTTTCTGTGAATCACAAAATTACAATTAAATGAGTATTTGGAGTTTAATATGCCTTGATCTTTTTATTATACTTTGTTCTTCTGTATTTCTCATTAGTGGCTTAGGTTTTTCGGTACAGAACTTTGTACGTCGGCAATATACTTTAATCTATTGAAGAAACAAGCGAGCCCCGGGGATTCATACCCAGAGTCTACTATGTAAAATATCTACCTATATATTGAATCTTTAACTGATATATATTTGATGCAATTGAGCATGAGGAACAATTTCATGCAAATTAATACTATCTATCACACTTGAATGCGAATGAAAGTGGCGTGTACGATCTTAAATGATAAACCGAGTTTAACACATCAGCTCTAGTTTTTACAACAATCAAAAAAAGTAATCTAATAAAACACTATAAATCTATATAATTGCATATATGATCTGAAGATGTCTATATATCATTGATGGTATATGAAGAAGCTGAAGTGTGTTCATAACTTTATTGCTTAGAATATTTTCTAATTTGTATTAAGCATAAATGCAATTGCTCTAAAATTATGTAGACAAAAGTAAAGCTATAGGAAGTCAGCACAAAGCAGGCTATACATTGATGATAAATGGCAACCAGTATACAGTAAGTGGATAAATTTATGTGAAAATAACTCGTACCCTTCTTCTATTCTTTTTCTTTTACATTGTCTGTTAGATACAGCATATTTCTAGTAATAGTTCGATTATCGCAAAATACAGAAAAAGGACATACTACACGTATATTTGATCTTGATAGAGTGCTTGATGGGATCCAAATCATCAAGGATAAAATGAAAACAAGCAATGCATGGTTTTCTACATACAATGGCTATAATTTTTTTGAACATGTAGAAAAGGAGAAAGTTATTTGTAAAAGCTCATTACGGATACCGGTGTTTGATACGTCAAATAAGAATTGCCATCTATTCTCACAGATACTATCTATTCAGTTACTATGAAGCGCTTAAATCAAGAAAGACTAACGCTCAAGAGAAAACAACAGGTGATGAAAGTAAAGAGGCGTCTGCTGAAGGCGCAAAGGCTGATGCTTTTGGAGCAAGGCAAGTATCTCGCAGTCAAAAAAAACCCATAGTAAAAGGATTTGACAGGTTGGGTGAGCGATAAATCTCCGTCCCCTAATAAAAAAAAAAAGAGATACGTCACGACTAAATTAAGCGGGGCAAAAATGGGGGTTGTGCGCGTAAGAAAGCAAAAAAAAAAAATTCAAGACCAGAAAAAAGCCCCAGGGGGGGGGCGTGTATATAATTTCCACAAACTTTTTTTTTTATTTCTTTTTAACCCTTCTCTCTTTTTTTTTTCAAAGAAAAAATGATCTTCACTCGTGTTTTAGGAAAGACCTCCGTCAATGCCATTCGTGTGCAAAAGGCTAATGCTCGTACTCTCGGTCGTGCCGTTACCCAATCCGTAACTGGTATGTATATGATAAGTCTAATAAAACACTGTACTCATGTCAAGCTATAGCCCGTACCTACGCTACTGCTGCCAGTGCTGGTCAAATTCGGTAAAGAAAATATTATTAAAACGATGTATATCACTTTTCAGTCTATTCAACCCCGTTACCATAGTTCCGTTATTGGTGCCGTTGTCGATGTCCAATTCGAACAAGATAACTTGCCTGCTATTTTGAACGCTCTTGAAGTTCAAGACCACTCTGGTGGACGTCTTGTTCTCGAAGTTTCTCAACATTTAGGTGAGAACACTGTCCGTACTATTGCTATGGATGGTACTGAAGGTAAATATAAACATTTGTGTGCATATCGAGTAAAAAGGCAAAGATATTCAATTTTCCCTTAAAGGTCTTGTCCGTGGTCAAAAGGTCATTGACACTGGCGCTCCCATTACCATCCCCGTCGGTAAGGAAGTCCTCGGTCGTATCATTAACGTCATTGGTGAACCCATTGATGAACGTGGTCCTATCTCTGCCAAGACTCACCGTCCCATTCACGCTGAGGCTCCTGAGTTCGTTGATCAATCTCCCACTCCCGAGATTCTCGAGACTGGTATCAAGGTTGTCGATTTGTTGGCTCCTTATGCTCGTGGTGGTAAGATTGGTCTTTTCGGTGGTGCTGGTGTTGGTAAGACTGTCTTGATTCAAGAGTTGATTAACAACATTGCTAAGGCTCATGGTGGTTACTCCATTTTCTGTGGTGTCGGTGAACGTACCCGTGAAGGTAACGATCTTTACCATGAAATGATTGAAACTGGTGTCATCCAACTCGAGGGTGAGTCCAAGTGTGCTCTTGTTTTCGGTCAAATGAACGAACCCCCAGGAGCCCGTGCTCGTGTTGCCTTGACTGGTTTGACCATTGCTGAGTACTTCCGTGATGATGAGGGTCAAGATGTCTTGCTTTTCATTGATAACATTTTCAGATTCACTCAAGCTGGTTCTGAGGTCTCTGCCCTTTTGGGTCGTATTCCCTCTGCTGTCGGTTACCAACCCACTCTTTCCACCGATATGGGTGGTATGCAAGAGCGTATTACCACCACCAAGAACGGTTCCATTACCTCCGTCCAAGCTGTCTACGTCCCTGCTGATGATTTGACCGATCCTGCTCCTGCCACCACCTTCGCACATTTGGATGCCACCACTGTCTTGTCTCGTTCCATTGCCGAGTTGGGTATCTACCCCGCTGTCGATCCTCTTGATTCCAAGTCTCGTATCCTCGATCCCCGTATTGTCGGTGATGAGCATTACAAGGTTGCCACTGAGGTTCAACAAATCCTCCAAAACTACAAGTCTCTCCAAGATATTATTGCCATTTTGGGTATGGATGAACTCTCCGAAGAAGATAAGCTCGTTGTCGAACGTGCCCGTAAGATCCAACGTTTCTTGTCTCAACCTTTCGCTGTTGCCCAAGTCTTCACTGGTTATGAAGGTCGTCTCGTCCCTCTTGCTGATACCATCCGTTCTTTCCAAGAAATTCTCGGTGGTAAGCACGATAACTTGCCCGAATCTGCTTTCTATATGCAAGGTGATATCAACGATGTCCAAAAGCGTGCTGAAGAGCTCGCCAAGGAAATCGGTTCTCAGTAAATTGTTGTAATTTAAAAAAAAAATTTCGCTGTCTTCCTCTTCTTTCTCTCCCCACATATTTGTATTTTCCTCAAGTGTTATTCATCTCTTCCTATACTCTTTTTTCTTATAAAAAGTGAATAATAAAATAAAAACAAACTTTTAAAAATAACACTCTCTTCTGTGTATCTGACAGCTCAATATGATCTGATAACCCTTCACTGGTTGGCTTCTAGACCAAAGCCTATTCTATGCTTGCTACGTGCGTGTACCTGTACCGACGCTTGAGTTCTGGAAGTCATAGGGAAAGATCTACAATTGCATTTAATACTTGCGTTATTCTTCATCGAGCTCTTCTAGCCGCCTCCTTCAATTATCCCCAGCAATGCGGTTGTGCACAAATCCACCAGCATCGAAATTACCAACCATGCCTACAAAAGCATCATGTGCAAGACCGTGGTCAGCCAATTAAGCATCATGGGTAAGTCTCTGGTCAGTCAATTAAGCTACATCAGTAGCTCGACGACCCAACAAGTCCCTCTTTATTACGTGCATCAAATTTAATGCCTACGTTAACCATAGCGTGTCATATCACGTATCTCGCTTGTGATACAGATGCACACTAATAGCATAGTCGTTAACAGTGGCAATTGTTGTAAAAACGGTTTGGCGTTGACCTCCTTTTTTACTTTCAAAGCGGCATTCTTTGGCTAAAATCGCTGCTGCTAAAATTAAATCTATTCACTTTGTATACCGTCGTAGACAAAGAAAGGAGGTGTTTCCGAGCAACATGTTAAAAGTACTTTATAAAAAGCGCAATAAAGCTACGAATTAATGCAAGCAAACCCTATTTTCTTCAATAAATAGCACTTGGTTCCTGATTTTTTGCAGCATTCACACAGTCAATTTTTGGATAAAACCGGAGTAGCGATAAGTTATTTTCATCTAATGATAGACGACCTTTATCTTTGCTTACTAAAGCTAGTTTACTGGCGGCGGTTTTTAGGCACACATGTTCAGTAAAAAAGAAAGCATTAGATAATTTTCTTTCGATTTTACTTTTGGGAAAACGCGTCCGAGATTGACGCTGGAAACGAAGGAAAGAGTGAAGAATTACGTGGTTAACAAAAGACGTTTTTCAATGATGATGCCTTTCTTAATAAGATATACGTCTTTTTTTCCCATCACTTGTGTGACCCTTTAAGAGTCGCCAATGAAGATTGATATCGTGCAATAATGGCATTTCAAAAAATCTCCGGGTAAAACTTCCCGGGCGAAAGGGAAAAAGTCACACACTTATAAGTTCTCTAGCTTTTTTTGCCCTTCCTTTGTTCGTCCCTTTTCTTCAATATCTAAAAAAATGTCCAAGGTAAAGCTTTATAAAGTAAAGCACACGTAGATGCTAAAAACTCTGTTTATAATTAGCCTGTTTCTCAAGAAAAATTCGTACCTTCTGAAATCTCTTTTGGTGGAGGAGCACTTTCCGGATTCTATGACAGTTTTGAATTCAGCGACATTGTCGATGCATGTACCGAAGCTCTTGATTCAGGCATTAACTCTTTCGATACTTCTCCCTATTACGGTAACAGTGAAGTTTTATTGGGTGACGCTTTGAAGCAAATCAAGGAAAAGTATCCCAGAGAAAACTACTATATCGCTACCAAGATGGGTCGCTATGGTAAAACTGTCCATGAAATGGATTACAGTGCCAAGAAGACTTATGAAAGTGTTACCGAAAGTTTAAGAAGATTACACACTGATTATCTTGACGTTGTTTACGCTCATGACGTTGAGTTTGTGAAGTTCGAGGAGGTTGTCGGTAAGGGTCAGGCTTTGGAGGCTTTGTTTGACTTGAAGGCTCAAGGAAAGGTTAAATACGTTGGTTGCTCCGGTAAGAAAACAAATAGCGGACGCCTAAAGCAATGACTAATCAATCATAATAGCCTATCCCCTTGAGGTATTATTAAAGGTCGCTGAATATCAGCATGCCAAGGGCCAACCTCTTGATATTGTCCTTTCTTATGCTCATTACACACTTCAAAACACCTCTCTTGCCGATTATGCACCTAAGTTCAGAGCTGCTGGTGTCAAGTATCTCATGAGTGCTTCTCCTCTTTGTATGGCCCTTTTACGTGAAGAAGCTACCCCTGAGTGGCATCCTGCTCACAGTGGTATCCGTGAAGCTGCTGACAAGGCCGTTTTGGTGGCCTCTGAGAACAACCTCAGCTTGGCTAACTTGGCTAATCGTTTCTCGTTCCAAGGTAAAGACACTTTTGGTTTAGACTCCACCGTCCTTGGTCTTGCTAGAAAGTCCGAAGTTCAAGATGCTGTGCGTACCTTGAAGGATGTCAAGGAGCGCGAGAACTCTGAGACTGAGAACAAGGTGTTTGAACAAATCCACAAGTTATTTGAACCTGTCAAGAACTACTCATGGCAAAGTCCTACTGCAGTAGAGTTAGCTTTACCTAAAACCTTGTAATTTAAAGAAAAAATTGTTTTTATTTGTTGAAAAAAATAAAATTTAATAAAATCAAGCACCATAACCCTTAATTTGTTCAGCGAAACCCCATTCAGTATCCAAAGCGTAAGGTTCAGTGATTTCAATACCACTTTCAGTGATCTTTGCTCTTTGGAACTTATTCATGGATCTAGCATCTCTGTAAAACAAGACACGCAAACATTCGTTCATAATCTCAATAGCTTCCTCTTCAGTTAACTCATCTTCTCTACCTTCAACTCTTCTTCTCAAAATAGGTTGTGCTAAATGTGCACCGAATCCAGTAGCAATTGTGGTGGATTGATAGGTGGTACCTCTTAAATCGACATAACCAAGGAATCTAATTTTTTTATGCCAAATCAGCAAAAAGTCTATTTTCGTGCACACCTTTTCTGTTTAAATAAAACTTACTTTTCTCCCTTCTCAATACCACCAACAACTAAAGAATTCCAAAGAGGGTTGAACTTGGATCTTCTGTTATACATGACTCTCCACAAATATTCGTAGATATGTGGGGTACCTAAAACGTGTCCATCATCAGCACAATGCTCCTTTACCCTGTAAAACAAATAAGTCTTCTGTTATAAGTCTCGATTTTTTTTTTTGGTTATAATTACATGAGGGAATCCAAAAGATGTTGAATGTATTGATAATCTGAAATATCACCAGATGCGCCTACAACAGTTTTATTACCAACGGGAGTTAATCTCTTAATGTCACGGAAACGGGCCAAGGATCCGTATGAACCTGTTTAATAAAGAATGAGTTACGCTGTTGCTTGAAGCGACAAGAAACCTTCCACTTACCAAGCATATCTGCTGCCATCATAATACCGTCTCTATACTTAAAAGCAAGAATAGAAGTACCTGTGACTAAAGGGGTTCTATACAATCTCGTTTAATAAATGATAACCAATCGCAAGTAAGATAAAAGAAAACTTACTGAGTTCTTGTCATTGGTCCATAAGCAGACTCTGTCAAGTTTTGTGGAAGTGTTTGATAAAGAGGAACAGTGTTGTGTTCATCAGTATTTTCGGCGCGAGGCTTTCCCCAATGAGAAGGATTATGTTGCATATTGGTCCTTGGTTTAGTTTTTGGAGGGAAAAAAAGATTACAACCTGCTTAAAGTTCATTTTAAACAAATAGCGATACGCGTTCGATGACGTTTTGCTTGTGACTGTTTGACAATCGAATTTACGTAAGATGGCCCCGATTTTTGGATGTAGGCTGAAGCCAGCCATTGATTCAATGTTGATTTTCGCCTTTTGTTCATGTATTCATAAGATATGTTACGGAGGAATGATTTGCTATGCATAAACTTGATAATTTATTGAAGTGTGATGTTAAACCAAAAGAACTTACAAGGAAATCCCACATAGACTTTAACATACAACCAAATTAATATAATAAATAGCTGTTCGTAATAGCATAAAAAATATTTTTCTGTCAGTATTGAAGTGCTTACATTGATCAATTAGTAACAAGTCTGTAGTCTCTGATTCTAATGTTGCATAAAATGCCCTTTCGAAGATATAAAATATATTTCTTGTTCACTATACGATACTAAAATAAAGAACTTAGTCCCCAATTTGTATCAGTACAATGCCATTGCAACGATATTTTTATAAGCTCGCACTGCTACATTTTACGTAAAAAAAGGCAAAACGTGAAAGGACAAAAGAGAGGAACTTACGTCATGTTTTTAATGATATATGTAGCACTAATCCTTGGTTGAAATAAATCATCTTTAAGATTAGGGAGATAGGGTTACTGAGGATATTTTACTATGCACCACGCTGCAAATAAACATCAACCTTCTCGTTAGATAAAGTCTAAATAATACTTTGTCTTTTCAACAAAAAGTTAGAAGTGCCAAATTGACGAACTTTTTATATGCATTAGTTTTACCCAATCAAATGCAATATTACATTTATTTCAAGATCAATAAAGCCTCTTACAATAGCTCAACCAATACTTTTTGAATCCTTTTTCTTACAATGCCAAACGAACGGAGCAATCAGCAGTCGAATAGTCAATCAGTTTGTATACGTGTCAATCAAGCCTGTATACCCATAATATAACCATTTTCTACAGTTTAACAATTCAGAACTGTCAAAGGGCTTTCATCTCTTGACAGAATCATCGCACACAGTCAAAGTCAACACACCTTCGGTACCACCCAACAGTGCCCATCTTTATCCGCGACTAGCAGGTTCAAACTGGACAAGCTACTTGACACAACCAAGAGTGATTCTTGGCCGTTCTGGAATGGCCGTAAGATCCACACGACAAAACCCAGCTCCAGCACAAGTTGATCTTGATTTTGGAGGTTCGAAAGCCATTTCCCGTAAACATTGTGAAATCAGATTCAGTGCTAGCCGCGATCGTTGGGAACTGTACGTGCATAGTCGTAATGGGGTTAAGCTTAACCATATCATGAAAAAACCTCGCGATAAACCAAGCGTGTTAAAAACGGGTGCTTTACTTGAGATATGCAGCACTAGTTTCATCTTCTTTTTACCAAACAATTATATAAAACCAACAGATAAAAAAGAAGATATTTCTAGTGTGAATACACCAGAAAATGAAGACATCAGTCTAGATCACGAATTAGAAATCGCATTGATACAGATATTTGGAAATCATGCCAGCTTAAGTACAACCGATATATTAGAAAAAGTTAGGCATACTTACACAAAACCCGTTGAAAAGGTAAATTACGCACATCATGGTTTGGTGGCCCAGCCAAATTAACATTTTTTTTTTGTTTAAGGAAAATATTCTACACTTACTTGTACTTAGTCCTAGATTTCAATTAGCTCCTCATTCTATATCCATGTCTTCAAAAGATTCAGACTCTGTCAAATGGATACTCATACCCCTCACAACTAATTTATTAGAGTGCGATACCGATATAGCGTTCGGTAACGATGAAATGTCAATCAATGCACCCATACCCACATCGATAAGCACAACCAATGCGGCAAACACACCTCTTTTGGAAAAACAAAAGAGCCGCCTCTTGAGCTTAGATAGTAATGACGACATGAGTATCGTCTTATCACCTGCTGCTGGCCAAGATAGTCAGCCATTTAGTATTGGGAGTTGTAGTAACCGCGATGACATGTCTATTTCTACCTCAGCCAATGGTGTAATTCCTTATGCCAATTCAGTTCATGAAGCCCCGCCTGCTGTAAATATATCTCTCTCGAGATTTTTTGACGAAGAGGAAGGATGGTCTTTATTTATGCCTACGATTGAAGATACAAATATAGAAACTGAAAACAGACCTATACAGCCTACTACACAGACGCCAACAATGTTTCGTGCCATGTCTATTGAATCCATGTACTCTGTATGGTCCAATGGCACCACGTTTGCTGGCGATGCAGTAGATGATGAAAACAGACCAAACAAAAGATTAAAATCTGTTAATAAGGATGGTGATACCACCCATGTAGATAAAAGTCGAGGTAATATGGATAAAAAATTAACGTATACCATTTATACTGACTATTGTGTATAGATTTACATATTGATATATACAGTGATATACGTCGAAATATTGTTTATTAAATTTTCAAGAAATACTTCACTCTATTTTGAGAGCTTTTTTAAAGTATTTTTGTAATAAAAGAACTACAGTAAAACTGATAGATATCCATAATAATCCTACCACAAGTTCGACCACTTGATGCGATTTTGAGGTGACCAAAAATATACGCATAGCAGGAGCATCCCATCTATAGATGGATTTAGTCAATTTAATTTATATAATCAATGACACTACTTACGTGCTCTCTGTCCAGGTCCCTTTCTTAGGATCTACAATATCAATACGTCCTGTAGCTTCATTGTATTGTAATCCCGTTCCATAGGCCTCATGATATGTAGTCAATGTACTGACGCATTTTCGTTTAATGCAATATTCCCCTCCCGCGCAGTCTTTAATAGTTTGACATGACACTGGCTTATTATCACTGCCTATTGTTTGTTTACCTGTGATGCCACTCAAATAGCTGAACACAAATCTCTGCAAAAGCTGAGGTTGAGGATTCTCAAACGAATAAACAGAGGCATAATGACCCACACGTGTGACACCAGAAACTAGAATAATATGTCAATTCTTTCACGACTTTTCGTTTGTTTTTTTTTTCATACCGTTAAAGTAATCCTTCATAAAAGGACAGGTAAAATTTGAGATCAAACATTCGAGTAAGGATGAAATTAATGTACAGTTGGCCGAGACTGAGTTTACGCCGTTTTCGTTGGATGCTTGGTTGTAGATAGCATTGGCTGTAGAGTTTACTAATCCACAGATCGAGTTTGTCATTTGATCCAAATCTAACCTTGAATCCATATCACTATTATAATAACTGCAATCATGATGAGTGTTTTTGTTATACATGTAGACGCATATTCTTACTTTCCAAGACTCTTTTGATAGTCTGTAATCACCACTGCATTGATATCTCTTCTTTTTTGTAAAAAGCTCATAGCGCTACTTGGTGGTAGTTTTCGATCTACACCATCCAAAGAAGCCTGCTTAATATTTGTAAAGGGTTGAAGTGCTGTTAAAAGCGGTTCGTTCTGTTGAGCATTATCTACATGAGCAAAATACTGATTTGTGTAATTGTCATTGATCCCTGACACTGATTGAAAATCGAATACCGATTCAATCTTATCAAAGTTGATACGCTTAAAATTCAAATCACGAACGCAAGGGAATGTACAAGGTGCGTTGGTAAAAGGGCATGTTACTGCTCTGGTTGCATTTGTACATTCAAATGTAGAAGATATATCATTAACAAATCGTTGTGAGCCTGCAAATCCCCATGGTTCTGCGGTAAATAATGTATAAAGTACATGCTTCGGTAATGTATCCAGGGCCTTTGGGGCCTGAGGTGGAAAAAAAAATTAGTATAACAGATATACCAATATAGATCTACTTACCCTACTTAAAGCATCCGCAATAGCCAATACTGTTACCATACCAGAAACATCCTTAGAAGAACCCACTGTTAAATCATGAAACATGGATCTACCATCGATATTTGCAGAAACAACAATGATAGATTTATTATCTTGATGATCCATGTCCAAAGAAGGCGATGAAAAGACTGACATACCACCCACTGCCTGACACCAACCTCTCCGAAGACAAGTTTCGGAATCGATGGCTGCCCACATAAGTAAATCGAAATCCATCGCTTTCAGTGGGTAATGTTTATATTCTTTTGCTTCGTTATAAGATACACTCTATACTAAACTTAATTAGCTATTCTGCTCGCTGTGTCTGATTTTTCCTTCCTTTACCGCTATAACAGAGTTGTATACTGAACGGGACAAGGCGTCTTCTGGTCTGATCGCAAAAATAGGAAAGTCAAAGCTCTCTTCTATCAAATTCTGGGCCTGGATGTTCCATTGAAATTGATCTGTATCGTTGGCATATAAACCAAATTGGCAATTGGGGCATGATGAATCAGGCGATGTAAGCTGATTGTCGTTGGTAGCATTACCTAAAAGTACAATAAGACCTGTTAATTTTCTAGTTGCTGACAGCGAGTCGATATTGGATCGAGTGAGTAGACTGTATGGAATAACGAGCGAGAAGTCACTAGATAACCCATTAGTCACCAATTGTTCTAGCTCTGGTTGGGTACTTGTTTGGTATAATACGCCAGATTTTTTGTGTAAAACTATTCGATGATGAATTAGTATTAATGCATTAAGAGATGTATGAAAAGAAAAAAATACCATTGCAGCCAATGGTTCCAGTAGAATTAAGTAATCGTACACAAGGCCAGTTATTAAGGTTGGTATAAATATATGGATACAAGGTCGTTGCGATATCATCAGCTTTAACTAAAAACATACGTCAATTATGTTGCTTCTAGTGCCATTTTTTTCTTTTTCTTTTTACCAAGCAAGTTCAAAATTGCTATACTTGATAAAGCAAAACATAGTAATGCTTTTCCAAGGTGCATATATAAAAATATTGAAGAGAAAAAGAGTACAAAATAAAATTGTTTAATTTTAACAGGTTGGGTAACATGAATGTTTGTCCGGGATATTTCTCTTCATTGGACATATTTTTCTGTCACTTCTTCTGATAAACACTTTTTATAAGATGAAAAGGCTGATTTGATATCACTGCAATTGATTACTTTGCAAAATTACGGGTGTGGATATAAAAGATTACCTATCGTGGAGAGATGAGGTTTAGATATAAAATAGAAAAAGGGAATAAACATGAGGTTTAAAGGATGTTTTATGTTAAATATACAGTGAGTTAAGAGATAGCTCTAAAGGGTTATTTATGTACTCGACGGGATTGGTGATGAGGACTTTGGTTTTGTTCGGAATTATTACCCCCCCCCCCTCGCTTTAAAATATCGAAACTTTAAACATACTTATTCATTTTAAAAACATGGACAACATACCACTCGAGATCTTTAGAGAGATATGACATCAAATCACCAAACAAGAAGTTTACCAATGCGCTCTTGTTTGTAAGAGTTTGATTTGACCTGCACTTCAATACATGTACAAAAATCTGACATTGAAAGCTCATCACGTTTGTACTATAAAGAAATATTTGAGGTTGAATGCCGATAAGCGCCACGATTATTTCAAGTATGGTTCTTCAGTCGAAAATTTCGTCATTCAGAACTACTATGGAGAAGCAACAACCGATGACAGCCAATTGGATAATGACGAATTTTTATTACTTTTGAAATACACTTGGAAAAAAGTAGTTTTACTCAGGAATGCTTTAGATATATGTTTGATTCCAAATCGACTCAAATTCTGACCAAACTACAAGCCGTTTCATTTGATTTTGGAAAGTTATATTATGAGACTTTCGATCACCAATCGATCAGTCAATGACCATTTTTTTTACATCAATAACCTCTGCCTTAATACGAACTCGGTAAAATCAGATCAAAATAGGCTCTCAGCAGTTTTTAGTATCAACTCACCTGGCCCAATTTCCAAAGTTGAGAGAATTAGTGCTATTAAATACTCTTGGCGATCAGATACCACCATTACACATTCAAATGATTTGCCCACGTTTAATCTTATCGCCGCGAAAGTGGAAAATCAGAAGAAACCTTTAATAACGTCTTTACCGATCGATACTACTCGAACACAAATAGTGATTTGAAGACCTTAATCCTTCAGACTCTTAAACCTCACGCTAACTTTGCCAACTGTATCGAAGACTATATTATTACTCGCGCAGAGACTATTGCATTGAAAGGTAGTGAAATTTACTTTTTGTGAATTGATACTATTGGAATAGACCATGTTTGGGGTTTGCTTGAACCTCCGGTACTAAGAAGATAACGAGACTATCTTTTATGTGGGACGACACCTATATATGTGTATCACTATTGATAACTCTGGAAAACATGTGAATGACCACATAATATCAATTACTCCACAAGATGCTTGATACATCTCCAAGTTAAGATCTGCTGGATATCATCTCTACCCATTTGTCGGATATCGCATTTTCCACTTTTACTTTTCGAGACGAATATATCGAGACGTTTGAAATAGGCCTTTGTTCTTCAAAGAATTCAAAGGTATTTTACTATGTACTACGAGGCTCTCATAATAACAATGATCAAAGAGAAGAAAATATGTTTATATATCTCAAATACACCAATGGAGTTAAGATACTTTATTTTGTAAACGACGAAGCATGTGTCCCTACCAATCGCTATTCTATCGAAACTGGTAAGTGATTCAATCTTCCGTACAATTACAGCTACTACTAAATGTAATAGATGTGACAAGTGCCTTCTTTCCAAGAATATTAGCTGAAATTGACAAGGGAGAAGTTCTTGATTATATTAATATCGACAGCAAGTGTTCTAAACGCAATAGACTGGAATTTTATTAAAAGTCAAAAGAGATTTATTTTTGTATAGCAAGCTAAAAAAAATAATCATAATTGTCAAAAAATGTATTATGTTGAAGATGCCAAAGTTTCTAAGACTTGGATGATCTGTTGAGGTGTATTGACATGCCAATTAGCATGTGTTTTCTTTTCGGAAGGACCCACAGTAATTGAGTAAAGATTTGAATTGGCTTCAGGCCAGATAATAGATGGGGGTGTACTTGTTTTATCTCCCTTGATTGATGACGGGGGAGAAGATTGCTGCTTTTGCTGGTATTGTGCTGAACTTAATGCACGGAACATATCCTCGTCTGTCTTGTCATCCCCTGCACTAATGACTAAGTTTGTATCCGGGTTACTCGCCAGAATACGCTTCACAATTTCTCCTTTGTTAACAGACATTGGTCTGATTTCCAGATTCTTTTTGCCAACCAGAATTTCGACAGGGAATTTGGAGACAATCGCATTTTCTAAATGATTTTGGCACTCTTTGGCTTGGAAAGCACTATTATACAGGCCAATTAATAAAAAAAGGAATTATTTGTAAAGAATATTAAATGATATTTACCCATATTCTGCATCAGCTAGTCTATAGTGCCATGTAATGGAAGACTTTTTGTGTTCGACAAAGCTTCCTTGTGTTCTTTCAGTATAGTAGTCAAAAATTTCTGCAACGTCCGCCTTCCAACTCATATCGATACCATCTACAATACTTCTCCATTCATCAGAGCCAACGCCTTTAATATAGCATCCATGTTCTGCACTGAGCCCAATATTCTTAATGTTACTACCTAACCATTCATCAAGTACTGCTTGGTCTCTACCCGACACTACCCAAACAATATTTTTTGGATCATTACAGAGAATTTGTAAGGATTTTAACATGTCTTTCCCAGGTTTTGCGTCAGAAGGTACAGATACAATAGGAGTTAATGTTCCCTAGATTATCAGAAAGTCAGCATTTGGTAACGCAATGTAAACAAATAAAAACTTACATCGTAATCAAAGAACATAATTCTCTTTTTAGCAGACTTGTAATCTTGAACAAGTCTGTCTACATCCAAGTTGGGAGTGGCATGCGATTGAAGGTCTTGTTGTTCACTCACACTAACTAATTGTTTGATAAATGAATGAGCCCAAAATTCAGCTGTATGACTGGTGACATGGCTGTATAATTTCTATATTGTGACAAAAATTAGTGAAATTGTTTTTTTTTGACGATACTAAAAAATATACCTCATGACGTGTGATTTTCTCTTCAATAGACATAGTTAAAGCCTCATCGATACTTCTTGCAACGCCAGCGTAGTCCCATGGATTGACCAAGATGGAGGCACTTAATGAACCTGCAGTACCAGCGAATTCGGATAAGATAAGTTGGCCATGTTCAGGTTTATTGTGTTGACAAAGAATATATTCGTACGAAGTGGTGTTCATACCATCACGGCTACAGGTGATCAAAGCCAAGTCAGCCACCGATAACAAGGCATAATACTCATCCCGATCAATTTCTTGATGATAGTAGTGAACAGGAGTAAACTCCAAAGAGCCATAAGTACCATTAATATGGCTCACCGCTTCAGATATCTTTGCTTCTAATTTTGAATGGTCTCCGAATGTTGGGGTAGCTACTTGAATCAAGACGACCTTGTTTTGCCATTCGGGATAATCTCTTAAAAATCCCTCAAAGGCATGCAGTTTCTGTAAAATACCCTTGGTACTATCCAACTTGTCACGACCAACAATGATTTTTTTGCCAGCATACATGTCACGGATCGCATCCATTTTGGGCTGTACGCCAAGTTGTTTACGGAATTGCTCGACTCGATTACAATCAACACCGATAGGGAAAGCGCCTACGGAGATGGTGGTTCCATTATAACTCACGCCAACCTGAGTTGTTTCACAACCGAGTACACGTGTACACGATGAGATAAAATGTCTTGCGTATGAATACGTCTAGTTGCAAACATTTAGTGTTAAAAAAACGAGACCTTTGTTTTTATCGTTATACCTGAAACCCAATTAAATTGGCTCCCAACATACCCTGAAGAATTTTATTCCGAGCTAAAAAAAAGGATTAAATAAAAAGCTTAATTTTATTTTTTTGGTGGTAACTTACTTTGTAAACATCGAAATATTTCAGAACTAGGGAAAGTTGCATGAATAAAAATACCAATAGCTGCGTCAGGTAGTTTCTCACGGATCATTTCAGGCACCAGCAATAAATGGTAGTCATTGACAAAGACTACAATAAGAAAAGGACAGTTTTAATAACAGTGGCATTGTTTCACAATAAATAAATAAAGACTTACTAATGTCATTGGGCTGATATCTATCAATGACAGTGTCAGCAAACTGTCGGTTCACAGCAACGTAATCGTCCCAATGACGTTTTTCGGCGCGACTGTCACTAGAAGAAGCTTGTACCAAGTAGTGAAATACGGGCCAAAGAACTATATTGATTTTAATCAGGGCTGGATGATCTAAGATACTATATCAAACACCTTTTTTTTTACCTTGTTTACAATAACCTTCGTAGTGTCCATGCGACTTCTTGTCTAAGAATACGGGAACGATATGGCCGGTTTCCCATAAAAGCGATTGTAATTTGACCTTATCTTCAAGGGCCAAAGTGTTTGGAGCGACCTTGTTTCGAGTACCTTGTTCACGAATAGGACCGGTCCAGCCGATATGAATTGTCTCATAGTCCTTGGCAAGACTTTGGATACCCGCATACAGTGCTTGATGACCTCTTCTTTCAACCACGGTCCAGTCAGCTGCATGAA
The DNA here is from genome assembly GCA_943193625.1 of Mucor piriformis. Taxonomy (NCBI): domain Eukaryota; kingdom Fungi; phylum Mucoromycota; class Mucoromycetes; order Mucorales; family Mucoraceae; genus Mucor; species Mucor piriformis. The sequence goes on along the minus strand of OW971869.1, from coordinate 748,766 downwards.
ACTTCATGCGTAGTGTAACACCTCGCTTATGATGACGTGCTAATTTAGAAATAGGGGCTGCTGCAACTGGATCAGCAATAGGACTTTCTTCGGTTGAAGCCAACGATTCAGGCTTGTTTGTGGTGGAGTGACGAGGTGATCTAGGAGGTGTTGGTATTTGATCACTTGTAGGTGAGTTATTCTGATGGTTTTGTGTACGCAAAATGTTGTAAGGAATTTGATGTGTTACATTGATGATACGTCCCTTGATATCTGGCAATTGGCCTGATAAAGGCAGATAGTGTGCCACCTTTTCGGCTGTAAGAGAGGAACTAGACAGCATTTGGATTGATAATTAATAAGGAAGAAAAGGAAAAAACAGGAATCCAGGGCAGTATTTATACCTACAAGTTGAAATTTATCATGGGGTTTATTTTGTGTTGGGCAACCCAGACGGTGTTTCAAAGCTACAGGTGACTTTAATTGTGCCGGATGCTTCGGTAAGCAAGCATTTTTTTTGCCTCATACCATGTTTGTGGCATATTGTGCGGGGGAACCGATATCGATCAAAGCATATGATGAGAAATCTGGTCCGTTCTCCCATTTATCACGTTTCATTTTTTTTTCTTTTTTAACGTTGCAGCTATCATTACCTGATCTAGTCTTATCCTTAACTTAATCATATAGCCCTCACCCAATTTTTTACGAGGGGACCCAGCTTTCACCACGCAAACGGAAAAAAAACAGATGAGAAACATGGCAGAAATCTCTCTTGTGATTGCTTGTGCGCACACATTTTGAATATCTGTTTTAATCGGGAAAATCTAAACCTTTTTTTGTTCCTTTACATACGCGTGATCTCTTTATTGTACTTCTGGGTAACCGACCACATCATGAGGGGTTAGTTACCAGAATTAAAATCAGTGGTTGACCTCATCCAATAGGGGATGGATTTAAAACTGTATGTTTTGCAGCATATACGTAAAAAAAAATTTATTCTTTTAATCTAGATATTACTTGCGCAAAGTTTCATAGTTTTGTTCAAACCACTCTACGGATTCCTTAATGGCAACATCGAAAGGAGTGAATTCAAAGTCAGGGATATATTTCATCAACTTGTGGTTACTGGCAGTCTTCTTGTATTGACCATCGGCCTTGGTAGAATCAAACTATTTTGTAAAAAAAAAAAAGTAAGCCTAATGCAATATAACGCGCAGACAATTGTAACTTACGGCATATTCTCCTTGGAAATCCATGGCCTTGACAATACCATCAGCAACATCCTTGATAGAAACTTCGTCTTCCTCACCAACAGACAAGATAATGGGATCAATCTCTTCGTATTCTCTCAAGGTCCAGATGAAGAGCTTGGCTAAATCACGAGAGTAAATGAATTGACGAAGAGGAGTACCAGAACCCCAAACAACGAAAGGAGTGTTGTTCTCTGTGGAAAATGTAAAAATATTAAAAACGCATACACACCCATATATATCATTAAGGCTTACTCTTTGCGAGGTAACACTTGTGAGTCAAACCAGGTAAAACGTGAGAACCTTCGAGTTCATAATTGTCATGGGGCCCAAAGATGTTGGTGGGGATAACAGAGGTAAAGTGACAACCGAATTGTTCGTTGTAGGCACTAAGTCAAAACATGTTTAGTAAGGTTACACACACGGCCAAATCAAAAACTTACTGGTTATAAACATCAATCATACGCTTACCGTAGGCATAACCAAAGTTAGAGTCGTGAGGAGGACCATCATGGACCATAGTTTCGTCAATAGGGTAAGTAGTCTTGTCGGGGAAGATACAAGTAGAAAGACAAGAAACAACCTTCTTGACCTATTTACACATTCGACATTATTAGATGAGGAGAAAACATAAAACTAAGAAAGCTTACATTGAATTCCTTGGATTGCCACAAGATATTCTCGTTCATCATCATGTTTTCACGCAAAAAGTCAAGCTTGAACTTCATGTTCTTGAACAAACCACCTACCATGGCAGCCAAATGAACGACATGAGTAGGCTTATACTTCTCAAAGATGGCTTTGACATCAGCCTCCTTTCTAAAGTGACATCCAATCGCATTAGTCATTCATCTCGAGAGAAAAATACGAATTGACTTTTTTTTTTTATTTTACCTCAAATCACCATCCTTGGAGGATAAGAAGACCCACTTCTCTCCTTCCTTCTTACCATAACGAGGGTTACTTTCATTTTCAATCACCCACTTTACGGCCTCACCAACAAGACCAGAACCACCAGTAACAAGAATAACAGATTCAGACATTTTATTTTTTTGTATTTGTTTGAAAAAAAAGAGAAAGAAAGAAAGAAACAAAAGCCCAAACGCCATTAATAGATGTTGTTCTATTTTTGGAGCGCCTAACTAAAAACGTGAAAAATGATAGACGGTTTGTGCAACAGTTCTTATAAATACAGCAAGAAGCTACAGTAACTATTATTCAGCAGGGTTATTAGTAATCAGGCTGATATAGAGAAGATCAATATATCAAAAGGAAGTAGTAACGGAGCAATACGTTTGCTCAGGGACCCTTTTTTTCTTCATGACATAATGATAGCAGTAGGTCGGACTGGGATCGTATCACTAAGTTTTAACCCGATAGCATATCTGTATGCTATATCTTCATGATAACCACATTATAGCAAGATTATGGCTTATAATTTGCATGCAGGAGCATTTTATTTTCGAGTATCAAAGGGTCAAATGTCAGAAAAAAGCTCAAGCGGCGGAAGTTTAAACCTAATTTAGTGGTGGCTGGCTGGGCCTCACATTGATTGATTATAAAGGTACAAGATATGCACAACGTCAAAATACCTTGTGCAGACATGTTGCATGGTCTAGGAACTTCCTAGTTAAACTTGGCACGCTTTTTTTTTCTAACCATGTATTTAATTCGTTGTATAGATACTTGATAATTTCGGCTGCGTTTTATGATTGTCAAAGCGCGTAACAACGACTTTCTAAGTGTATTATACTCTTCTAGGCTAGTGTATTTACTTTTAATTGAAGTATACACGTATTAACAAAAAGCAAAAAAAAAAAAAAAAAAAAGGCTGTTCTGGCTAATAATATTAAAGGGTAATTGATATGTTTGTGTTACACTGTATAACGGATTCCAAAAAAAGAGTGAATTAATATAAGCTTTTTTTTTATATAAATGAGCACGAGCATTATTGACTATTTGCTAAAAAATAATAATGCACGTAACAAAGAGTGATTACCCCCCTTCGTAAACCACAGTAGTTCGAGAACTAGATGGGGAGGCGGGGAATAATAATTGGGCTGAGGGTTTATTGTTTTGGCACTGGGCAGAATATTTTCTTTGGCTGTGGTTATAGATAACAATTACCCTGGAATTTTGGTGATTAATTTTATCCGTACGCATTGAATAAGGCTCTATGATGTTTATCAAAGGGGCTTTGTAAGAAAGAGAGGGAAAGAGCATTGTTTTTATTTGGCACTCCGTATGTGGCGATGACGTGGGTTAATCTCTGTGTGCGTTTGTAGAAAAAAAAGAAAGACCCGCCTCTTTCCTTACCTTTTCGTGTCCTTTTGTCTGCACTTTTTTTTTTTTTTTCATACTTGTGGTTTAAACAAGAAAAATATCAAGACATCTAGTTGTAAGAAACGGCATAAAAAAGCTTGGATGAATTCCTTGTATAACATACTCATCCTTTTTTTTTTCTTGTGTGGGTTCAATAGTATAAAAAGAGATGGCAGAGCAACTTCCAATTAAATTCCAAGAACATGCGCAAGTAAGTAAAACCCGGAGACAGATGAACAAAGGAGGAAACTTCTTCTTCATTGTCCCATCTGAGCGGGCAACTTTACTGACTTTTTGTCTGTGTAGTTGCAAAACCTTGGCGTCAATGCAGCCAGCATTGGGTTCAACACTTTAACCATGGAGTCGGACAGATTTATTTGTGTTCGTGAAGTAGTTAATACCCAAAACCAAGTAGTTATTATCGACTTGCTTCCCAATGAAGATATCATTCGTCGTCCTATTACCGCCGACTCTGTGATCATGCATCCTAAAGAAAAAATCATGGCTCTCAAAGGTAAATCTTTTATATTCCTTTGTAGTCATTTCTGTATGTTAATTAATCATGCCTATATTTATCAGCCCAAAGACAGCTTCAAGTTTTCAACCTCGATACCAAACAAAAGCTTAAAGCACACATGATGAACGAAGATATTTTATTCTGGAAATGGTTGGACCTTGGCACAATTGGTCTTGTTACAGACCAATGCGTGTATCGTTGGTCTATTTATGATGAATCCCCACCCGTCAAGATTTTCGATAGACATGTCAGTTTAGCCGGTTGTCAAATCATCAACCTCCGTGCCTCTTCTGATGAGAAATGGTATGTACTTGTCGGTATTTCTGCAAAGGATAATCGTGTTGCTGGTTCTATGCAACTCTATTCCAAGGAACGTGGTGTCAGTCAGCCTATTGAAGGTCATGCTGCTGCCTTTGCTGAAATCAGCTTAGAGAATTCAGTCGCCCCCACCAAGCTCTTTACTTTTGCGGTTCGTTCTGCAAACGGAAGTGCAAAGGTAAAATATAACTCAGCCTGTCTCACACCGGGATATTAATTATTATTTTTTCAAAAATAGCTTCAAATTATCGAAGTCGATCATAACGCTGGTAATCCTCCTTATCAAAAGAAGGCCGTCGAGGTCTTCTTCCCTCCCGAGTCTGCTACTGATTTCCCTGTTGCTATGCAAATCAGTCATAAATACGGTGTGATCTTCTTGGTAACCAAGATGGGTTTCATTCATCTTTATGATCTCGAGACTGGTTCTTGTATTTACATGAACAGAATCAGTAACGAAACTATCTTTGTTACTGCCGAATATGCACCTACCTCTGGTATTATTGGTGTCAACAAGAAGGGTCAAGTAAGTTTTTCATTGCCAAGAAATTGAGAGAGAGAGAGAGAGAGAGAGAGAGAAAGAGAGAATGACTAAAAACGATGGCTTATAGGTACTTTCAGTCTCTCTTGATGAAACCAACATCATTCCTTACATCATCAACAATTTACAAAACACCGAATTGGCTCTCAAGTTGGCCTCTCGTGGTGGACTTTCGGGTGCTGATGATTTATACGTTGCTCGTTTCAACCAATTGTTTAGCACTGGTGCATTTGGTGAAGCTGCCAAGGTTGCTGCCAATTCCCCCAGAGTAAGTGTGTTTAACTATATATAAAAAAAGGGGCGAGAGGGAGAATGCTAAAATGAAATTGATAGGGTATCCTTCGTACAGCCGAAACTATTGAAAAGTTCAGACAGATCCCAGTTATTCCAAACCAACTCCCACCTATTTTACAATACTTTGGTACTCTCTTAGAAAAGGGTGTACTTAACAAGTTTGAATCCATTGAGCTTGCTAAACCCATCCTCCAACAAAACCGTAAGCCTCTTTTAGAAAAATGGTTAAAGGAAGACAAGTTACAATGTAGTGAAGAACTCGGTGATTTTGTCAAGAACTATGATACTCTTTTGGCTTTATCCGTCTACTTGCGTGCCGAAGTACCTAACAAGGTAGTTTTATGTATGGCCGAAAACCGCCAATTTGACAAAATCTTGGCCTATGCAAAGACAGTTGGTTATTCTCCTGATTATGCTTCTTTGCTTTATAACATTGCTCGTACCGAACCCGATAAGGCTGCCGAATTCGCTACTTCTCTTGCAAACGATGAAAGTGGTCCCTTGATCGAACCCGAGAAGGTTGTAGATGTCTTCCAATCCCAAAACATGATTCCTCAAGCCACTTCTTTCCTTTTGGATTACTTGAAGGGTAACAGAGAAGAGGATGCTGCTCTTCAAACCCGTGTTCTCGAGATGAATTTGGTACATGCTCCTCAAGTCGCTGATGCCATTATGGGTACCAATATGCTCACTCATTATGACCGTGTTGTCATTGGTAATTTATGTGAGAAGGCCGGTTTATACCAACGTGCTCTTGAACATTATACGGATATTCACGATATTAAGCGTATCATTCCTTATACTCATCAAATGACTGCTGAATGGCTCGTCAACTACTTTGGTAACTTGTCTGTTGAACAAACCTTGGAATGTTTAAAGGAGATGCTCAGTAACAACTTGAGACAAAACTTGCAAATCGTTGTTCAAATCGCCATCAAGTACTCTGAACAACTCCAGCCTCATAACTTGATTGAACTCTTTGAATCCTTCAAGAGTAACGAAGGTCTTTACTATTATCTTGGTTCTATTGTCAACGTCAGTCAAGATCCTTTGGTCCATTACAAGTACATTCAGGCTGCTTGTCGTACCGGTAACGTACGTGAAGCAGAACGTATCTGTCGTGAAAGTACATACTATGATCCCGAAAAAGTCAAGAACTTCTTAAAGGAAGCCAAGTTGAGTGATCAACTTCCTCTTATTATTGTCTGTGATCGTTTCAACTTTGTCCATGATCTTGTGCTCTACCTTTACCATAACAATTTACAAAACTTTATCGAGACCTATGTCCAAAAGGTAAATCCTTCTCGTACTCCCGAAGTCATTGGTGGTCTCTTGGATGTTGGCTGTGATGAAGATACCATCAAGAACTTGCTCTTGTCTGTTCAAGGTGATTTACCCGTCGATAAACTCTGTGAAGAGGTTGAGAAAAGAAACAGATTGAAATTGCTTTTACCTTGGTTAAACATGCGTGTTACTGCTGGTAGTACCGATCCTGAAGTCTATAACGCCTTGGCCAAGATTTACATCGATACCAACAATAACCCTGAACCTTTCCTCAAGGAAAACGACTACTATAACCCACGTATCATTGGTAAATACTGTGAGAAGAGAGATCCTTACTTGGCCTACATCTGTTACGAGAAGGGACAATGTGATTATGAGTTGATTCATATCACTACCGAAAACAGCATGTTCAAGCATCAAGCCCGTTACCTTGTACACCGTCGTGATCAAGCTCTTTGGGCTACTGTGCTTGTTGAAAACAACGAACATCGTCGTGAATTAATTGATCAAATTGTTGCTACTGCACTTCCTGAATGTACTGACCCTGATGATGTCTCCAGTACCGTCAAGGCCTTCATGTCTGCTAATTTGCCCAATGAATTGATTGAACTCTTGGAAAAGATTGTGTTGGAAAACAGTGCTTTCAATGATAACAAGACCCTCCAAAACTTGTTGATCTTTACTGCCGTCAAGGCCGATCCCTCTCGTGTCATGGATTACATCAACCGTCTTGATAACTTTGATGCTTCCGATGTCGCTGAAGTCTGTATCGGTGAAAACTTATTTGAAGAAGCCTTTACCATCTACAAGAAACACAATGTTGATGCCAATGCTGTTGATGTCTTGATTGAAAAGATCAACGATCTCGATCGTGCTTATGAGTTTGCTGAACGTTCAGATAAGCCTGAGGTCTGGAGCAAGCTTGCCAAGGCCCAATTATCTCAAATGCGTGTCAAGGAAGCCATCGATTCCTACATTCGTGCTGGAGATATGTCCAACTACATGGAAGTCTGTAGTAACGCCACCATGGATAACAAATTTGAAGACCTTGTTCGTTACTTACAAATGGCTCGTAAGCAATCTCGTGAACCTTACATCGAAACCGAGTTATTGTATGGCTTTGCCAAAACCGATCGTTTAGCTGATTTAGAAGATTTCTTGGCCAGTCCTAACATTGCCTCTATCCAAGAAGTTGGTGACCGTTGTTTCCGTGGTGGTTTGTACGAAGCCGCCAAGATCCTTTATAGCAGTATCTCCAACCATGCTAGTTTGGCTCAAACTTTGGTTCACTTGAAGGATTACCAAGGAGCTGTTGACTGTGCTCGTAAGGCCAACTCTACCAAGGTCTGGAAGGAAGTCAATGCCGAGTGTATCAAGCAACGTGAATTCCGTTTGGCTCAAATCTGTGGTCTTCATATTGTTGTCCATGCTGAAGATTTAGATGAGCTTGTCAAGACCTACGAAAAGAACGGTTTCTTTGAGGAGATCATCAAGCTTTTGGAAGCTGGTTTAGGTTTGGAAAGAGCCCACATGGGTATGTTCACTGAACTCGCTATTCTTTACAGCAAGTACGCTCCTGATCAAATGATGGACCATCTCAAGCTCTATGTCTCTCGTATCAACATGCCCAAGGTCATTCGTGCTTGTGCTGATGTTCATTTATGGCGTGAACTTGTGTTCCTCTATGTCAACTATGATGAATATGATAATGCTGTTACTGCCATGATGGATCACTCTGTTGATTCTTGGGAACACAGTGCTTTCAAGGAAATCATTGTCAAGGTGTCCAATATTGAATTATACTACAAGGCCCTTAAGTTCTACCTTGCTGAACAACCTTTATTATTGAACGATTTACTTTCTGTTCTTGTTCCCCGTATCAAGCATACACGAGTTGTTCAAATCTTTGAAAAATCTGATAACATTCCTTTGATTAAGCAATACTTGATCTCTGTTCAAGATACAAACAACAAGGATGTAAACACTGCGTTGAACGAACTTAATATTGAAGAAGAGGACTTTGAGGCATTACGTGACTCTATTGACCGTCATGATAATATCGATCCCGTCGATCTTGCCAAGCGTTTAGAGAAGCACGATTTACTTGAATTCCGTCGTATCGCAGCACATCTTTATAAGAGAAACAGAAGATGGAGACAATCCATTGCCCTTTCAAAGGAAGATCGTTTGTTTAAGGATGCTATGGAAACAGCCGCCGAGTCTAAGGACCGTGAAGTTGCTGAAGAGCTCCTGCAATACTTTATCGAGGTTGGTAAGCGTGAATGCTTTGCTGCTATGCTCTACACATGTTATGATTTAATGAGACCCGATATTGTTATGGAGTTATCATGGAGACATGGTTTGAACGACTTTGCTATGCCCTATATGATCAACACAATGAAGGAGCAATTCACAAAGGTCTCTGTTCTCGAAAGTGAAATGAACTCTCTCAAGGAAAAGGTTGCTAAGCAAGAAACCAACAATGAAAATGGTTAGTTTATAAAAATACAACAAGAAAAATAGTTCATTAATCTCTCTTTTATTCAGCTCCAGCAGTTTCTATGGGTGGTATGGGTAACCCTCTCATGTTGACAGCACCTGGTAGTGGTATGATGTCCCAAAACTCACCAATGATGACTGGCGCATCTTATTCACCAAACCAATTTGGTGGCTTCTAAGTTTTATGATACGGAAAAAAAAAAAAAAATTTATCACCATTTCTATATTATTAAATAATTTTCATTCAAAAAAGACTAAAAAAAAACATTTTGAGTTTCCTTTTTCCCTCTTTTTTAACTTTTTTTTTTTTTTTTATAAATGATTGCTAGAAGCAGTTTAAGAACCCTTTGCAGCCGAACCAAAGTCAGTCAATTATCCAAACGGTTCTATTCACATAATGATGATACCATCAAGAATGAGAAACAAGTGAAAACTGAGAAAAAGACTCGTGCACCCAATATACCTTCCTTTATGCCAGTTGTGAATATTCCAGTTGCGGAATTAGCACAAAATGCCTTTTACTCATTGCATCGACCTTTACTTGGCCTTTCCATACCGCAACCATTCTTAGTAGGGAATCTGATAGGACAAATAAAAGAAGAGAATGAGAATTATTGTAAGTAAACAAAAAAATAAAAAAGGGGGGATAAACTAATTCGAAAATTTGTGTAGCGGAAGAAGCCATTTTGCAATATATGATGACTCTCAAGCCATTTCAGCCTCCTACACTAGAGACGCCTGCAAAGCAAACCACATCCACATTGACGGTAGAAGTGGATCCATCCTATTTTATGAACCATAATAACAACCATGATGAAATCGCGGATTATCTCACCGCTATGCAAGACAAATTAGACTTTCTTTATGATGAAAAATCAAAAAGGAAATGCATGTCACCATCCACAAAGAAAAAGACGACGAAACGATTAAGAAAGCGCAAAGGTTTTTTTGAGAAAAACTAGCCGTATGTCGCCCGTTTGTAATATATAATTCCTTGTAATTCTGAAAAATAAATAATAAAAAAAACAATAAAAAAAAACGTATGATTTTTGACATTTCCGGCCTGGTGATTGCATGACCCCAACAAATGACTCTTTTGCGTTTAAATTTTATTATTTTTGTCTAATTTTTTGTAGATTCATCAGCAGCTTTGGCTGCACTTGCGCCGTCTTCTTCTTTGGCGGCAGAAATTCCATCATCTTCTTTGACGACGCGGTCAGCGTCTTTAGCGTCTTTTACAGCGGAGATACCTTCCTCTTTCTTGGTAGCATTTTTCTTCCCGCTCTTCTTTTTTGTAGTAGTAGTGACTTCCTTCTTTTCTTCTGTGTCTTCCTTGGGTTCATCTTCGTTTGTCTCTTCAGTGCCTTCCTTTGCAGTATCCTTGGCTTTCTTAGACTTTCTCTTTCTTGTCTTCTTCTTGGGGGCAGGAGGGGGAGTCACATCCTCCTCGGAGTCTTTAGAAGGACTCACTTTTCTGTCTGAAGAAGTTTTTTCAAATGTAGCAGCAGAGACATGAATAGGACGACCTTGGACCTCGATATTTACAAACTCTGTCAAAACCTTGTTCATTTCATCCACGGTTTTTAACTCTACAAAACCATAACCCTTGGAACGGCCACTGATAAAAAAAAAATGTGTCAGATTTTTTTTTTTTAAAGCAAGGGTCCAAATGTATTTTTTTTTTTTTTGCTTACCTTCTTTGTATAGCAACAAGTGCAGATTTGACTTGGTAGTCTTTGAATAAATCAGATAGGTCCATCATGGTAAGGTCAAGTGGAAGATTTGCAACAAAGACAGATGTTTTAGGCTTTTCGTCACTAGCAGCAGATATGATTTCAGACTAAGTAGCACAAGTTAGTACAATAGTTCATGCAAAAAAAAAAAAAAAAAAAATTAATACTTACAGATTTACGCGACTTCTTGTTCTTTCTCTTCTTTTTCTTTTCAGGTTGGTGAGGTTCTTGCTGTTTAGCAAGTTGTACGCTAATTTCACGTCCATCCAATTCCTTTTTATCAAGATCCTTGACAGCCTTTTCAGCTTCTTCCAATGTATTAAATGCAACAAACCCAAATCCTTTAGGTCTTGAACCCTTTTTAATGATCACTGTTTTCACGCTATGAAATTCCCTTCATTAAACACAAGTCAAAAGTAACTCAGTAATAATAACTTACACCTCACCAGCGCTGCTAAAGAAATCTTTAATAGATTCTTCAGTAGATGTGAAACTCAAGTTTCCAATAAACACCTAATTCTCACTTGGTGAATATCTGTTATTTTATTTTTTTAATAATTCTTACTTTGTGCGTGCCGTCTATGCTGGCATGTTCTGTTTGTTCAGTAGACTTTTGCTCGGTAGGCTTTTCTTCAGCAGGCTTTTGTTCAGTAAGTGTAGACATGCTGTTAAACGTTAGTCAATTAAAAGAAAGGGGTTTTTTTTTTTCTTTAGACGTACATAAAAATATTTGATAAAAGAAAAAAAGGCTATGTCCCATACTTTTTTTTTAGCTTTTTTAAAGAATTCATGCTCTTGATGACGAGACGCCTGGAACCTTGATACGTCATTTTAATGTCTGAATGTTTAGATCACCGCGATCTACGATTTAAATTGCATATACTTTTTGGGATATCACTAGAAGGTGCTAGACTACTAAACATTGATCAGTATCACATCCTCGCCTTCATTTGCAATAGCAAAAAACTAAAGCACATGCCATTCTAGTTGGGCGATATGGATTTTTTGGCCTAAATGTATGGGTTACCTTGAGGATCTGAACGGTATACCTGGGCACCAAGACTACTAGATACAGATAGTGAGTCCACTTTTATCATTGTTTCAGTTTAATTAGGTCTAACACACAAACCGTTATTCTGTTTAGACGGCTAAGCTAATCCAGGAACAGTTTTAGACTTCTACGCATAATAACTGATTATAGCATAGCGCTGAAGACATGCTTTTATTGTCGGGCTTATTAATTTCACCAGGAATCATCTTCGTATTAAAGACCCAGCTTCTTAAAAGTCTAACAGATATTTATGAACACTTGTCATCAAAGCGCAAAAAAAACATTGCTTGTCTCAATTATATAGCGCTACTGTTACAATGGTAAGACACCCTTTCTCTAATAGAATCACAAATAAAAGCAGAATAAAGGACTTAATAGCAGTTAATTTGTCTACCACCATTAAAATGTCACCTTAACAAGAATTCTGTCAAATACTCTGGGTTTATTAATACAGTAACCAGTTAACAAGTAGATAAAACAGAAACCCCTCACCACCAAATTGAAGCCATTCTTGCTATAAGTGCACGGTTTTTAAAATTGAGGATTGTTGCATTGCTTTAAACATCTCGCAAAAGTGGTCTTTCCTTACTTGTAAAAGTAATGTTAAGTTTAATGGCAGTTAGTTCACTGTGGACAATTGGCCATCGCTTGGGTGACAAGACATTGGATAAACTGGCGTTTGTCTTATCGTAGGTTTGCTCGTACCACTTCTTTTTTAAAAAATACTGCTGCCTGGACCGTGCCTGTAGCTTGGTCTCCGCCAGACAGCGTTGTACTACATACTTACTGTTAGCAGCAGGTAAAGAAATTGTGTTCTTTAAACCCTTTTTTTTTCGCGAATTTGTATTTAATAGATGAGTTTTCTTTTCGACTGCTCAAAACCTCTTTGGGTACTTCACACAATTTCAGGCTTAAAAGGAGATCAATGTGCATTTTTTTTTTTTGGAGAGCTCACCACGTCAGCACCACCTCGATCGAGTCGACACTTCAACAACTAGAGAAGCCATCGATACGTAAAAGCAAGCGCCACAAGCAAAGTTACACGAAAACGACATTGTTTTAGTTCTTATGGACCATGTCTACTTTATTACAGTAATTCATGACAGGGTTATGCTCGATTTACTTATTTCACCATAGAATAAGCAGAGTTATAAAGAGAAAAAAACGCCACGATAGGGAAAAAAAAATAACAAGTTCAGTTATGTTTTGAATATTGTATATTTGAAACTGTCAATGCACAAGGGTTTTGCAAGTAGGCGGTGATAGTGATTTTGTGAGTAGATCGCAGAATTGACGGTTATGTAACAAGATCAAGTTGAAACGCCACACCCCGCGTCCGGCTGAGCTTGTACCAACACAGTAATCTACAGATAACATGTGTTCAGACCAAGATGGAGACACATATGTGTTCATTGGTTTGGAAGTGTGATTATAAATTGAGTGAGACGCATATATGTAATCAATAGTGGATTGTGTAGTCGCATCACCTTAAAAAGTTGGTAAAGGATGTTCGAAAGGTATAGTCAAACAATCTTGAAATGAAACATTCAAAAATGTAAGCCAATATTAAGTTATATATCGCATTTGAGATGGTCTGAAGTAAGAATAGTTAAAGTCATCCATAATAAACATTCTGTCTGTAATGTTAGTATGAGCTAATAAAGGAATTTGTGATGTCGTTTCGTAGAAATGATGTTTCTCTATCCAATTAGTAGCAGGTGCATACATGTTAAGGATGTAAAGAGGTTGGAAGTATTGTTGTATGTGGGTGGTCTGCACTGATATCAGTCTACCGTCAAGATAGGGTACTTCTAACGGGTCGAACTTGATTTCAGAGTTGTATGACATGATACCATATTGGGTGGTCCATACCGCTGAGGTGGTGATAAATTGTTATTCTGATGAAGCAATAATGGGTGGGTTTGAGGTGAGGGTCTCTTAAAGAGAAATAAGATTATGTGATCGATCACGTAGGAAACGAATCATTTCCCACCGGATATGAGGTTTTGCAACTTTGGCAAGGTCATTGCAATTGAGGGATGCGATACGAAGATTAATTGTTGCTGCAATATTCATTACATCTATGTTATTATTATCAGTATTGTACATATTATTTTGTAAATTCATATTATTCATGAGGTGGGTGGCTGTAGAGACAGAATTGAGAAACTTGCTGTCTAGGAAGACTGGACGCCTGGAAAGTACCGTCTTTGTTTTTGCGAAGTGAGACTTTCAGGAACTTACGAGGATTACTGGTGTTATATTGACGACCAGTAAGGTTATCGGATTCTATGTCCGGTGTAGGAGGTTGGGAGAGCAGTGGGTGATTTGTCACCAATCTAATATATCGGTGTGGATTTATGACACCAAGATGATCAGCAAAGTCAGTAGAGGAGAAAGTTATACCCAAACGAGCCGTAGCGGTTTGGATGGTCTCTTCTAAGGTCTGGTTTGCAAAGATGTTATCAGTATCAGTATTAGCTTCGTCTATAACTATGTCTTCAGACTCAATTTTGATAATTATATCATCAGAAGTTGGTGTTAAGGTAGTTCATTAGTTACTGGTATAGTAGTGGAGGGACGTTCTGTTTGTAATTCCGGCACGGCAGGTGTATCCTCCTTAGATACTTTACAGGTTTTGATTTGAGGGAAAACACTCTTTGAATGTTGGGTGCTTTGCATTATCAACAAGTAGGTATCATAGGTGATTGTGTTTTGATACGTTTGATTGTGGATTTTTTGGGTCAGTTACGAACAATATGGATCCCACTAAAATCGTGGCAGTACGAGCAGTAAGGAGGCATATTATGTCAAGCGGCACAAAGTCCTCGTTGGTCAGAGTTACACCATGATATGATGTGGAGAAGAGATACATAAGGATCCTTCTTTTGAGCTTCCTCCAATTGTGCTATATCCAGGACCGCGTAATCTTGTCCAATATCTGTGTTATGTGCCTTTTCACGTGTGATACCAACGTCTAAAACTGCACCAAATAGTTTCAAACTACTGCGTAGGCCGAATAAGATTTCTTCAGAAAAACAAGAAAGGTGGGTGAGGGAGAGACACACAATGTTATCCCCTTGTGCCAAGGCTTCAGTAGGTAGGTAGGATACACATTTTCTCAGTAGGGAACAGTGTGTCTCTCTCTCCAAAGCCTCCGCTTTCTTAAAGGCATCTAAAAATTGAATTCAATAATCTTACGATTACCTTCGAGGTGAAAAATGACACACCATTAAGAGGGGAACTGGGTAGCAATAAAACCAAAGAATTTAGATTGAGATTCTTTTCGGGACGTGACATCGAACATTACGCTGCCAGGAGAGCGTCCCTCTCGAAATATGAGAGATTTGATACGAGTGATTCCATCAGGGCAGTCGCTGGTGATCTAATCGTTGTAGGTTAGTGAACTATGTGTGACCATAATACGTTTTTGCGTAAAACTACAGTCCGAATTTGTATTCTGATTTTTATCGGGAAAGAGCCATGAAGTTCAAGTTTATTCATTTTAGGTGACTAAATTTTCAAAAAGTTGATCAATTGGGACTGGAAGCACTGTACAAATATGATACCCTTCAAAGAAAGACAATAAAGTCTTGTTGATTTTATTAGATATAATGTTACAAAGATTGGCTTATAGGAATTAATAACCGGCTACTTTTTTAGGAGTATAAGGTTCTTCGAGATACTTGACCTCTTCTTCACTAAGTACAATATTAATGGAACCCAACAAATCACTCAAGTGCTCTGTTTTACTGACACCGATGATAGGAGAAGCCACATACTTCTTAGCGTGAAGCCAAGCAAGAGCAATCTGGGCGCACGTCTTGTTATGCTTCTTGGCCACTTCTTCGACCCTGTCAAGAATAGTGTTGTTACTTTCAGCCTGATCGCCAGAAAAGACTGCAGCTTCCATGTGGAATCCACTACCGGTACGGGTGGTAGTTCTGTTCTTACCAGAAAGAGCTCCCATAGCCAAGGGAGACCAAGGAATACCAGCAATTCCTGCATCAAGACAGTAAGGGATCATTTCGCGTTCTTCTTCACGGTAGACAAGGTTGTAAAGGTTTTGCATAGATACAAACTTGGTCCATCCGTTGCGTTCAGCAACTGCATTCAACTTTTGGAACTGCCATCCGGGCATGGAACTGGCACCAATGTATCTGACCTTGCCAGATCGAACGACATCATTCAATGCCTCCATAATCTCTTCGGCTGAAGTACCCTAATTTTGCAAAAAAAAAAAAAAAAAAAAAAAAAAAAAAAAAAAAAAAAAAAAAAAAAAAGAGAAAAAAAATTAATTAATTACAACGGATTTAGAACTATTACTGTAGCTACTTACATCATCTAAACGATGGATTTGATAAAGATCAATATAGTCTACATCAAGTCTCTTCAAGGAATCATTGACACCATCCAAGATATGTTTACGGGAAAGACCAATGCGGTTAACCAATGCAGGGTCTTCATTCATACCAGCTCTACTGAAACGCTTTACATCGTCAAAAACAGGACCGCAAACTTTGGTAGCAATGACAATACGACCTCTGGGAGCCCCGATTTCTTTCAAGGCTTTACCAAGAATGGTTTCACTTTGACCATTGGAATAAGTATCAGCGGTATCGAAAAAATTGATACCTGCTTCATAAGCAGCTTTGATAATTTTGATGGATTCTTCTTCTTCTTTGACCCAAGCACTCCAAGATGAGTTTCCAAAAGACATACAACCCAAACAGAGTTTAGATACCTATAGTTGCATTAGATTTTGGTTTTTTACTTTTATATTTTCAAAAGTTTACCTTCAAACCAGTGTTTCCGAAGCGAACATATTGCATTTTAGGGGTTTCAGTTGACATTTTTAAAATGAATTGAAAGATAATTGAAAATGTAGATCAATGATATGATCTGGTTTTATGCTTATATGAAGTTTCCATTTAGGGAAATGGATGCGTAAGCTCTGTCGCTCTGGTCTAAACTTTTTTCTAAAAGTTAAAAAAAGCTTACGCGTAAGCTTTTTTTCCAAAAGTTGAAAAACGCTTACGCGTTAACTTTGTCGTTCTTGTTTTATGCTTATATGAAGTTTCCATTTAGGGAAATGGATGCGTAAGCTCTGTCGCTCTGGTCTAAACTTTTTTCTAAAAGTTAAAAAAAGCTTACGCGTAAGCTTTTTTTCCAAAAGTTGAAAAACGCTTACGCGTAAGCTTTGTCGTTCTTGTTTTATGCTTATATGAAGTTTCCGTTTAGGGAAACGGGTGCGTAAGCTTTGTCGCCCTGGTCTAAACTTTTCTCCAAAAATTAAAAATCTTTGTCACTCTGGTCTAAATTTTTTTCCAAAAATTAAAAAAGCTTACGCACCCATTTCCCTAAACGGAAACTTCATATACATAAAATAAGAGCGACAAAGCTTACACATAAGCTTTTCTTAACTTTTAGAAAAAAGTTTAGACCAGAACGACAGAGCTTACGCATCCATTTCCCTAAATGGAAACTTTATATAAGCATAAAACAAGAACGACAAAGCTTACGCGTAAGCGTTTTTCAACTTTTGGAAAAAAAGCTTACGCGTAAGCTTTTTTTAACTTTTAGAAAAAAGTTTAGACCAGAGCGACAGAGCTTACGCATCCATTTCCCTAAATGGAAACTTCATATAAGCATAAAACAAGAACGACAAAGTTAACGCGTAAGCGTTTTTCAACTTTTGGAAAAAAAGCTTACGCGTAAGCTTTTTTTAACTTTTAGAAAAAAGTTTAGACCAGAGCGACAGAGCTTACGCATCCATTTCCCTAAATGGAAACTTCATATAAGCATAAAACCAGATCATATCATTGATCTACATTTTCAATTATCTTTCAATTCATTTTAAAAATGTCAACTGAAACCCCTAAAATGCAATATGTTCGCTTCGGAAACATTGGTTTGAAGGTAAACTTTTGAAAATATAAAAGTAAAAAACCAAAATCTAATGCAACTATAGGTATCTAAACTCTGTTTGGGTTGTATGTCTTTTGGAAACTCATCTTGGAGTGCTTGGGTCAAAGAAGAAGAAGAATCCATCAAAATTATCAAAGCTGCTTATGAAGCAGGTATCAATTTTTTCGATACCGCTGATACTTATTCCAATGGTCAAAGTGAAACCATTCTTGGTAAAGCCTTGAAAGAAATCGGGGCTCCCAGAGGTCGTATTGTCATTGCTACCAAAGTTTGCGGTCCTGTTTTTGACGATGTAAAGCGTTTCAGTAGAGCTGGTATGAATGAAGACCCTGCATTGGTTAACCGCATTGGTCTTTCCCGTAAACATATCTTGGATGGTGTCAATGATTCCTTGAAGAGACTTGATGTAGACTATATTGATCTTTATCAAATCCATCGTTTAGATGATGTAAGTAGCTACAGTAATAGTTCTAAATCCGTTGTAATTAATTAATTTTTTTTCTCTTTTTTTTTTTTTTTTTTTTTTTTTTTTTTTTTTTTTTTTTTTTTTTTTTTTTGCAAAATTAGGGTACTTCAGCCGAAGAGATTATGGAGGCATTGAATGATGTCGTTCGATCTGGCAAGGTCAGATACATTGGTGCCAGTTCCATGCCCGGATGGCAGTTCCAAAAGTTGAATGCAGTTGCTGAACGCAACGGATGGACCAAGTTTGTATCTATGCAAAACCTTTACAACCTTGTCTACCGTGAAGAAGAACGCGAAATGATCCCTTACTGTCTTGATGCAGGAATTGCTGGTATTCCTTGGTCTCCCTTGGCTATGGGAGCTCTTTCTGGTAAGAACAGAACTACCACCCGTACCGGTAGTGGATTCCACATGGAAGCTGCAGTCTTTTCTGGCGATCAGGCTGAAAGTAACAACACTATTCTTGACAGGGTCGAAGAAGTGGCCAAGAAGCATAACAAGACGTGCGCCCAGATTGCTCTTGCTTGGCTTCACGCTAAGAAGTATGTGGCTTCTCCTATCATCGGTGTCAGTAAAACAGAGCACTTGAGTGATTTGTTGGGTTCCATTAATATTGTACTTAGTGAAGAAGAGGTCAAGTATCTCGAAGAACCTTATACTCCTAAAAAAGTAGCCGGTTATTAATTCCTATAAGCCAATCTTTGTAACATTATATCTAATAAAATCAACAAGACTTTATTGTCTTTCTTTGAAGGGTATCATATTTGTACAGTGCTTCCAGTCCCAATTGATCAACTTTTTGAAAATTTAGTCACCTAAAATGAATAAACTTGAACTTCATGGCTCTTTCCCGATAAAAATCAGAATACAAATTCGGACTGTAGTTTTACGCAAAAACGTATTATGGTCACACATAGTTCACTAACCTACAACGATTAGATCACCAGCGACTGCCCTGATGGAATCACTCGTATCAAATCTCTCATATTTCGAGAGGGACGCTCTCCTGGCAGCGTAATGTTCGATGTCACGTCCCGAAAAGAATCTCAATCTAAATTCTTTGGTTTTATTGCTACCCAGTTCCCCTCTTAATGGTGTGTCATTTTTCACCTCGAAGGTAATCGTAAGATTATTGAATTCAATTTTTAGATGCCTTTAAGAAAGCGGAGGCTTTGGAGAGAGAGACACACTGTTCCCTACTGAGAAAATGTGTATCCTACCTACCTACTGAAGCCTTGGCACAAAAGGCGTTTTTATTCTTCCAAAGGTCTGGTACCTTAAACTTTACTAGTCTCGCGTACTTTTATGCATTCATATTTAATTATCTTACACAAAATATTTGATTCACCTTAGGGCTAACATGTACTGAATCATGTTCAGGTTGTTATCCCTGTAACTAAAAGTATGTATACTTTAAGCTTAGAATAAGACACAAACAGCATAAGCTTACTTCCGTCTAAAGGATTCGACTTGGCTCGGGTGTCTACAACCTAAAGTAATTCCATAAGCTTTAAAAATACTGGTACAGGAGCCTTGAATGAAAGTAGAAGGAAATATGCAATGTGTTGCATTTATATATTTACCGGGAAGAGAAAGTCGAAAATTAATGTCTGATCATCAAAAAAACTTCGTAAGCATCCCTTTTTTTAATTTCCGCGTTGAAATAATGCGTTCGCGTTAAAAATTATATTCCCCCTCTTTTATAAAAATCATAACTAAACAAAGTAGCCATGCCTACATGGAAAGGGAAGGAAAAAGAAGTAGTAAAACCTGTTTTTACAAATAAATCTTCAAAAAAAAGCACGCCTTGGCTGTCTCGCAGGACACTTTAAACTACCCGCTGATTTGGTAAAGAAGTTAAAAATTCCTGAATTCATTTCAGAACTGGAAGCACGGTCTTGAAAATGTGAAGAAGAAACATGATAATTATTATGGTTTTTGAAAAACAGAACGACACTTACCTGTCTTTCGTTAAATGAACTCCACTCGTTAGGATTGACTTCATTTAGTGTCGTCCCATTAATCTAGAATTAGGTGTGAGAAAAAGGCAAAAGATTCAGACTATGTCTGGTTGGTCTCTAATAATTTTACTAAAGAAAAGAAAATTGCTTGACGGTGTTGAACAAATGACAATCAACATTTTAATGAGACTATTTTAACACACTTGATAAATGATACACTCAAACATATCAAAAGTGGCCATGATAACTTGAAAAGTTTCAAATTATTGCAATTCTTCCTTCAAGGCAATCAAAGAGGTTCATTATTCGAAACAAAATGACTTTAATCAAATATTCAATCCAGTCATCCTCTACATGGAAGGTTGTTGAATGTCTATCTGCATCTGTTCCATTATGTTTTTCAGATATTATTCAATATATCAAATTGTTTGAACTTTTCGCTTTCTTATTCGTAAGTACAATCAATAGTTTATTTGATGCAAATACTTATTGGTAATTTATTAGGATGATATGAGCAAACGAAAAGAAGTATTTAAACAATTGGAGCGTGAACGTTTGATAAAAGTGATACCGTAGCGCATTGCCTTTTTTAAATTTATTTGAAAATTTTTAAATGATATGTACTGCTTTGAACATTTGAAGTGGTTTCGCTAATTTATGCAGTAGAGGCACTAAATCATATAAAGACCTTTCTATATCTGAATTTCATCAGAATGGTGATGAGCTATTTGAAAAAATGTATAAATATCGACCAAGAATAGCTTATTTTGGTGGGAGAGTTCATTTTGATGTTTTAACTACTTTTAACAAGGTAAAACTTCATTCATTATTATCCGGCAGAGGAGCCTCTTTTAGCATACGATGGCAGCTCTGATAAAATGGTTTTTGATGATTTAGTCATTCAGTATGGTGAGGTTCAGATGCTCGTTGATATAGATACGGTTCGTGTTCCTGAGCTTCAATCGACTGAGATAGAGGAAGAAATGAAGAACCCGGGGTTGAAACATTTCAAAAAGCTACTATTATAAAAGATAAAAAATATGGCCTGGATCAAATAGGACGCTTTCTTCGAATAGTTCAAGGGGAAGGGCTAACCGTGCCGAAAGCAGCAAAATTATGCGGTATACCTTGCAGTAGTGCTTACAAGCTACTGAGCGAGTTTAACGCCAGTAATTAACTTGTAGCCGCCCATTGGAAGAGTAAAACCGTCGATTGGCGTTGCGGTCACTGTATCACTAATACGAAAGGATGTAGTGTATGGTGTGTGATTACTACTGCGACATACCACATGGTGTGTTTACGAACTTGCTTGGACCCACTATTCCGATATCGTTTGCGGAACAAGCCGTGATAGAATCCAGGAGATTTCCTCCCCAGGTGGGTAAAGGGTCGATTGGTGTTGCCTTGGTTTCGTACAACGGTAAAGTGAGTATTGGTGCGATTACAGATGTGACGATACCTTGCACAAGTATGTCGAAAAGAGTTTTGAGTGTACACTGCAAGAAGCTATCTCAATCGGATGCACCTTTAAAATAACACCAGTCATCCAGTGCCATGCCATGTACCGAGACTAATCCATCATGTGAAGAAACATGACAGCTTGGGAGGCGAATTCGTACCACTTTATATATAAAAAGGGGGGAAAAGCGAAAATATGAATGGGGCTTCTTTCAACATCTGGGGTGCGGAGTTTTGCTAAACTTTTTATCCGTATATGGATTGTGGCTTTCGTGTGGGGTTCCTCTTGTATAAATCTTCATTTTTCCTTCTTTTTTTTTCTCTTTTTATTTAAACTAAGCACCAAAAAAATGTTGAGCGATATGCATTTGCCCTTGTTGATCCAAACGACCTTGTCTGAATCAGAATACAAGGCAGTTCCTTGGAACAATCTTGACCAGCTGTCCTGTCTGTGGGGAGGTATAGTTGTATACACACACGCCTGTAAATAAACAGCATATTAATATCTCCTTAGTGTTTACCAAATGCAAAAAGAATATCCGAGACGGCTTCCGATTAGAAAACCTATCATGGCGATTATGGTACCGCCAAAGCGTGCTACAAAAGAAAGTAGAACCCAAGACGAGTGAGGACATCGACTTCAGTAGCAGAGAAAAGGGATTGCAACGCACCAAGTCCTTGCCGGACCTTTCTCAATGGTCACATCAAAAGAACTTTAGAAACACGACCAGTCAAAAGTTTTACATGGTTGAACAGGAAGATGATGAGTCTGAAGAAGAGGAGCTATCATCAGAAGAAGAGGAAGAGCCATTAGAGTCGCTGACATTTACAAAAAACACAGACAATGCATTATCAAAACCAACTAAATCGCTCTTATCCGATATGCTCGTTGAAAATAATTCCGGTCTTCGCCGATGTCAGTCTCGCTATAGCCGACTGGACCAATTCTTTTTACAAGCCAACACGGCATACCCTACTACTGTAGAAGAGACAAGGATATTGTCTTGAAACTTACAGATCTTTAATTACCCTGACGCTCTTGGTTGTGACAAGACTATTATACATTCACACTTGACGCGTAGGGGAAGATGATACCAGAGACTATTATTACTCCCAACAAGAGCTTTATTCCTGTAGACTCAAAATTAATAAAACAGAGATATAGTTTATTATTTATTATAATTCACCAGTCAGACATTGGCACAATATGACAGTTGGTTGTATTTTTAAGCAGGACATCGGTTTTAACCTGAGCAGCCCAGGCAGCGGTTTTAAGAAAATTATCATCTTCGTGTCCTACCAAATAATCCATCCTTGATAATATGATCCAATCGATAAAAGTACGAGCATAATCTCTTTTCAATCTGTTTTCATCCGTGTCAAATATACTATGGTCTAAACTATTTTCAGGTTCTTCATTCAAGCCCGCAAATCCGAACCCTTCCGCCACGGCATGGACGGCAATATGATGTGCCTTCATCCTATTCCGTGTCTCCTTTAGTAAACCACGATCTGATGCAGAGATGAAGACGTGACACTTCTTATCTTCTTTGCACAACTGCTGTACCACATGGTTAACCAAACATTGACTGTTGGATGTCACACGAAGCCCGATACGTAACCACCCTTTCGCTGCAAATTCAGGTGTAACTCTATACGCTTCTGGATCCCAGGGTGATACGTGCTCACTGTACTCTAATTTACCTCCCATCATGTCTCGATACGGCTCTAATTGCTGTGAAAACCATTCACTGGGTCTCGAGAACAGTAATCGACTGGTTAGCCAGAACCAATCTGATTTCTGTGGTAAATGATTTAATCGGTATTGATCTCGGGTCGCCTTCATCGAAGGGTTTTCGCGTAGGCTCATCCAACCAGTAGATGACCAATTCTCTGTGCTGACGATCTTGATACCACTATCTCTATAATCCTGTAAAAAGCGCTTGTGTAAAAGGTCGTCGTCGCTCATGGGTTCGATATGGTATGCGATTTCGTGGGCCTGTGTTCGTTCCTTGTAATAGTTGGCTTGGTCCGAGTTCATGCTCATGTAGTCGGGTAATGACGAGAAAAACCATTCAAATTTCACAGGCCAGTCCATGTCGTATGCAAATGCTGATCCAGGTTGTAACATGGAGAAAAAATAGGCATTGGTCATGTCCAAAAGTCGTTCATCTAGATTTTTTGCCATGCCTTGTTGATGATGAAAACTATAGAGCACGAGTAATGGCGGTGTGGAAAAGTGAGGTGTCTTGTTGGCGACATAGCCTAGTCTAATGTGAGTTAATGCTGAATTTAACACTTGTTGATGAGCTGTGGAAAGTCTGTTGTAGGATATCTGCTCCGCTGGCTGCAATTGAAGTGTGTGTTTGGGTGTCCACGTTGAGTGCATCATGAATAAAAAGACAAGAATTGTCAAGATTAATCCCACCCAGCTCTTCAGCTTCATATGTCGTGAGATAGCCATCTTTTTCGGTTTTTTAGGGATATAGAAAAAGGAGGGAAGAGCACCCAAACAAGAGAGAATAATTATATTCTCTTGTGTCACATGTCAAGTCACACTTAAAAATTAAACAAATCAATAGACTTGATTCACAAGCTGATTTACTATTTTTATTGTTTGTTTGTTTTTAAGCAAGCTCGAATTATACTGTACAGTCTGTGGGGGTGTGTATATGTTAGTCCTGTGTAAAAAAAAAGAAGTCTTGGCTTCTATACAAAACTCATTCTTGAGAATCTACTGTCTAAACAAGAAGGGTTCTGATCTTGAAGCGGGGACGGGAGTTTACAAAAAAAAAAACGTTACGTAAACGCCAGGAGATGTTACACTAAAGTAGAGAGTCTCAAATATTTACCCGCTTGTTAGAACAAAGAAAAAAAAATATGCACCGAAAAAGATAAGGTACCTTGTTAAAACAAACAATGCTCTATTTAGACAGCTAATTAGCCAATTGAGACCTTTTTTCTTGACAGCCCTCCCCCAATACTTGATGAGCGATCAAGAAGATGTAACGCGGGGTGATGTATATAGTGTGTATAGACACGATAGCCAACCGTGTCTCTATGGCGCATAAAAAGACCTCATTTAACGGATGACCTCCTTAAAAATAGGAATTTGCATGTAAAAATTTTATACAAGCCTTATGCTAGTTTTTGGTAATGATAAATCCCATCTTGATTCTTTTGCTTGAAGCAAACATATGTTTTAACTGTAGCAGGTGTATAGATCTAGTATTTATGGGCTGGTTTTCAATTGTCGGCCTGTTGCCCCCCCCCTCCTCTCCTTTTCAGACTCGCCCCTTATTTTTTATTTAAATATATATTTTTAATTAGCTTGCAACGAGGGCTTTTTTTAGTTTCTTCTCTTTTTTTTTATTTTTTAGTTTAGTTTCAATGGAAGCATCTGGTAAATTGGCACGGGATGAAAAGTCTTCTTACGTGAACAAAATGAATGGTTGGTTTGATCACTATATATTACAACAACCTTTATTACCTCAACAACAACCGCAACAACAAAAGAGTCGCATTTTAAAGTCTCGCCCGTTTAGATTACTTGTGCTGGTTTATATCTTGTTCTCGATTTTCTTCACCGCCACACATTTATCTTCATGGTTATTCACTACAAAGGATACTTGGACCTACCAACGTTCTTATGACGCTTGTAAGGAAAACAATACCAAAAAAAAACGTGTTTTTAACCTTTCCCCCCCCATTAGTGGAGCCTTATTCGCTAGTCAGTGACATGTCACACGGATTGAAAATGTCGAAATTATTCTCAAAAGGTCATTATGACGCACTCCAATACATCCAACCGTTTTGGTTAAAGGCGCAAGACGTGCCTGTCGAATTAGATACAACCATCATCACCACCACAACCCCTGAAACCTGGAAAGATTTGGTATCCTTGGCAGAAAGCTGGAACGGTAACAAAAATAAATGATATTTCCTTGGCAGCCGTTGCATAGTAACTAATTGAAAATCAACAACACAGGTCCCATTTCTGCTACATTACACGTTGCTAAGGATGCTAGCATCAAGGCCCTCATCCAAGCCGAGTATAAATCCAAACCTGCACTGTACAAGAACGTCGATCTTCACCTGATTGAGACACCCACGGGTATCAAACAATCAGTATCGGTACTGGTTCCATTGAATGTGGAGCGTAACGTGGCCCGTATTTATGCAAGAAGTCAGCAAGTATGTGACATGCCATTAAACACTATTCTAGTCACGGATCTCCGCCAAACGCTGTTAAAGCATCAAACGAAATATGCCGACTTGATCAAGAAGGGAGAGATGATTGTGATCCCGACGTTTAAACATATTAGCGGTAATGAAATTCCTGTGACTAAGAAGGAATTAGTAGGACTTGTGCAAGGTGAAAAGAGTTTAGGACTCTACGATGCACATTTCGAGTTGAATCAAGGGCCTACTGATTTCGACACCTGGAAGAGCTCGGATGCGCTTTACAAGGTCACGGGTTACACGATGGAATATGAGCCTATTGTGATCCAAAGTAAAAACGTCCAACCTTGGTGTTCAGAAAGATTTGTAGATAAACGATCGGCATGTCTTTTATCTAGCTATTTAGCCGGCAACGACTTTTTGGTGTTGCCTCATGATTTTGTGATCCATAAACCTGCTACCAAAGATGCGGTTATTTCCGACCTAGATGTAAGTTTTTTTTTTTTAAAGCAGTGAGATCCGGTTTCATATGTACTAAACTTCATTACACAATAGACTGTCATTGAAAAAAGATTATATGCCAAATTTTACTGGGAACAGTGTGTATATCAAGGAAGACAGTTGGATGCAATGGGTTTATGGAACACGTTGAAATCAGATCATATTAGACAACAGTGCTCCAGAGTGATTCAAAATTGGGGTAAAGGTTTAATTGGAAAGCCTGAATAAAAACAATCATGATATAAATAGATTTTTTTTTCGCTTTTTAAGACTCCCTTCTTTTCGGTGCTTTCTTTTTCCCTTTTCCTTCTTTTTTTTTTTTTTTTCAGAAACCATGAACAGAGAACAGCAGAGTTATAGCAATACACCTCATTATTCTTATCAACAAGGGGAGCCTAGATTCCAACAGTTTGCTGAGAATAATCTGAATGAAGACTACTCCAATCCCACTTATAGATCCTTTGGTTTAGATGAGCGTGAAAAGCGGTAAAGACTAAGATAGTCCCATCCCTTCCCCTTATTAACACTAAAAACCAATAGCACGTACGAACTGGTTGTGTGCCAACAACCGCTACATGCGCGCATGTGTGGATTTGGTGAGAAGGATAGAAGACCCATTGACCCACCGCCTATTGTTCAATTGATTGTAAAGCAACAGGGACAAGACAGTCCAGTCGATGTACAGTAAGTAAGATAATACACTTCAAAAGGGCGCATGTACACAGAGGAGATTGTTGAAATATATTCTTTCGCTAGAATGCTTCAGATCCCATTCTTTGTTCTTCATGTCACATTATGGTCAGACGATCGCTCTGAAGAAAGAAACATTATTTCAAACCCACCAAAGTGTACTCGGGTCTTGATGGGCTCGCTTGTAAGCTCACCTAGTTTGCTGAAGAACCCGGATGGAGAGCAAGGTCTTTATTTCGCTTTTCCAGATTTAAGTATTCGAACTGAAGGTCGTTACACACTTCGATTCAGCCTAATGAAATTAGCAAAGTATGGAAAAGAGGGTTAGCACGATGGAACACACGCTGCAGTAACTAACGCTACTTTTTATCATATAAAGTTCTGACTTTCAAGAAAATGCAAAGTCGAAAATCGTTGCTCAAGTATTTTCTGATCCGTTTACAGTCTATTCTGCCAAAAAGGTAAACATCATTGTATTTTTTATATATGTGTGTACTGACACGTGTGTTTATTATAGTTCCCTGGAATGACAGGTAAAAAAAAAAAAAAAAAAGAGAGATAAAAAGAGATAAGAAAAGCTAATGATCTATGTAGAATCCACCGAGTTATCAAAAGCGTTTGCTAAACAAGGTTTAAAGATTCCTATTCGTAATGATGGTAAGAGGCATAATTGTTATTGTCATTCAATTTTTATTAACCTTCCCATACAGTTCGTGCTAGAAAGACAGACTAAAGTTTTTTTTTTTCTTACTTATGCAACAATAAAGAAACAAAGATGGATAAACAAATCTGTCGTGTATTAAGAGAGAGAGAGAAAGCACTGAGTTAATTGTCCGTGCCATCAATGTAAAATCGTACGAGTAGTAATGGAAAAGGGGATACTATTTATACAACAAAGAAGGTTGCTGATCCTCCCCTTTATACAGCAGAACGAGGGGGGGGGGGGGAGGTTCGCACCGTTTGATCATCTGACTATTTTTACCCGCCCAAACAACTATTTAACAAACTCTTACTTTCCTCCTTTTCTTTCACTTTTTTTTTTCTTTTTTTTTTTTTTCTTTTTTTGTTTTGTGTTTCTTCATTGTATAAAAAAAATGACTGTATTATCTATTAGACCTTCTAAATCAGCCGAGACGAAACAACCTACACTCACCATCTTGCCAGAGAAATCCACATCTCTCGGACTTTCTGAAAGACGTAACATCCCTGCTTCTCTCCAGCTTCACACAGAAGTAAGTATCCCTCATGCTCTCCCCCTTACATAAAACCTAACCTCGCCTCCTCTTCTAGAAGTCTTATTCTGTACAAGAACAAGAGCAATTAATTTCAAACGTGATCCAGAAACTATCTTTGGAATCAGCACAAACCATAGATGATCCAGCATGGCAGCCCTTAATTCAAAACCCTTTAGATTTGAAGACAAGACTTGGTTTATTAGACTCGGTGATCCCTCAAGCACATCGCTCCGTCATTTGGAAATCCTTGTGTCAGCCTAGCTTAAAAATACAAGATACCTATGCTCAATTACTGGCTTCGGTTCCCTTGGATGCTGTTACCGATAAGGATCATGACCAGCACGTTGCTCGTATCTTGAAGGCTTACAGTGTGTATGATCCCGAGGTGGGTTATAATCCTAGTCTCTCTAGTCTAGTTGCACCACTGCTCCATGTCCAAGTAAGCATAAACTAGCTTTTGCTAGTCTTTTTTTTTTAAAAAAAAAAAAAAAAACTAACATTTCTGATCTGACAGATGCCAGAAAACGAAACATTTAGTGTCTTTGTCAGGTACTTTTTAGAACGCACACACACACCACTAAACTAACAAAAGCGAATTTCTAGACTGATGGAAACGTATGATATGCGACAGTTATACCTGGATGGAGGACTTCCATTACTATTACAGCAGTTTAAATCGCTATTTACATGTACGTGTGCACATCTGGAATCCCATTTTTCCAAACTATCCATCCAACCTTCCATGTATGCATCACAGTGGTTCCTTACATTATTCAATATGCCGCATGCTATGCGCTTGTATGACTTGGTCTGGTTGCAAGGAGCGGTTCAAACCATGATACGTACTTCGATCTGGATCCTCCAGACAAACGAAGCAAGACTTTTAGACATGACCACCAGTCATGACATTCTTGATTTTCTCGCCTGTTATCAATTCTCGGATATTGATGTGCCCCAAATTCTATCTGTCAATATCTCAAAGATCGATTTCCAGAACATCAAGTTGCAAGATCTACTAAGTCAACTGGAAAAGGAAAACGCTACTCTGACAAGAGAAAATATGAACTTGAGAATGCATGAATTAGATCAAGATGCCGCTCAACTGAAACTATTAAAACGTACTGCCGCGCTAGAGAAGAAGGTCAAGAAGTACAAGATCAAGTTGGCTAATTCTGTAGCCACCGAGATTAAAACAAACCCATATATTCAAGTCCCCAAGACACGACGTGAAGATCAGTTTAACCATTTTGTTGCTTCTTTAAGAGATTCCGGTGATTTTGGTGCTTTGATCGCTGGTGCCTTGGTGCCACAAGAAACCGTCTTGACAACAACAACACCAACAACAACCGAGCCTGATGTGACAACTATAGCAACCGACGAAGACAAATTAGATTCTGCTTTACAGAACGTCACTTCAGAATTGGTAGCAGTCAAACTAGACCATTTCAATACATGTCAGCAGTATGAAAGTCTAATGGCTCATTGTCAAGAGCTGACAAGTCAAATGCATACCATGCAAGAGTCTCAAACTGCGCTTTGTCAAAAGGTCGTGTATTTAGAATCAGAATTAGAAGACGTCGTGACCGAACGTGATCAAATCTATGCGGATCAAGAAGGTGTACTCTCCATGGCCATGGTATCTAAAAAGACATGTGCCGAATTACAAGTGGAGAAACTCCATCTTGCTAAACAAGTAGAACGATTAGAATTTCACCTAGTGGATCTCCAACAAGAAAAACAAGCATTTTTTATGCCTCGTGGTACCTTCTCAGAAGAAGTGTTTGCAGCACATAGCATCTTATTTGAACAGCAACGGCAAAAGAGCAGCATTGAGCGACGTCATCAAGAGCGTGAAGATGAATACAAGACTAAATACGTAGAGAGCGAATTACGTTGTCGTGAGCTTGAGAAATACTTGGCTGAGACCAAGGTGAGATTAGCTGAAGTTGAATCATCCAGTACCCCTCGAGGCTCAATGCAGCAACAATCACCACGTAGGACTGCATCGAATAAACGTAACTCCACTGCATCCTTATCCATGCTAGCAAATAGAACGACTACACCTACTCTCTCACGTGAGAGAAGAGAGTCAACAGAAAGCTATGCATCGTCTACTACCTCTCTGACCTCTTTAAATAGCAGCAATTATAATAGTAAACGCTCTAGTATGTATTCAAGGATATGGAACGCTTTTGGTTCGCCTCCCGCTACACCTACTACCATGATTAAAAATTCCATCATCATGTGTGAAGAACCTCAAATTATTTAAAAGACCTCCTTTTTATCCCACACACACACATATAATACGCTTTAATAATAAAATATTCGATACAATAAAAAGGTTCTTCTGTTGACATGTGATAAACCCTTTTACATTGACTCCCACGTAAAATATCTTGTGCTGTCACTTTTTTGTTACAGTGATGCAATGTTTATTCCCCAGGTTTTGTGCGTGTATCTTCATTGTTTGTATTTAGTTGACTTTTTTTCAACAATAAACAAAACTTTATATGTGTTGTAAAGAACACTTCTTATATATTCAAGCACAACTTTAAAATGGATTTTTCTTTAAACTATGTTACTGTAATTTCACATGTAAAACAAAAAACGGGCACAAATAACCCGTTGTTCCTGTCCTACCCAAATTAGTTTTACCCCGCACTCTATCCATATGTATAAATACCACACCTCTTTTGTTCTTGATATTTCCGCATCCCCTTTATCTCTCTTATGACTGTTACTAATCCTCACGCTGAAACCACAAAAAATGCCATGGTTCTTTTAAAGAGCCTGAGCAGTACCTTGGAAGGTTGGAACTTCACACAAGAAAAGGACGGTGTCAAGCTTTACAACAAGACGGTCGATTCCAGCCCTGTTGCTATTGTACGTGGTGATACCAGCATTATAGGTCATGAATTTACGCCTCAACAAATCGCCTCTGTCGCTACATTACCAGGCTCTCGAAAAATTTGGGACGATAAGTTTGATTCTTCGGATATCAAGCAAATGTACTCACGTCTCGAGTCCTTGTTTTGGGCTAAAGTCAAAACCCCTTGGCCCATCAGTCCTCGTGATATGTGCTCTACCTCGTTGCGTGATATCTCAGAAGATGAGTGTTATGTCGTCATGACCTCGGTGGAAGACCCTTCTATCCCCGTTGTGTCTGGTTGTGTGCGTGCTAATTTAATTATCTCGGGCTGGAAAATTGTAAAGACGGATACAGGTGTCGACTTGACTTATATTACCCAAATTGATTTAGCTGGTTCGATTCCTACCGCCTTTTTAAAGAGCGTGCAACAACAAGTACCTCTTTGTGCTGGCTCTGTTGCGAAGTATGCTAAAGCCTACGGTTATCCTCCTACCACTGTCAAATGTACTGCCGAATTCAAGTCGGAGAACTTTGATCATGCAAAGAAATTCTATACTGCTTCCTTGGAGGGTACAGGTGAATGTGCTTGGATTATCTCTCAAAAGATGTACTCTTCAGGTACAAAGATTGCTATCACGGGTGATGCTAAACATGAACTCACTGAAGGTCGTATCGATATCACAGAAATTAATGGTCCTGTTACTATTACTATTACTAAAGCTTAACTAAAACATAATATTCTCTTGTAATCTTCTTTCTTTTTTTTTTCTTCTTTTTTTTTTTTTTTTTTTTTTTCCCCTATCTCGGTAAATCCTCGTAGGGAAGCAGCCCTTCTCCGATTTAAACAGCTGAAATTTTATACAGAAAAAGAGCATTTACAACAACAGTACGGTAAATGGATTGTGAAGCAAGTATAATTGGTCATGGGTTTACACCTGAACAAGTTGCTACAATTCTAC
This sequence comes from Mucor piriformis, assembly GCA_943193625.1. Classification (NCBI taxonomy): domain Eukaryota; kingdom Fungi; phylum Mucoromycota; class Mucoromycetes; order Mucorales; family Mucoraceae; genus Mucor; species Mucor piriformis. Next base: position 716,733 of record OW971869.1, on the reverse strand, counting down.
TAGAGAAATTTGTAAATAGTCTTCCTCCCTTTTAAATTACCCCGTATAAATTCTGATTCTCGGTTGTTGTTGTACTATAGAGATACACACCTTGATTGGGCCTTTGTGTTTCCAATGTACTCTCGTCTTGAACCATTATTCTCTGGCCAATTAAACACAATGCCACACCTTGATATATCCTGTACCTGTCTTCGAGAAATCAGTGACGATGTATGCTATAGCGTCATGACATAGGTCGAGGACCCACGTATACCTTTAAAAGTGATGACGCGAGCTCATTTACTGGTGTCTGGTTGGCGTATATAAAAGACCGAGCTAGGTCTGGATATGAGTTATATCGCGCACATTGATCTAAAAAGAGGGGAACGCGCGGCAATGATTTATTGGCGGAACTAGTGCCGAGTTGTGCTGGTAAAGTGGTACAGTACGCTCAAGAGTACGGGCATCCACCTACCATGTCTATGTGTACGGCCATCTGTACACATGGAAACTTTTTCCATCAACGTAGATCATACATGGCTAGCTTTGAAGGCATGGGGCATTGTACCTAGAGCATAAGTGAAAAGATGTATCCTTTGTGTCTCCGCGTTTCAATTAAAGGCTACCCTAAATATAAATTAGTAAAGGAAGAGTTTCAAGTCACCATACTTAAGGGTGCGGTGGAAGTCTATATCAAAGGTGTGGGTAGAGAATGGGCCCAAGAAGCAGGTGTGAAAGTGTACGACCCAGAAGTTTACAAGAACATGTTACCGATATCCTACTGATGATTAATCATAAAGTGGGAACATTTTTTTCACCGCAGCAGTAAAAAAAAAAAAGTCTTTGTTTAGCGCCAGTAGTAAAGAATTCCATTTTCACCACTGCAGCAAATAAAAAATCGCATTTTTATTATTAAACCTTTAGCTGTTCCATGAGATTGTTTTAAATCAACTGATGATTGCTGAGCGATTTCTTGTTAATCTATTTGAATCTTGGCAATTTATTTCCCGCCACGTGGAAAAAAGATGCAGCATTTTAGGCGGATGGCTCCTTTGTTTTACCGAAACACAAAATGAAAATATTGACTGAGAGGGGGAATATTACGGGAGGGATTTTATTTATGAAATCATAAAAAAAGTGGGAATATATACACAAAAAATGGGAAATGCTTTACATATGGATCATATAAACAGAAAAAAAAAAGGGGAGAGGGGCATAGACATGGGGAGTTTTTTTGGGGGGTTTTTTTTTTCTAAAGCGTAGCTTCACTTAAGGAAGGAGAATGCATCATGTCCTCATCTTCATCATCATGTTGACTATGCAAAACCCATCCAACCTTCCATGGACGTCCACACGACCAGTATTTGGGAGAACATGCAAAGTTCTCGATATCTTCCTCTGGATCGATTCTGCCATCAGGACGACTACGGCGCATCTGATCTATCAGTTGCATAGCCTTGCGCTTTTCTTCTTTACAAAGCACCCAGCGACAATGACGACACACGCATCCACCACTCTTATTATATCTAAATAAAATAGTTTACATGAGTTTTTTTTTGTTTTTGGTGAAGTGTAAATATTTATTATATTTTACCTGAGACCACATTTGTTACAAAGATAAACAAAGGGTTTTCCCTTGTCGTTAAAGATGGTACTTGTAGGAAAAGGCCAGTTAAAGGCTTTACGCATACAACCATCCGATGTTTCATGACAAGCTTGACAAGGACCTTTGACACGAGAAGGGCGACCGGAAGTAGCTTGGCTATTCTTTCTAACCTTGGAGGGCTTTACTACTACTTGCTGAGTTGTTGATTTTTCTTGGATAGGAATGATGACTGCTGGAATGATTTTTACAGGATGTGAAGGAGGTGAGACAAGATCATCGTAAATGGGTTTGGACCATTGTGGTCTGGGTATCTGAATTCGCATAGCTCTCACGCGACGGTGGTTATTTGGGAGAGCCGAAAGTCTATTTTTGTCTCTTCTAGCAATTGAAACACGCTGACGAAGCGACCAGAGTACGCCTCCATGGCCACCAGCAACGATTCTGGGTGTGCAACCCTGTTCGATTTGGAACACTACGCTTTTTTGATCCACCATGTTCGATGGTGATCGATGAGGTACTGATTTTCGACTCTTTTGCATAAATGATGTGCTGGACGTATCACTTGCAGTTTCCTCTTCTGAATCTATCTCGGCGGGTGATGGCATGCTCGATACTCGTCGAAACGCACTATAGTCATCGTATATATCGGAATAGCTTTTGCTGTATTCATAAGGCGGTGTAGCGGGAGTTGAGATCTTGTACATGTTTTGGAGAATGATTGTATATGGAAAAAGAGCACTGAAAAAAAAAATAGAGTTGTGAAAAAAAAAGGAAAAGATTGAAATCAAATGTTTGGGTTTATATAAGAAAAAAAAAGCCAGATCAAAAACAATAAGTCATTACGGAAAAGTGGGGCGCCCGGTGTAAGATGAAGCCGGCGCCGACTAGAGTAAAAAGCCTTTACGGCTAAACATCTTCCATATTATATCATGGATAAGGAATCGGGAAATCAATTACTGGGGGCTTCCCTTTGATTTAACATGGTGAGTAAAAAAAAATAGATTTAATCTTTATTTTTAACTAGCACACACACCTATTCATAGAATCTCTGAGCTTTCCTTCGCATTTATCACAACCTCGTTTTTTATTAGAGCTGTCGGTGATTCAAAACAACTGGGGGGAAGAAATTTTCTGTAGTTTTCTCTTGCACTTTCTTGGCAAGGACCAGATCGAGAAAAAGATGAGAAGGCTTCGTCACTGACACATCATTGGCCAGGTTAATAACCACCCCGACTTTCCGTAGTCAAATGTGGCCCGGAATTATTTTAGCCACACTAATTACGTTTGCATTGTATAAATTTGGGCTTATCATATACTGTTTGGTGTCCCGATAGAATGATTTCGATCTGCAAGGTACCCTTTCCTTGTATACAAATCAAAACGTGAAACGTGGGTAATCCATCCCCCTGTATCACACCTTGGTTTTTTTTTTGCGTTCTTGATCTGAAGTCTTTTTTATTGCATTTACACGTTTAATCATTTTACCCCCGGGTCAAAAGAGGAAACCTTGGTTGTGCTTTTTTAATTTAACCGTTATTTTTAGCTGAGCTGTTGTGACCTTTTTTTAATAACATGTTTATAGATTGATTTGTAAGGTTATTATTAATGATCTTGTGTGATCTTGGAAAAAAAAACTACTCTGGGCAGCGGGAAATGATCTCATGCTGCCATGTTTCTTGATTCAATGCGCTTGTTCAATCAAACAGTAAAGCAGTAATTAAAAAAGACTCTTGTGTACCAGGGCTACTGTCATAATTTCGAATGGCTTATGGAACCAGGTATCACCTTGCCGGCCAGAAAAAGAAAGTTTAATTTCGCTTAAATCTTTCTCGCATAAATTTTCTCTTCTTAGGACCCGATATTTCCGCCCAAAAGGAAAATATCATTACCGAGAGTGCGCCTTTTTAGATTAAGATTACGCTGCTCTTATTCAACGCCCAAAAAAATGTGCTCCGTAGAGCTTCCTTCTCAGAGATTTAGTGTCATCCTTGTGCAGGGGCCATGCTAATCTTCTCTGTATCGTTCCAATTTTAATAAGTGTCAGAGGTCCGAAGACGTGACATTTGATAAGGCTTCTAACTTGGTTTATATATAACGAATTGAAAATATACAGAGACCGACTTGTGGTACATGTTTGGGTCTTTAATATTTTGTTTTGGCTTTAAATATTTCGTTTTGGCTATCTATCTAATATTTATTGACCAATTAACAAACAGTGCCCACTTCATTGCACAAATATACCATATATACGAATTCGTGGGTTTTGAAAAATAGCCTAGCGTAACCAAGATGGTTTTAAAGCTGAATATTCGATTACTACACTCTATCACGTTTTCAAGGGTGATAGTATTATTAATATCTTTGTCAACGTCTTGATCAATGGTTTTAGAAATTGAAGTTGAACCAGAAGCTTGTTGATCTATTCCTCATAAATAGGTTCAAAAAGAAATTAAGTTTTTATTTAAGTATATACAGACTTTTTACACATGGGCGTTTATACAAGTCAAGCATTGAAAATTAAAATATGTCCTGTTTGATCTCATCCACCACCAACCTAGATCAAGATACTGCTAGCCACCATACCAGCAATTGAGTTCTGTCCTACAGACTCCAAGATCCAAAAATATCATCTGAGTCGATGCAGTTCTTTCTAAAAAAGAAGTCGTTAGTATTTTATTAAAATTTATGTTACAGTGATTTAAAGATTACTTCTTTACTTCCCGACCGTACCTATATTTCTATGCCGCTACGGCAAGAAAGGCAGGAAAAATATGATGCGCAGCAAATAGGTAATGCAATAGCTGAAAAACTAACGAGTAAGTTTCGACAGATAAACATTCATTGGTCAAATTAATTATTATTAAATAATTTTAGGAGAGCTGTTAAAGTTCCTAAGCAGATGCCATCCTGGTCTCCATGCCCAATGTATGTCATACATTGCTATGTGTCATCTATACAACCATCTATAGTACAAAGTTTATTTGGTTACCATTTTAAATAAAATACTAGTTGGATTTCTCGATCCGATAGGGATCTTAAAACTCTCCTTTTTAAAAAAATTATCGTAAGATTCATTTTTCGATGATTGGTGAAAACAGGCTATCTTTTTTTTGGTAGTTATATTCGTGTGCTTTTACGCATAAGGTATTATGCAATAGTCAGAATATAAATACAAGTAATTCCCATTTAAAGTGAGTCGACATGTCCTGGATGATATCGCAAAAATACCTATTTTTGGAACCTAGGACCTCGATGATCACCACACCTGCCTTTGAGTACTGAGATATTGTGTAACCTCAAAATTTATTGTTTGTTGTATATATTATCATGAAGATTATTATTGTTTTTAAAGCAAACACACCCTCAAGACAATTTTTGTTGTTTTCACTATCAAAGCAACATTGCACACCACTATAGTTTGCTGACCAGCATTTATATTCAATCTAGATAACATATATCGCCACCAAAACCCCCACCCCATTTTCCCATTGTGTTTACATCATATTTCACAAATACGTACGATTTAGCTCCTTTATCATTGTGTATTACAAGATAAAACTGGAAAATTTCGGTCCCAGTAGCAGGTTTTAATTTCAGTCATCTAGAAACCATGACGTATTTACAAAAACTGTCACGTTTTTCAATTTATAAAGAAGTGTGCTGCGGCAATTTCATCGGAAAATAAAAAAGAACCTGCAAATCCCCATTGGGATTACCTAATGGAACCGTCATATGAGAATAAGTATAGTTTAGGCACATAGTCCAAGCATAATGGTAAGCAGTAGACAGTAGACAGTAGACAGTAGGTAGTAGGCATTAAGCAGTAAGCAGTAAGCAGTAAGCATTTTTTTTCAAAGGTTTTTATTGTTTCTCCGTGTAAACTAATCGACAAAGATTAATTAAGAGGCGGGCGTAAGGTTATTCTAGAATGGTAGTGATGAGTATAACATAAAAAGGGTTAAGATATAAGATAAAGATAACAAAATTGTGAAAAATATGATATGAGAGTAATTAGTAGAAGCGGTATTAAAGACGAGAGTGGACTGCGTCTTCCTTGGTCCGTTGTGCTACGTCTCTTCTAAAATTGGATATGACAGTGGTAGAGTTGAATGGTATTTGACGGTAGGTGAAGCTAAAGTGAGCTTTCCAAATTTTTGCCATCGTGATCATTACTATGATATGAGAGTCCCAAGTTGGTTTTTTGTGTGTAATGTTGTAAAAGTCGAGCAAAAGAGCCGCCGTAGGCCATAGAAATTCAGAAATAATACCTTGCCATACAAGAGATTTGGGAGGACAAGTAAACAGAAAGTGGTCAATTGAGTCAGTGAATGAGAAACAGATGGCACAGAGGCTGTTAGGGTGCTTATCCGGAAATATAAGGTTTAGCAGAGCCTTGTGAGGGATTCATTTAGTAATAAGCCTATAGATGACATTCCTCTGCACCATAGTTAAAGCTAGAGACCATAAAAAGGACCAAACATTAGCGGAAATGTTGCGAAGACAAGGCAGGGGAGTGGCCAGGGTAGAACAGGCCTATTTAAATGTTCGCGCAGATATATAGGAGGTGGCTGATTATGCCACAAAACTATTTTGCTGATAAAGGTGATGAACAAACGGTTGAAATACCACTTCTGAGGTAACTGTTTGATCTATTATTTCATCCATTGGAGAGCACAAGGAAAGAAAGTAAGGCTGGAGACAGAAATCGTTGTTATCTATAACTCGGATAACGAACCGAGGAGTCAATTGTCTGAGATGAAACGTGCTAAGATATTTTCTTGTGACTATTCTTTGTCTAGCATCATATTGGAAAATGTCGGCTACAGTCATATTCTTTACCGGCCCCGAAAGCTTTTTATAACTGGTGGGTACTTTTTACAAGACCGCCTGTAATGGTAGTTGAAGACTGGTAGTCGGATGAATGTTGACAGTGTCAAAGTTTTGGGGTAGAAAATCGATCGACCTGTATATAATACTGATCGTCGATATTCGTCTTGTCTTGGTAATTTGGTAACGGGAAGTCGGGAATAATACGGTATCTGGTGATTTGGTGATCCTGTATAACTCCTAATATGGTGAACTAGTATACTTCTAAGAGGATCAGTATTCTCGTTGATAGTGTCCGTTGTCAAAAGTGGCTGTATTCATCGAAAGTACAAAGCCGGATATTGCATACTAAAATCAAGCACACCGAGTCCCCCCCTTATATTTAGGTACTATCCAGGTACTCCACGGGATGACCGGATGCAGGAACTTGATAGCTACAAAATACTATAAGCTGAAGATCATTTTTTTGTGAAAGGACTACCTGGAAGAAATACCAACACTTTGTCAATATCAGGGATTTGAGAATGGTGGCTTTACCAACCATTGATAGTGACCTGTTTGAATGTATCTGGACAGCTTGTTTTAATTTTCCCAGAAGAATACCCATATAGTTGAAAGGTTGTTGTCAGCTTTGAATCAGTGGGAGCCCTAGATATATCAGCTCTTTTAAGAGTGTTAATATGCATGAGGCGTAGAAGATCTCGTTGCCATATAGTCCAAGTACTACGTCCAGAGATTAAAAAGATTTCAACTTTCTGATGAATTTCGCATTAGATGCTCTACAGTACATTTTCATATATTTTTTTAAAGCAGCTTCAGGTCTTCCCGATCGTGTACAAAAACCAAGGTGTGGTCAGCATAGAGAAGAAGTTTAGTCGTTTACGGTGTAGACTCCTGGTTAATTGTAGTATCACTGGCGTTGATAAGAGTACCTAGTTGATATCCTTTGTAGTCATCATCTTGTAAGATAGAGAGTAAAAAGGGTTCCAGAGAAAGGTCATAACATATACACGATATTGGATCTCCTTGCTTAAATCCCCTTAGTTTTGGAACTTCTTCAGTAAAGAATCCATTGACACTAATTTTGATTTTGTTGTTGGCCACGAGATTGTAGATACAGGTGACTATACGGGATGAGAAGTCAAATTAAGCTAAGAACGCTTGAAAGTATAGGAGGTTGACCCTATCATAGGCCTTTTCTTGATCTAATAGCAGACCAATATCAGAATCTTCTTGCGGTTGTTGTTGTTGTTCGGCTAAAGCCCATTTAAGCTCAGCATCTTCCACTATGATTTGACATCTTAGCCCGTTTTCAGCAATATTTTTGCCATGAATAAACCCTTGTTGATTTTTATTGATTAGTTTAGTAGATACTAGCATCATCTTTTAATTGACAATTTTGGTAGAGCATCTGTAGTTACAGTTGGCTAAACTAATTGGTCGATAGTTTACCATCTCTTCTGAATTGCCTTGCTTTTTAAAAGCGTCATAATTGATTCATTCCAGCTTTCGGGAAAGACTTCTTGATCTAGAGTATCGTTGAAAACTTTTAGTAGTAAGTCTTTGTATGCAAGAAAATAAATCATGAGTTTCAAAATTTCAAACGGTATCCCATCAGAGCCAGGACTAAATCGCTTTAGCGATGCCTTAACAATGTCAAGTATGTCATCTATTGTAATACTGGATACTAGTATGTCTTTGCCATAATCGTTTAATTTAAGCGATGGAGGAATCGACGAGCGTAGTCTATCTTGATCTAGCGGATATACCGTTTCAGGTGTAAATAATTTGATGTAAAATTCTTCAACAATGACAAGCTAGCTAGATTGATCAGGATAAACAATATTAGTATCAAGATCAACCAATGCTTTGATAGATGTTTGTCCTGTTCGAATAGCCGCTGTTCGTTATGAAGTGTCAACCGATTTTTCACCAGCATCTCTCCAAAATTTACCAGACTTAAATATTTCTATTTCAACCAAAGAATCTTGTAGGGATTCTATTTGAGCTTCAATGGTTTCGAGTATCTGGAGGTATAGCCCGCGAGTATTTTTCTGTCGAATCATCTTATTCCGCTTACTTTGCAGCCGTTTCAATCCTTTTTCAATTATTCTGACTAATATGAAATGATGTGGTAAATGTTTTGACCTCAACTTTCACCCAATCCCAGGTTTGTTGAGGTGTAGAAGAGGTATTGACCGTATCAAATTCGTTCATTTTTCTCTGTAGATGTCTAGCTAAATTCGCACGGTACTCCCTGTTAGCACCCAGAAAAGGGTTAGCTTTACAAGCACCAGGGCCTCGAGAGTTGGTATTATCTTGGAAATGAAAAGTGAATCCTAGTAAGGTGTGATCTGTCCAGCCCCTTCAATGAGATATTGTGTCAAATCGCCCACTTTATAATGCGAGCGAGAGTCACAGTACTTCATCGTTATCCATCCGTTGAATTTTTTTGACTGTGCTGGAAGGGTCGTGTTCAGCTAGTCGAACCTTGCTTTCATCAACGCCGTCCATCTTTTTGCTGTCATTTTCCTTCTCCTTATTATTTATAATAGTTTCATGTTCCTGGTGCACATTGCTCTGGTAAGTGTGTTCAGGAGTAGTGAGTATACTCTCAGCTTCAGAAGATGTTTTCTCAGCTGTTATAAGCTTTGTGGGACTATCAATCATCATTAGGGTCACATCTTGTTACCGTGAGCTCTCCTAGGGAAATTCCTCTTTCATAGGGTGGACGAATATTCATATCACTCTCAATCTGTTTCCCAAGAAATTTTCTGCCCTTCTTAGCGCTTGTGACACGTGCTTTGTTGGGAGCCTGGTTGATTGGGACTTTATTGTTTCTCGGACAATGGTTCCATATGTGACCTGTTTTGTTACAGTTGAAACATTTCACCCAGCTCTTATAATCAGGGCAGAGGTCTGATTTACCGCAAATACGACAAAAATCTGGAATCGCGTCCCAAGTCATCAATACCTTACGGAATTGTCCATCTTTTTCATCCCATACGATGGCCCGCTGCAAAGCTTCATGGTCCTTGGTACAATCCAGTTTTTGGTAGGCATCGCCAGTCGGAATTTGAATTGTGGCGTAGCCGTGACCCATATAGTAACCATCCTTTTTTGGTGATTCCCAAATCAAGGACTTCGCCAAATCTTTGCATGCGTTTTTCGAGATCTGTCTTTAACAAGGGAATCGAAAGAAAAGGTAAAACTTTCAGATTCGACTTGAAAATAGTCGATTCAGCTGCATATGAGGGAAAGCCTTTAACGAAAGTACCATTGGACAAAAGGATACCGTCCGTTGTTATCTCTCAATATGATGCCCATATGGTCTCCATAAAAACATGATTTAAATAAGCGCGAGTTTTTTTCCAAACAGCCTAAAAACTTGTTATGCTCAATGTCGGCTTCAGCTTCTTTATTGAAAGCATCCAGTGCGATTCGAAGTAAACTAAGGTCCTTGACATGAGTAATGTCAATTAAGACAAAGTCACTCTCAAGTCCTTTAATAGAGGGGCGAACAAGTTCAACTGGTCCAGGTCCAGGTTGACCAGACAAAGATTGACTGGACTCCGTAGTCGATAGGACTGGCTGAACGTATGTTGGCTTAAAAGATATGATTTTCTTTTAGCTTTAGGTCCCTTGACAACTTGGGCCCATAGGACATTGCTGTTATCGTTAGGGAAGGACCGAGGGGGGACTGGGTCCTGCCGATAAGTTCTATTATGTGTTGTTATAGCCATTCGTTCAAATTGGTGAGGGATGGCGTCATAAAAATTCGAATGGGGGATGAGCTAACGTTGATTTCAGCAGTAAGCAGTAAGCAGCAACAGGTCACAGCTAGGAAGAAAACCTCCGTGTAACATAACATATTAAGTAAGAATACTTTATACAATCACACACATGTGTAGTTACACGTATATTTAAATGTTTACCCGAATAACTATGCGGGGTGATTTTTTGCGAAATGCTTAGAATGAAACGTCAAGTGTCTCGCAGGTATAAGGGTAATATAATGCAGTATTTCCACTTGAAATTGAGACACATTTCAATTTTTTTTAGACCAATTAAATTTATTTCTAGACGACTTCATAATTTTTTTTAGACTCATTTGATTACAGATTTAGACGATGTCCTTTTTTTTTAGACGATCTGTTATTTTATTTGAGATGATATGTACTTTTTTTTTTATACGATCATTCCTTTATGGATCAGATTATTAAGGTATTTGTTATTTCAGGCCAATTTAGTGGGGGGTTTTTGAAAAAATTACAGAGAAATCCAGTACCTTTTTTGGACAAAGATAAATCTAAATCCCTAAAGTTTATTATGTAGATTTTTGCTTGGTTTAGCAGGTATGTAAGCACCCCCAAAATTTTTTTGTGAGATTTTTTTTTCTTCCTCTTTTCAATATTTTGCAATGTACAAACAAATAATCCTAAACAAAATCCAGTCTGTGCAGGAGATAAACAAAGGTAGTGTTATTAAAAAAATATTGCAAGATGAAGTAAGCTAATAAATTTATTAAAAAGTTGGGTCTTTCACTGCTATTATTTGTAAAGATTGTGATAAGACCGGCCACATATCTAGAAGCTATTTTAGATGTAAATTTTTCAACCCACCAACTGCTGGTGATGGTAAGTGTTTTTATTTATAGCTTGGTCCTTTCTTTTTCTGACATTAATTATCATAGTTGGTACCTCCAACAAAAAAAGGAAGCAATCGGAAAGTATCAAAAACGACAAAAAAATCGCCAAAAAGTCGAAAATTTCATCAAGCACATCTACTGATGAAGATATTTTTACTAGATGCCATAAGTCTGGGCACAAGACCGCGAGATCGCCTATATGCCAGTATCATAATGCATCAAAACAAGAAGTATTCAAAGAAAACTTAGGTCAAGGCTTTCGTGCATTTACTAGGAAAATACCTCTCGATAAATGTATCAATGAACAGTACAGAAATTCTTTTAAATCAGCTACTATATCAGCGAGCAGAGATATTCGTGAAATTATATACCGTGCCAAACTCTTTGTGAATTACTATGTATCCTTTCGATCTGAACAAGGCAATGGCATTCCTCATTTTATTTTCAAACAGCAGTTTTGGTATTCCGTTTGCCAACTGATAAATGCTAAAAGAATAACAACTAGTACAAATATGCCAGCTGATATATTAAGTGTTTGGGGACCATTCGAAACTGATCACGGGGATATGTATTTAAGAAAAAACTTCAAGCAGGTGCCTCCCAATGTTTAGCTGAGGCTTGTACTGAATTGGCTACAAGCTACCAAAATTGTATAGTAGAAACTTTTGAGGATCGTCTTCTCAGATATTTTTATTATCGTTTACAAAACATATTCGTGGTTAGTAAAAGAAAAATATTATATGAATACAAAATTAATATTCAATTATTTTACTTTATAGGCTATGGATCCTAATTCCATTAAACTTATTTCAAAAGAGTATTGCTATCAATACGTATGCCAAGGTGATCCAAAGTGGCCTAACAAAATTTCATTACCCGAAGGCTTGACAACAGACCTGCTAAAGAATACAGTAGAACAAGAGTGCAAGACAATAAAAAATTTAATTAATCATAAGGTAACTCTCATTTCAATGTCAGCTGCTCCCGAAAAAGTATACAAATGCTTGGAATACATATTAAAGCAATATGAACAAGATCATGATCAATATCATCCATTTGATGTTCGACATCTACCTCTTCCGAGACTCTTTTCGATTTTACCAAGTCCACGATTGCACTGATGCTCGATGACAATAAGCGTGAATGCTTTATCTTCTTTCGTCAAAGAAACTTTACCAAGAGGTTATATGAATCAACTTTTGTTATTTAATAGAGTAATTAATTTCAAAGTATTAGGATACAGGTATGAATATAATTAGGTACACAATTCATGGCATGAAATACTAACTTAGTTTTAAACACCCATAGTATTGAAGATTTATTACCTGATGGACAAAGTAACGTATTATTTGGAAACATTGTTCGATCAGATGGTTTTTGCGTCGATCTTCTATTTTATAGAAGGTCTGATAAAAATGACAATAGCAACACAATAGTAAATCATGAGTTGGGCGTAAAAGATTTTACCTTGGAAGAAGTGGAAGAGTCATTTAGACCAAGTTTTCTAGACCCTGGTAGGAAAACAGTATATACTGCTGCTATTGGTCTCCATAACAACCAACACGAGATAAGACGCTGTACAACTAAAGAGTATTACCACTTGACAGGCTCTACGGTATATTCAAAACTTCTGAAAACAAGAAAAGATGCGCAAGGTATTACGCAGATCGAGTCAGCAATCCCTTCATCAAAGACAGCAAATAGTAACAACTTGAAGACATATGCCCAGTATATGCTGACAAACCTCAATGTTTTATTCAATTTCTATAAAAAACATACAGCCAAAGAACATTTCAATTTATATCAAGGCCGACAAAGGGCACCTAAGATCATGGTTAATATGTTACTGCATGGAACCTCGAAATATAATAAAAATAAAAGACTTAAAAGGAAAAGAGAAAAAGAGAAAAAAGAGGAGCAGAAAAAAAAAGAGAGACAAGAAGAAGCTGAAGAAAGGCGACGAGAAGCAAACCGAGAAGGGTAAAGAGAAGCAAATCGAGAAGGGTAAAGAGAAGCAACATGAAAGGTAGGCATGAAAATACATGCTTATCTTTGATACGACACTTACACTTTATAGAAATGGCAAGTGGAAACCTTCAAAATTTCAAGAAGAAGACAAAACAAAAGTTCCGCTTGTTGTATTTGGAAATGGTATGTTCGGGAAGGACATAGTAAAAATGAAGGGTTTACGCTGTGGCGTCGCTGGCGTGATGTGGCGCTGCTTAAAAAAAAGAGAGGCTGATGGTGACCTCCTCGTTATACCAATTGACGAATACAAAATTTCGAGAAATTGTTGTGTATGCGAGACCGATTCTTTGAATAATGTAAGCTGTGTCAAAGGCAATAGTGTACTTGTCTGCAACATATGTGGTAAACTATGGCAACGCGACACCAATGCTGCAAAAAACATGATGAAAATCTCTATCGCGATGTGGAAAGGTCTGGGTAGACCTGAAACTTATTCCAGGATTTAAATCCTATCTTCTATGCAAATAACAAATCGCCGTATTAAACACGGTTTTCCTATCAGGAATTTAGATAATTACAGGTAAAAAAAAGTCTGAATAATTATTTCCTTTAAGTCTCAAAACTAACTTTTTTTGTCTCAATTTTATTTCCACTTTGTCTAAAAAAGGTCCAATAATAAATTTGATTCGTCTAGAAAAAAACTGATATCATCTAAATTCAAATGATTTCCCGCTCATAACCAAACTAGTGTCCGGATCCTAAATTTGCCGGCCGGATTAACCTTATCCTGAGTTCAAAAAAAAAGAAGAAATCACAAGCCTTGTAGGCATAGTAGGCATAGTAGGCATAGTAGGCATAAGTAGGCATAGTAGGCATAGTAGGCATAGTAGGCATAGTAGGCATAGTAGGCATAAGTAGGCATAGTAGGCATAGTAGGCATAAGTAGGCATAGTAGGCATAGTAGGCAGACAAATCTGCATGAGTTCGTGTTAAAAAAAAATCTATTTATTAAAAGGGAAAAGCTTTATTAAAAAACAATAAATGTAAAGAAGATGCGAGAGTTGGGGGGAGTATGATTATTTGATTCTAGGGTAGCTCCAGGTAACCCTTTTGATTAGGTGAAATAATAAAATATAAAATGATTTTTTAAAGTGTCTTTGACTTGTTAAGAGCGCCTTCAATCCTGTTAGCGTCATGCGCTTGACGAGCCATGGTTTTGTGGTCGTCGCGAATAGCTTTATCGTATTGTTCATCGTTAGGTTGACGATGAGAATTACCGAGAATATCCCATAGTGTGAAATATTGACCGTAGTTGTAGTTAAAGTAAACATGATGAACGAAATGATGAGCACTGGTATTAATAATGGAAGAATGAGAAATGAATTCACCTAAATTGTTTGTTTACATTAGTCGAATGTCACTTTTGTTTAAAAATTTTATATTTACCATCATGAATCATGACAGTCCAGAAGTTGACAAAGGAAAACATGCCAAGGTATAAATACTTGTGCATAGGAACCATATAAGCGTACATATGGTACGGAAGAGATTGAATGAACCCGTCAAAGGGGTTGAAAGCATGAGAGGCGAAAGGGGAAGGGATAACCCACTTGTGATGAAGCTAGAACAAACAATTAATTAAAAACATCTCTATAACATTCAGGGTTTTTTAGAAGTTACCTTGTGGAGATACTTGTATACTTTGGGGTGATGCATCCAACGGTGGAACCAGTAAATACCACAATCAGTGAAGAGCAAAAATGCAGGAACAGACCCCACCAAGTAGAGCCACTCACCAGCTGTTTTAGGGACACCACCGTATAACATGGATTTACCCAAAACTTCACCAGTGAACAAGGGGAGTGTTAGAACTAGAGATGATTGAATTAGTATAAAAAGAGGTTCAAAATCAGTCTGGGATACGTACGGGTCATCCAAGGAATAGCGCTAACAGCGCACTCAATTTCCATACGAACTTGATTTTTAAGGAATTTAGGATGCTTCATGTAATCATGATCAAATACAATGTAGTAAGAAAGAGTAGCAGTAATCAAGTAAAGAGCCCAGCCAAAGATACAGGTGATGGCAAACACAGAAATGTGAATTCGCCAGAAATCATCACGAGGCCACGAAGAAACAATGGCTCCTGTAGCATTATTGACTACTGTATAAGAAGGCCATATCTTGGCATAGACTGAATCAAATACGTATTGATCTGAATAATGCAATACTGTATCCATCTAAAATAAATTAGTTGTGAAAAAGAGAATAAAGGATTAAAAATACAAAAAAAAAATTACCATCTTTTATTCTGGAACCAAGTCTAATTCAAGTACAGCTACACCTCGGAAATATCTGTGTGTCAGTCCGTACCCTTTCATCACACCACAAATTTTCTTTTTAGAATTATACTTCCATTTTTGTAGTTGTGATTTTATAAAAAAAAAACTATTATCAGATCGATTGAATGCAATCTGTGACAAGCTATTTTTTTTTCTATCCTTGCTTTTCAAATACCCTTTTTCCTTTTTTCTTCTTTCTTTTCGCAAAAAATAAATAAATATGCCTTCAGTAAGTTTTCCAACTGTAGAAAGTATCCAAATCTATCCCATCAAGTCTTGTCATGGTGTACAAGTGCAATCGTGTCAAGTAGATAACCTAGGTATTCAACATGATCGTCGCTTCATGATTGTTTATGCCGACAATAATCGTTTCGTAACTCAAAGGTAAACTCACCAGAAATTTTCCTTTCTTTTTTTTTATGCGAAAAAATAAAAGTCTTAAAAAAAGTCAATTAGAAAATTTGCCTCTTTATCGCTTCTCCATCCTACCTGGGACGATAATACATTGACTTTGTCTGCTCAAGGGCAAGAGCCCATCGCTTTGCCTCTGACCCCAGATTTAACAAAACTGACTAAACGAAACGTCACCTTATGGAAAGCAAATCTGACAGTGTATGATGTAGGCGATGAAGCTGCTAAATGGATCACTCAGTTCTTGACCAATCATCGTCAACACGATTGTCAAAACAATCATAGTATTGATGATCCTATTAAAGAAAGCGATCCTATCAGCCCCGTTCGATTAGTCACACTAGATGATCCCAAAAAAGGCGTTTATAGTAGACAAGCCCATCCCGATTTGAAGGGAGTTCATACCGCTTTTTCAGATTGGTCACCCATCTCTTTCGGTTTCTCTGCCAGTTTAGAAGATGTTAACAACGGTCTATTAGAAACTGGTATCAGTAAAGGAAATCAAATTCCTATGGATCGATTCAGAAATAATATTACAATCTCTGGAACAATCCCATGGGAAGAAGACGAATGGCTTGTAGCAAAGTAAAAATAGAATTTGCAAATTCGGAAAACAAATGTGTGACTGATATGAATTGATAGGATTGGAGAAGTTACACTATACATTATACAACCGATTGCTCGATGTACGGTCCCAGGTATCAATCAAGATTCAGGTGAAAAGGATGCTTGGGACGGTAAAGGACCTACAGATTATTTGAAGATTAGACGTAAGTTTTCAGAACAGCCGAGTGATGGCCAGTTTTGTTGTGATGTTGTTCCATTGACTGCAGGTAAGATTTGTGTTGGTGATAAGATCGAGGTGCTTGAGCGTATCCCTCAAGAGTATAAACAAGGTCCTTTACCTGTTGCCGCTTAATTATCTTTTTTGATTCAACGAAATAAATAATCCTCCCTATTTGTCAATGCATATTACAATTTTGTGACATAGCGTAAAATCTCCTTCAGATCCACCCCTACATTAATTTTTCTTGTCTTCCAATACCTTCAGTAAATACATCCACTTTAGAGAGTCTGCATATCTTTCCAATCAAGTCATGTCACGATGTAGATGTACAAGCATGCTTAGTGTTTAACTTAGGAATCAAATACGACCGTCAGTTCATAATTGTTTATGCCGAGAATAATCGATTTATTACTTAAAGGTAAAGCACGCTTGTCATACAGACCCAGATCTTCAAACAAGGTTGTTTATAAATTATACTGCAATGGTTTATCTTTTTCCTACTTGGAACGAAGCTAACTTTATCAACTAAAAGCCAAGAACCTCTTAGTCTGTCCTTAACCCAAGATTTAAGCAAGTTGACGAAGCGAGAGATTGACTTATGGAAATCCGACTTGACCGTATACGACGTAGGTGACAAAGCTGCCGATCAGATTACTCAGTTTTTTATAAACAACAAGCATTGTTTCAGGTGCAATTCCTTAGGAGGGAGATCAATGGCTGGTGGCAAAATAAATAGTTGAGCTTTTTTTGGAATCTATATGGCTGACACGAAAAAAAATTAGAATTGGAGAGATTATTTTATACATAATCGATAGAAAGCGCGTTACACGAATGGGACACAGATAACAGGGTCTCATTTTTTTGCAAATTTCAGGAAATTTGGTGAGCAGTGGAAAGTTTTTTCAACCACGAGCTGATACGACTGGTCCTATGAGTTACTCTTCTTGGAGAAAGTGTACTGCTGCCTTGAGACTGCTCGCATACGGTACTTTATCTGATATCCTCGAGGAAAGTGTTAGAATAGGCGCAAGTACTGCTATGCAATGTGCTAAGATGTTTTATGAAGAGATCATCGAATTGTATGAATAGAAGTACTTGAGAACTCCAAACAAGGAATATTTGGAGAGAATTTTGAAGATCAACGAAGATAGAGGATTTTCAGACATGAAACCAAGAAGCAGTACTCAAAGATGTTGAACATTGTTTCATTATTAATAGACCAGCAAAAATGTGGAACGAGGATGATCTGAGGATGGTTATGAAAGCGTGCATCATCTTACACAACATGATTATAAGAGACAAACGTGAAGAGGATATACCAGTTGGCCATTACAATGATACCTTTAGTCACATCTTTGATAGCACCGAAGTCAATACCAGCTCTCCTTTACATGGTTCGTATGCTGAACATGTAAACTATTTGAGTCGATTCTTTGACATTCGTGACCGAGATACTCACCGTCGTTTGAAGATAGACCGTATCAAACACCATTTTCAGATAGCAGATGCTGCTTTCTCTCAACCTTCTACAAAGAGATGCATATTTATTACAACGTCTTTTATTGTTCATTCTTGGACTTCTTGCTAAGAAAAAGTTCCCACTTAGGTACGTCAGCCAGGATATCCCAACATTGGGTGAACTCAAAGACTTTGTCTTTATTGGATTTATCATAAAGTTCGTTGATTAATTTGAGATAAGATGTATGAAGGTCTTTCAAAATATATGGCACGTTACCACATCAGTTGCATTCGTCCCACCTTCTTGACGTCTTCAAGGCATTCTCATAAAGTCTGGAATACTTGGAAACTTCCTTCGAAATGGTTGACCAAGGCAAGCCAAAGAGTTGGCGGTCTTGTCTTCGACAAACTTGTCTGCATCTATCAATGCAGAATCATGATGTGTCATGATTCTCATCCACAGATCAAGCATACTAAACTCTTCCAACTATGGGATCAGAGCGATTTCAAGCCACGAAACACATAGCTACTTGTCCTCAAATAACTTGTAGTTGAACAGGCGTGTGACAGACTCAGAGGTAGAGTCAATTACTGTGACAGTAAAAGAAGTTGAAGATAAATTGTCTTGAAAGCTCATGGTAAGTAATTATGAGGAATCTAAAAAAATTAAAGCGTGTCTACAAATGCACACTTTGGCAAAACTGTGTCCAAATCTGGCTTTCAACGCCTTTCACACAGACAGCAGTTGATGCTCATTCTATGAAGCATTCAATTCTGCCTACGTTTAATTAGGCAATTTTTTCAAATTTCTGATTTCTGCGAAAATGCAAAAGAGAACAATTTACCGTTTGGACGATTTTGACCTTCGCTTTACAGTTTCTAAAAAAGGACAGTTTAGTGATCCTATATAGTTCAATGATTTTGACCTTTTTTTATGCTTGGGAAACGTCATTTTGCTATATCGTACGACCGATTTAAAACAGGTGTGTGCACGTATTTTAAAAGGTTAGGGAAACAAAAAGAGATGCTCAACAATTAGGGTACGTGTACTGTGCTATAAAAAAATTAACGTGAGTTGATTAAAAAGTGGAAAATGATAAATATTAAAGTTAAATAATATCTGAAAGTTGTTGCTCGGCGATACGAAGCATAAGAGACGAGGTTGTGGTTTTGAGGACATTTTGGGGCACAAAGGGCTCAGTATCAAAGATGAAACGCCAATGTGCTTTCCAAATTTCAGCTAGACCAATATAAATTATAAGGCCATTATTAATGGCAGAGTATCGGGTGTTTTTTTTTGGTGGTAGTGAGAGGAATTCTTGCATAATCCGAGATTAAAAGATGGATTCTGCGAAATAAAAAAATACCAAAGTGGTCAGCATAGTCTACTACGGTCAAACAGATAGGGTAATTAGAATTAGGATACGTTTCAGGAAACATCCGATGCATGATGTTCATATGAGGTATCTTCTGGTATATAAGGCGGTAAACAACATTGAGTTGAACGTAGGTTAATGAGAGTTTCCGAAATTTTGACCATATTTTCTGGTGATGGTGCTAGAGGCGGTAAGGATGGAATAGAAAGCTTCGATGACAGCCAAGCGGTACCTTTTGGTTTCACTAAGCAGAGGACAAGATGACATATTGCTGAAAATTATATTGTTTTCAAAAGATTGGAAGTTGAGTTGTGTTTTTCATAGTTAGTTTTTGTATTGGATGCCAATCGGTAATGTCGAAGATGCTCTTGAACACGAGTAATATCATGGTGATTTTTAGAGAAGATTAGATACATAATCTTGTAAACAAATATTAAGCAGTAAGGTTTCAAAGTCAGGATCAGAGAAATCTTGGTGGAAGGTATAACATTCTATTTGATCATCATCTAGGATAGATCTTAACAAGGGTTCGATAGAAAAATTGTATAAAAATGCAAGAAATAGGATCTCCTTATTTTAATCCGCGATGCTCAGGGACAAAGTCGACAGAGAGAGAGCCATTCACGTTTATACGAACTCCGTTGTTGTACAAGAGATTGAAAAGACAGTCTATGATCATCTTAGGAAACCCATAGTGTTCAAGTACCAAAAATAGTCAATATAACGACACTCAATTGAAAGCGTTGGCTTGGTCTAAGCATAGCCCGATACTAGTATCCTCTTCGTCTAGATGGTCTCTAGTGTCTTAAAGTATGGGCTGTGTCATCACACCGTTGTCAGCGATAAATTTTCCAGGAATAAACCCTAGTTGATATTCATTGATCACACCACCAGATACATCCATAATTCGAGCGTTTAAGATTTTTGTGAATATTTTTGAATCTGTGCTAACTAATGAGATGGGGCGTTAGTTAGATAGGCGAGAAAGATCTCCTTTTTCGGGCAACAATGACATGAGGGAGTAATCCCAGGTCTTGGGAAAACAGCCGAGATTCGGTGCCTCGTTGAAAACTTTGAGTGCAATAAGCCCAGCTAAAGGTAATATCATTAGAATGTGCTAAACTTTATAAGGTAATCCATCAGATCCAGGGCTACTTTGATTGTGAGATCGTTTGCTAGCTTCAATGATGGAATCAAGGTCGATGGTTCCAGTCAAAAGTTCTTGTTGTTCCTCATTTAGTTTTATATTGTTATCTCATCCTGTAGCTGTACCGGGCATTGTTTGGATCAAGTGCCCATTACTACTGTCAGTTGTATAGAGCTCTTTATAAAAATCCAAAATGACCTTGACTTTACCTTCATAATCTATGATAAGCTCGTCGGTGTGAGGGTCCTTGAGACCACCACTAAATATTTGATTCGATCTGGTTGTTGCTTCCAATCCCGCCAATTCGTTTTGCAATACACTGATTTGCTTTTCAGTTACTGGGAGAAGCATCGAAAAAACACCGTATTTTTTGTACTGAAAAAGTTGGCAATGAGTTTGTAAATGAGTTAAACCAATGCTTAAAACATCTGTAAAGGATTGATTACTGATTATGGACTATGGAAATAAGGAAACGGGTCAGTGTGCGTACCTGTCAATTTCTTTTATATCAGCATCAATAATCGAAAACTGCATGGAAAGAGTAGTGTCGTGTACCAAGTTAAGACAACCATTGGATACCTAGAGATTATCAAATTGGGACAAGATGAGGGTTAGTAAACAATAAAGAAGCCAATCCAACCACTCAGTAGAATGATACAAGCCTTTTACATTGTTGGGTTCCATTTCAAGCCAACTTCCTTTAAAAAATGATGCCGGTATAAGTGGCCTATACGCATCTTTACTTTTCTTGATAGCGAAGTATGTTCATGCAGAGTATTTATTACCTCTTCCAAAGTTAATTATCAGCTCAGGTAAAAGTTAAGATGCAAGAATTGCTATGTTATGCTACTTCAAAAACTGACAACTTTAGCTACCACCACTTTTACTTTGTACCTTTACATTCTCTTGACTTCAGGTTTTTATTAAATAGTTTTCTACTGCAATAACCAACTTCTCGCATATATTCTTTTATCATTTCAGGTGAGCTGTTTGTGACAGATGCATAACCTTTGTTGGCCTTTGCTGTATTGCATCTATACACCCATCCATTATCCCAGAGTTCTTTGTATTAATCACTATATTGAAATAAATTATGTAGTAATATCGAATTTTTTTTTCGAACCAATGACTCTATACCGGCTACCACCAACTTTTGTTTTTGTACAATCCTCCCATATTTGAAACCCAATATATTTTCAAATCCAGGAAATCTCAGTGGGTGTGAGCTCGCCCTTCAAAACACTAGGCCCCCTCCGCAAAAAAAAAAATCTTTCTCTTTTTTAATCACATAAAATGCAAGCTTTCCGCTCATTGTTAAAGACAGCCTGGAAGCCCACCAGTAATGTACTGGCCACACGTAGTTTAATGACTCAACCTAGCCGCATTCTCAGTCAATTGAAACCCATGAGTTCAGTATTTCAACAACAACAACAAGGTATGGCTACCTTGAATCAAGTGATTAAAAAGTGCCGTAAATCAAAAGTTAAGATGAGTAAGGCACCAGCACTTGAAGGATGTTATCAGCGTAAAGGTGTTTGTAACAAAGTATATACTACCAAACCTAAGAAGCCTAATTCAGCTGTCAGAAAGGTTGCAAGAGTAAAGTTGACTAATGGTAAGGTTGTCACTGCTTATATTCCTGGTGAGGGTCATAATTTACAAGAGCATTCCGTTGTGTTGGTTCGTGGTGGTCGTGTTCCTGATCTTCCTGGTGTACGTTACCATCTTGTCCGTGGTGCTTTAGATCTTCAAGGTGTTGCCACCAGAACTACCAGTAGATCCAAATACGGAAGTAAGTTTACAAATGGGAACACTAAAAAAAAAAGAATAACGTAATTAAAACCTTTTTCCCTCCCAATAGCCAAGAAGCCTACCAAGAATTAGACAATTGACTTACAGCACTAAACGATAGTTCCGCGGTTTTCTGTACATTTTTATTTCATTACATATTACTATAGATTTGTGATATTTCAAGCTTATAAGTGATCTTTTTTTTTTTGAATTTTTTTATTTTTCGAATAAAGTAACCTTTTGTATCATCTGTAATTCAAGTCGTGTAATGAAGGAGGTGTCTTTGGTGGAGACGGTGTACATAGGATATCTTTGCGATGGAGCGATGACAAATAATTTCGATATCACAATCGACTATTACGCCATTTCCACTATGTGTCACAAATGAGGCAATCACACAAGGCTGATGCCGACATATCTTGATTTGATTTGAAAGGCATAAATTGATATATAAATACCATATTTTATCATTTATCGATCAACAATCACCGTTACCCCCAATGAGATTATCGTCCATATTATTAGGCACCGTTGCCTTACTTGCATTAGCCAATGCCAAAGAACAAAAAAAACCAAATATTGTATTTATCTTCACAGATGATCAAGATCATCGATTAGATTCCTTGAAATATATGCCTAATGTTCAAAAGCATCTTGTTGATCAAGGTACGCTTTACAAGAACCATTATGCTACCATTGCCGTTTGTTGTCCTAGTCGTGTAGGTCTTTTAAGAGGTCAATATGCTCATAACACAAAGTAAGTAAATTGTACATATAAAATGGCATGGGAAGGTTTATGATTTTTTTTTGAAAAATAGTATCACTGATGTATCTCCTCCTTATGGTGGCTATAACCGCTTCAACACATTGAAATTAGGCGAAGATTATTTACCTATTTGGTTGCAACAATCTGGCTATAATACAAATTACATTGGTAAATTAATGAACCAATACAGCGTTAATAACTATAACGATCCCACACCAAGAGGCTTTGACTATCAAGAACAATTAGTCGATCCTTATACCTATGTCTATAACACCGCGGTGTTTTCTGTGAATGGTGAGGCGCCTGTTTATTACAAAGATGCCTATCAAACCGATATTATCCACGCAAAGGCACGTGCTGCTCTGAAGAGGGTTCAAGCTCAAGATGATCCTTTCTTTTTATGGGGTATATGACTTTTTTTTTTACTTTTTTCTCTCTTTAATGCTAACCTATAATTAGTTGCACCTATGGCACCTCATGGTCAGTTTGAAATTTCTAGTGACGGGTCCATGACTACGAAATCTGCGGTGCCGGCAGCTCGACATGCCCACCTTTTCAAGGATGTCAAAAGTAAAAAGTCACATATCATCCTGATGACCAAATTACTGAACTTTCCTTTTTTAGTTCCTCGCACTCCTCATTTTAATCCCGACAAGCAGGTTAAAACTGCTTCTTACTGGAAGAATTTGGAAAAACTGAATGCTACATTTGTGGAAGAGTTTGATGAGACATATCGAAACCGTCTTCGTGCATTACAATCGGTTGATGAAATGGTCGGTACAATATTTGAAGAGTTGGAAAAGTCTGGAGAGTTGGATAATACATATATTGTCTACAGTGCAGATAATGGATATCACCTTGGTCAGCATAGAGCTTATCCCGGTAAATGTACCAACATGGAAGAAGATATAAAGTAAAGTTTTTAAAATATCAGACCTTTCAAGAGGAAGAAAAAAAGAATTCTAATATTATGTTACAGTGTTCCTTTCATTGTACGTGGTCCTGGCATCGAAAAGGGCAAGGTGAGCCAGCTTGTGAGTGCTCATCATGACTTGGCTCCTACATTTGTTGCTTTGGCTGGTGGTGATCAATATCTTCCTTCTTGGGTAGACGGAGGTGTAATTCCTTTGACAAAAGCACTGGAAAAACATCGCAAACCTGTTTCTAAAGAGAGTTTTGCTGTGGAATTTTGGAGTAAAGATCAAATGACCGAAAATTACCCTAATGCACTAATTGAAGGACCAAACACTTACAAAACACTTCGTGTTATTTCTGAAGATTACAATTGTAAGTAGTTTATGAGCAAGAAAAAGAAAAAGAAAAACTAAAATACTTGTAGACATGTATGCTGTTTGGTGTACAGGAGAACACGAATTCTACGATTTGAAAAAAGACCCTTATGAAATGAACAACTTGTATGATCAAGCAAACGTACAGCTTGTCAATAGATTGGATGCACTTTTGGTGGTTTTAAAATCATGTCGTGCAGAAACGTGCCGCGACCCATGGAGAGTGCTACATCCCTACGACACATCTGTTAAAACACTGCAAGATGCACTTGACAAGAAATATCATGCACAGTACGCTCAATATAAAAAGGTTCAATATGAAGAGTGTATTGGTTACTATGATGCTGTGAATGAAGTACCTCAAATCGGCGAGCATTTTATTGCCAACAAAACAGTACATCAATATGAAGTATCTGACCAACATGTTTTTCGTGGCCTTAAAAAAAGATCCAACGAAGAAGGCAAATTTATTTTACCAAAGGAATACCATGAACTGTTCAAATTAGTCCCCAAATCAAACAAGACCGTGGGACATGCTGTTCCTGATGAAGATTTTGAAAACCATGCTGTTCCAGTCGATGCTAAATTACTACAAAATCCTGTCAACTGGGCAGAATATAATTTTTATGGCTTTGGAAATTAGAAATAAAAAAATACGCTTATTATTTTACAAACTATCATGACGTTATGACGACACAAGATTTTTTTTTAACCTCCCGAGGTCAGCATGAAACAGAAAGTCATGCAAAGATTCTTTGGCGCCCAAAATGAAAAGCCTGTGAGCATTTTTTTATGTGCGTTTTTGATACGTTTTAACCTGCATTATGTGGGTATGATGTATATGTATGCTGGTCCTTGTTGAAATACACCAACGCTAAAAAAAAATCGCCGATTATATATGATAATAACAGACTGGGTAGCAGAAAACCTGTCAAACTTGAAACCCACCAACACATGACAAAAACTGTGCTCACTTTCCAGTTTATTTTAATTGTATCTCTTTCTCTTAAACATGTCTACAAAGAAGCAAACAAAATTGGATATTCCAAAGACTCGCCGCCATATCAAGCAACAAAATAGAAAATCGGTTCAGGATGAAAATATTATCCAGATCGGTAGTAGTGCCAAGCTAGGCAGTAAGTCTAATTTTTCTTGAACTATTTTTTTTCATGCTTACGTTTTTTGGTAGTCCATCAAGAGAATCTGGATGAAACTGATAAAATGCTAAGGGCTTTTGATTTAAATTATGCGTATGGACCATGTGTCGGCATAAAAAGAATTGACCGTTGGGGTAATTTTTTGTTTTGTTTGTATATTATTCAACACTTTGTAAACAAATTCTTATCTCTACTTAGAACGAGCCTGTCGACTTGGCTTGAATCCGCCACTAGTAATCAAAGATATACTAAACAGCGATCAGCATAAACAATATGCTGAGTCGCTGTTTAGTTACTACGGAATGATTTAATGATTATACCCATGCTAAAAAAATAAAAACTCCCCTAGTCCGATTAATTTTGCATATAAAAGAGGCATTATTTTTTATAAACCTCATATATTTAACATTATTTACAAACACGAAAAATGAACTCAAACAAAGGAACTAGTCATAAGGGCCCATCTAACATTGCCCACGCTGAAGCTGCTTTAGGTGCTGGTCGTCCATATGAAAAGGCCATGGATGGTCACAACGAAATGTTCAACAGCGTCAAGGAATTAGAAGAACACAACAAGAAACAATTCGCCCATGGTCATACCATGAAGCAATCTCGAGGCGATCGTATTGACAGCCAATTAGCTGAAGAAGACAAAGAAACTATTGAACGAATGAACCAGGCGCACAGACAAAAAGAGGAGGCCAAGCACAGAAAGGAAGATTAATTCATTTGTAACATTTTGTAAATAAAATATGTATTCTGCATACATTTTCTCAGTGTAACATTGTGGAGAGGTGATAAACACGGAAGGTTACGAAACCTTAATTTGCGTTATACAAACCTGTTTAAAAAACAAATACAAAAACGAGTAGATTGAAACGTATAGCCCCAAATATATCCAAACGTACTACCCTACAGACATGTTACTTTATCATGTCTATTTTTATTTCACGGCAGTAAACGTTTTATCAGTCATTTGATTTCATGTAGCCATTTCAAAGGTGTTGGTCGACATCATTCGTTTTATTAAATGTGTTTATTTGTAAAAATGATGTAATTACAAATATTAGTCTGATTTGTGGGTTTAGCATGGATAGGTATACAAGGTCAGTGCTCTGTGTTTTAAGCTGGTTAACGTTCTACAAATTCTTGTCCGATGAGCCGAATCTTTATTTGACAAACAAAGGGCTTTGCAGGGGCCATGAAGTTGTAAATTGATATTCCAAAATGATGATCTCAGCTTTTGCTTATCCTACTTGATTTACAGTTTCGTAACATACCCTCGTGCAACACTGACATCTCATCTGCTTCTCGATCCAAGCGTTCCTTTTTTGTTGACAGTTCCAGTTCAGAAAATAGGTACGCCTATGACTGGTTTTCTGCATTAATCTCAAAACCAAAAGAGAGTAGTTCATAGAGCATGCATTTTACTTTGGTCTAATAAGAAATATTTGAGACTGTAAAAAACACACTAAGTTTATTGCCTCAGTTATTACGCCCTGAGTTAATACATACTGCGTAACAAGTAGCGAATCAATTATGCAAATACATCATCGGGTTAGTAACGTGGTCGGGCTAATCTTTGCACTTAGACACAAGAGCACCTTTCAATCATAATCAAATGAATTATATACCTCTCCTTTTTTGCAGGAATTAAAGAAGCAAATATACATGCATGTCATGAACGAGTATTGCAAAATTGAAATAAGTTCCAGTGTAACAGTTTTGGGGGAAAAAGGCCTCATTATCGAAAAAGTTAAAATAAACAATCAATAACCCCGAGTTCTATACCGGTGCCTGGGTGAGAAGATAAAATATCATGGGGGTCCCCCTAACCTCTTTTCTTGGTCACAGGTACATGAAGAAGGATTAAACCAATTTACTCGGTGTAAAACACAAATAGAGTTTTACTACGTGTTTTAAAAAGAGATGCCTTACATAAAGAATTGTTTGTATAAGTCCTTTTCAATACATAAATGCATTATTATACTGAGAATATTCCCTTGCTATTGTAACAGGGATTTCAGCCGAAGCACGTCCGAAAGAAGAAAGCCGGATTAAATAAAATTATGGTACCAAAGATAAAATAAGAAAGGGGAATTGGGCGTAAAAATAAATCATATGATACCTTTGTACCTTTTTTTCTATTTTGTATATTTTTTCTTTTGTTTTCGCTTCTTGCCGATAATCGATCATCCATTATTAAATAATAATCACGCTATGTTTTATTGATGGTTATTGTTTTACAGATAAAATGTTAATTTCCTTGTCTTGTGCGTGATTTAAAGATTTATCAGATCACCGGATTTACACAAACTTTGGTATACGTGTTACCTGCGTTTTTTTAGTAACAAAAAAAGATTAATTGTTCTTACGTCAATCCTATTTTTGTAATTTTTTTTAGCCAAGGCATAAACATATACATCAAGGGTAATTGGCTAATGCACAGCTTGGCCCAGATTAAAATAAAGGCGGGAATCATTATAATAAATGAGATGGCGCTAATAAGCAATATATGTATTTGTTTGTTGATTCTACGCTAGTGTGTGTGTGTTGCGCATAGTTTTTTTTTAGAACCTTACTCCCATGACAATTTGTGTTTCCCCCAAAAAAAAAAAAAACTTGTAATAGTTATAAAAAGGTTCTTAATTTTTACAAACATTTTCTCTTTTTTTACTACTTTAACATTTTTTACATAAATACATGCACATTTAAAAACCAAATCATTGTCATCCATTACATATAAATTAACTTAGAAATACCCAACATGTCTATTATCAGTTCACCGCTCTTAAGATCAACGTCGTTTGATATTTTAAACAGAAAGAACATTACACCGGAAAAGTCAAGTTCTCTAAGAAGATCCTCGTCTGCTTCCTCTTCCTCTTCCTGCTCTTCCTCAAGTTCGTCTAATGATAAGAAATATTCCTATAGAACTTGTCCAATGTGCTCAGAACGTCTGCTGGTTCGAATTCACGGGGCCTTTGTGCACAAATGGATCAACTTGCACTTTGCAAATAGACATCATGAATGGATGCATGTCGTTGTTAACCTTCATTAATCTACCGTATATACGAATAATACCCCTGTAAATATAACAAAAAAAAAGCTCTCATCTTTCCTTTTTATCAAACATTCCTTTTAAAAATAAATTACTACTATTAAATTTTTACAATACTTTATTAAAACCGTCCTTTTTTTTAATCGGCTTCTTCCTGAATCTTTTGTTCATAATTAGGTTTTTGTAATTCCTGGTTATTTGAGAGAGATGCTGGTTGTACCTGGGGCGATTGTTGGGGTGATATAGTTGGCAAGGGTTTTTGAATGGAATTTTGAATGGAATTCTGAGGCTGCAAATGTTGGTTGGGGGCTCCTGTGAGTCCGCCGTACTGGGAGCCTTCATACTGGGAACCGGCATATTGTGATCCTCCATATTGTGATCCAGCATAGTGAGAACCTTGATCATACTGAGAGGCGGCATAGTGAGATCCATGGTCATATTGTGATGCACCATCATATTGATGAGTACCATCGTAATGAGGAGCATTGTCATATCGAGAAGCACCGTTGTAGTGAGGACCACCATCATATTGAGATCCACCGTATTGAGATTGGGTATAATAATGATGTTGTTGTTGTTCTTCCTGTTCTCTATAGTGTTGAGCTAATTTCTCCTTTTCATCTTCAGCACTATCATGAGCTGGTGGAGGTGCAGGGATGCGGAACCCTCCAGCATCTACCTTTTGTCTCAATATATTGTGACCCTCACTATGACTTTGGTTGAATTGTTGCTGGAATTCAGAGTAAGGTCTGTAAGAAGCAGGCTGTCTACGCTGACTTACTTGACGATACAATTGCTGATAGTTGACTTGAGTGTTATACATTACGTTTGTGGGATCATAAAAGGTACTATCTTGGTGTTGATAGTGGTTTAAATGTTGATAAGGTGCTTGTTGGTGCATAGGAGCAGGGGATTCAAAGATTTGGTGGTATTGTTGATGTTGAGGTTGAGGAGCAGGAGGCAAATTGGCGTTAGTTTGATAAGGCGAACTGAAAGTATAACTATCGTGGTGCTGAGCAGCAATATGGTCAGAATTCAATGGAGAGGAGATATGCTTTGGTGGATCATCATAAGCAGGTGGTGGTGCATCATACAAATCTATTTGATCAAGGTCAATTTCATTCTCATGAGCAGTTTTTAAATCGCCCGTGGCGTTTGAGACCTCATCGGCACTGTAGCCAGTGGGTTGACTAACAACAATACTTTCAATTGAAGGCTGTCTAGGTGGGAGTTCTGGCGGTGTTGGCTTTTCAGCGGGTGTTTCTTCGGGCTCCTTGCCTTTACCGGCGTCAGGTATATCAGTATTTGCAAGAGTGTGTCTCTCATCTTCAGCCATTGGTTTCCAATTATTGATGGCATTTATTGCATCAGCAAAGATAATGGCGGCTTCAGGACCCTTCTCATAAGGACTTCTTTGGTGTTGGGTAGGAGGAGTAGGTTCGATTTCAATCAAATCCGTCAAGTATTTACCGAAACCTGCAATTAAAGCAGTCTTCTCAGCATATTCGTTCATGGCATTAAATCGAAGGTAGAATGCCTCTTTAAGAGCGAATCTTTTGAAATCGGCCAAATCCATTTCACTTTCATGTGTTTCATGAGCCAATGATTTTAATTCTCTTTGGAACTCCGGTAACTTTGGTGATTTAGGGCTGGTTTTGCTAAGGTTCAGAATACGTGATTGAAGCGAACGTTTCTTTTCTCTTGCGTCTGATAACTTTTCTTCTCTATCCCTAATAGATTTTACGGCGTGGCGGTATTGCTGAAACTTATCTGTTTGATAGTAAATATGTCTTTAGTAAACAGATCACAAGGGAGCTTTTAAAACTTACTAGCATACTCTTGCTCGATCTCGATCTGTTTATCGAGCAATCTGGTCAACTTGTCACCCACAATGTCCTTCAAAAACACAAATTATGAATATATACACATACGATGCCTATTTTTTAAATAGAAATTACCTCTAAATCACGTCCATTTTCAGTCTTTTCTTCTTCGACCTCTTCCTTGACCCAATCCTTTAAAGCCTTGACTGTTTCAGTTTTTTGATAGGCCATGGTACGCATGGTTGCAAGATCGCTACGTTCCTGAAAGATCCACATGGAAAGGCTCTTGGTGTCTTGCTTTTGCATTGGGTTGTTCTTTGCAATTTGAGATTGCACATCTGTTTTAAATTTGTTGTAAGAAAATTGTAATCCTTTTAAGCTCATATTGCTGATAAAAATAAAATCACAAGGGAATAATAACAAAAAAAAAAAAAAAAGCTTGGGTTTTATGTGAAAAAAATATTGGTATAAAAATAGATTTCCAGGCCAAGAAAATGCGTCATTTGTGTTACGAGGAAGAATTCCCAGTTTTTTTTATTTCGTGATGATGGTTTTACAATTTAATATTAACATAGCTATTGTCTGGTACAACAGAGTAAAGTTCGTAGGATTTAGGAGCAACCACTTTAGCAGGGCCTGCAGCAGTATATTTCTTGTAAGGGCTTTGGATAATCATGAAAGGAATAGATTCATAAACACAATGAACTAGAGTGCCGACATAATTCACCATGATACGATAGTGGTACAAGCCACTAACATCCTCAACATTAAGAGGAAAAGTAGCTTGGCCGGTGTTTGCTTCATCATAGAGAGCTTAAAGAAATACTTAGTCACATAATAAACGTAAAGAAAAAACTTATACTTTACTCATATTCTCGCCAATAATAAATTGATTATGCTGAGTGGAATTCAAGATACGGATACGAGTAATGATGTTGGGTGAATATTGGATATCTTCATCAAGTGTCCACTTTAATTGTTGGAGAGAGCCAGATTCAAACGCAAGACCAGGGGAAGTAGGATAATCAATACGGAAACCAGTACAATAGTCAGGATTGACACGAGGAGGGTTATAACCATACATCATCAAAGCCTCGCCAACCTCTGCTCTACGCTCAACAGCTGCTGCTGCGACGCTACCAATAACTAATGAGGCGACAATTGAACACAAGAATTTCATTTTAAAAAGTGAGATAGAGAATATGAATGTAGATGATGATTCAGTTTCTCTTTTATATACAATTCAAATAAAGACTCTATTTGTCATTCTCTGGTTGATTAAATCTTGTTCAATTCTTGTAACATTTCTAAAATACAGGTAAACGTACATATTATTAGACATCTGTATCATCCTTGAAGTCTCGAGATGCCTATTGTTATACATTATATATTCAGGACACAAAGTTGTCAGTATATCATGTTATAAGAGGTAGAATTTCTTGCTATTCTATTATGAGACATCAACATTCCCGCGACACAACAAAAGACAGGTACCAAATGAATATGTGCGTCCTAACGACAACAACCGCGGCAGTTGAAATCTCGGGTACCCAATATTCTTTTCTGGACCATAAAACAGACAGACTTGGTATTTCTCTAAACATAATGTCAAGAATAACGCGTGGTATATCTTTAGAAGAGTGGGAAGAAAAGACCAAGCTTAGCGATAAAGAGAAGCAAAGTGTGCATGACTTGCAAGATGCCTGTGCTGAATTACCTCTACCAGCCAACTGGGTAAGTTATCATAGTACTTGTGATCATCAACTACTGACTTGTAAACAAGTATTTGGGCGACAAATTATTAGGTTCACCATCTTTAGGCATCTCGCCTGGAACACCTGATACAATACAATCAAAGAGTCCCCTCAATCCACATGTATTATCATCTCGACTTTTAGGCACTCTCAAACACACTTTATCCACCGCCAACTTATTGGCAGAAGCAACAGCAGCAGATTCGGCAGCAGAAAAAAACATGGCTCAGGCCATTGGAAGTACTAAGCCCATTGAAACTCTTCAAGAGTTTTTCGACTGGTTTGCAGTTATGGAATCCGAAATGGAAAAAGGACAAGAAGATGTGTATCGTAATCACTTATCCACCGTCGAGTTATACCAACAAGCTTGTGAAGACTTTTTACAAGATCTTCAAGTCACATGCCAGTTATTTGACGACCTAGAAAATAACTATTCTTTTGTAGACTTACGAACACGGTCGATCCAAACGGCTTGTGAGACTTTATTGGAAGAGCAACACCGTTTGACTCGTTTAGCAGAAGGACTATCCGATCGATTAGCATATTTCAACCAACTGGAACCCATCGCCAAATTATTCAATTCACCAGGCGATGATATTTGTCTCAATGCAGAGTTTATACCCATGTTGGATAAGTTGGATGAATGTATTCAATATATGCAAGATCACCATATGTACCGTGATTCGGAATTATATCTCATGCGTTTCAGGCAATGTATGACTCGTGGCATGACACTAATTAAGATGTATGTGGTGTCTACTATTAAAAACTTGGGGTACGAGGTGTACAAACAAGTGAGCCCAAAAGAGATTACTATGGGTAAACAAATGACAATGTACTATGTAAAATTTAAAACGATTGCATCCACCATAAAATCGTTAACAGGGCAGGTCCAAATGAGATGTCCGGGACACAAAGAGTATCAGTCACTATACGAAGACATGTTGCATGCTTATTTCCAGACAAGACAACAATTACTTGGTCCTTTAATATCGAAAAAGATCCAACATCTTGGCCCCAACAACAAGGATTTATTAGGATTTGTAAAGTATGATTACGTACGAGATATATATGACTAGTATTAATAGCCCTTGACAGGCTAAAAATGGCTGTGCATACATGATGAGTCTTTGTTCAGATGAGTATAGTTTGTTCTACAACTTTTTTCAAAAGACGGGAGAACAAGAACTATAGTGAGTGCGCCGATTTGAATGTATATTGACTTTGTACTAATATACAACATTCAAGTAACTACTTGGAATTATTAACAAGCTACTTGTATGATTACCTCCGACCACGTATTATTCACGAAAATGATATCACCACACTTTCTGAATTATGTAACGTATTTTTGATGTATGTCATGCAGGACGAGAATGATTTCGGTAAAGTATAAAGTGCAGAAATAATACACATATACTAACAAATTATGTAGCGATTGGTGTAGTCGAAGACAAAAATGAGGTAAAATTTGGTCATCTTATACAGAACGTGATGGAAGATGCACAGGGCAGATTAGTATTTCGATCCCAAATGTTTATACATAATGATATCCAAAACTATCAACCCAAACCGCAAGATTTTGAGAATATCCAAACAAAAGCAACATCAGATGAAAATCAAAAAACTTCAGTTGTATTAGACGCTACAACCACCGCGACATTGACAGTAGAAGAGGATGCTTCTTCGGAAACGCATTCACTCCACTCCATGAGGTCTACTTTACTGGCGGATGGTAGCGACAACACATGTGGTTGGTTTCCAACATTGCAAAAGACACTTTGGATTCTTTCTAAACTTTACCGGTGTGTTCAGGTAACGAATTTTGGATGGATTCGTTTGTATCTATACTGAGATATACTATAATAGACTGGTGTGTTTGAGGATCTAGCACAGGAGGCTGTTTCACTATGTAATGAATCGCTTCAAAAAGCCAGTACCAGTGTGACAAACTTAAAGGTATTATGTTATTTGCATGGTCTATTCAAATCTCATTAACCGCTTGTCTAGTCTCGTCTCGATGGCGAATTATTTTTAATTAAAAATTTACTTGTTTTAAAAGAACAACTTGCTCCCTTTGAAGCAAACCTGGTTCATGCAGGCAAAACTTTAGATTTTTCTCATGTCACCGGTATGTTTCTTTTTTTACGACTTGTCTGTACTGCTAATCATGCTATGTATAGATTCCCTCTCTTCGTTCCAGCAACAAAAATCGCTCATGTTCAACCCAAACGCTCTCATTGGATTAGCACAACGAGGAATGCCACGCGTGGTTGAAGTCAGTTTAGATTCAAGAAGAGAAATTGATTTTCAAATCAAAAGTGTGTGTGAAGAGTTTATAAATAATTGTGTCAATAGTTGTGTAGAGCCATTAACTGCCTTCTTAATCAAGGTACCGTATCAAGTCAATTATATACAACTTTTTTTTAATTACGATTTTTAATAGTTATCGGCAATTTTACCAGCAGCGGTTGTAATTAGAATGGCTGAAGATGATACACTACCAACAGCACAGCAATTGAATGGAGGTAAATATTATTTCTCTCGGTTCAATTTTTTTTTTAATGCTGTTACGATTAAGGAGATGTACAGGAGGCAACCGATCAGTTTATGGAAGCGGTAGAGGAACGCATTAAATTTGTAGTACGGAAACTTAGAGAATATGTCAACGATTACAAAATGCAACAGATTCTGATGAAACCAATAGAGGTAATCATTCTACGACGACTATAACATGCATACTTACAAATGTGAATTCTAGACAAGTATTGTGGAACAATATAAATCATTTTTAACAAGAGTCCAAATAGAATCAAAAGAGGGAGGAAGGATCCAAAAAATGGAGAATCAACCAATGTCTACAGAGTCAATAGCTGTCTGGATCTCACAATTAAAAGAACAATAATAAAACCCATTGGTCTATTTTACATGATTGCATTGATGGTTCATTTTGCATTAATTTACTAATGTGTATCTTCTCGGTCCGGGATAAATTTATAATGATAAAGGGGACATTAAGTTCTGTTTATGTAATAAATGTGAGACAACACAGCTCTATATATGTTGAATATGTCTGTACATTATCGTTAAAAGAGATAAACCTTATATAAGCTGGTGATGATGCGCGTGTATACTTCAAGGAGTTCTGATGATATAAAGGGTCGTCATTTAATTTTTGTTCAATATTTTTCTTCTTTCCTCTCTTATCCTTTTCTGACTTCAATTTTACATTACTCTCATCTTTGATGTTATTAAAACCTTTTCTATGTGTCTTGCTCTTTTTGTGTTTTGCCCTGAGTTTTCCTGCAACTGTTCTAGCCGAGCATGAAGAGCATCACGACATTGATCCTACATCTGGCGGGTTTTGGGGTCAAATCATAGCCATTTTTTTCTTGGTGATTCTAAGTGGAATTGTTGCTGGTAAAAAAAAACAGAAATGAAATCATGTAATGATTTCCATTTATATGCATGCATATTGACTATCATTACTTTTTTATAGGGTTAACTCTTGGTTTAGTAAAATTTTCGATAACATTATGTTTAGTGACGATATTTAACAGATTTTGTTATTTATAGATGTCTCTCGATACTACCAACCTTGCAATTTTGGAAATCGCCGGTACGCCACAACAAAAGTACTACGCTTCTCGAATCATTCCTATCCGTAAAAATGGTCATATTTTGTTAACTACCTTATTGTTGACGAATACCGTTTTGAACGAGACACTGCCAATTTTATTCGATGGCATTTTTAGCACAGGTATAAAATCAATAGGTGAAATATAAAATGTAAAAAAAAAAACTAACAAACAAGTGTAGGGTTTATATCTGTCATTGTTTCTACGGCATTGCTTGTCATGTTTTCTGAAATCATTCCTCAAGCAATCTTCTCAAAGCATGGTCTGGCTATTGGTGCATTGTTTGCTTATCCTGTGCGAATTTTAATCGGCATGTGGTTTATTATATCATGGCCTATTTCCAAGTTTTTAGATTACTTGTTGGGCACACATACCGGATTTACATATGGCGTATCAGGTACCGTGATATCACATTTTATTGTTTGTTTATCCCCCCTTTTTATATTTACAAACTTTTTGGCATTTAGAATTTGGCGCATTGGTTGAGCTTCACGATATATCAAAATATCCCGATGGTACATTAAACCACAAAACTGTTACTGTTTTGCAAAATATCTTGACTATGCAAGAAAAATATGCAGACCAGATATTAACATCGGCTAGTAACATGTTGATGTTGAAGCCTGATGTTATGCTCACGCCCTTAAAAATCCAACAATATCACAGTAATGGCTATTCGCATATCATTGTGTATGAGAAACGTACCGCCGCAACAACTCAGCATGATGATTATCAAGTTCTTGGCGTTGTGGAATTAAAGGTATTCATTTTGTCTCTTACCCGGTAAAGAAGCCGATAATTAATATAGATTTATAGTCTTTAAATTTACTCGAATCAAAAGATTTCAATGAACCGATCGGTCGAATGAAACTAGACACCTATCTGACAGCTTCTTCAAGAGAATCCGTCATTGATCTGATGAATCAATTACTGAGTCAGGACTTGTAAGTAATATCATTTTCGTCAGGGTAATAGGGCTAATCTTTTTTTTTTCTTTTTTAGTGATGCACAGCTTGTTTTGATTTACCGCACGGAACAAGATATTAAAGTAATTAAACAAGAGAGAGATGCAGCAGCACGTGAGATTGCGTCAATAAAAGCCAAGGCATTAAAGAAGCATAGAAATAGCTTGCCCTGTCGAGTCAGAAGGCTCTTTGGTTCGAGTTGTCACCTGTGTCATCCATTGTCATCCCCTTCTGAGTCTGATATTGGCGAAGAAGAAACCATTTCAAGTAATCGATCGATGGATATAGACTTGAAGGCTGGCTTGATTGGTATGGTCACCAAGAAAGAGATTTTAAATCAACTGGTATGCCCTAAAGTCGAGCCGAAAGACAAATCGGCTTCATTTCCACAAGCTGTTAATGTAAGCTTGAAGGCCAGTCAAAACTAAACTATAAAACTAGTCTGTACATGTATGTATACTACGCTATCTAATACTTAACCACCTTAAATAATAAAGTAATACCCACCATTATTTGGATGCGCACACAGCTGAGGCTTAATTTCTGGAAAAGTGACTATTTAACCAAAATCGCCAGGGCCTGTAAATTGACAGGATTTTTTTCCCATATTTTTTTAGGTTCTTTTTTTTTTACCAATAACATGTTCCGTGCCAGCAACAGCCTTGTCAAGGCCGCACCAGCCTGGAGAAATGCCAGCGTTTTATCCTCTGCCAAGAGTTACACCACACCTGCCGCTACCCCTGTTGCCGAAAATAAGCAAGAAAAGCCTAGCCTTTCTGCACGTCTTGGTGGTTCAGGTCGCGGTAAAATCATCAGTGATGGTAAAGCTTCCGATCCTTTTGCTTCCTTTTTAGCAAATGCAAAGAAACCTCGCACCAACAACAGCAACAATGGCGAGCGTCGTAATGGTAACTTTACACCCCGTCCTAGAAAGCAGCAACATGATAACAACGGTCAATTTGCCGATGCTACTGC
Organism: Mucor piriformis; assembly: GCA_943193625.1. Classification (NCBI taxonomy): domain Eukaryota; kingdom Fungi; phylum Mucoromycota; class Mucoromycetes; order Mucorales; family Mucoraceae; genus Mucor; species Mucor piriformis. The sequence goes on along the minus strand of OW971869.1, from coordinate 678,965 downwards.
TGAAGGAGCCAACACCAAGCCTCGTCAACCTCGTCAGCCTAGAGCTGAGGGTGAAGCTCGTCAACCTCGTCAACCCAGAGCTGAAGGTGAGAACAATAACAACAGACCCAGACCTCAAAGAAATGCATCTGCTGAAGGCGGTGCAAAGACAGAAGCTGGAGATAGACAACGTCCTCCTCGCACAAACAACAACAGACCCAACAATAATAGAAACAATAGCGATGGACCTCGCAATAATAACAGAAAGATGAACCTTAACAGATCACAACCTCAAGAAGTTCGTACTCGTCGTGCTATTACATTTATCGATAAAGAGATTGATTGGGCATCATTTAGTACTGATGCAATGCCAACAAACGAAACTGTGACTGAACAAGTTAAAGAGGACGATGCATTATTATTGAAGGAAATGCAAGGTGATTATGATAGATATCTTGGTGTAGGATCTGAAATTGCTTGGCCACAAATCATCAATGGTTCCAACGTCAGTACATTAGTTGGTAGTAACCCCACTTTTGATCTTTCTCAAAAGACTGCATTCTTATCTGCTTTAACAAATGCCACCAGTGGTAATGTTGCTGCTAGAAAATAAATGAAGTTGTTGTATAGTAAAATTTAATTTAGGTAGATTTAAATAAAATATGTTTTTAAAAATGCGCTCTCCCCTTTCCACAAAACCCAAATATGGCCCTTGCAAAAAGAGTGTTCCACTCATCATGTCAATTGTTAAAGAGATCCACGGATCATTTAGTCACAAAGGATAACAAAAAGTTCAAGCTCGTTTCTTTCCCAGAACCACCAGCATTATTGCCTTCTCAGGCTGCAGACGCGACTAAACTCTTTGCAAGGCCTGTTAGTTTTATTCAAAGTATCTCTCAAACCGACCAAGCTCCAGACCTCACGAACCCTGAGGTAGATTTCCATGATAGACTTTTTTTTGTTCCAACTGACATATTTTGTAGGTTGCGTTTGTTGGAAGAAGTAACGTTGGTGTAAAGTACTCTGTGCAACACATTATTTTGACATGCAACTCATTTTTTTATATAAATAGAAATCAACCCTGATCAATAATTTAACAAATAATAGTAAATTAGTAAAGACATCAAATAGACCAGTAAGTGGAAACGTTACTAGTGTATCTGATTCTTACCTATGCACACAAAAATAGGGACATACCAAATTACTCAACTTTTTCGACATCGGGCGTCAACTAACGCTGGTAGACATGCCAGGATATGGTTATAAATCAAAGGAAGAATGGGGCGAATTGATTTTGGGATACTTATCTACACGTAAACAGTAAGTTACTGTACCTAATCATGCAATCGGAAGGTACTGACATCCTATCCAGATTAAAACGATTATTTCTGTTGGTGGATCCAGTTGCAGGATTAAAAGAAACAGACAAACAACTAATGAGCCATTTGGATAAACAGGCATTATCCTATCAAGTAATTTTAACAAAGAGAGATCGACTATCGCAAGAAGCATTTCAGACATCCAAATCATCTATAGAAGAATATCTGATTGAACATGCTATATGCTGTTATCCTCAAGTCTTGGTTACCGGTAAAAGACGAACAGGTAAATCCAATGATAACGATATGGTTGCTGATGAAATGTCCAAAGTAAAATGGGCTATTGTCAGTGCTACTGGTATTGATGTACGTCCATCTACACCACCAATCAAGAAATAAAAATACGGTATTATGGTTATTTATTCAGTATTACGGGGGGGGGTATTTTCAGCTGTCTCTCTTTTTTTTACATGGTCCATTTAGGATCACCTCTTCTTTTTTCGGATTCTCTGATTTCAAACATAATTTGTGCTGCCACAAAAAGACAGAATACGACTGTAGCTAAAAAGATAAGACCTATATACATTATTAGCACCGTATCATTTATGTAGCATGCGTACTTACCATCAGCCGAACTAAATATCTGGACAAGCATGGCCTTCATACCATCTAATCCTAGACAGAAGCCGACCAAATTAGCTCCCATCATCATCAAGATATTTCCAACAGCACCCAAACCACAAACTATCCTGTAATAAGAAGTATGTCCAAACTAAAACCAAGTTAGAATGCTGCCTTATGTATGTGAGGTGTGTACCTTTTTGTATGTAAAAAACTTTGACCCAATGATTTCAGGCAGCAAGAATAAACAAATTAACCATCCCCAAGCCAACAGTTTCAATTCAATGTCATGCCAAACTGCTACAAAAGTAAAGACAACCCACATACTAAATGCAAAATATCGCGATCCACCCAAAGGGATGTAAATGTATCGAATGGTCCATCTGTTGAAACTTCTATGCCAACTTTTCCAAAACCTTTGAGCTGAGAAGTTGTTACTCATGCATCGAATCATATTCTCTTCAGGCCAAATACCATCTGCAAGAGCCCATAAACGAAAGAATCTCCAGGGTATAAGTAGCTTCATCCAAATAATAACTAGATTGAAATAACCAATCATACTGAGTTGGAGTGGTGTATCGTTTGTCCATGCTTGTGCCTTGGAAATGGCAACTACATAGATATAATGTAACGTGAATTCCATCACCAGAAGAACAGCGACAAGTCGAAGGGCGTAGGTCAAGACGTATTTGACTGTTAACTTGGATGATGGGGTTCTTATTTGAGATATAAAGTCATTGAATGTGATGATGGGACCACAGATATAAAGTGGTGTATACAGTATATAAGTTAAAAAGTTGAAATAGTTGTAGTCCTTAGAGTAACATGGTACACCTATACGCTCTTTATCTGTCGTAAATTCTTCCTCGCCCATTACATGATGATATTGTGTCCGCGGCTTTTTAAATTGCCAGTAATAATCCATGTTGTAGGATACAAGTCGAAGCATACCAAAATTAAAGAATACGTGCCATCTAGGCAAAATACCTTTGTGCTGATCCTATTGAACATATGAGTATTTATAACCATGCAGGGGTTGTATATCCTTACCAGCATAGTCAATCCAATTGACTCAAATTCGTACCCCTTGTAGTATTCATTCAAGAATAAAATCAGCAAGTTAAACGTCCAAGTTAAAAATGGATTCCAATAAGACCCACCGGTGGATCGACCAATTAGATAACTTATGGTGATGATGATGATGATTTTAAGACAGCTGGTGCCATGTAAAGCAGAGACTACGATGACTGAAGCAGCCAAATAAAAGTAGGTCTGTTGAAGGTCTTTCTTTTTCAATCGAGTCAATGCACGGTAAATATGGCTTGCAACAAGATACACACAAGCCAATGCGAATAGAAGAGGTATATTACGACGGAATTGCGAGTATTGCATGTCACTATTATCCACTTTTCGATTGAAAATCCAACCGTTAGACAATAAATTACTATACAAGTAATAATTTCTGTGATTATCTTGTTTGTGTTAATTGATTGATTTGAACAAACCCCTAAGCCCATATAACTTACTTTGGCTCAGGTCAATAGCTACATAAAACATGTAAGGTACAACAATAGCAACGCATAAATAGTAGAAATAAAATTCTAGTTCAAGTTGTGTAAGTACCGTCATGTCTGGATCTTGAGCATTTTATTCAGTTTACCTTTTGTCTTCCATCTAGAGGGTTGCATTGTTGCGGATGATGAGATCGTGGCGGAATTAGTCATATTTAGTGGTGAGACACCGTTGCTATCATCAACGGTTGCTAAAGGTAAATAATTAGATAATTCGTGTTGTTGTACGGTGATCATATAATTTATAAATACAACAAAAAGGAGAAATTGCTTGGGATTCTGTGATCCAGCCGAGTTTCAATTTATTTGGGTGAACAGAAAAGCTTTTTTTGGTTCCTCGATCGGGCTTTCTATCATTTCTGTGTCACTGTGGGGCTTAACAATTGTGGATGATATTTTTAAAGTCTTTACTTGACTAAATGATATGTGAATAAACCCAATTTTGACAATGAATACAAGATAAATACTTCTATTAATTGCCCTTTATCTATATTAATTAACAAAATGTAGTGTTTGTCAGGTCCAATGTTATATTCTTTCATTGAATTACGTGTGCTTCTTTTATAGATGCCAAGAAGTGCCTATATTTAGAAAATGCTGAACTGAGTCTTTCTCAGGCCTGCATCTGTGTTTATCTTTCAAACCATGTATAGTAAGCAGTAGTAATATGTCAATATTCTAATCAGGTTGGGGAATACATAATACGGCTTTATTTTTTATTGGGAACTAACATAATTAGCAGGGAAAATACCCGTCTGACCATTTAAAGTTCCTTCCCACCATCCACCGTCATCCTTCTTTGTCACAGTAATTGTATCTCCTTGACGGATGTTTAACTCTTCCGCATTCACAGCTTCAAAATCATACAACGCCACTACCTGAGTAGGTGCAGGTGATGTAGCAGGGGAAGGCGGTAAATCATGAATGGAGGGTTCATTAATGACCGGCGCATCATTATCATACACCATATCATCTTCTGCAGGGGCATCCAAGTATTCAATATAGTTTGCAGGCACTAAACCCACCTGAATTCCTTTTTGTGCTTTAATCCATCCAGTACCATCATCGTGGTCTATAATATGTAGCAGATCGCCTTCTACAATGCTAAGCTCATCTGTGTTTTGTGCATCGTAGCTGTACAAAGCACGAAGTTCTGCACCTGGTACAGAGACAGGTCTCGGTGTTGAAATGATGGATCTTGCTGTTGGTGTTGAGATGATAGATTTTGCTACTGGTATCGCTGTTGGTGTTGCGGTCGGTATAGAACGAACTGATTCGGTAAAGCTGTTTTGTCGCATGGATTTCAGGCTTGGTGCAGCTAACGAGGAAACAGAAGGCTGTGGATTAATCTGGCCCTTGACTTTACTACAGTTGGGAGCGACCTTCATTTCACACTTGGCGTGGCAGTTAAACCCACAGGCGCGACAAGTGAATCCCTTGTTGGATATCCCCCACATGGTTGTTTTACAATAGTCGCAAGAAGTTGGGATTGTAAACGAGGAAGATTTGAAATCATGGTTTTGTGCCCTTAATCCATCATCTAGTATAAGTTAAAAAAGGGCTTTAGTTATTTTAGATGTGAAAAAGAGGAGTGTTAAGACAACTTACCGCCAATGTTTTGTATGATTAAATCCACTTCACTTTTCACACGAACCTTTTGAGTGGATAATAAGGTGATGTCTCGAATGATATCCATTAATTTCTCTTTGGACTTGTCGTAATCAGGCGATGCTTGATTTTGTATGGAAGCGACTATAGATTCCACCTTGTTTAATTCAGTAGATCGCTTAGACAAATCATCGCCCAGTGTATCCAATTGTTTACGGTCCTTGATCAGTTTATTGTTCAAAAAGATAACGGCTGCATCATTTGCCACTAAACTGTCATCCTATAAATCACATTAGAAAACATTGCATGATAATAATAGGAAATACTGAGATTACTCTATCGATGATTGTATCTGCTGCATGGGCACCACCGTTCCAAGGCATAAAGGTAAATTGGACATTGGCGGCTCGTTCACTTGCATCAACATTACCCATAGCACTACGCATAAATACACCAGCATCAACGGCAGGGTCCAATTTTTCAATGGAAATAAGACTATCATCGTGACATTTTTGAACAGTAGTTAACAGTTTGGATTCAAGACCGATGTATGTCTTTAGAATGGATTTCAACGCTAAGATACGAGCAGCATCTAAATCTTCCAGATGCTATATGTAAAACTTGTAAGTATTGCATAATTTTGGTATAAAATGATCAGTTTTACGTCTGCTAGGATGGGAATATCTTCTTCAAAGTATTTTGATCGTTCAGCATTAGCTACACCAATGGATAATAAATAGAGGTTCTGTTTTTTTGCCAAGAAAGCTCAGTATAACGAAAAGCCAAGCTTTTTCAAATGTAAAAAAAAAAAAAAAACATTACCTTTTTGTTATCACAGTCCAAATAAGCATTATCTAATTGTCTTTGGGTCTAATGAAGATGTTACTTTAATATCCAATATGTGAAATATATAAACAAACATTTACCTTTTCTTGATCTCCAGACCTGCTTAATTTTGCCTTTAAATTTTCAATTTCGATGCATGATTCATCATACAATTGCTTTGCCTTTTCCTTGTCGCTATAGGTTTTATCTCGTTCGCTCTTTAACTTTTGATAAAAAGCTGCATGCTATTCATGTATTTATAATTAGGGAGTTGTATAATTAAAGCTATTTGCCCCCACCCCCTATTTTTTTTTTTTTTACCTTTTTCCTAGCATCATCCTTACGTGCAGCCACACCTCGTAAAGAATCCACTACTAAACCATTGATATCATCTACCAACCGAAGTTTACTCTTGGCTACAAGCGAAGTTTGATCTAATAACTGACACCAAGCAGCCGTAGTTGTACTTTTATATAACATCTCGATTAGCATACATTTGCGAAAAAAAGGGGGAGGGAATAATTACCTTGACGTGTCTTCCCAATCCCATTCGTCTTGTTGTTCTCCGGGCGTAGAGACTATCTTTTTATTCGACCTGTATTTCTTGGTAAGATTTTCGAGCTTTTGAGCATATTCACGTTCGATACTACTCTTGTCTTTGATGAAGTTTCGAAATTGAGTGAGAGACTGAATGCCATCGCCCACATAGCTAAGTATCGAGGGTATTTGGTCCTAATGAAAACTGATGAGTGTTTGCGGTTAAGGAATCCTTGATTAAAATATACCTTTAAGTCTGTTCCAAACGTCATTCTTTTATTATGGAGTTATGAAAGAAGGAAAAAAAAAACTTACGAAATCCAAAACACAACGACAAATAAAGGGTTTGGCTATTGCCGGACTTTTAAGGGAGCTCACAGTGTGTAAAAATATGAAGGCGAGGCACAAAAAGTGCTACGTGTTTTTGGGGGGTAAAAGTATGTACAATTTATTATAAACGAGGGGGAATAGATATACAAGGTGTGGACTTGTTAAGGGTTATTGATCATAATAAGATGATAATTGTTCAAAGATGTCAGTTTGTATTTTGGCAAAGAAATCCATAAATTGAATATGAAGTTCCATCAATAAATTTGTCCTGATTTCGGAAAGATACTGTCTCAAGAAGTCTGTCTCGAGATCTGAGCTTTTAAAGCTAGCTGAAGTAGGCTTGAACCAGTTGAGGAACCAGGCATAAGCGGATGATACAATCGGTGTGCTTTCCGTAACCGAGCTGATTTGATCTTCAGCCGAGGTGTTCATTATGTCGGACTTGATCATTTCCAAAAGTTCATATTCATCAATCTCCTCAATCAACTTTTTGGCCACAATCCCGTTAAATGAGGATAGGAAGGATAGGATCAGTTCCTCTTGTTGTGCATCATGGGTTAATAACTTGGGATCCCAGATAGTATGCCAGTATAATGTAACGATATTCTCAATCGATTGATAGACTTTAGAATTCAGTTGTTGGACATGTTTGCCAATAATCATTGGCATTCGGGAAAGCTGCTTATCTATTACCAAAAAAAAAAAAAAAGGAGTGAGTTGGATGTTTATGCAATAATGTATCTTCTTCTTACCTGTGAGTACATCGATGCCAAATAGTTGTGCTTGTGATTTCAAGACGGTGTTCTTGGACTCCTTTGTTAGATGGATCAGATTTAACAACAAATCTTCGCTGTTGGAACAAAGAGTAGTATCGACAATGTTCTCGTAATAATCAGTGATGCTTGAAAAGATGTCGTATTCTTGAGACATGAACCATTCATCTTCTTTAGTCAATTCGTATAATTTGGTTTGCTCCTGAAAGAACGTTACTTGCATCATCTTGTTTTGAATAGGTAGCGCCTGGATAGATAACATCCAGCTAGAAATAAGAGTAGATAAAATAATAAATAAAAACATGATGTGAAAAAAGGATAAGGAATAATTTTCTTTAAAGCAGAAAAATCCAGTGCCTTTTTATACAAGATTTTTCAAGTCCTATGATAATGATGCCGCGTTGACCTTGGGTGATCTTAAATAGATCATCCCCCCTACAGTTCACGGGCGGTTCTTCACCCATTGGTTAATAGGCAGATAAATCGGAAACGGAAAAAAAAGTTTCGGTAGAACGTCCACACCGCGTTTTTATTTCGCACAATGTTACCATTTCCTTTCATAAAAATGTAAACCTTCTTTGAAAACAATTATACAACAAAACCCTAAAAAAAAACTCCATGTACGTCTTTGTTTACACATGCAAATACAGAAAATTCGTTCCTCTTTTCTTTCTATTTCGTGTTTTTATAAGAAAAAAAACAATTATAGCAAGCCGAGGTTGATCCATGGTGGAAAAACCTTGTCATCGTTCTTTTCTAAAAAATAGAATCTCTTTTTTACAACTGCGATTCAAAAAAAAGTTGTTTGCAGACAATCCCTTGTTTGTATTTTAGTTTAGGATTTTATTAACAAGGGAAACGCAGGAGCTGAAAAAAGAAGGGATTGTTGTGAAGACTGTTTAATGTAAAATTACGGATCGAGAAGACTTTTTTTTTAATAATTCCCTTTTTGTGATGTATAATTTTACAAAAGTCTATCCGGGCGAAGGAAAAAAGGGCCCACAATTAGTAATGGTAACACGAAATCTTGAATCTATTATTTTCCAATCGCGTACCTGTTGTTATTGGGGAAGAAAACATTAGTATAAATGACATAATGAAATAGCTAAAAAAAAACTTGCCATTTTTCTCTACAATCTACCGCGTTTTTACGTACAATGCGCTTCTTGTCATCTAACGCAACCGACAGTTCTTTCACCACGGAAGGCTGGAATGGCCTTAATGTCTCTGATTTTCCTTTATTCGATAAGCTACCCAAACACTCCAAGGCAAGGAGTCGAACATTAGCAGACTGATACCTTGTCAGCCTTAAGAGTGCATGAATAAAGGAGCCAAGATGCTGTACCACTGTGTTTTGTGCGTCAGGCACAATGCCTTGTGCAACCTTCAGCATAGATAATATTAAGTTGATGTCGTGTGACGAAAGCCCAACAATGATCGGCAACATTAACTAGTGACTTGTTAGTACACATCCAAACAATTCATTGTTCTTTCCCCCCTGTATTTTACCTTGTGGATTTCATTTGTCGCCACTTGTACTGGAATATTTTGTATCAAATGGGATAGCGCTAAAAGATAGTTTACTTGAAGATCTATAACGATACTTTTTTTAATTTATGCAGACTAGAATTCATTAAATATTTCTTTTTTTTTTTCTTTACTTACCTGGCAAAAGAATATTACTAGATTCAGAATGTTGCATAAGTTGTCTAAAGCAATGGGTAAACACTCTTTGTTTAAATAGGATCTATCATTATGTAAGTTGACACGTCAAAAATATATAGGAATCCAACTTACAGATACAATGGCGTGAGATGACTTTGTCAAGATTAATTCATCTTGATGTAGTAGCGTCATAAAACTTTCTGCCGCGTCTTTACCAAGGTCTGCGGATCCACACAACTTGATGATACTGTCCAGCAGCTCAAACCCATATCGATGGCCTCGAATGACGAGTGATTTAGTAATCTAAAATAGTTTTCGCCATTAGTCATCTCCTTACATGATTTTTTTAAAAAGATTTTTTTACCCAAACAAGTGTAGTGAATGTGGATCTTCTATGGTGAATATCACCCACACTCTCTAATATTGGCATCAATCCATCGGTAGATATACTTTTCACACAATTCAGCACTTGATCTAGAAAGAGAAGATCATGAATATAAATCCGTGTTTTCTTTTCTTGTACAATACCATTGGTCCATTTATTTATGACTGAAGCTGCGGTTTTAGATAAAGCCAACTTTCTTGTATCACAACTTGTCTTTATCGCCGTTTGTATCAAGTTCTCTAGGAACGCGGGTAAACTACTCAAGGGTAATTTTACCTTTTTATCGCCAGGTTGGTTAGAAAAACTGTCTTTTTTTTTTGGACCTAATCAACTTACGTCTTTACAGCAGTTGCCTACAATGGCAGTGAATAGTAATGTTATATCTATAGATGCATTGGTCTATCATATCCATGTTAGCGTCTATTTCTTACCATTTAGTATAGCAACTTACCTTATTAGTGTCAAAGATACCAAGTGTGTTATTTTGAATGTATTGATGATCAAAAGAAAACGGAACATTTGTAAAGTCACGATCAACAAACAGCTTAAACGCATCGTTGATAGATAATTGTTGATCACTAAGAAAGAACATTAATTAATTTTTGTATGTACTTGTATTTTTTTGTAACGGATTACCTCGGTGTGGATAAACGCGTTGTAATAGCTACCACCATAGCAAAAGTCTCTATTAAGCAATCATCCAAGTACCAGGAGCCGGGAACACCGATGGCAGCAGGAATACACTTGAGTAACAAACTTGGTAGTAATATCTTTTGACCAATCACCAGGATCTCGGGATCTTTAGCGGAAGCCTCCTTGTAGATATAAAGTATGGCAGAAGCAACATCATGTACATAGGTTGTATTTTGCTGGCCTATTTAATATAAGTAAATTGTTGTATAAGAATTTTTTCAGCTTTTTTTTTACCAATGGTGCTACATGCGTAGTCTAATTTTTTTAAAAGAGGATTCACAACAATCTTGAATACGGCAGGTGAAAGGGCTAAAACTTGAATAGCATCTAAAGCATGGCGATAAGAACTTGGAATGTCAATCGCGTTTTCTAAACAAGGTAGTTCCTTCAAAAGTACAGGGAATGTATGTTGACCAAGTGCAGTAGGGTATAATTTCGTGATGACGCCTAATGTGGTTAAAGCCTGATTTCCCAGTTGTTTATCCTCTGCCATTAATTGTCGCGTCAGGTGGTTGATGACCATATTGACTTCCTCTCCCTTCAAAAACTGCTTCATCAGCACCATTTCATGGATGCCCTTAAGACTAGCCTGTCTTAAGATGAGATCGGTCGGATCGGATTCGTTTAGTGACAGTATAAATATTTGTAAGATTTGTTGCTTATACATGAGTAAAGGCGTTTGAAAATCACGATCTATTTTAATAAAAACAAGTGTAAGTGATTCCACGCACAGTAGTAGATATTAGCAGATTTAAAACGTTTACCATAGCCAATGTCTTCTACCGAGCCATACAATTGTTTACTTGCCAATAAAAGTTCCGTCAAGATATCCAAAATTGCCTTTTGTCGAATCGAAGGGTCCGTGGATTTATATTGTTGGTAAATAATCGGTAAAGCTGTGTGTGTAACCGATGTGCAGGCGGGGTCGGAAGCTGAGGCTGCCGCTCTTAAAATATACGCAGCGGATCTAGCATTTTTCAATTCGGGTTCCTTTAATTCCTGGACACACTGTTGCAATAAAGAGTCAATCGCCTTCTCTACAGGATCACGTATATTGGCAATACTGATACCCGTACCAAGTGTAGCGACTACATTATGGATAGTCTCTAAAGCTACATCTACCATGGTAGATTCGGCACATTGATACACTTCTCGTACAAGAGCGTCAAACAACTCTTGAGCGTGAGGTAAGATAGCATGCGCACCATATGCAGGAGCACACAAACTAATAGTCTCCATCGTATCTTTCTTGGCACTACCGGTTGTTGTCATTAACTTTTCGATTAAGAGAGGTGTAGCATAATAAGCAAAATAAGGTGTGGAAGCCAAGCATCTACGAAGACTGTCTTTTAAATCATCCGTGGTGATACTAAACGGATCATTAGCAGGCGCTACGAAGCTGATTGGGAAATAACAAAAGACGACATCAAAAAGATCTTCAATATGGCGAGAGATGTCAAATCGATCAATGATGGCTCGTACCAATTCAAAAGCCAGCAATAAATTACGAGGATCCTTCTCTCCATCCATACAATTGATAAACCCACCAATAAAATTGATTTTGGATCTTTGAATTTCTAATAAGAAAAAATCAGAGTTAATTTATGAGTGTCATTTCTTGTTGATACTTACCGGAAGAATATTTTTCCAAGGCTTTACCCAAGATGCTTAGTATCTTGAATCGACTCTGCTGAGGTAATTTCTTGACCTTGATATTGGAAAATAAACTACATGAACTTGTCAGTAAAAGAAAAAAAGGGAATTTTTTTGGCCTCTGTTAAATAGACATACGCATTGCAAATTTGAATGACATCGGTACTAGAGATTATGTCGGTGTTCATCAAGACCAAGTAAATGTCAATACAGCGAGGTACAAGTACAGAGTCGCTTAGACGCTCACCAACAAACTGGATAATAGCATTGACTTTTTTTAAAAATAAGTACAAGTTATACATCGAATATGAGGGTTTACTACTCACTTGTAGCAGAATCAAGATAGGATTGACTGGGTGTCACGACTTGAGCCAAAAGTTCGATACCTTTATAAACGTATTAGACAAGTATTCTTTCTAGCATAGCTTTGTAGTATATTTACACTTTGTTCTACAGGCCAAGTCACCTTCTTTCCAATAGGTTACAAGATGACTTGTCAATTCCACTAGTCCTGTCACATTCTTTGTCGAATCTATCAATTTTTATTTTTTTGAAAAACATGAGTAATCTTGTATGCCATGACTTTTTTTACAAAATAAAAAAAAATATATATTTTACAAAGTAACACATAGGCTAAAAGAGAAGGATCAACTTCTGTCTTTTCTGATTGAAACCAGTCTTTTAATAACTGTGCAATATCCATCTTTTTTTGTGAAAAAAAATAAGAATCTGATAAACCTGGGACCTTTCTTTTTTTTTGAGCCATTCCCGCATCTTTTTTGGAAGTTTTTTTATCAGATTTAAATTTCTGACTGCTTTTTCTTGGTTTTGACCCAGGTATGAGATTAAACGGACCCTACCATAGTTGTGAGCTTTTTTAAATCCGGCTAGAAAGATGATCTGACAGCGCTTTAAAACGAATGTACCCCCCCCCTCTCTCTCTCTCTTTACATATTTAACTTGCTCAAAGATTCTTTATAATCAAGTTTTAATCCCATCTTTGGTTCTGTCATACTTGCCTTGCATATCGTCGTCACCAATCATATCCGCCCTAATTCTAAAATTGCTACGGCAATGTCTTCATATAATGGCTCTTGGGCCATATGTGTGGTTACTATTAGTGAACCCGATTTATAATACAGTAGTTCCAACGCCAAAGGGCGGTCTTTTTAAAAAAAAGTGCGGCTAATAAATTTTCACAAAGGGCGGTTTTGATTCATCCAATAGGCGGTTTGATTTTACCCAAAAGGCAGTTTGATTTTCCCCAAAAGGCGGTTTTTATTTTTTCAAAAGGTGGTTTTTTTTATTCCAAAAAGGTCAATATTAGAAAATATAGTGTTTTACTTGGTTTTCAGACTTTGTCCATTTTATTTTGGACAAGGTCATTTCTATTTTACTTTTTTTGGCTCCTTATTCATACCTGTGGTAGGACAGAATTTTCAAAAAAATTGACCAATTAATTTAAAGGTACGTCATCCAATCATATCCTCAATTTTTGATAAGATGGGCGCAAAAAATGTTAAGATGGATTGTTAATCTTAGCATACTATTTTTTTTATCTTAACAATTTGTTTTGTTTCATATTATCAATGTCGTCGGTGATGGGTAAAAAAAAAATTATAATAAAATATAAAAAGGAAAATCTCACTAATCTTCTTAAGAAAACTACAATCTTCTTAACACTATCATACCTCAAAAACATAAACCCGGAAATGATCAAATGTCGAAGGCGATGCTTGCAAATAATGATGTAATGAACTTGATTTTAACATCAATCATCGGTAATCATTGTGCTATTTTAAAGCGTCCTATCATTATATATTAAAACATTTTTTATCAATAGGCAATCACGCCAAGGGTCTGTATATGCCACGCACTTGTGAGTGGATCGATGGTAAACGTGCTGATATGATTTACGGTCCAATGATTTCCCCATCAAATTTGCTACCACCAGTTATTATAGAGGTCCAAAACGTTGTCGATGAGTTGTATATGCACCGCCTTCAGAAATACTGTAACCATGTTTATGAAACTTTTGATAATATTAAACCAATTGCACTGACCATTTGCGTGAAATCGATAAGAGAAGTATTTACAAAGGATTATTATGATACTGAAAAAGGTGAATTTTTTAAACAATTACCGTCTCAGTATTGGGCACAGCAACATCTTATTTTAACTCCATCAACCATTGCAAACCATCTTCACGAGCCTCTTCATCCCATGGTTGCGCTGGAGTATGTGTTCTCAGAGCAGCAATGTTCTCTTGGTCTTGAGTACAGGGATGATTCCACTGTAAAGTTATTATATAGCATCGCGAAACAAACAATCGAACAGGAAATACGTATACATGATGCCACTTTTGACGTTTTCATGGATGTTTGCACTCAAATCAAAACACAATTCGAAAGAATAATTGAAGCTATGAATGAAGATGGCTCGTCGTCGACACGCGCGATAGACTATGCTCGTGCAGGTTTGGTGTACATGGATACATGTTTGTACAAGTACCAACAGCAATCTTCAAGCACTTCAGCAACTGCCCTGCCTCCTCCTCCAGATCTTCCTGATGGAGTGACTCCAACAGCCGGAAGGCAAACGGTTGAAGTACTGCAACAAATCAAGCCACAAGAAAAAAAACGTGATATGGATGTAGTTGATGAATTTGTTAAGGCCTGGATGAAGGACCACAAACGCATGGACTGGAAAAAGTGTTTCAATGAAGGATGTGCCAACGGGCACTACAACAACTACAAGGATGCTAGAACACTTTCCATTACGTATCATCAAGTAAAGTCAAAGCTGGAAAAAAGAACACTGGAATGAAGACAGCAGGAAGAGTCAAATCAAACAATTAAAATTTTTATGATATGTCCATTTTAAGTAAATTGAAATTATTGTACAGTTATACACTAAAGAATCAGTGTTCCTTTGAGCTTTTATTTAACTTAATTATGCGAATTAAATACAAACTCTAAAGATCTACACCAAAATATGGTTTAGTATTTTATTAGTTTTTTTTTTTTTTACGACATTGATAATATGTAAGATAAAAAAAATAGTATGTTAAGATTAACAATCCATCTTAACATTTTTTGCGCCCATCTTATCAAAAATTGAGGATATGATTGGATGACGTACCTTTAAATTAATTGGTCAATTTTTTTGAAAATTCTGTCCTACCACAGGTATGAATAAGGAGCCAAAAAAAGTAAAATAGAAATGACCTTGTCCAAAATAAAATGGACAAAGTCTGAAAACCAAGTAAAACACTATATTTTCTAATATTGACCTTTTTGGAATAAAAAAAACCACCTTTTGAAAAAATAAAAACCGCCTTTTGGGGAAAATCAAACTGCCTTTTGGGTAAAATCAAACCGCCTATTGGATGAATCAAAACCGCCCTTTGTGAAAATTTATTAGCCGCACTTTTTTTTAAAAAGACCGCCCTTTGGCGTTGGAACTACAGCCTCTAATAGCAGGAATGGTGAAACCCACATGAAATTAATATGTTTCATCGCTTACATCACATAAATAAACAATTAATTAACGGCTGCCACAGCATGGTCTGGGAACCTGCTAATATAAATACAAGTGAGTTTTTCCTCTGTTTTTCTTTATCTTTACAAAAAAAATTTATCAAACATTTTCTCATGGTCAATCACCTGCTACTGGTTTTTTCAAGTTCCACATCTTTTCTCCATGGCTAAATCTTTACTTCTGATTCTCAAGGCCTCTCTCTATACTCTCAAAGAAGCATACAAAACTCTCTAGGAAAAGCACTTTAATGTTGGCAACACGGAGGCCCATCGGTCGTGCTATGAGTAATCGAAAGCAAAGGCTAGTAGATTACGAGGAGCAATAAAAACCTTGGTTTTTAGAAGACTGGTGGTGACATAGGTCCTCTCACCCCTTCTTTATTGTACTTTGAATACTCTCTATCGCTTAAAAGACTTTCTATGGCTCAAAAGACTCTCTATCGCTCAAAAGACTCTCAGGCCCCTGGTAGGACTACTTTAACGTTGGCAACACGGAGGCCCATCGGTCGTGCTATGAGTAATCGAAAGCAAAGGCTAGTAGATTACGAGGAGCAATAAAAACCTTGGTTTTTAGAAGACTGGTGGTGACATAGGTCCTCTCACCCCTTCTTTATTGTACTTTGAATACTCTCTATCGCTCAAAAGACTCTCAGGCCCCTGGTAGGACTACTTTAACGTTGGCAACATGGAGGCCCATCGGTCGTGCTATGAGTAATCGAACGCAAAGGCTAGTAGATTACGAGGAGCAATAAAAACCCTGGTTTTTAGAAGACTGGTGGTGACATAGGTCCTCTCACCCCTTCTTTATTGTACTTTGAATAATCTCTATCGCTCAAAAGACTTGCTATGGCTCAAAAGACTCTATCGCTCAAAAGACTCTCGGGCCCCTGGTAGGACTACTTTAACGTTGGCAACACGGAGGCCCATCGGTCGTGCTATGAGTAATCGAACGCAAAGGCTAGTAGATTACGAGGAGCAATAAAAACCTTGGTTTTTAGAAGACTGGTGGTGACATAGGTCCTCTCACCCCTTCTTTATTGTACTTTGAATACTCTCTATCGCTCAAAAGACTCTCAGGCCCCTGGTAGGACTACTTTAACGTTGGCAACATGGAGGCCCATCGGTCGTGCTATGAGTAATCGAACGCAAAGGCTAGTAGATTACGAGGAGCAATAAAAACCCTGGTTTTTAGAAGACTGGTGGTGACATAGGTCCTCTCACCCCTTCTTTATTGTACTTTGAATACTCTCTATCGCTTAAAAGACTTTCTATGGCTCA
This sequence comes from Mucor piriformis, assembly GCA_943193625.1. NCBI lineage: Eukaryota > Fungi > Mucoromycota > Mucoromycetes > Mucorales > Mucoraceae > Mucor > Mucor piriformis. The sequence continues at coordinate 662,189 of OW971869.1, read as the reverse complement.
AAAGACTCTCTATCGCTCAAAAGACTCTCTATCGCTCAAAAGACTCTCAGGCCCCTGGTAGGACTACTTTAACGTTGGCAACACGGAGGCCCATCGGTCGTGCTATGAGTAATCGAACGCAAAGGCTAGTAGATTACGAGGAGCAATAAAAACCTTGGTTTTTAGAAGACTGGTGGTGACATAGGTCCTCTCACCCCTTCTTTATTGTACTTTGAATAATCTCTATCGCTCAAAAGACTTGCTATGGCTCAAAAGACTCTATCGCTCAAAAGACTCTCGGGCCCCTGGTAGGACTACTTTAACGTTGGCAACACGGAGGCCCATCGGTCGTGCTATGAGTAATCGAACGCAAAGGCTAGTAGATTACGAGGAGCAATAAAAACCTTGGTTTTTAGAAGACTGGTGGTGACATAGGTCCTCTTACCCTCTCTTTAATATTTTACTACCACCATCCTTATGGCAGCTTTTAATTGTAAGTTTCAAATATATTACAACTATAAAAATATCTAATGACTCTTCTTCCTAGCTTCTCATATCTATCAAGTCGCTTGGCTAAAATACACTATGACGCATCTTGACTGTTTATTCTAAATGCTTTACTCATCCAATAAATTTTTTCCCTTTTTACATCATGTCATAAAAAATGTCTTCATTTTCAAAAATCTCAGATGTAACGATTTAAAATAGCGTTTAAAAAGACAAGGCTACAATGCGACATCGTTATTTCTCAATCTATTATAGTAAGAAGTAACCATGGTGGTCACCATTTTTCCCCTAGAGCCACTTTTAAAATATGTCGCTTGATTTTGAGGTTAGTAGTGCCACACTTACTTTTATAATTCACACCGTTCAGGCTTTGTTCCCTTCTTCATGCCGCTTTATAATTGTCTACTTCATCATGTCGAGACGTTTGTTTCTCACATTTCATATTTTATTTGTTTCTTATTTATAAACGTCTAAAGAATAGTTTGTCAGATTTGGTTTTGTGGTCAAAATCCTATAAGGTTTAAAGTTGGTGGCACATTGAAAGTTCCGCCTTTTTCTGTGTCGTAATTTTACTTGTAGGGTTACATATTTTGATTTTCTCCCGCCTGTATGATTGTAATCTATGGGTTACGCAGTCTAAACTTTAAGTGAATAACGACTCTTCTTAAGAATTGATCTAAATAGCATACTGAAAAGTATGAAACAGATCATCTTGGTGTATATGTATTTTTGACTTGCTTAAAAAATCCTTTCACTTGTTTAAAAGATCTTTTCAGTTGCTTGAATAGGTAAAGCAAATTGTGTATATGGCGCAGTTGTTAAGATTCTTTACGCTTGTGTCTCCAAACTATTCTAAGCCCATATTGTCGTGTCATCCGAATTGCATTAGATTGGATCAAAAGTCGTCTCATTTTGTATTTTTAATACTTTCTCTTTTTCTTTTTTATAAAATACTTGGCAAGCAGATGGAAGGAAATCAGGATCATCTTCAAAATGATTATTGTATTAATTTTGGTAGGGGAAAGCATATTTTAATATATCAGTACTGATATAAAATAGACTTTGACAACACGCATATTATGTCTAGACAGAATGCCAGTTACGATCATGAACGATATTGGTTTAATGGTTCAGAGTTAGTATACGTTGTAAAATAATTGTACAGCATTTTTTAACAACAATCAAACCAAAACAGTCAAAGCATCAAATTACTCTCGATAGCATATAATACTACAAGCGGAGTCATTATAGCCAGAGGAGAATTAGCCGACAAGATGTGGAAATCCAAAAAACATCAAAAAGATATTTCTTATGTGCAAAACGTTTTTAGAGAGCTAAACGGTCTTTTTTTGAGGATGCAAAAAAGGTCTTACAAATATGATATTTATGACAATATTTTAATAAGTGAAGTGATATATTTATTACGAGAAGAAGCAAAGTATTGGGAGAAAGAGTTACATAGCCCTAGCGTGGATTTCCGCTATGCCTTCACTTTACCTACATATTGGGCTGAGGAGATACGAGATAAACTGATTCGGCCACTTTTTATTCAGGCTGGTCTCATTAATAACAATGATCATCGAGACAGATTACTTTTTTTTACCGAACTGCAATCAATATTTCGATTTTTTCAGGATGATTCCGATGTGGAACAAGGTCAGCTATATATACTGTGTACATTAGATTATAATGAAGAAGTATGCGTGAACATGGAATTGATATCAGCTCAGTACCCTCCCTTGAAAGCAACAGAAAAAAATTATGTTCCACAATTATTGAAATCTGTTCAGTTTACGATCCCCTTTAAATTAAAAGAAAGAAAACAGTGTATAAAAACGAGTCTGGAAAAGCGGTGTACTACCAGACTAACAACAAAATTGATTGACATTCTTGCATTAGAAAGTGATATTCGTGAAGATGCAGAAGAGATAGAAAGAGAGCATGATTCCAATGGCTCTTATCGCGATGATAATAAGGTAATACATAGCAAGTTTTTTTTTTTTTTATCTTATTACCAAAACAAAATTCAAACTTTTCTTTTAAGAATGCAAGTACATTACCATTTCAAACAGTATTTGGCTATCGGCCGTTCAATGGCTTAAAAGATTTATATCATGAAAAATATAATCTTAAACAAAGCGAAATCAAAGATATTCAGTCAACAACAATCGAAGATATCTACGTAGATTTCCCCAGTTCTATTAAATCGACTTTTATAAACCACATCGACATGTTACGCTCATTCACAATCGACACAAAACTCATAACAATGTGGATTTTTTATACAGACCAATTCTCCCTAGAAGATGATAGAATACTATTACTAAAACACATAGAAAAATGGTCAGAAGAATATGTTGAACAGCAGAGTCAATACAAAGTAATGCCACCCGAAGAGCCTGACTACTACAGTTTAACATTCAGGTTAGCCTTATCCATTAAAAGTTACGGAAGTTCTTTACTCGTAAATAGTCATATCAAAGAATCCTTTAAGGAAAGCGAGCCAGTGACAATAATTTCAAATACAAAAGGAGAACAGTTTGAAAATCCGTCAAATCCTTTTTATGTTGTCAAAATAGGTAACTCAAGACTTAAGTAGTTCTTAAAATAATCACCATATTTTTGGTTACTGTGTACTAATATATTTCAAACAGACATTTCGCATACAAAAATCAAGGCAATACTTACACATGTAAGAACAGACGATGGTGATAGAAAGCCAACAAAAGAGCATCAACTGTAAGCGTTTTATGGTCACCTTATGATATTTTGCCACAAATAATGCTAACTTACTTTAAACGGTGTTAATAGCAATATTATGCAACCATTGAATAATTTTCTTATACAATCAAAACTATACCAAAGGTCTTCACTTCGGATAACAAATAGGTAAAAATCGGAAGTATCGTTTGTTTATTAATATTGTTAACACAACATATGCAGGATGAAGCTGTATCTAGAGAGTATATTCGGCCACTACCTTGAAATGTATTCAGATACTAAACAGCAAAAGGAAATTAGAACCAACTTTGGTAAATCTGGGTTAAAGATATTTGAACAACGTTTAAGCGAGGTTGATTTTTATGAAATGTTTTTGAAAGATGCATCACCGGCTGCCGACACCCATTTTGTGACGGTATACCAACCAAGTTATATTTACTTCTTCATGATTACGTACTTCTATTATCTCAACAAGCTGGTTGAAGAAGAACTAAAAGGCGCTTTTGGAAACGACTGGAGAGAGGAGAACATTGGATATGATGTATGTGTCAATAAAAGTATATTAGATAACTTTTTTGGTTCGAAAGAAATTTTGAACGAACTACTCTATGTTGGTGGAATACTTCAGAAGAATAACGAACATCGTAAAGCTCAAATTTCTACTCACAGCGAAGAAATACTACCTGTCATTCAGCAAAAACTAGAATACTTGGAGTTTAAAATGAAATCATACTTTGTTGTTGTTCAGACGTATCCAACACATATTCAACTCACTTTACATCAAGTCGTTAAGATTTCATCGTCCAAAGAAAATTCAGCTACTATCATAATTCAAGATCAAATAATACAGATCGAAGATGTATACGACACCTTATGTAAAAAGATATGGGCTAATATGTCCCTCAACGGGCATATTGAGTATTGTAATACACACAAAGATATACCAAGCGCATTGTATGATTTTGGCTTACTTCAAAACTATAGCAATATTTACCAGAAATTAAAGTCATGCGTAGTCAAACTTGTAGGTGAAGATCGAAAGTATGTTATTAGTTTGACGACTAACTTCTTGTAGCTTAAAACAAACCAAACGAGCTTGGACATGAATTTCAAAACAAAGTTGAACATTAATAGTAATTGTGATTGTAGTATTATTCTTTTTCTTCGCAATATTATTGAAAAAAGTTTAAAGCCGATCTTACAAAATATCTCAACAATTGCAGTGACATCCTTAACAAATACTGCATTGTTTGGAAATTATGAAAACATAGACTATTTATTTGTGTTAGGAAATGTATTTGACATACCTTACAGCTCTATCATTTATACCGCATACAACGTGTTATTACAGGATACAATTACTGCTGGTATTGAGTCGAAAGGGAAAGATACGCAAGGAATTATTTTACAAGAACAATTCTATCCACCAATGCAATTGAGCGCACACAGCAAACCATACACCATATATAAAAAATTCACCACAGGGACCATTAATCTGGTTTCTCGGAAAACATATGCGATACGGTTTCAAATGATTATTAGTCAAGGAAAAACAGGTTATGCTCCTTTTTCTTGTACAGGCTGTGAAGAAGACAATAAAAATTTTATAATAGATGGTGGCAAATATCTGGTATTTCTTCAAAAGGGACAGCCAATTCCATCAACAGGATTAGCGATACAATTTATAGTAGATGCCGAGATTCAACATTTACGTTTATATGCCGGTAATTATTTAGGGTTGTCCCAATACTGTACGATCATAACATTTTTTTTTAGATTTTGTTGAAGTGGATCATTCATGTGACACTGTGCCGAATGTATATACACTCTTAGAAAAGGATTACAAAGGACCCAACTGTAAAATAATTATTTCCAAGCCAGTAGTCTCAGTTCAACCTGTCATAGTAGATATCAAACATATTAATTACAACTATACTATGCAATTATCCGTAAGATTGATGGGTGATGGGGTTGGCATTGATCCTCAGAAAAATAGGCGCCAGTACTTAATAATGGAAGAGCCGTTGACACTCGCTTACATCTAAGTGTTATTACCTTTTATTTATTAAAGTTAAGATCTTATCGAAAGTATCTAATTCTATTTAATTCTCTAATTCTTACGGCAGACGCTTGCTTGATGTTTTTGCTTCATTGATTATGCAGTAGCATTTAATGTGAAGCTTTTTGCTTGATCGAACTAAGCCCTACGAATTGACGTTTAACGCCACTATTGTGGGCAGAAGGATTGTGTGTGGAGTGAATTTACTTTACTGGGGAATGAAAGTCTAAGGGCAATAGTATCGTTCATGTAGTTTGGGGGCATATGCAGGTTTGGCGCCTAAGCTTGGTGTAAATAAAAGGGTGTCAAGAAACATGTGAAAAGATCCCCTTTTCCAAATATACTCTGAATTTTAATTCTGTCTTCCCTTCCTTTTAAACTTTTTTTTAATGACCAAAATGGGATTCGAAAGCAAGAAAATTGCCATTGTCACTGGTGCCAATGGTGGTGTGGGCTATGGCATTTGTCAACATTTATTAGAATCAGAAGGCGAAAATTTACTTCTCATCATGGCATGTCGTAATCCGACAAGAGCTACTAACGCAAAAGAAAGATTATTACAGGAATTCCCTTTTGCTTACATCGATGTTGAATTGGTTGATGTTAGTAGCGTTCAAAGCGTATTGTCTTTTTCTGCTGCCATTATAAACAAGTAAAGCTTTCGATACTGCTCCTTTATCATTGTTTTTGACATTTATGGGATTTTTTTTTTCTCAGGTACCCTCAAGTCAATTACTTGTTTTGTAACGCAGGCATTTTAAACACTCTCGGTATCAATTGGAAAAAGGTGTTTTATTTATTATTCACTGACCCTGTTGGATTACTCGAACGTGCGGACGCAACTATTCAACCTATTGGAGAAATCAATGAGGATGGCATGGGCAAGGTTTTTGCTTGTAACGTTTTCGGACACTATGTTATGGTAATAACCTTATTACAATCTAAATCTACTGTAGTAACACTTTTAAAATATAGATGCGTGAATTAGAAAAGTTGTTAGCAAACTCGGGTGATGGTCGTATTATTTGGACAAGTTCAATTACAGCTACGTCCACTTCATTTGACATTAATGATTGGCAAGGAATTAACAGGTAAGGTTTTTGTACAACCATGTCAATGATAATAACAGCGTCTGTAGTGTTGAACCTTATGAATCATCTAAATGGGCTTGTGATATTATCTCGATCGCTCTTAGTGAGCGATTTGCAAAGGATGCCTCCCAAATTTCATCATTTACAACTTCTCCTGGTGTAGTAGCTAGTGAAATTGGTGAACTACCTCGTTGGGTGATCAACGCTAGAGTTATTGCACATTATCTGGTTAGAAAAATAATGGCAGTGATAATATTAATGTTGAATTAACAAAAAAATGTAATTTTACTAGTTTCGTGTGATGGGAGTTGCCTCACAAACCATCACGGCCTACAATGGCGCTTTAGCGGACGTTTATGCAGCACTTGAACCGCTCAAGAAATTGAATTTCTTGTACCGCTACGGATCTTTATCTAATCGTTGGGGCAAAACTTACGTTTGTGCTACTCCTGTTGAAAATTATGATCGCAGTACTGCTCAAAAATTGGTGGATAATTGTGAAGTAGCTTATCAGGCCTATAAAAAAAACACGGCCATTTGGACAGCAGTAGCGAATTAACCCATTTACATCTAACATATCACATTACACAATACAAACATATTTTTTGTCCTTATAAAAAAAAAGGGTGTGTGTACATCATTGCTACTTATGCGTAGAGTCTTTGAACCTTTCCTTTTTTCATTTTAAAGACGATTATGTCAATCAGATTCAAATTCTATAGAATTGTGGCCAGTATAGTGGCAGCAACGAAAACTGACATTATGGCTTTGTCAAGTCGAGTGTAACCATTTCCATTGATTCTTATTTTAAGCTGCTGTAATTCAAAGGGGAGAAATGCTTGCATCACAGCCAATCATGGAAGCTGGGAATTCTCGTATTTCAAAACTGGATTTCTTGAAATTTGGTGTCATACGCCCTTTTTTTTAAATTTACTTGCTTTCTAATGGACGAGACGAACAAAGAGGAAGCTTTACGCTGTCTTAAAATCGCAAAGAACCAGTTTGGTTCAAAGAATTACGAGGCAGCTGTTCGTTTGACAAAGAAATCTTTGGCACTGTATACAACCGAAGAAGCACAAGAGTTTTTGGCAAAGGCAAAGGAGAAGGCTGCTAATAGCGAATCGACAGGTTCTTCTACCAGTGTTCCTCAACAAAAAGAGCAGGAGACAAAGAAGCAAGCAGAGAAGCCTTCTTCTAAACAACAGTCAGTTGAAGTGAAAGAAATATTGGCCTGTGGCACAGACTACTATAAGGTCTTGAAAGTGAGCAAAAGCTGTACTGAAACTGACGTTAAAAAGTCCTACAGAAAGGTAACTAAAGTTGTTCCTTGATGATGAATAAAGCTCATTAACATTTGTTTAGCTTGCACTCAAGTTTCACCCTGATAAAAACACGACGCCTGGTGCTGACGAAGCTTTCAAACGTAAGTATCCTCTATTTACGTAGGAATAGTAACTAACCTTCTATTGTTGTCAGTCATCTCGAAAGCATTTACTATTTTGTCTGATCCTCAAAAGAGAGCCATTCATGATGCTGGTGGTTCAGATCCTGAACAACGTGGTGGAGGTGGTCACCCTGGATTTTCTGGATTTAGAGCACAGAGCTATGGAGCCTCGCCTTTTGGTGACGAAGTGTCACCCGAAGACTTATTTAACATGTTCTTTGGTGGAGGACAAGGTGTCAACATGGCAAATATGAGACAAGGCGGCCAAACCTTTTCGTTTGGCGGAAATGGATTTAGTAGTGCGACATTTGTTGGCCCAGGATTCCGTACCAGATCATTCGGACAGCAACAACAACAACAAGCTCAACCTCAACAGCAAAGGACGGCAATGTCGTTATTACTGCAAATATTACCATTGATCCTATTGTTTGGCTATACATTATTCGCTAGTTTATTAACAGATGAAACACCTGTATTCTCATTCCAGCCCACGTCTGTTTATTCACAACCCAGAACTACATCTAATCACCATGTACCGTTTTACGTTGATCCATATGCTTTCAAGTCCTATCTATCAAACAACTATAAATTATCAAAGGTGGAGCAACAAGTGGAGGTTGATTGGGTCCGTTCGTTACAACAATTATGTTTACAGGAACGCAAGGAGCAACAGGCCAAATTAAATAGTGCCCGTGGCCTCTTTGGGTTTGTACGTAACGATAAGTTATACAAAGAAGCATTAAATATGAAATTGTCCAGTTGTGATGAGTTAAAACGATTTGGTTATTAATAAAAAAAATAGGAAAAAAAAAAGAGATAAATAAAATGGCTCAAATCAATGCTAACTCTAAAGTCCAAGTACGTCTTGCCCAAAGCCTAATAGATTCCCCATTTATCTCTACTGTATTTCCATCCCACCAACACTTTCTCTGAGGTTTTTATATTATTGTTAGTTTCACATAATTAGTCAATGAAATCAACTTACAGCTGGTTTTCTCCAAAACAATAGCAGCTTTTGAGCTGTAGCCATGTGATTATCAGGTCCTGATGTCTTTAATAACACAAGACTCATACTAACAATGCACGTCCTATTTGGCTCTACCTCACGATGTCCCCAAATGTCTTCTCTTGTAAATCCAGTATCACATAACATATCAATGAGATGTTGCTCAGCTACATTATTCTCTCTAGCAATATTCTTTTGAAGTGCAGCAAATACTTGGTTCTGCTCTTTCAAATAATCCCCTGATGCCAATTTGATGTCAGCCAAATCGACTTTAGACTTAGAAGCTACACAGTAATACTCCAACTCTTCACGGAGTACGATTATCGGTTGCTTATCTAAAAGCGAAGGATAATATTGTGCGGTAGGTGAAGAAGTCAAGGTAGAATTTTCGTTTTGTAACTCGTGCTCGTCTCTTGTCTCTTGTGCGTACTGGTAGAACTGTAATACATACTCTAAACATGAGGAGTCAAAGTCAACATACGTTGTCAGGACTTCGTCGTCGTCGTCAGAGTTAACTTGATCGTCTTCCTCCTCTTCGCTGTCTAGTGTATTAGGATCAGATCTACCTAATACAAGCCCATTGGGAAACATTGCAATTAACAAGCTCTCTGGCAAACTAACCAGAGTATCTCTACCCAACTTGACACGCACGCCACGCAAATCCAAGTCTAGTATTTGGGGAATGGCATCAGGAGTGGTGTTGTCATACTCATCTTCGTATTGCTGCGCTGAATAAATAAGCTGCTCATTGACTTCATGTCCCTCATTGGTATGTTCATTGGCTGTGACCATTTAGAGTCTGTAAGGAGAAAATTAAAGGGGAATGTTTTCACGCGATATGTCCTAATGCAACATGGCCTCCTTTTGCGCATGCGTGGAGAAAATTATCACAGTATTTGTAAATTCAGACAATATCAGTTTTTTTCTGGACGAATCAAAATTAATTTTCAGACTTTTAGCTTACCTTTTTTGGAAAAAGAAAAAACGGAAATCAGACAAAGGAGAAATTCATTTGTGCATATTATTATTTAAGTGATAATTGGGTCAGGTCTAAAATGATCAAAAGATATATTCCTTTCAATAAAAAAATGCATGACATATGTCAGCATCGCAATTTAAAAAATTAATCAGGTTTAAGCTTTGTGGCACATTATTTTGAAGTTGACAGACAAATGTTGTCTTGAACTCTTTTTACTTCTTTTTCAATTAACTAATGCCACGTACTCCTATTTACCCTGAAGTAGAGAATTTAATCATCCTCCAAAAGTAAATGTAGCTCTTGCCAAGAGGAGGGGCATAACTCTGCGAGAAGTTCCCATTGTAAAAACTATAATCTAAAGCTATCAGAACTTTTACAAATCAAACTTGGACCAGCCTATCAAAGATATACTCTCTCTGTTCCATTTGATACTTTCTGCAATAATACTCCAAACAAAGCCAGCTCTTAAAAAAGGTCAAGGATATATCAAGCTTTATCCGTGAAGTCTTGTTCAAAGCCCAACTTTTTGTAAACTTTTTTATTCTGCAACACCCAACCAAGTTGACAAATGACTTCTTTGATCAAAATTTTTGGTATACTATTTCAAGAGTTATTAGGGGCAGCTCGGATGAAGTAAGGTCAATTCTACAAGCTTACAAAGACAAGAAAAAGGAACCGCTCTTCGCCTTCACCTACAACCACTCTTCGACCACCGACCGTGGAGAGAGAAGACAATAGCCCTGCTTCACCACCACCAGCAGCCTCTGCTTCCTCATCAAGAGATATCAACGCCAGACCAGTCGTACCCTGGATGTTCAATGACTCAAATGTGGCCGAATTGTTTCAAACATTCCAACACAAAGTAGCGGCATTGTCAAGAGCAAACTTAATCCAAATTGAAACATCCATTCACGAGATCCTCGCTTTATCACACATCTTCCTGTTATGCCCTAGCCAGCACAGTGAACAAATGATCGACGTTTTCTCCAGGGAAACATTATGTGACATTCATCAGAGTTTTGTACAAGAATTGATGGACAAAAATATAGACATTACGGATGGAATCTGCGCGAATGTTGCCCGTATTGTCGATTCAGTTGAGCAGAAGGTTTGATCTAAAGATGAGGCAACTGCTCTATTATCACGAATCTGTATCAACTTAGATGAACACGCTTCCTCAGTGATTCGTGGGATCGTCAAAGCCATGACTGAGCTGCCTCTGCAAGCTATCAAGGACAAAACATCGATTGGCGAGTACGAACTTACCACCACCTATTTCCGCCCCATATTGTCCAGCATATTATCCAACCCTGACAAACAAGTCCTTTTACGGTGGACAAATATTGAAACCGATAGTAGCGCAAAAAAAAAAGACCCGACCCAACGATTACCAAGCTGAATCGGTTGGTGTTTGGGCACAGTCTAGGATTTGGAGAAGCAAAGATTGTATGGTATTTGATAAAATATTACAAGGTAAAAATAATGAGATAAATGTGTATTTTTTATTGTAGGTAAAAAATAGACTAAAGAACCCTGCTGCTATAAAATAATCAATCCTTTTATACTGAGCAACTGCCCCTGGAAGTTAGTGAGTCAACCTTTCTGGTTTTGGAATAAATCTATACTCAGTTTCCCGCCTTTTGTTAAATGAATTCTACTCGTTAGAATTGACTTCAATTAACATTGTCCTAGATCAAAGGATCCGGGAACACTTCTTATTGTGTCTTTCGGAGTAGAAAGAACCAGTCAGATAATGTGTAACGGTAGCTGTCAAAAGGCAGAACATATTTGTAATGTTTGACCTCTTATTGATTCAACGGATTCTTTTCCCATCTGTGAATGAATAAGATGTGATCCCAAATATAGAACATCTTATCGATGTTTGTATGTTTGGTTGCAGAAAGTAGGCATTCATTTATTTATGCACTATTTCTATTATACACTTATCAGTCGTATGATTTGTACCAATATAAATAAATGAACCATTGATAATGATAGCTGTTCTATTCTCTCGATGGGTAGCTAATCCATAGAGGGAACTATCATTATTAGATTTCTGTTTTTTATATTCTTGGTTTTTTATATTCTTGATTTAATTGGATTGTGTTTTTAGTGTTCCAATTTATGTATAGTAACACAGTTGTGTATTATTCTATATGCAACTTTTATCCCTATATCCATTTAAGCCAATCATGCCACCTTTTATATAGAAGTATGTACTCGAGGTAGAGGTAGTTGTGTAGTAGTATACATGTATGCTATTACTCAACATTAAAAGATATTTTATCTTATAATTTATAATTTTATACGATTAATTTATTTATTCTTAAATAAATCGTACTCAAATACGACAGATTGCTCAATGCACACATGACAAGTATAATCTTTGCCATGACCTGCTTCGCTTGGCATTGTTTTGCAAAGAAACTATCGACAAAAATCAGTTGAACGCTTCGTTGGCCTTTCAAATAAATGGATTTTCAGTGGTCTTTTTCTTAATGCGGTTGGATCATGATGGAATATACTGTTTGCATGAAATTTGCAAGTTATCATTCCCTCGTTCTCTGGAAGAATTGTCTGGCTTTGTCTCTTTGAAAAACTAGAACACGCTGATGCGGATCTCTGAAAAGTTTTGGCCCATATGCAAGCCTGTTTCCGCTCAGGATGCCGATACCCTGAGCGACAAATGTCGACCAACCCATCCCTCCCTTTATATTCTCATCGACGGCACGAAGAATCGACACCGAGCATACGCTATGCGTTTTGGCGACTAGTTTTTTTTTTTTTTTATCCAAAATTTTCAAATAAAATACGTCAATAGTCGACTTCAGTGTGATACTTGTATCAAAGATAAAACAACCAAATTATAGAGGAGTAATCAATAATTATAAATTGAAATTCTCATTTATGTGAATTTATAATTTTTATGTTTTCCATTTATTTAAAAAAAATGCGACTTGAAAAATTAGATACCCAAGATTTTGAAATCACATATAGGCACACGCTCAGAACCAATGCTAATCCAGATCTCTCTGAATAGTACTCTCAGTTTTAATGACCTCTTAAAGATAGCACAAGTGGGCGTTTTGAAGAAAGAACCCTGATTTATTCGAAAACAATAATGAAAGGAAATATTTTATCGCAGAAGCTCAATAAGACTGCTGAATGAACCGATCATGTCCTCCTTTAACAGTTCCTTTAACCCGAGGTGTTCGCTCTCGAGTTCATCAAAATATTCTTTCTGTGATTGAATTTCATGCTATATGCCATAAATAAAAAACCAAAAGGGCTAAGTCAATACCAAGTTAGGGTATACTAGATAATAAAATGCGCTTACATAAACATAGGCGAACAGATCCAAGACCTTCAGCATCTTCCTTTTATCTGAATGTACTAGCGGAATCTCTGCCGAGCCACATTCCACTGCTTTCCAGGTTGTTCTATTCTTCAGAGAGTACCGGACAAGAGATATTTTTTTCTGGATCACTTGTGCTGAATATACATTGACTTTCTTCATTGTATTGATGGAAGCTTTATCGTACTTGCACATTATGCCTAATAGAATATCGGTAGCACTGACGAGGTTCTTTACTGAATCCTCTTGTGTGTGAGGTATGTTTTGAGTGGCGTTATAGCTACAGATAAAGCAGTTCTCAATCAATCAATCAAACTCCTGTAATAAAATGCGTGTATTAACTTACCCAGAAGATTCAATAACAATGCAATTTGAGTCAAATGAAGCATAACCAATTCCATCAGTTAATCTCGTATCTCCCTTGTTCTTGTTCACATAAAACACAACAGCTGCCGAGTCTTTGTCTTTTTTTTCGCCCCTGTAATTCATGTTTGGTAAGTCTAAGGCAGAAAGTAGACACTGAAAACAAATTAAATACTTACCAACGAAAGGAGATAGTTTTTGTGATATTTCCGAAGTACTTAAAGAGAGGAACAATATTTTCAGAAAAAATCGTACGCTCATCATTGACAGGTGCTGGCGTGATCCTTTCACAGTTGATTGCATAGTCAATAAGAGCAAACTTCATGAACTTGTTAAAAAAGTTTTGTTCGTATGGCAGATTTGCTACTTTGTCAATAAGATCATCATCATCCAATTTTAAGAATTCATTGTAAAAGTTAAAAGCTCCTGGTATAGATTTTAGAGGCCGATTACTATCATGGTCTGCATTGATCTTATTAAATTCATCAAGAGTCTCTTTGCTAGCGAAAGTCTTGTTAGAACTAAAACAAAGATCTGTTTTTTCTCTTATTAAAGAGAGACAATGATCGTCAATCGTTGGTGTATTAGGTGGAACTACACGTGTAGCCGATTGCATTGTGAAGTTTTTTTTGTTGACCGTAAGATTTAGGACCCTATTCTATGGGGCGATTTAGTTTATTTGTGCATTTACCATATTCCCAAAAGGGTCTTCTACCTGATCATCACTATCTATAATCTAAGAAGCATGAAAACATTGTAGATACAACGATGTTAGTATTGCACTAGGAGTTAACTCTAAAAAACTCACATCAGACTTTCTTTTACGACTAGACTCCGCTAAAGAGCCAGCAACTACTTCATCACAAGTGATACTGATCTCTCTTTCAAGATTCTGCTTTGCCTGAGAACTCCTCTTATCTTGTTCCAGCTGCTCGTAAATTATCAGAAAATCTAGTTTCACAGAGTTTTGTTTGAAATAGTTATAGAACTTTTGTAAGAATCTCTTCAATTTCTGATTGAATGGTTTGTACTCCTTCAAGGCATTCAGGGATTCGAGAATTTTTGTATATAAGTTGTGACCAGTCGCGTCAAAGGTGGTGGAAAGCAGAAAATACGAGTTTAAAAAATAACCTATACTCCATTTATTGTACTCTCCTATAAGCACAAGCTCATCTATATCCAATTCCTCTCTAATTGCATCAGGTATTGACTGGCCATGTATATATTTAGGGCTGCTTGGTAGCCGAGTGCTCATTGTGTATATGTGTATGTGTTGAAGAAAAATGTTCTTTTCAGCTGCGCAACACTAAAAGGTGGTTTTTAAATAAAAGGGTTTTTTTTTTTAAATTGTAGGGCGGTATTATTCTTTTCTTACTTGTGTTAAATGAGTACACCTTTTCTCAAAATGATGTCGCACAATAAAAATATAAGTTGTTGCACTTTCAAGAAAAAATATGTCGCATCACATCTTTATTAAATAGGAAGACAATTCAAACAGTCATCAAAACGTCACACAGAATAACGAGCGAAGCCTTCAAAGGATGATGGCAATACACTGTTGCAAGCATCACCAATCTTAGCAGGAAGCGTGTCTTTCTTGAGAATAAATTCCCTTTAACACCACTCTTAACAACCAAAATTGTTCGATTGGATTGAGCTCAGGGGAGTAGGGTGGTAAATAGATACATTTATATCCACGAGACTTAATAGCAACTCTAATCAAATTAGATGTGTGGATGGGAGCATTGTCCATCAACAAGTAGTGGCCCTTCATTTCAGGATATTTATCCATCTCTTCGAGAATATCATCAATAAATATCAGGTAATGGTTAGTAATGGTGCCTTTTGTTTGTACTTTAGCCCCTCCTGCTAGCTTTCGTTTTTTCGACGGGGAATAGGCTTTCTCAAACAAACCTTGATCAAGCCTCTACTTGATATAGCACCCAAGATTGAGATCGAGTTTGCTCTTGCCGTAAGTACCTTAACAATAGCTGGCTCTTCCTTCGGAGCCCATCCCTGAGTTCTTCTCAGATTTGCATTAAATCCTGCCTCATCAATAGAGACACAGTTGTTCATGTAATCTACGCCCATACTCTTCATCTCCTCCACCCATTTCTTTCTCGCCTGAATCCTCTCTGGAGTGTTTCGCTCTCAAGGCTCCAGTTGCACTTTCTTCAAACTTAAAATCCAAAGATCATTCAAATAACGATACAATGTAGGTTTCGAAAGCGATAGACCCTCAAAAGTACTAGTCAATCGATCAAGTAGCTGGTCAGCTGTGGCGGTTGGCTGTTTGTAATAAAACTCTGTAACAGCGTTCTTCGTTGCTTCTGCTAATTCAACTTCTGCCTCAATAATTCTTGGTCGACCAATAGTTTTGAAAAAAGAATCTGGGTCTTTCTTCCAGGTACTATACCACCGTTGTAAACTTCTCGGTTCTAAGCCCAAGTCTAGAGCGACAGCTCTAGCGCTATTCTTTGGGTGTATATCAACCAATCGAACGGCCTGTGCCTTAATTTCATTACTGACTCGTTTGTTCTTGATAATATTATTTTTTGCCTCTTTGGAATCAGTTTTTTTATTTTTGGTAGCTTTATGTTCCAAAAAGGTTGAATCCTGATCAACTTCCATCATCACTTTCTCACTAGCCTCGATATAAGCGCTATAGGGCAAGTTCTCTAACTTGTACGGATCTTCATTCCCAGTGATATCCATTGGGTCATTTCCATCCTCATCCATGACATTTCCTTGTCCATCCTCAAAATAAAACGAATAGCTTAATATAAATGTACTTCAAGAGAAAAAAAGTACTGAAATTTACGCAACATCTTCTCCCTGAAAAATGCGACATTTTTTTTTTGAAAAGTGCGACATATTTTTTCTTGATTCAAGTGTCGAAATAAATTCTAACAGAATTGGTTGAGACACTCAAATACAACATTTGCCGAAGCGAAGGATGAAGTGGTACAAGCTCTCTGAGCCACGCTTTATTTTCAGATATGATAACTATTTCCTTTAGATCTTTCTAAGCCGCGCATCGTGGAATAACTATGGCTGATCAATCAACCGATTACAATGTGGCAGACAACAACATACCAGAGCGATTTTTCACACAGGATCAAGTCCAACAAATCGTTGCTGAGGTCACGAAACTTGTTCGAGAAGCACAAGTTGAGGAAACAGATAGACGACAAGAAAGAACCAACCTTCCAGTTGAAATCTGTGAAGAATAGGAGGACTACTCCCCTGCTGAACTACAAGGAGCATCACAAAAATTTAAACGTTCCACTCACAAATATAACAACAATGAATGGGTTACTCCCGAGACAACTAACCCAAACTTCATCAACCAGCTTAAGGAAGCAAAAGTCGATACTGCACAGCTCGTTAACAACATCTACCGCCTTACCGAAAATACACGAGTACAGGCGAAAGCAGTGACAGAATTATATGAACACCCTAAGTACATCATGGATAGAGGACTCCAGCAAGAAGACTTGCCACTTTTCGAAGACTCCATCGAACATTTTCGTCGCCTGGCAGTCTATGGATTTGGTGTTGCAAAACAACAAGAAAATGAAGCTAAGGAAATCACCACGAAGGCCCTTAAACTCCCACACAGCCTTAAACACCTGGAAATTACATTAATCAGCGAAAAACGATACGCGTTTGACGATAAGTTTGTTGAACAGTACTATGATGAATCGTACAAACAAAAAATCACAAGCGGTTTAACACGAAACAATTACCAGCGTGAGAACAGTTTCAGAGGTGGCGAAAGAGGAACCAATGGATTTTGATCTGGCCGTTTTTTATCCCGACGAGGCAGAGGAAGAGGCCAATGAAATTACCGTGGACAAGACAACAACAATTTCGCATCTACACCAAACCCACCGTCTGCCCCAAACGAATCCAACCACTAATAAAG
This sequence comes from Mucor piriformis, assembly GCA_943193625.1. Classification (NCBI taxonomy): domain Eukaryota; kingdom Fungi; phylum Mucoromycota; class Mucoromycetes; order Mucorales; family Mucoraceae; genus Mucor; species Mucor piriformis. The sequence continues at coordinate 644,757 of OW971869.1, read as the reverse complement.
ACCAACGAGAGTATCTATCCACTCTCACTAGTCTCTGCACCGCTTCAACAGCCTACACAACAACCAAATTCCATTCAACGGGGAATCACAGCTCAAAAAATAATCAATTACAACTATTCAATTCCTCAAGACAGGATTTTACCTGGTGGTCGTCTGGCTCATATTCTTCCAGCTTGGAAACAAATGACAAGTTCTACTTGGCCGATTTCGGTGATAGAGAAGGGTTATCAACTTCAATTTACGAAGATTCCGGCTCCATGGCGAATCAAACCTATGAAGAGATCCATTGAAGACCAGCAAGCAGACGAAGTCGCTATCCATCAATTCTTAAAAGCAGGAATTATCAGGGTTACTTGTCGAATTTCTTCACAATTCAGGAGCCAACCAAACGCCGACCAATTTTGGATTGTACAACTTTAATTAATTCTTGCAGGTACAACACTTCAAGATGGAAGGTGTCCCAGCATTGAGGGAAATCATAGAACCAAACGATTATCTCTGCAAAGTGGACTTGAAGGACGCGTATGTGGTGATACCGATACATCAAGATTCACAGAAGTATTTAACGTTCATGAACAAGGGAACAGTGTACCAATATACGTCCCTAGCATTTGGTCTGAGTATTGCCCCAAGGATTTTTTCAAAGATAATGCGTTATGCCCTAGAACCGTTGAGAGCCAAAGGTATACGTCTGATATATTATTTAGACGACATTTGTATCCTGAAAAAATCACCAGATTAAATGAAAAAGACAGTTGCTTTACTAGTATCTCACTTGACAACACTAGGGTTCATAATCAACGAGAAAAAGAGTGTTCTTATCCCATCCAAATCTCAGGAGTTCCTAGGTTTTCTATTCAATACCAAGACAATGAAGATATCTCTACCCTCTCTAAAAGTCAGCAACCTGTGTCTCCTATGCTTTAAACTCGATTAATATATACAAACATTCACCAGTAACATTCAATAAAAATAATAACTTCTGTCCCATCGACTTACAAGTACCTTAACTTTACTTAAAACTAAAGCCTTATTATTATTAGCAATTACCAAGCTATTTACGTAGCTATCCAGAGCATACACACATAAATTCTATTTATTATTAAGCTATCTCTTTAAATAAATATCCTATTAAGCACAATCCTGCTAGTAAATCAAACGTCTAAAGTAGGTCTTGGAGTTTATAAGCTTTAGAAAAGTAAGCAGAAAAAAGTGAAATAAAAACAAAGACGTACTTCAAGACGAATAAAGTGGGGCCACGCTGGATCGATGAAAAAAACCCACCCGAAAGAAACTGATGTTAGCTTAGAGCACAGGCATAACTTGTTAAAATATATGTTACTTACCATTAAGAACAGAAGGCGCACAGGAATCATAATTCACTTTATACAGACATGAGCTCGGCTTGCCATCGCCCTAAGACACGTTCAATATTGCCTTTAGAGCATCATGCCTCCCTCGTTTGCTTTTGAAATACATAAAATCTCATTGGGCAGAGAGACAAAATGCAACCAGGGAAGGCTTGCTTCGAGGCGTATAAAGTAGGGCCACGCTGGCTTGATGAAAAAAAAAACTGAAAGAAACTGATGTTAGCTTAGAGCACAGGCACAACTTGTTAAAATATATGTTACTTACCATTAAGAACAGAAGGCGCACAGGAATCATAATTCACTTTATACAGACATGAGCTCGGCTTGCCATCGCCCTAAGACACGTTCAATATTGCCTTTAGAGCATCATGCCTCCCTCGTTTGCTTTTGAAATACATAAAATCTCATTGGGCAGAGAGACAAAATGCAACCAGGGAAGGCTTGCTTCGAGGCGTATAAAGTAGGGCCACGCTGGCTTGATGAAAAAAAAAACTGAAAGAAACTGATGTTAGCTTAGAGCACAGGCACAACTTGTTAAAATATATGTTACTTACCATTAAGAACAGAAGGCGCACAGGAATCATAATTCACTTTATACAGACATGAGCTCGGCTTGCCATCGCCCTAAGACACGTTCAATATTGCCTTTAGAGCATCATGCCTCCCTCGTTTGCTTTTGAAATACATAAAATCTCATTGGGCAGAGAGACAAAATGCAACCAGGGAAGGCTTGCTTCGAGGCGTATAAAGTAGGGCCACGCTGGCTTGATAAAAAAAAACTGAACGAAACTGATGTTAGCTTACAGCACAGGCACAACTTGTTAAAATATATGTTACTTAACATTAAGAACAGAAGTAAGGCGCACAGGAATCACAATTCACTTTATACAGACATGAGCTCGGCTTGCCATCGCCCTAAGACACGTTCAATATTGCCTTTAGAGCTTCATGCCTCCCTCGTTTGCTTTTGAAATACATAAAATCTCATTGGGCAGAGAGACAAAATGCAACCAGGGAAGGCTTGCTTCGAGGCGTATAAAGTAGGGCCACGCTGGCTTGATGAAAAAAAAAACTGAAAGAAACTGATTTTAGCTTACAGCACAGGCATAACTTGTTAAAATATATATGTTACTTACCATTAAGAACAGAAGTAAGGCGCACAGGAATCACAATTCACTTTATACAGACATGAGCTCGGCTTGCCATCGCCCTAAGACACGTTCAATATTGCCTTTAGAGCTTCATGCCTCCCTCGTTTGCTTTTGAAATACATAAAATCTCAGTGGGCAGAGAGACAAAATGCAACCAGGGAAGGCTTGCTTCGAGGCGTATAAAGTAGGGCCACGCTGGCTTGATGAAAAAAAAAACTGAAAGAAACTGATGTTAGCTTAGAGCACAGGCACAACTTGTTAAAATATATGTTACTTACCATTAAGAACAGAAGTAAGGCGCACAGGAATCATAATTCACTTTATACAGACATGAGCTCGGCTTGCCATCGCCCTAAGACACGTTCAATATTGCCTTTAGAGCTTCATGCCTCCCTCGTTTGCTTTTGAAATACATAAAATCTCAGTGGGCAGAGAGACAAAATGCAACCAGGGAAGGCTTGCTTCGAGGCGTATAAAGTAGGGCCACGCTGGCTCGATAAAAAAAAAACTGAAAGAAACTGATTTTAGCTTACAGCACAGGCATAACTTGTTAAAATATATATGTTACTTACCATTAAGAACAGAAGTAAGGCGCACAGGAATCACAATTCACTTTATACAGACATGAGCTCGGCTTGCCATCGCCCTAAGACACGTTCAATATTGCCTTTAGAGCTTCATGCCTCCCTCGTTTGCTTTTGAAATACATAAAATCTCAGTGGGCAGAGAGACAAAATGCAACCAGGGAAGGCTTGCTTCGAGGCGTATAGGGTAGAGTTGCAGTATTTCAGTAAAAGAAAGCAAAACTTTATAACTTGTTAAAAATGGTTAGCTGTGGAATGATACAATCTGCTATAAAAGAATACTGTATTTTACTTGTATGGTAAAATGAGTGCATAATTGCAGCCTTGGAACATTGCTTCATACGAATACGAATTAGCTTGAAGTGACAGCAAGATATTTTCCTGTAATACTTAAGCTATATATAATTATTAATTAGAGAAGTTAAATAAATTAAGCTTGTTACATATCGGAATGGCACCAAGGGGCTAAAGTAATAGGATTATTTCAATAAATAATACGAATAAAAAAAAAAAAAATACTGACGTCATCGTTTTTTTATTCTGTGGGAAAATAAGGAGGTTCTGAAAAAACTTGCCCCAAAATTGTAGTCTTACCTAATTAAAGGGGTTCAAGGGCCGAACGGTGTTGAAACCGCGGCTAATGAAACATTTCCAAGTTTCCTCGTCGTTGTCGTTCTCTTGTCTTGGTCTTGACAGCTGTTCAGGTCTTGAATCTACCTCCGGAGAGCGGAATAAATATTGGCAGCAGCGTTGATATCCCGGTTCCAGTGCTAATAAAGCAAGGTCAGTATACAAGTTTGTTTTTAAAATTTAGTATCCATACCAAAACATTTCCGTTGTTACCCACTGGACACTGAGTGCACAGTTTCAATGGATAAATCAGACGTTGCTGTTCTAAGGAAAAAACGTCAATATGGGCTTAATTTGATAATGATAATATTAAATACGTACGGAGGGGATTTCTGTCTTGACAGGCGCTTGTTCGATGTAGAACATGGTTTTCTTCGTCAAAAATTTTCACGTATGCTCGCTTTTCGTTAGCGTGACCATCCTGGCCATTGGATCAATGCTTTTTCTTTTTAATAAAAGAAACGAGTTTTTAGCACGATATAAGACTGATTTATAGTTTGTCATAATATATTTTACCTGTGGTTGCACTGCAAAAATTGTTCAGATTGCTTATTCTCCAGACTTTGTAAGCAATGGCAACATGTAACGGAAGTACGATACTCGTCCACAGGAATAACAATAGCCTTCTGTGCAACCGCACGTTGTATCGCCTACAGAGAAGAAATATATAAGTACATGAACATATTGGTTTTTACATGATATAGCTCTCTTTACCTTGACCTGAATTGGAGTGTTCCCTCTAATTGAAGCGTCGCCATAAGCCACAATGGTTCGTCTTGCATCTTGTACTAAGTTTGGAATCGTTCTTCGAAAAGCTCGTCGCCGGTTTCTTTGCTGTTGAGAACAGGAAGTATGACCAAGTTTATAAGTCTCGCTCTTGTTTGTTTTACCAATAACAATTCGAGCAACATGGTCTTGAGCTCTTTGTCGATTTGAAAAATTGTAACCTTTATTTTCTCTGTGATGGTAGGCTCTCATAAAATTGTGTATTCTATTTACAAAATGTATAGCTAATCATCCATCAGTTTTTAGTTGATACCAGCCAAAGCGGAAAAAAAAGAGATACCTGGTATCAAACCGCTCGCTTTTCACTTGTTTAGCTAATCATGCATCAGTTTTTTGGCGATACCAACCAAAGTGAGAAAAGAGCAATACCTGGTATCAAACCGTTCGTTTTCATGTTTAGCCAATCACGCTTCAGTATTCAGCCGATATCAACCAAAGTAAAAAAAGAGTGGTACCTGGTATCAAACCGGTTGTCTTTCACCATGTGGTGGAATTTTTATATTCATTTTTTATTGAGATGATAAGAATGATTATTGAGTCTTCTTAGGAACCACAGGTGTTTTTTCTTAGGAACTACCTGGCACTAAAGAAAACATTTGGGCATTTAGTAAAATGATAAAAATTGCAATTAATTTATCTATTCCTCATCAGAAGAGGGCCGAATAGTTATCGAGTCAACGGCTGTGTGGTATAGGATTATAGGATTATGTAAAGCTTACAAAGCAAAGACATAAATACTATAGTTGATGAAACGAAGACTGAAAATGTGATACATGCCCGCCCTTGGTATCGAAGTTTCTTTTAAAGTATTGCTTAGTTTAGTATCCCTCCCTTAAAAAAAAAAAAAAAAAAAAAAAAAAAAAAAAAATTGAATAGGAAAGCATAACTAGAAAGATATAGGGAAGAAAGGGAAATATTTATTATTATAAAAAAAGAAAATAAAGCGTGGCTTGGAGAGCATGTATTACATTATGTATGACAGTATACTGATGGTTATTTAGAGAAATATCGGTTTCAAGTAACTGTGAGTATCTTTGTTTATAGATACCTATTTACTGCTTCGCTGCGACAAAAAAAAGATCCGGTACCAGATAGCACTTTTGAAGACTCCAATCTACCGGGTCAATCTGCGTTGTTAAATCAACCCAATCTTTGGTCACGTATAAGAAAACTGGCTTTGGGCTCTTTTTTCTTTACGCCTATGATGTAGTATTTCAATTGCCAGACAATTTTTTCTAATAAAAAAATGACTATCTGTACTCAAAGCACGGGCATATAAAAATGCCATGAATAGCTGCACTGCCATAATAAAAAATACCCCTAAAAAATATCCTGACTTCTTGAATGCCACCCCCAATAGCAATGAAAACATAAAAAACTATTTAACTTAACTTTATTAAAAAATTAAAAAAATAAACAATGTAGATCTGACAGAGTATAATAAACTTATTCCTTGGCTTCGTTGTAGAAAGGATAATCGGTGTATCCCTCGACTTCATTACTGTAGAAAGTGTTTCTGTCGTATTTGTTTAATTCCCAGCCATTAGCAATACGAGCAGGGAGATCAGGATTGGCAATGAATGCACGACCAAAGGCAATCAAATTACCAGTCTTTTCGGCTAAGTCAATAGCATGGTCGGTGGTAGTAGAAAATCCACCAGCAGTGATTATAGGACCCTTCCAGATACTACGGTAAGGTCCAAGAGAATCAGGTACAGGGACATCGGTATCAAAAAAGAAGTTTGCACGAGTTTCGATTAAATGAAGATACGCTAAGTTAGAATGCTTCTTTTGGAGCTCGCTGGTTAAGTAAGACCAAGTTTCGACAGGATTATCATCCTTCATATCTTGGAAAAATCCATCGGGAGAGAATCGGATGGCGGTACGCTCAGCACCAACAGCTTTGACAACAGCATCGACAACTTCAAGAGCAAATCTACCACGGTTTTCAATGGACCCACCATAAATATCAGTACGCTTGTTGCTACTAGTGTTAATGAATTGATCAAGGAGATAACCGTTAGCACCGTGAATTTCGACACCATCAAAACCAGCCTCAATAGCGTTTAATGCAGCTTGGTGGTATTGTTGAACAATCGACTTGATTTCTTCAATTTCAAGAGCACGAGGAAGTTCATGCTCGCCACCTGTCAAGGTTTTACCGGTAATGGCAATAGCAGAGGATGAAACAACTTGTTCTTGATTAGGGTTAAGATACTTGGAGCCAGCACGACCAATGTGCCAAAGTTGAAGGAAAATAGCACCCTTCTTTTCGTGAACAGCAGAAGTGACCTTCTTCCATCCTTCGATTTGTTCCTTGTTATAGATACCAGGAGCCTGAGGGTAACCACCAGCAAGACGATCAATGAAAGAAGCTTCGGTAATCAAAAGACCACCATCGCTAGCTCTTTGCTTGTAATATTCGACTAGAAGATCGGAGGGTACGGCTTCGGTAGTAGCTCTGAAACGAGTCAAAGGGGCAAGAACAACACGATGTTTAAGTAAAGTGTTACCGACTTTAATGGGAGAGAAAATAGCTTTGGTGCTCATATTTAATTGATTTAATTTTAATAAAAAAAAACAGAGTAGAAACAAAGCATCTTTTTATATGAAATGATATTTGTGAAAATGATGAATAATACAGGTCCTACTGGATTTGAATTAATAATGACCCAGAAAAAAAAGGTATAAGTTAATTTTTCTAAATGTTTGGATATTGTTATGCACATGAACAAACTTTTTATTTCTATATTTGTAGTTACTTGCAAAATATGTCTTGAAAAACTTACTCATAGCAGCTCAACACTTTTGGAATAATTGTAGTGATTATTCTCTCGTTTCGGCTTCTGTATAGACTCAAGTCGGACTATTTAATCGTCGATTTAAGAAAGCCGCGTAATCTGAAGCGATTTACCAAAATAACGGACAGAAAATACCCAATAGCTGTCGTGCCGAAAATTTTCCGTAACCAAGACTTTTGTAATTTCAAGTCGCAGATTCGCGATATTACAAATCGGCCCTAGCCCCCCCCAAAAAAAAACGTGTTATCAGTTAATAAGATTTAAGGTTCTCTTCCACGTCAGCTATCTAGAAATTTCACAATATAATCTTGAAATTTGAAACTTGCTGACACCCTAATAGTCATTGATCAGGGTTTGTAAATGAGTGAAGATTACAATCACACGCTATATTACATACTTAACGACTCCCAGACCTTTATATAAAAATTAAACCATAAATGTATAGTGGTTGACACTTCTCCCTGTTATTATCAGTTAAGTAAACAGAAATACAGTTGGATTACTAAGGCCATCTTGATTTGTAACGATATATAGTTTAGAAATAATATAAATTTATTAATTAGAATTCGGTTATGTTTTTAAAAAATTGCTGTAGCTGAAGGTGGGGAAAAAAAGTAGGATGAAGCAAGCGATGAATTAAGCGTAACATTTTCTGATACGCTTAAACATTTCAGGAAGTGAAGATGAGTAACGCGATGTCTACAAATATCAACGTGTTAGTTATTTCCAATGATTGCATGCCATGTAAAAATTTCAATTTACCGATGGGATAGCCTCTAAGCTCTTGATAGTAGGTTCCAAGACAGTCATACAAGAGGATCGTAACTTGTCGATGACTTTTGGAGAAGTCTGGAATAAAGCCTGTTGAAGTAACACAACATTCTCATTGGCGTATCTTTCACATGGACTGTATGTAGTTGTGGTAGAGGTATGATTTTTGAAATAGAATTCTAAATGGCGCCAGAGGATAAACAGTGAGGTCTCAATTGCGAAAACCAAGTCGCGAATCTCTTTGAACTTTAGTTGAACACGGTAGTCAATCTCCGTACTCAATACTTGTGATTGCTGAGAGGGATTCAAACCATCATATTTGATACCGAATCTCTTGGGAATGGCTCTATCTACTATTTCGAGAATTTCCTCGTATTTTAGTGAGCCAACATTTTCCTTTTGTGCACACAAGATCTCGTAATCTGCAATAACTTTTGTGATTTTTTTGGTAGAGTAAGATAGACATGTGACAAGTGTTGTCAGAGACGCTGTCGTAGATGCACCTACAAGAATATGAGTTTATATGCGTATTTCTATCTTTTGTTTAAAAAAAAAAAATACCTCTGGTAAGTGTTGTTGAAACGTACTCCTTAATGGATACGAGAGTATTGGCAATGATTGGCTTGAAAATTGGATTTGAATCTGTAAGGGAAAGATAACATGAGTACTACGATCTATTTTTTTTTATAAATTCTACCTAGAGAGCGTCTAAATGTAGAGGCTTGAGCATAGGCTAAGAGGTTATTTCTAATTTTTGTGATATATGCATCAGCCTTTGTTGCAAGTAAAGAATCAGTTTCTGATGAAAAGAAAAATTAGTTACATTTGATTACAAGTAGTCAAAGCTCTTTACATACCAGACGCAGTGGCCATGGGCCAATCATACTCTGTAAGCTTAGATGGTTTGACCACAGAAGCCCAGTCCTTTGGAACACAGTATTTGGGAATAAGGTTCATCAATAAAGAATCAAGCTCGGCCATGCCATTGTTTTCCAAATCTACAAAATAAAATGGTTGCTTGCTTAATTGGTATAGTAATGATACGGTCAAGTGTAAGATGTGGAGTGATGAGAGTGTTGGCTCTTTGTGTTGATCGTTTAATATATCTACAAGAACGCTTTGCTCCTTGACCCAGAATTGAAATTGTTCCGTGTTTTCTCCTTGGCCACCGCTGCTCATCAAAAGCGCATTGATAAGCATAAGGACAGATGTTAACAACCATCCGTGGCGTTCTAATTTATATGCACCGTCTGCATCTACAAAAAATAATATAGCAGGTTGGTTAGTTATTGGTTGGTGATCGATATGACAAAAATAATACCCAGAAGTTTAGTATGGTTGAAACGCGCATTAACAAATTTACAGCCACTGGTGTTGCTTATGATGCCATTGCTTAGTAATAACGCAGATCCTTCTTTTGTCATTGCGATTTGAATGAATAAAGACATCTTGGCTTCATGGCTGTATAAAGGAATTAAAGAAACTAAAAAAGAAATTGGCGAGTTAATTAATGATACACCAGAAATCTATGTTATATTACCATCACGTTCATTGATAATTGAGAACAATTCTGAATCAGACGTATCAATCATGGCAATATTGTATTGCAAAAAATTCTGTTTGACAAGATAACTGAGAACAGTAGCATTTTTAGTTTTTCTGACCAGGACATATAATGCCTCAAGAGCCTTAAAAGCAGAGGTCTTGAAAATGTTTAATCCACGGCTAGCATCTTTACAGATAATGTCAAAGAGTGGTTCTTTGTACCCGCTACCGATGATTTCAATAATTTGGTTGTGGATGTTCTTGGGTGATGCGTCATCTGAGTCTTTGTCGGGAGTGATGTATTGAATTAAGTTAACCAAAGCAGAGTACATGGCACTACGAACATCGGTAGTAGTTGAATCCCTGAGGATAGTATTAATGATCGAGTTAAAGACTGAGCGAAGCTTTTCATCAGGTAAACGGGACACACTATCATCAGAACCAACTTGAAAGATTGAATGTTTTCGTTTATCTTCTCTTAAGCGAGTTAATAAACTTAACGTAACTTCACCTAAACCCTTCAAAATCTCCACGTGAAGACCAGTGTCATTTTCCAACTTTGGTAACAAGACAGAGAGCAAATCGTAAATCACCTTTTGTCGAGTTTCGAATGATAACAGGTCAAAGCAATCAGCGATGGTCACCTCAACAACTTGTTTCCAGGCACGAAGACAGTGTAAACGGGCAAATGATATTTCATTGTTTCGATTTTCTGTCATCAAATGCCTCAATAGACTACCCATTTCTACTTCCATATTGTTACGTTCAACATGGGAAAGATTTTGGTATAAAGGATTTTCCAATTGGACTTGACGAATGACCTTGTAGATGCTTCGAATATCATATAAAACATAACCTTCTTTTTGAATTACGTACTTCTTAGGCTGGAAGTCCTTAAAGTAGACGGCAGGTGGCAAAAATCCTTCTTCAACGAAACCATCGGTCCATTTAAATTCCAACGAGTTGACAATCTCGAGCATGTTCCAAAGAGGTTGTTGATAATTAGAATCCAAATTCAATTGCATCTTTTGCATATCGCGAAGAAGCTCTTCTTCTGAATTTTCGTGAGACTTGTTTTCTTCAATTCCATAGAGCAATTTCAATAAATCAAGAGTTACGGTCTTATTGGAGTCCGTCTTTAAAAGATCCAAAGCAACCAACTTCAATAACCAAGCACGTTGATTCAAGATACTGACCAATGTGAAGTAATCTGTAGTAATGTTTGATTTATCAGAGGATTCCAATTCACCAATAAAGTGATGTTCAGAGATGCCAATACAAGATTCCAAACGACAAGCAATAGCCTTGAATTGATTAACTAAAAAGTTGTCTGTGTTGTTGCGTAAATAGTGTAAAGTAGCATTTGAGGTGGATTGTCTTGCGCAAAGCTTAAAAATTAATTGATAGCACTTCTCGGCTAAAAGAGGGTGTGTGCGGATGAAAGGTTCTTCAACATCATCTAAATCGTTGTCTATACCAGTATTGATCAAACTCAAGATCGATAACAAGCAAGCAAGTTGAGACTTGTGCTTAACGTTGGTGGGCAGCGATTTGTGTTGAGTGCCGCTTGTTTCCAATTCCTTGACATCATAGCCTAATAAAAATTCACTGATAGTAGGTGATGTAATTTCTTTAGCCATGTTGTTGAGTAACATGTCCAAAATGGCGACACGCGTAGAAGGTATGTGCTGCTCATTGTCATTGAAATCATCGAATCGATAGATATTAGACATTGTCTTTTCGGCAAGCCAGAAAGGAATGATGTTCATATCATATTCATAATCATCGCAGGTGATGAGCTCTGAATTCTCGATTTGGAGACGTTCGCTAAAGCCATAAATGATGGAAGATGCCTCAGGACTCGAAACCAAAATACCTGCAAGCTTTGACCCGATACCACCCATAGGGATAGTGATGTGATTAGGGAAACTAAATTTGTCAAAGTTATCATCAGGCTGGGATGCTAATTTGGCAAGAACTGTTGCACTTAGATTGCATAAAGCTGCAAAATCATCACAGTTCACCATAAGTGCGATTTGAACAATAACCTTGGTGTTGTACATCATCAAACTACCCAAGGAGCGGAAAGATGGAGGGGGTACAGGGAAAATATACTGATTCAATTTGAATACTCCACCAGATTGTGCTTCAGCAAGGATATTTAATTGAGGCATGAATACGTTGACAAAAGCATTTTGAATTCTGAAAACCTTTAGGAAGATTCGCAAACAACGGGTCATTGATCTTGTGAAGTAATCATTTCTTTCGTTCTTCGATGTTATAACAGCCTCTTTTCCTAGTTCTACAATCTTGAAAATTTCTCTAATCAATGAACCACCAGAGAGAATACGAAGAAGAATATCATAACCAGGTCGGGTAATATATTCCAGTAATGCAGTTCGAATTATCACATCAGGCGATTTGTCTGACTCTGTGTTGGAGCCTTTAAAAGCGTCAGAAAAGTTCAAGTTTGTGGTTTTGGTAGCTGTTTTAGAATATTTGACATAATCTACAAGAGTTTCGATATCAAACGCCATAAGACTATTTTCAATGATGGTTAGACAAGACTCAGTCAATTGCCAACGAGTGTCCGGGTAAACAAATTTCAGATTCTTGATGTTTACAAAGATTTGGTCGACTACAAGTGAGATATAGGGTGCAGTGCCTGGAGTGCGGTTGTTATCATGGCCCAAAAGGTTAGGAATCGATGGGCTGATGACAGAGAACCCAGAAACCAATTCATCCCGTTTGCTTGGAGTGTGAATTAAAGAAGATATCAAATTCAACAATGAGAGTGTCTCTGTATAGGATTTGATGTTTTTTCCATCTTCAAATTCGCGAAGGAGTCCAGCAGGTTTTTCAGGCAAGTAAAGTTTCTGTGATGATGTCTTTGGTTTGGGTGAAGCGACTGATGCTTTTGGTTGCTCTACATTGTACATTTTAAACAGGCTGTTTTGTGGTGGCTGGTTAAAAGTGGGTGTTGTATCAGCAGCTGTGGTTGGTTTGGTGACCATGACCTTGTCGGGAATAATCATATCCGAATGTTCCAAGGTTGTCCAGACCTCAAGAGCAATCTTCTTACCGACATCATTGATGCCTCCACCCGAGTTTGAACAGAATGCAATTAAAAGATTGTATAATGAAGCACGGAGACGGTGTGATGTAGGACAGCTAATCATTGAAATGATGGATTGATGGGTACAAAGAAGTGGATCAGACCATATTTCTAGTCTAGCTTCGACGGAATATTGAACGACTTGCTGACAAAGATACAGGAATTTACACAATGATTCTTCTTCTGCTGGTGGGAATGTGCGTGGTGCATCATCTGGAGAACTTTCATCAATTAGCTTGCTGAAATATTGGAGCGAGGCAAAAAGTTTTCCCCAAGAAAACAAGTTGCTATTAAATATATCTTGCTTGTTGGTACCAATTTTAAGCATTGCATGTGCATTGAAAGCACTTTCGATACCTGTAGAGATAGCACCAAAGAAATCAAATGTGGCAGCAAGAATTTGTGGTGACTTGAAGTCAACAAGGAAGCCCAAAAAGCTGTAAAGGGTGCTATTATTGCTACCCCAAAATTTTAACCCAGCGTCCATGCGATCTCTGTAGATACTTGCAAGTAAAGTCAAAAATTTTGTCAAGGTGTTGTTGATCTCTTCCTCTTTCTCGGGGCTGATTTCTCCATCAATAGCCTCAGTCTTGAAAGCGATAAAGAGTTCTGTCATGTTGTGAAGGAATGACTGTGTCAAGAAGTCCAGCTCATGAACAACAAATTTTTGAAAATCTTTGCTGATGAACACATTAAATTTGGTATAATCATCAGGATCTACAATTAATCCATCAAGTGTCATAGCGGTGTCCATGTCTGCATCATCTGTCTCTATCTTCTTTTTAGGATCCTCTGATTGTTCCTGTTTGAAATATAAGAGATAATTGTTCATAAATCCAAAGGCATCTAAAGCAATAGCGGATTTAACAAGCTGAAGTCTTTGGTCTTTATCAAATAAAAGAGCTGTATCAACGGAAGGTCTTGAGCTGGAGATGATACTGATAAATAAAGACCATTGAATTTGAACGGCAGTCTTTAATGTGTTCACTTTCCAACTCTTCTTGGTAATATGATCATGCATCTTCTTCAGGAATACATCATTCTTTGAAAACTCAACGCCCTGGCGTCCTTCTGGGTACGGACAATCAAATGAAATCGTAGCGAGGAAGGCAGTCAGGATGTAAGGGGCAACACCATCAGCCAAATTGATAGACTGTACCTTTGTCAACATCATGATCAAATCATCTTCAGGTAACCAGTGAAGAGATGCGATATGATATAATATTTGTCCGAGAGAGATACGCTCTTCGTTTAAATAGTCAATGCGTAACTTGGTAGTTTCTGGTTTGAGGTGAAGTAATTCGGAGGGAAAATGTTGCACAGGCGGCAAGAAAGCCTGGTTGTGAAGTTGGTTGTGGTGTTGTTCAAGTTGTTCTTGATGCTTGTATATTTTGTGTGCTGATTCCAGCATTCCGAATTTTTGGATTTCGTTGATCGCGACTGATAGGTCTTTTGTTGATTTTACGATTCTTTCAACAAAGCTGCCCGTGGATGTTTTTTCTGTGACAATACCGGCAATAAAGTTTGAAAATACGGAACGAACATTGCTATTAAACAAGGCATTTTTTGTTGCTTCCAATATAACATTGAAGATAGCCAAGACATGTTCTCTTTCTGAATGGTACAAATAGACTGCGGTGTCTAAAGGGGTCGAGTTGACAGTCGAGGATTGGCCAATGCCTTGGAGTAATAGTCTTGCAGCTTCATATTCATCCAGGTTTAATTGATCAGAAATGAATATAGCTTGCTTAATAAAGTCCTCATTGACTCTGAATTCTTTTCCGTTAATAAGTGCTTTGCCTATGGAGAAGGGTGGGTTAATATGGGCTAGACTAGTACACTGCCTTGGAACGTCTTTATTTTTACCTGACTGTAATGCAGTTCGGTGTTCTGGGTTTTGGGGTGAATCGTCGAGCAAGTTGATCATGCGCTCTTTGTTCATGTATAAACTGTCTTCTAATTGCATTGTAGCAGCCATTGAATTATTTTGTCCCGCATCGCATACTTGGTCAAGTAGAGTACGCAGCTCGACAATAAGTGTAGTCATTTTTATTTATTTTTACGATATCCGCCTTTTTATATATAAACGTGATACTTCTAGCTTGTAATGTAAAAAAATAATAGAAACGTTTCAATAAAGGTATTTACAATAGTTAACAAAATTTTATATGATCAATACGCGAACCCCCAAACCGTGACTATAGTTTACGTGTTCTACATACACCCCGCTTCTATATCCTGTTTCTTTTTCTTTAACAAGCTATTTTTAACATTAAGCTGATAGGTGTTAGTCCGTCATCTTAAATAGTGCAACCAACTATAGAAAAGACAAAACTTTTGACCTGTATGGTGGGACCTACAATATTTCAATTCAAAGATTCCACGTTCAAATACTCAGTGTACAAACCTTCATCGCGTTTCCTGAAGGATTTCGACACTCTATTTCCAGCTTAACTTTTAAGAGTAGAAATCAATTTCTGGTTCTACCTATAATAAAAAAATGTGTGTATGATATGGTATGATCGTCCAAAACTGTAAATGATGAAAGATATATCAAGCTTGAATTGGTAATGTAAATGATTGCCCTGATTACGTAATAGACTCACGCGATTTTATTAGTTTATTGAATGGGGTAAACAGGTAGTAGATCGCGTTAAATCAATTGGAATGTGGGCAGATATTATGGATTCAGCTTCAGGATTTCCTGCAAGTTTATATTAATATGAAGTGACTCCCCTGGTCTAATTTAATTAAAAAAAGGTATATGGTGAAGGTGGCCCGAGCCCATATCCTGATGTACAGGGCACTCTTATGCTGGCTCCAAGTTTTGATGTTTAAAGTGTTGGTTGCTGTCATATTTCAATGCATCCAAAATGACATAGTCATATATACCCATCCACTATGTTTACTACTGCGCCAGCAAACGTTTTAAAAAAAGTCATTGATGAGGTCAATCCGAAAATAACAGGATAAATAGTTTTACCATTTGACCATATACTTCCCAATTGAAACCTTGTTATTTGCTCAGATTACATCAGATGCAGAATGTAAAACATGACTACTGAACACTGCCAAATATAATGTCGCGGAGCCAGAATGGACAGAAGGATTTCTTGTGAACACATCCAAATGGGGCAATTCTGGGAAGAAAAAAAAAATATGTTTATTACACCAGATTTACGAGGTGTCTTTCTTTCTTCCTTTTCTTCGTACACTTTTTCTGAAAAAAATGAGTAATTCTTTGCAGGTTAATGAAACCAAGCGTCGGTCACACTCAAATACCGTATCTGGTGGACGTCCGCCTGCTTTAGATATTGAAATTAGCAGACCTACCTTTGTTCGAAGAAATTCCGAAGGTTCGCCACGCTTACCACCACCTATCTGTGTGTCTGAACCCACACCCATCGAACCATCCAATAACTTCAATTTCTTTTATGATAAATCCAGTAGTAGAGGCAATAGTAGACCACATTCGCCAAATTCCGATAGTTCAAGTCCTCCTCCTCCAGGTCCTTTACTACAATCCTCTTCTACAGCACCTATCAGTACCTTACTTGACTCACCGAAAAACAATAAAAGTAAATCTCGATCAAGAGCTTCTAGTATTACTTCCAACTTGATTAACGACATTAAGGAGAGTACTACCATGCAACATTTAGCAAGCAAAATAAAGTCTCGACATTCGTCCGAAGAGACTGAAAGAAATTCGTTTGAAGCTGTCTCCAGTGCTGCTGCAAGTGTATCAAGCTCTTCTGTCTTAGCAAATACAAAAAGAAATCAAGACTTCCATGCCCTATTTAGAAGTGTACCAGAAGACGATTCCCTAATTGAAGGTAAATATAATTTATCCACCCAAAAAAATTAGTAAGGTCTCGGCTTATTTTTGTCTCCGTAGATTTCGGTTGTGCATTACAAAAAGAAATTTTGCTTCAAGGTCGTATTTACGTGTCTGAAAACTATCTTTGCTTCAACTCCAACATTTTTGGTTGGGTCACTAACGTAAAAAAAAGCACAATGTTTTCTCTTTTTCATTCTAACATTTTGCCATTTTATTAGCTTGTTATTGCTTTTGCTGATATCATTGACATTGAGAAAAAATCAACTGCTTATTTTATTCCTAATGCTATTCAAATTACTACTGATGGTGCAAAGGTAATACAGAAACACATTATTCATTCCTTTAATTAAATTGTGTTGATAGCATTTTTTCGCCTCGTTTTTGTCCCGTGACCAAGCGCACGATCTAATGGTAGATCTTTGGAGAGTGGCACGACCAGACCTTATACCTCGCAAAGAAGGTGAAAGCATTGAATGTGCAGATGAAGCCAGTCCATCCTCAGAGGAAGATAGTGATTCTTATTATGATAGTGATACAGAAGATTCATTTAGTGACTCTAGTTCGGCAAATTCAGAAATAATAGCTAAAGATTCTGATCGAGGTAAGAAATGATATGCATAATGTAACGAGGCACGTTTGTACTAATTAAAATATTCTTATTTAGAATCACCTACTTCAGTTAACCGTGCAAGACAAGAATCATTGGCTTCTTTGCAAGGAACAAAGGTTACAAAAAATTTGAATGCTGCTGCTCGTCGTAGAGCCATGTCAGAAGTCCCAAAATCAAGTTTTCAAATAGACAACAAATCGTCAAATGATAATACCTCACAGAAACCTGGTTCACCACAGACTGGCAAGACTTCTAACGTTAGCTCTAATAAGCCAGTCGAGAAACCTCAATTATATGACAATACAGATTGTGATTGCTCCAGTGATCATTTTCCGACTATAGTCATGGACCAAGTTTATAATGGAACATTAGAGAGTCTATACAATTTAATGTTTCATAGTGGATTTATGAAGAAGTTTTTGTTGGAAAATCAAAAGAGCACAGGTAATAAAAATCTATACGTTTCAAAAGCAAATCTTAACACAATTCTTTTAGAATTGACTATTGGTGATTGGAAGAAGGGTGAAGGCGACATAGAATTAACTAGAGAATCTTCTTATATTAAACAACTGAATGGGTCCATTGGGCCTAAATCAACAAAATGTATGATCACGGAAGAAGTTCTTCACAAAGACTTTGATAAGTTTATTACTGTCATGACTACAACATCTACGCCGGACGTTCCTTCTGGTGGTTCCTTCAGCTGTAAGACAAGAACTTGTTTCACTTGGTCTGGTAAAGGCAAAGTGCGAATTTTAGTCACGGTCTTGGTTGATTTTACTAAATCTTCGTGGCTTAAGTGTAAGTTTGCATCGATTCGCAGCGATTATTTTTTCTAAACATTAGGTTTTCTTTTTAGCCACTATTGAAAAAGCTAGTATTGATGGACAACAGACGTATTACAAGGAACTTGATATCGCACTGCGTGCTTACTTGAAGGAAAATGGAAATGGAAATATCCCTAGCAGTCGACATGAAGGCAAAAGAAAAAAGAAGGGTAAAAAACCTAGACAACAACAAAGTGTATCCGACCACGAAATGGAACAATTGAAAGAGGAACAAGTGGATGCCGTACACCGAGTTTTGGGAGCACTCTCGAATAAACTGGCTGATGCAATTACAGGTTTGATTGATTTAGTCGCCTCGCCTAACTCATCTCATTTAACACTATTATGTCTGGTCGTCATGGTGTGTATCAACATATTTATTGCGAAAAAAATGGCTTTTGTCGAACAACAACTAAACAGTCTGAATCATGCATCTGATTATATGGAAGAAGCCGAGTCTGCCGTGATCCAACATGCGCCTGTAACGAATCAACCCTATCACCGTGAATACAATCGCCAAGAGGAAAACGATCTTTGGGATTGGCTTGGACGTATTGATCCTGATAAATCATCTCCTGTCAAAGAAAGAGTGATGCAGCCAGTAAGCAACCCAGCAGAACAAGAGATCGTTTGGGACTCGGCTATTCAGTCTTCTAAAGCAGCCAAGGACAAGCTTGATAGACACATGGCTGAATTAAGTCAAATGATTCAAAAGGCTGAAAGTAATCTAGAACAAGTGACAAATGCCGTCAAAGAACAGCGTCAAAAGATTAAACAGGAGAAATAAAAGCCACTTGTATATCTAATATGTAGATATTTGTCTATAAACCAATTCCCTCCCTTTTATTTTGAAACAATAAAATTATAAGCATCTTTTTTTTATTATTATTTTGTTTGTGTATAAAATAAAAAAATCATGGGAAAAAGTGGGTTTATAAGAGGATATACAATGATTGGAAATAATTTAGGAAGGAGGGAACTCATCCAAAGCAGCATTCTTTTTAGCTGATTCAATCAGCGGTAAAAGCGAACTCAAAGGAGCTGCTCTCGTCAAGAAAGGATGTTGTAATAATTCGGCGGCAGTAGGTCGATTTTCGGCGTTAAACTGTAGACACCTTCCTAAGAAATCACGAAAATGCAACGATAACTGATCTGGATCCTTTAATGTGGGAGAGATCTTTTGTACTGTTAGTAATCGAATCGCATGTTCAGGGTTCTCAAGATTGGGCGGACTTCCTTCCACCATCTCAATGGCTGTAATACCAAGTGACCAAATGTCAACACTAGGTCCGTATTCTTTTCTTTGTACAATCTCAGGTGCCATCTATCAAAAAAGAATATTAATAGCCATTCCGGACACATGATCAAACTTCAAGTATTACCCAACAAGGAGTACCAGCAAGCGTTGTACGTTTAGATTGGCGTCTATCGATTTGGGCACAATAGCCGAAATCAGCTACAAAGAAATTTGTTTAGACACAACATTGTATTCTCTGTAGCAATATTATCACTTACAAAGTTTGATTTGTCCTTGCATACCAATCAAAATATTGTCACTTTTGATGTCTCTGTGAATAATTCCTCGTGAGTGAAGATATTCAAGACCTGTTAATACTTCAAGACAGACAGTTGCAATCTCTCTTTCAGCCATATAGTTTTGTGTGACAATATCTGTCAAGCTACCACCTTCCATATACTCCATAACAATCCAGACATCATTTTTCCAAATATATGATTCGACATGTTGAACCATATTTTTGTGGGATTGATTATCTTGACCCATTCTGACTTCATCTACAATTAAATCTTTTCTAACCTGGCGTCTGAGATGTATCTGTTTAATTGCAACCGGTACATCCTCTTCGTCTTGCTCTCCGTTAGTCTTCTTTCTAGCTTTATAAACAGACCCAGATGCTCTAATAAGGAGATTTAGTCTCTTTTTTTTTATGAAGGAGCGTAGTTAATTTTGAAACTTTACCCTTCTCCAACTTTCACCATGTCTGTATAGATCAAACAAGGGTCGTATTCTTTGCAGAGCTTCTTTAATTCTACAATAGCTTCAGGTGTAGACATAGCTTTTGTATGTACTCTTCTACGTACTTCTGCAACCTCTCTATTGGACGACTCACCCGGAGAGTTCTCCGTTTCTTGTCTGGTGTCTTCAGGATCGTCATTTCTTTCGATTTCGGCATAGACACGCTTAATGAAAGAGGACAATAATATATCCTGTTGTTTACAACCTAATCCAGCTATGAATAAATATTTAGTTGATGTAATTTCATAATAATGCGCTTGCATTACATATTTCCCAATCAGGTGCTTTTCCAAGTGTCATTTCGCCCGTATCGTTGTTAAAATGAATGTGTGTCTTATGTATAGCATCATATGGCCACGAAATAATCATTGAATCTCTATTTTCAGTGTATTTCTTTTTATTATTAAATATCATTTCTAAAGAGAGCTGGTGATTAATATCAAACACATTGAACAAGCTTTTTATGCATCTTACTAATTAGTTTATCAATGACACCACCAACACTTTTTCTTTTTTGAACGGTTGTAGTGCTGTGATTGTATCCCGTAATTATTGTGCCTTTGAATGTGTTTCGTTTTGAGTCTTCGTTCAGTTGGGACAAGTAAGTAGCAATAGGTTCATCGGCATTTGATATTGATTGTATACCATGAATAGAAGATGAAAAGTGGTTTTCTTGCTGTCTTAATACACTCATTCAAAAAAAAAGTTTAAACTTATCAAAAAAAAAAAAAAAGAAAGAAGAAAATGAGAAGTTAGCATATTATATATTATAAAAAAAGGGAAATGCATCAGTTCAGATCTGTATTTGTTAATATGTATTATTTTTCTTTTTTCATAACGATAGTAGATTCGTAACCTGGTAGGGAATAGGGTTAAACTACGTAGATGGTAAAGGTAAAGGAGATTAAGCACATGTTATGCAATTCATGCAGTCTGTAACCTTACAACAAGTATGACACGATATACGTATGACTAAAAAATGGAAATAGCATACCATCTTTTTTTTTTTTTTTTTTTTTTTTTTTTGCAGTTCTCGGTATACCTATATTTATATATTCGACCCATTTATAATTCCAGACTATAATGAATAATAATAAATATAGTGATGTAAACCGATGGTTCCAAAATATATGATTGTTGCAATTAAACTCATGTACACAGGTCAAAGTCTGAATTAGTAATATAATATCTCGAGGAGCACATCATAGCAACCATCTTGCATCATCGAATAAATCAAATGTTTCAACGCATGTATTCCATCGCACATATAACGCACATTTTTTAATACATAGATGTAGCGCTTCTACATTTGTGCGCTTTTGCATATATATCATGCTATAAGATGGATGTTGGCCACTGCGGGCATGAACTCTGGTCTGGAAGCTCTATTCTCAGGTGTAACTCTTATTTTAGCCCGTCTAATTGCCTTATTTGATAAGACATGCTTGTTACATTGTAATAAAATACATCATGGCTAACCATTCGTGTATTATAACAAAGCAAAGATTCGAAATCGGTGATTGCTTAATATTTTTTATTTTGTTTAAAGTGCTCGTTTTTGAGTAACAACAACTTCGTGCCACATTTTCAAGTCACAAATAAAGGACCAAATTGGGTAACGAAAAGTAGCTGGCTTACTACAGCAAATAAGAAGTTAACGTCGGTTAATTTGGCTGTTTGTTCAAAAAAAAAAATGAACTCACTTTTTCTCAAAAAAGAAATGTCCAACCCAGGCAAAGGTATATCCTTGGATCACTCCAGCAGCAATCAATTTGGGTCGAGATTTAAGAATGGCCATGAGAAATAAAAAAAGTGATATTGTAGTACCTTGTTTAATCGAGTGTGAGAACAATTAAAAATAATATAAACAAATACGCAAATGTACCTAAAATGTGAAGTCTTCTGTTGATCGCATTACAGTGCTCGCCTAAATAGAAGGGATAAAACGCTTTCATTGTCTTGAAACCACCTTTTGGCTCAGAGCGCTTAGAGTAATTATGGTTGACAATCTCTCTGTCTGCCATTGCTAAAAAAATAAAGAGAGAAAAAGAGTTTTGTGAGATACAAGATAAGTGCATTTTAAAAGGATACTCTAATAATTTGCCCATCAAATTGAAGCCTTTCTATGATGAAAATAATGATACCCTTATATACAATCTTTTGATAGTTACTATATTTAATAATTCAGGAATCATACTATGATTTCCAATCTTGCAATTGCCCTCATATATTTTATGTAAAACAGTTTTATAAAACGTTGGCGATATTATAAGTGCGTATAGTGCAATGTCAATAGTTCTAAGTTGTTTTTTTTTTTTTCGTAAATAGCCCACCACAACTTTAACAGTCATTTTTAGCCGACCCAACCATTTAAATTGAGTTAATTTGGGACTTCTTTATAATCTGTTTCCCTCCTTGTGGGGGAATATTTCCTTTTTGACCAAATAAAAAAATCAACGGTTGAGGGGGATTGTACGGCAGAGAGAGCAACTTACGATCGGACATGTTTCAAGATGATGATGGTGAAAACCATCATCATTAATATCCTTGTCTTCGTGAACAAATAGATTTATTATTGCAATGAAAACGAAAATAAACATTTATACATTATGTACAATGAATAGAAATGATTGGACGGGTATTTATTCAGTTGGGGGATAAAACACCTTACCAAATTACATGTGAAAATATCCTTATTCCCACCCTGAAGAGAGTAACAAAGAAAAATTCATCTCTTCTTCATTCTAAGAAATGTCTGAATCATTAGACATGTCTACAGCTTCCATGATATCCAACTTGTCACAGTCAGAAACAAGTGAAAGTTCAGGAAGCTCATCTCCACCTTCATTACCGAAATCTATTATTGATTCACCACCATTATCACGAAAAGAACACATTGAGCAAGGCAAGACTCCAGTCATTTTAAAACCTTTACCAGTCGTAGATATTATAACAGATAAAGCACCACCGACATGGGCATTTATTGTGGGTCACGCCAGATACTTTGCAAAGACAAGTTTACGGTTCATATTCAAGGATAATAATCTACCTTTACTTGTAAATATAATTTACCATCTTATTGCTGCAAGATCGCTTATTTTGAAACCATCCAAAACCGTAGTGCGCTATGTGTTCATACCGCCTACATTATCATCGACTTCATCCTCACTAAGATATCAAATCGAGCAAACTGCAGCTATTGCAACGGATTCGTTTAGATCACTTGGCGTGTTCCATTTGGCATTAGGCGTGTTATCAGCATTGGCTTTGAAAGAAAGACGGCAAGCAACAGAAAGATCGGCTTTGTTAGTGTTAACGCTTTCAGCTGTCGGTCAAACATGGGCCCATTTTGATGCTTACTGGAAACATACAGGCTCACAATATACATTCAAGGCTTTACAGGAGATCGGGTCCTCCAACATATTCGTAACCTTGATTAACCTAGTTGCCTTATCAAAGACTGTCAAAAGAACAGGGAAACTTATTTAGAATGAACAATCATTTATTACGTGGTATTGCTTTAATCAATCCTTTGTTTATATGATAATACACAATTGTGGAATCCGTAGAATAAATGGCCATTGTGAATTTTCTAAGTAAAGCTATTAATACAACTAATAAAAACTTTATATTTATAACTCACTCAATCGGGGTATCCATAACTTGATTTGAGGCTAATAATTCAAATATGTCTGATATACTGTTTTTCAAGTTAGTAAAAATAGCAACCCTTCTCCTCAATTCATATATACCGCTTTAATGACAATTTCTCTGTATCTTGAAATATGGGTAAAATAATTAGCTTTTCGCTTGTGGAAGGTTCATTTGCCAAAAATACGCAAATATCTAGCCCATTCACGGGTTTGTATACAACATTTTTCCATTTTTTGGCAAGGACGAGGTCAGAATATATTTTTTGTGACAATAAAATGTTGGAGGGAGGGAAATTTCCCGATTTTGATTGGATATCATTCAACTATTTGTTCACATGAATAAAAAGATTGGTTCTACAATACTTCATCTAATACCTGTTCTTGAAAGTTCATGTTGACAAACAAGAAGAAAAGAGTCGAAAAAAAAAAATATCTATAAACGAGTCACGGTTTTATATCCAAAATAAATAAATAAAAAAAAAAAGAAATGTTATAAAAAAAAAAGAAACATAATACAGGGAAATGATATAATTAAAAAACGGTGATGTGAAGGAGGGAGAAAACTGTGTGTTGGGTGGGTAATTCTAAGTGAAAAAATGGGGAAATGATAAAAAAAATAAAGATTGAAAACAAAATTTATGCGCGACGCTTGTTCTTGTATTTGTCCTTGTTACCACCTTGATCCTTCTTATTTTTACTCTTTCCAGATTCAGGTGTAAAGGACATTTCCATACCACCCATAGCAGTACGAGACATCTTATGACCTTCGTTCTTACGGCGGCTGTCTTGTGATTCTAATCTTGATCCGAATGATTTCTTGGTATCACTCTTACCAGTCATTCTGCCACCAGCTGTACCCATACGCATCTCAGGTCCACGCTTCTTTTGACCTCCAGTACGAATAGATGTCGAAGTCTGCTTTCGATCACGTACTTCTAATCCTCTACCCTTACGAATCTTTGTGACAATATCGTCTTCACTTTCTGATCCACTACCGACATCTTCATCCATTGGTGTATCTTCTTGTGTAATTTCTTCCTCAGATTCTTCATCATCAGAGCGATGGTTTCTATGCTTAACTGAAGGATGTAACAATTGGAATTCCTTTGATTTTTCGTCAACTTGGAAGTCAGGATCTTCAAAGAGATCGGCAAAACGGTTATCACCCATAACATCACCCTTCTTACCACCGCTGGTTTGTTCGGCCAAAAGTTGTTTAGCAAGAGCTTTGTTGACACTAGGTAACTGTTTAACAGCACGGATACGAGAACCACGCTCCTTCTCAATCTTATCCTTGACAGCACGATCACGATATTCATCATAGGCGAAAGGATTGGCAATTAATCTAGCCTTTTCATACAAACGTAAATCGACAAAGAAACCATGCATATAAGCCTTGAGTACATTGGTACCCATAAGATGTTCCAAACCAAGTGCTGTAAGTTCTTTGCGAGTGATGAATTTGTATTCGTCGTAAATATCGCGGTTGGGGTTTTCTTCCATTTCTTCTGTAAGATTTTCCAAGAAAGAGGCCCAGCGAGGAGCAGGACCCAATTGGGGAATGAAATAAGAACCCATTTGAATTCCCTCATTAGCAGTGAAAATCAAACCACTATCATCCACTGTAGTCACATCATTGATGTCTGTCTCAGGCTCAATAGATGTGAAATGTTTACCACTTGCACGATCCCAAATCTTGACAATCTTACAATCTGCAACAATAACTTTATCACCACCAGTTTCTGAATCACTAGCTCCGGGTGAACCCTTATGGAAATGAATAGTCTTGATAGGGAAACCATATTGGTGATCTTTAACAAGAGTAGGAACAGTAGAACGTAAATCGTATAATAAAGTATGACCTGTAGTGGTACCTACACCCATAGTAAGACCATCATCACGGAACTTCAATGCGGAAACTTCCAAAACTGTATTATCATCTCTACCGAATTGTGCAGGTACGTCTAATTGAGACAAAAGACCCACACGAGATTTGGATCTAGGGTCCCATAATTCCACTGTACCTTTAGCTGTACCCATACCGAACAATTGATGAGCAGGGTTAATCTCAATACAGTTGACACCTTCTTCGGAATCGGTTTGGATCGAATTCAAGAATCGACCTTGATCTAAATTCAAACGGTAGATTTCGGATCCAGATCCACTCACCATGAGATCACAAGAAGGAAAATGGTATGCGAGATCACGTCCAAACTTGGGAATACGAGTACGGTAATGAATACCACCTTGAGAGTGAAGTTCGACAGAACGATCGTTTTGTAAAAGTGCTTGTTTAGTCCAATCGTCGGATAAAATCTATTATAAATTGATGAGTAACCCATTCAATGGCCCCTTATTCACTTTTATTTCCCTACCTCAAAATTAAGAGTCTCGGCATCAGTATGACGCTCAAACTTCATTGACATGTCAGCAAACTCAAAAACTCTCATTTGAGGTTTATAAGTACCGGTAGCAACAACGAATTTACCATCTCTTGTTGTTTTGAGACGGTTAGAAGCTTCAGGGAATTCAAAATCTTGAATAAGTTCGACTCTAGTACGGAAGTCTGTAACGAAAATTAGATCAAGTCTAAAAAAAAATTATTTTTTTCAACGTACCGAAATCCTTCTTTAAGGCCTTCTTCTTTTGACGTACAAGCCAATCGGGAATAGATCTTGAACCAAGACCACCTGAAACGGTATATACTTTAACGTTGTTGGCAGTAGTAACTTGCAAAACCATTTTTTGTATATTTGTGTTAAAGCAATTTTTTTTTCCTGGTTCTTTTTTCGGATAGTCCTTGCTGTCCAACTGAACTTGAAACCAATCGAAAAAGCCACCCATCCACACACCTGGACGATTTGCAGTCCCGCACATTTGGCAAATGTTGCATGGTTACTGTAAATTAATCAAATTAGAATTTATGAAGCAAATGTCAATATCCGTGTATATAAATTTAATGTCGTTGATTTGAATATAATGTGTGCCGGAACGACTCTCACATGGATTACAGGCTGTCAAGTGGACCAAGCTATAAAAGGTTTATAAATGTAGAAGACGAGTTAAGAACGGGATGATTTACCCATCGCACCGAACCTTGTTTATCAGTTTCATAATGATGTAAATCTATGAGTTTTTGTGTAAAACTCACTCTTCTTTCTCCTTACTCCTATGAAATAGAAAAACATTTCTACGCTACATGTAAAACGAAGATACATACCAAGTCTAATGAAATATCTAATTAACTAATTGCTATGTTTCCCCTTTTCTAGATACTTATTGTGTAAAACAGTACTTATAGAAGAGTCCCTGGGGAGCATACACCTATACATGGCGTACCAAGAACTACTTTTGGTGAACTGATGTTAGAAAATCAGCATCAGTCTCAATTATTAGAGATATCTGAAACAATTAATATAAGCTCTGTGTCTGTGATCACCCCATTTAGATAAAAAACAAGACTTTTGTCGGAAAGAAATTTTCAAAAACGCATCTGACTCACTCTTGTATTAAAAAATCAAAAGCTCTTTAGCGTCTCTTAATTTTTTATTCAACAAAAGTGGTTCCTAATTTGCAGTCATACACCGGGCCTCTCAAAAGCAAACACAATAAGCCTTTATTATAGAATGATTGATAAAAATCTGTACTTTTGGAAACAATAGACATGTCAAATTAAGTAGGATCTAGGGCAAATTTCTTGAAGGAAAACTATAAATATTATGCCAAATTGAACGGTGAAGGCTCAATTTCGGTACATCGTAGTAACAAAGGCCACTATGCAACAGTGTCAGGAATTATTACTATAAGACACAATAAGGCCGTTCTATTTAATTGTGTTGCAGTTCACGGAAAACCCCTTCGCCTATACACCTTTTATAGCAAACTTTTCCCCGAAATAATTCTCTACGAAACTTCCATAACAACGAAAAAGCCACTAATGAGTTTGCCAAAAGAATCGCAGCCAGACTTGATTTATGCTGTGGGTACCTACAAATAAGCAGCATAGCAGAAAATTATTGTAGGAACCAAAACGCACAATTCTTTGTCAACATCAATTCTGAGATTATTGTATATTTGTAGTATTACAGTATATATCAACATCATAGATAAACCAAACAAACCGGGCATTACTTTTCATAGCCGTTTATAGCTATATGCTAGCTTACGAGTAATATAGTGCGGCGGCATTTATATATGAAAATAAGCTTACAAGCAAATAAGCATATTAGTCAGTTATGTATTGTCTTTACATTAGCCGGCTGTGACAACGTATTCTAAGTATATATATCGGGAAAACAGTAAAGGTAACGATGGGGGTATTACGTAGCGAATTAGACAAATCATGGTTGTTTCAACAGTTCATAAATTGAAGCAGCGAAACCAGGATAATTTTTGCGTCTATCATGGAATTATTGTGTATAATTACACGTGAAAACTCAATTATATTTTTCGTGTGGGGAAATTCAGAGCTGAATACTCAACTGAAGCCAATTGCTCAACATGGATTACCTAATTTCAATCGAGCCTCACTTATATAGTAACATGCAAGCATTTAACTTTAATACCCTTTTGATTTTAAAGCATCAATAAAATAATATACAATTTGCATATCTACTTGCTATGTGTATTTTATTTGCAACAATAGGTGATGCCTTAGGTATATTCTAGATTAAACAAAATGCCAACTTATACCGCAGTATTACCAATTAGATTACACTTCTCACATAGCATCCAATTGATAGCTATAAGGTACCATACGTTTTCTTTTTGCATATACTGAAGTATACTATGTACCGTGTATCTAATTGCACACGAAACAAGCTTCAATTAAGAACAATGCTATAGCGAAGCCTTCCTTAGATAAATTGAGCGCTATGCTTGCTTTTAATTTTGTCAGACAAAAGGCTACGAGTCACCGTTGAAACAACCACCTTGCTACAAATTATAAGAAGTGGTTCTAATGCCAAACCCAGTACCTCGGCAAATTGTCCGGTCACGATCTACCCAAGCTTTTTTTTTTTTTTTTTGCGATTTTCATAATTTTTTTTCCCTCTTTCCCTTACATTGCACTCCAAAGAAACTCATTCAACATTTTTACACATGGCCCTGTTAATGACAGATAATTTTATGCCTCCTGAGTGCGAGACTAGAAAACGACGTCGCCTAGAAAGTGGAGAGCAAAGCGACCAGCACATACTAATAAACCCAGTGCAAATCGACCGGTTATGCATGACTGCACCGAATTTTAACTGTGCAGCTGTTTTGAATAATGAAATCAGCCGATTACAATTATCGAGTCTATTTATTAAATACAAAGCTGTTGTTCTATTTTTCTATGAATGTGATTTGTAAGTTTTAACTCCCTCATATGTCAAAAAAGAGCTATTTTTAAATTTTCTTTTTTCATAGTGCACCAAGTGCGTGTAAGGATTTACTAGCTATAAAGTATGTTCTTTATATATAAGCAAACACGCATTGGAAACTGATTTTTTTTACACAGTAATCAATTTGAACGATTTCAATCATATAATACAATGCCATTAGCCATGTCGACCGACACTGAAATGGTTCATACCGCATTTATAGGACAATCGGGATTTTCACCGTCATTTCCACTTGGTAAATATTTGTTTGTTTGTTATTACAAGTTATACAAGTTGAATAAAAAAGGAAAAAAAAAATAGTTGCAGACACGACACGATCTGTGTCTCGTCATTTCAATGTGATAAATGACGAAACCGGAATAGCGAAGCGAGGCGCATTTATCATTGACAACACACGACAAGTTCGATTTTCGTTTGTGCTTGAAGACAGCAGAATATCACATTCCATGGATACCATTTGTGCCATTGTAAGTACATGTATTCCTTATCTATCTTTGTTTATTAAACTTTTTTTATTTCTTGAAAGCTTCAAAACATTTAGACCCTACTGCATTTTCATTTACAAATAAAAGAACATATATATTTATTAATTTATGTGTTTTAGACTGGACTGAATTCCTCTAGTTATATTAAGCAAAAAGTTCTTCGGATTCTGGTTGGAATCCAGGATAGTTTTTAGCAAAGGGAGAATTGTCAGGGAATAACGCGAGATCTGGAGAGGGTCCTTGACTACTGTACACTGGACGATAGACATAATTACCGTTTTCAAGGGTGACAGAATATGATACGGGTGACGATGGCTTGGTAGCAATAACAGGTGCTTTGGCACCAATGACAGGTGCTTTAGGGCTAGGAGGAGGAGGGGGATTTGCTGCTGCAACGGGGTATGCTTCCTCATCAGGATAGTCTTCTTGTACATCGTTCCAAGAGTGATGGTTTTGGCGCCAAGAATTAGGCTCCTCATTCCAGGAATCATGGTTGTGATATCTGTATAATATGTTTCGCTTTGACAGCCACATATTTTTAAAATAGCCTACAACGCCATCACCCTCTTGTTCAAGATTTTCCTTGTCAATGGCAACAGCTAACACAGCTGTGGGAATAATAAGAGCAAGCACTGAGACACGCATTTTCTTTTTTGCAGGAGGGGTAGAACACAAAAGGATAAAGTTTAGATTTGAAAAAAATAACCGTGCATTTAAATAGACTTTTTTTTTTTTTTTTTTTTGTTAAGAATGAAAGGTTAATTAGAAATGGATATATTTACAACATTCATTTTAATCGACTCTAATTAATTCTTCAATGACAGTGCTGCCTCTTAAGGAAGTAACGATATTTGTTATAAATTCTACAGTAGCTGGTTCACGATTTAGATGTTTGTCCAAGTAGATAATGACAAACACAGCATGTTTATCTACACGCATCAAATAATATGTGCTTCCAACTGTGCTATCAAAGAAATATACTGGACCGGTTCTGGGATCGCTCAACTTGTGTTTGCTTCCTTGTATGATGGAGATGATGCTCGGTAGATGTTTGTTGGGAGGTTCCTTGGGATGACAGTAAATAAATGGAAAGGAATGGATGCCTTGAGGTGCTTCATAAGCTGTGGTACTTGGACAGGATACATAGCCCTGAGGGTAGTACGGTGTGTCCTTTGTGACTTCATACACGAGACTTATACTATAAGGACTATGTTTCTTTTTAAAAGTGGTTATTCTACATTTGTAAAAAAAAAGGCCTAAGTTACTAAGTTCCTTTTTGTGTGTGCATGCTTTACTGTTCGTAATAATCAATCATTAAACCTTTCCACAGTGTCTTTTCAGGGCCTTGTTCACTGACGATACTTTCTTTTTCCAACAGGAGGGTGTTGAAATATAAAGTCATTTTTGAAGTTAAATTTCCCAGGACGCGTGCATGCCATCGAATCGTATTAGGCCAAATATCTCCCTGTTTATGGACCTTGGACTAAATTTAAAGAGATCAATATTTGCTTTCGTTGTACCATGATCTGTATACAAAAAAAACCTCGGATTGTGCTGTCCCAAATAATGGAAAACGCCAAGTAGAGTGTTCCTTGGTATCATCTGGTCTTGTTGAGGATTTCTATAGAATCTATTATTGGAATGACATTCCTATTTTACATTGAGTTCTTTTTTTTTTTTTTTTTTACCTCGGGGTAGTCTTGCTCTTGACATATCCGTTTCCATTCTGTCAAATCTTGCTTTAATTGGAACAAGGCGATACATGCGTCTTGAAAAGCATAATTTGTAATAGCTGTTCTCGCCCTTAATAAACACGTCAGTATTTTAATTTCTTTTTCAACACCTAAACCAAGGACACATAGATCCTTGGGTAGATTCAATGCTAAAGTTTTTGTCTGGACTGCTTCCATGTCTTTCAAGATCTCGTCGAATTCACCCTTGATGGATTGCGCGAGAATGGCTTGATATAAATTGATCATGTCTCTACGAATATGACACAATTTTGTCAAGGCGTCCATGACAACAATGAGATGGTTTTTATCTGTGTTGCTAAGTAACGAGGAAGCGATAGTGATGTTTAAGATCTCTTTTGGTAGTTCACTAGCAAGGTTGGTATAGACTATTTCGACAGACTAATGGTGGGGGTATTAGCAAAACGAAAACTGGTTTTGAAAGAACATGAAGAATAATTTACTGTATCTTTTCTCATGACGAACCATCTTGATCTTAGAAACTGTAACTGTGTGAACGAGCTTTCACAACTACATAATCGAGTAAAGATATTACCGATAGGTTGATACGTCTAAATATTTTTAGGTTAAACAAGACTAGAGCTTTAACAAAAAAGAGTGGGAGGGGGTTACTTTAGTTATTTTGGATATGAGTTTAGTAGCAGCAACATAATCAAATGCGCCCAAAGCTTTTAATATATGCTGGCAATCGTCCATGGTAAACAATGAAAAAAGCAGATAAAATGCCCAAACTATTCTGTAAAGAGAGGGTAAAAAAAAAGTCCCTAGAGACACACCCATAGATCATGCAGACGCAATTTATTCTATAAACCCAGTAGAAGATCCTTCCCCCCCCCCACTCTTTAAAGTTTAAAGCACATGCGCACTTGCCATTTCAACGAAAGGGCGGGAAAAGTGTACATTAAACGAATTTTTTGTTGTTTTTTTTTGTTGTTGATGTAAGGTCATATGGCCCTTTTTAGCGGAGAGAGAGAGGGGGAAAGAAGGTATTTTGATGGTCCGAATTTGCTTCTCGTGCAACGATTTGACCCAGTAAAAGCACTATGTTTCAGAAATAGTCAAGTTTGCTTGATTGGTTTACTAAATTAATGTGGGGTTGTATTATAAAAAGTGGGCGTTTTTCTTTTTCTCCCCTTTCCCTTTTTCTCTTTTAATTATTTTTTCTCTTTACGCCCAATGACTAGTACAGACAACACACGTAAAAGAAAAGGAGAGTTTGTTGAGCCTAAACCGATCAACACAAGCTGGACAGACTATGTGTATTCATCACCCAACTCACCTCAGCAACAGCAAGATTTTGATCATATTTTAAATCAAGTGAATAATGAAAGAAGACACTCTGTCTCCGTTGCAGAGATGAATTTTCATTCGTTTGATAAGTTGAACTGGAACAACAATGAATTGGCTTTGAGTGGTGGAAATTCATTGCCTTCTTCTTGGTCATCCAGTAGCTCTGATCATCCGATGATTCATCGTCGTGCAATGTCTTTACGTCTAGACAACTTGCCTCTTCAACAATCGGATATGCATCGTGCTTCCATCTCCACCGCCTCGCCCACAACTCCTGCCTTTTTCTCTCCAAGCTTCCTGGATGCATTAAAGCATGAAGATGATATGATGGATACTTCGTTTGAGCACCCTTTGACTGATGATTTAATTCAGAACTTTATGATGAATCAACAATCAACAATCACACCATCTGTTATCAATACCGGTGAAGTAAACAATCTAACAAACTGGCTTTTAAATCAATCTTCACCTACCAAAAGGTCCGCTTCTCCACCTGCTTCTCCCATTTACCAAAAACAGCACCCTTCTATTCCAGAAGAAGAGGATGAGGATATGATGGAGTTGGATAAAAACCGTATTAAACATTTGGATACTCCTTCCCGTATCGCTGTTCAAGGTTCAAATAGCGATGCTATCATGAAACCGCTTGTTCAGAAGTACCTTTCTACTTTCCAAGACGAAAGAAAAGTCATGATCCATACCAGTAAAGTAGCTCAAAAGAGTTACGGTACAGAAAAGAGGTATAAAAAAAAAAAAAACGAAAACAAAACATAACAAATAAGAGTTGTTTAATAAAAAGGCCCCTATAGGTTTTTGTGTCCGCCACCTTCTACTTTACTTTCTGGCACTTCCTCGTGGTGGACTAAGAGTGGAAATACGTTAAGTCCACCTCATTTAGTTGTACATATCTCTGGCGAGAAAACCAGTCAAAATGGAGTTATTGAATGGTACGATACCACAACCGGTACACTGCTTGATAATTCTTCTTCAATTACTTTTGCAAATAACGGTGACACAACAATGTCGGGAAACTGTGTATCCAAACAATTGCATATTAATGATGCAGATGAGAAGCGAAAGCGTGTTGAAGTCTTGGTCAAGATCAATTTAGCAAACGGTGTCTATCTTGGTACCCTTGCTTCCAAAGGCATCAAAGTCATTAGTAAACCTTCCAAGAAAAGACAAAGTGTAAAGAACATGGAACGTAAGTTTTTTTTATTAGCAAATCATATGATGCATGTAACTCAATTTTTTGTTTAAAGTTTGCATCCATCATGGAACAACCATTTCTTTATTTAATCGTATACGTTCACAAACTGTTTCAACCAAGTATTTGGGCGTTTCTACAAACGATAAAAACAATAACGGTACTTGTTTTGTTGCAAGAACTGGATCTTGGGACCCTTTTGTCATTTGGATTGTAGATACAACAAGATCCCCTGATACATCCACTCCTTTCAATAACCGTCAACATCACCCTGAGAACACGCATTTCCCTGCTCCTCCAGCTATTGCATTACAGACAACCACAGGTCAAGCACCTATCGCTCTTCATTATAACCAAGCGATCGTCTTGCAATGCGTATCAACAGGATTAGTAAGTCCTGTCATGGTTATCCGTAAAGTAGATAAAGGAAGTATGATCATGGGTGGTAATCGCTTAGATGATTTATCAGGATCCACCGGTGGAGAATGCGGCGATGAAGCACTAGGTGACCCTGTATCTCAATTACATAAGATCGCTTTCCAGATAGTTCAAGATCCATCGATTGCGCATAAAAACAAATCCAACCCCCTCACACCATTAAATCGATTAAACCCATCTGAATGGACGTTACCTCAAACCAGCCAGGCAGTGACATATCTTGCTTGTTTAACGGATGTTGTGGGTATGCATAAGACTACGACGGAGCGTCTTTTTGTGTCCTGTCGACCTATCCCACCTACGATGGAAAATTGGAGCGATTTTGATAATTACGATATATTATCCTCTGTAGTATCACAACAAGAGAACGGCAAGATTACACGAAAGCGACGGGTCTCATGTGAAGTGAATATACAAAAGCCCATGTCCTTACCCAAATATCCCACGTCTTCGACGTCTACCAACTCGATTGGTAAGAACCGACGAAGAGTGAATTCGTTGAATGATGGACTGTTATCAGGGAAGACAGAAACAGGCGGTGCGGGTCGTCGCAGTAGTATTTCATCATCACATCATGATCGTCGCAGTAGTATTAGTTCAGATGGAGGCATATATCAAGTGAATGGTGCATGTTGGACGGAGGATGTATCGGATGCATCTGTATGGACGATAGTCGGCACGGATTACGCTAGCTATAAATTTTGGACGCCTTCATTAGCCATGGTTGAATTGAACTCACCTTTTACAGATGGGAGCTATCAACAAGTGAATCCGATTACTCCGTTTCCTGTATTAAATAACAACCAAAGTATCTTCCATAACAAGAATACACATATTCTTAATTTGGTTGGAGATGGCTTTTCAAGGGATATTGCAGTATGGTTCGGAGACGTTAAATCACCACGTACAGACTATAAATCTCAAGATACGATTTCTTGTATTATACCCGATATTCAAGAGTTGACCGAAAGTCCTGTTGCTATGTTGGATTCCGAACTTACACAGTTACATAAAATCCCCATCCTATTTGTTCGTGGTGATGGTGTCATCTATAATACTGACGTGTTTTATACTTTTTAAGAATATTTTCCCCCTTTGCTTTATGACATATATATGCCCCTCTCACCTTCTCTTTTTCTATTGTAAAAAAAAATTATATGGAAATAAATTAAAAAAAAAGGCAAATGTAATATGATCAAAGCTTTCTTTTACCCCATTTGGTGTTTATTCCATGGAGCGTTATAATGTTTTTGCATTAACGTTACACATCATTAGATCTCGTTAAATTGCGATCTTTTTTTTTCAGCCAAATTTTTTTTTTTTTTTCAACGTTAAATCCGTCAGGTGACTGTATCAAAGCCCATTGGGGGCGTGTAACAACTGGATTGTATATAGTGTCACATTAAAGGAGAGAGGTGTTCCATCCCATTTTTCTAAAGAACGGCATTTTAAACCGTGTCGTACAAACTAAAAGCATTTTTAGCATAAAATAGTGATCGGCGTCTACTGATTTATTTTAGCCGAAGAAAAAAGGTTGTGCGCTATCTAAGAGGGAGTACGCTTGGTTTTTATTAGGACGCCTTTTAGAATGTTTAGTGATGTTT
This sequence comes from Mucor piriformis, assembly GCA_943193625.1. NCBI lineage: Eukaryota > Fungi > Mucoromycota > Mucoromycetes > Mucorales > Mucoraceae > Mucor > Mucor piriformis. Next base: position 608,882 of record OW971869.1, on the reverse strand, counting down.
CATAAGGTAATAACGCCAAGGTAATTAAAATCCCCCCAAAAATACACGCGCAATTGAACAAAAACAGAATTTCGGTCCTTTCTCTCCAGAAAGGGTCTCATTTCTTTTTATAATCACTTCTTTAAAAAAAACTTGTTTATTAGGATCTCGGTGATGGGCGTACCTAATGTTTTTTATTTCTCGATCATCATGTTTCTTCTTGCACATGTTTTAATTCCGCATTGCATATATATAGAAGTTTAAGAGATATGATCAGTACGACGTATTAAATTAGAATATATACGTCTAGAACAAACGGGATGTTTAAATGGTCAATAGGAAACTTGGCCAGTGGTTTAGAATATGCAGTCATGTAACGTTGTACAATCACAGAAAGATCCATGATTTTTCCTTGTTTTCTTTTAGATAGCACTATTATTACTTTTTCAAGTCATGCTAGTAATTGCATAAATATTTTATTTTATTGAACTGATGTTCTTTTGGGTACTTGCTTGCTAAAATAGAGAAAGGCCGGTCTTATTTTGAAAAGCGTCTATGAGTGTGTCTTTTGCTTCTTTTTTTTTTCTATTGGATCTTTTTAAATAACCGAATATACCATTCAAGCCTTCCCAAGGCCTTGCTACTGAGTTTTTTTTTTTTTTTTTTCTTTTTTTTAACAAGGCAATTTAAGATGAGAACTCATGGTCAATTCAAATCTTCAACTAAGTAAAAAAAAACATTGCATTGAAAAAGGGCGAAACAATTAAAGTATTTTTTTAAAAAAAATAGAATATTTACCTCTATTGACAATCAATTGACCTCAAGTTATAAACCGATCCAACCTGACCGAAAGGCTGGTTTAAAAGAGAATCGAAACAGCCATGTGAATGTGACCTCAGCTTACGATCATCCCAAGGCAACTTATAAACATATCCCACAAACATTTACAACGAATATCAACCATGAACGAGCTTTACCCACTCAACGTCCTACGATGGGAGGCAAGACCATTTCCGCCATTCGTCGTCCAACCGATATCCCTTTGTCTAATAAAGACCTTTTGCTTTTAAGTCGTCGTATCGATCCTCAAGAACCTTTATCTTCTCCTCATGCCTCACCTTCCAAACCTCCTTTACCCAAGAAACGACAGCGATCAGGCTCATGCGCGGTGTTATTACCCGCCAAGAAGATTAAAGTAGATGATGTAGTACAATTTGTGTGCGAGCCTTGTAATAAAAAATACAAGACTCGAAATGGGTATACATATCATGTTGAGCGATGTAAGGCTCGGCTTAATAGCAAAAAAGTTGTGATCCATTGCATCTGTCAAGAGGAGGATATGGGTACCATGATTGAATGCATTCAGTGTAATACATGGCTCCACATAAAGTGTGTAGGTAAAATAGCAGATGAAGCTAGTTATCAATGCCCACGGTGTATCAAGGATTGCATTAGTTCATGTCAAGATGTGCTTGTGGATGGCAATGAAGATTGGTCAAGTAACACACAGTGGGAAGATGAGTTTACAAAGCATACGGGTTGGCCTGCAAATACTACGTCCGACCCACCTTCGTTGATGTTCTCGGATAACCTCTTGGACGACTTTTCTTCGGATCTGGTATTATCGCCTACGTTGGCTCAGTCGGACTGGCTCCACTTTGCTAACTTTGAACTAGATTTTTAAGCTGTATTATTTTGAATAAAGAAACGCGTAGTTTTAAAAAAAACTTTTTTTCTCTTTTTCTTTTTCATATACATACACAACCCTCCAATGACAGATCTTGGTACATGACGTTCTTTTGCTAATAATATGCGATACTAACGACTAGACGATTTAGGAAAAGATGGTACTGAAGAACGGAACGCGACCCCTATAAAACTCTCTAAACGAGCTCTACTCATTGAAGAGAAACTTAAAAGTAAAACACAAAACTCTTTATTCGACACCGATGGCGATCTGAGTCGACATAATATTATAGAAGGAGGTCGTCGTAAACGTACCGTTTCCTTTGAGGAAAAAAAGAAGCCAGCCAAAAAACCAAGGCTCATCTCCAACGCCAAAGAGAAACTCATGCCAGTACCGAAACGTGCTTTGGATATAGCCAAAAATAAGGCTATCTTGGAACGTGTAAAAAGAATGGAGCATATTAAACAACGCCATGATGCTTCTGTAAAAGAATTATATCACTTGGAAATGTTTCAAAATATGTTGGATTATAACCCCTCTGCATTCATTAACGATATCCGTTACAACAAGGTATATATGGTGTTTGTCTTTTTTTTTTTATTTGAAAAACTCACTCTATCTCTCTAGTATATGCAGGATTATGATTTATGGGAATACGTTAAATCCAATGCCCGAGCAGATACATCTTTACTCGACCTACTTTCAAGCGTGATTTATGAATCCACGCATATACCCAACGACACCAACACCGTCACCCTTCATTCCGGTACAGGTCTTCGTCGTCACAACCGTCAATTCCCTACCCTGAAAGACTACCTCAACTCATTTGTCGCTGCCGATGAAGGTACCGAAGATATCACACCCGAGCAACGCAACATCATGATTGAAAAGGAACGTCACATCAGACAACGTCTTTATAACCTCCAACAACGCGGTGGATTCTCTACTCAATTACAATCCATTGCAAACCGTCGACCCCAACAGCCATATCAAAAATCAGATCTACACCACGATTCACTCATCGCACATATGCAAACTGCCTCAAAATTATTTCACATCAATGCCAAGTACAAACAAAACGCAGCACGTAAATGTGCAAAAGCGGTAGAAAGGTACTGGGAGAATATCAAGACACACGATGAACGTATAGAGAGAGATGAACAGAAACGATTAAAGAAGTTGGCGAAATGGACGAGTCAACAAGTGAAAAAGAAATGGAAAATTGTGGAACGTGTGTGTGAAGCGAGGTTGAAGGAGGTTTTAAAGGAACAACAGGCAAAAGAAGGAAGGCGTCATCTAGAACTTATTTTGGAACACTCGGAACAGATGCTGGGTGTGAGAAAAGATGAGTTAAAACAAATGGATGAAGAGGATGAGAGTGATCATAGCACCGAGCATGACCCTGGGGTCGAGGAGGAAGATGAAAGAGACCATATCATCGAAGATGAAGAAAGTGAGGACGACGATGAATTACGAGAGTTGGAAGCAGATCAAAATCTATCTGTTCAAGACCTTATGAAAAAATACCAACATATGCAGGCCGAGGCTTCTGATGATACCAATTCAGTAACATCGTCCTTAGAAGATGATGCGGAATTTTCCATGGTTTCTGACGAAGATGAAATCATCGAAGAAGATGGCGAAAGTGAGGATGATGAGGCAGAATTAAACGCGTTAAATCAAGATGCCAATCTATCTGTTGAGGAACTACTATCGAAATACAATACGATGGATAGCGACACAAAGGACGATGATCGTACCATAACAGATTATGGATCTTCGCCTGCAGAAGACGATGACGAGGAAGAAGTGCTCAAACCAAAAGCATCCAGTAAAGCGTACACAAAGATTCCGTCCCTGTTACGTGGTACATTACGTGAATATCAACATGTGGGGCTGGATTGGCTTGCAAGTCTTTACAATAATGGATTAAACGGTATCTTGGCTGACGAAATGGGACTGGGAAAGACGATCCAGACGATAGCATTACTAGCCTACCTAGCCTGCGAAAAGCGAGTTTGGGGACCACATTTGATTGTTGTACCTACCAGTGTGATTCTTAACTGGGAGATGGAATTAAAGAAATGGCTACCCGGGTTCAAGATCATGACGTATTATGGTACGCCGAAAGAACGAAAGGAAAAGCGATCAGGTTGGTCCAAGGACAATGCATTTCATGTATGCATCACCTCGTACCAACTGGTGTTGCAAGATCAGAATGCATTTCGACGTAAACAGTGGCAGTACCTCATTCTGGATGAAGCGCATCATATCAAGAATTTCCGATCTCAACGTTGGCAAGTGCTTTTAAACTTTAACTCCAAACGTCGTTTATTATTGACTGGTACACCTTTACAGAACAACTTGATGGAATTATGGTCATTGCTGTATTTCTTGATGCCTAACGGCGTCTCACAGGATATGCCTATTGGGTTTGCTAACCTTAAGGAATTTCAAGAATGGTTTTCGAATCCAGTCGATCGCATGATTGAAAATCAACAAGAACAGAACGATGAATCACGCGCAGCAATTGGAAAACTGCATACTGTGCTACGTCCATATTTATTGCGTCGTTTAAAAGCAGATGTCGAAAAACAAATGCCGGAGAAACACGAACATATCGTCTATTGTCGACTGTCTAAAAGACAGCGTTATCTCTATGACGATTTTATGGGCCGTGGTAAAACCAAGGAGACGTTAGCAAGCGGCAATTTCTTGAGCATCATTAATTGCTTAATGCAGTTGCGAAAAGTATGTAATCATCCGGACTTGTTTGAGGAACGACCTATTTTAACGAGTTTTGCCATGAATGACGAGATCCATTTTCTGGGAAAACAAATCGAGGTCAAGACAAGATGTCAACGAGACGTGATGAGGACAGTCGATCTAGGGTTTCTTAACCTGGTGTTTCTTGATGAAGCACATAACAAGATCCTTAGTCGAGGTGTGGCCCAGGACACGATGCGGTTAGAAGCAACGACGGACATTCTCAAGACGATGGCTCGACATCAAAAGCGTATCACGATTGCCGAATCTCGAGGAGTGACATCTCGCGATTACCACGACTTGAAGAAATATGCAAAGTATCGAGAAATGCAAATGCACATTCATGCTGTGAATAGATGGAGCACGATTAATTACGTAAATCATTTTAGGTGCGCAAGAGCTCCCATGTACGACGCCAATCTTCTCCAACTGTTACGAAAGACACGACACGACCATTTACCCATCACAAGCTACAAGGACCGAATTCAAGGAAATTTGAGGTTGATTGACCAAGTCGGGTGTATCACCCCCAAAGTGGTGATCCAGCTCAAGGGAAAGAGGGATGTGCCAAACAGTGTGATGAAAGCAAGGAGTGTTGAAAACGACATCTTCCACCCTATCGAGTCTAGACTTTCGATTGCGTTTCCTGATAAAAGACTCTTACAGTACGACTGTGGCAAATTGCAGAAACTGGATGTATTATTACGGGATTTAGCAAGCGGCGGTCATCGTGCCTTGATTTTCACACAAATGACTCGGGTACTGGATGTCTTGGAGACGTTTTTAAACATGCATGGGCATCGTTACTTGAGGCTAGATGGAGCGACAAAAGTCGAGCAAAGACAGATGATGACAGAACACTTTAATAACGATAAACGTATCCTGTGCTTTATCTTATCTACGCGTAGTGGAGGGCTTGGTATTAACCTCACGGGGGCAGACAGCGTCATCTTTTACGACTCGGATTGGAACCCCTCCATGGACAAGCAGTGTCAAGACAGAGCGCATCGTATCGGACAGACCAGAGATGTGCATATCTACCGATTTGTCACCGAGTTTACGATTGAAGAGAATATCTTTAAGAAGGCCAATCAGAAACGAATGCTCGATAATGTGATTATTCAACAAGGCGATTTCACCGAAGATTACTTCAACAAGAAGAGCACGGATGACTGGTGGAAAGAACTGCCAGAGGTCACGGGTGTAGAAGATTACGAGCAAGCTTTGTTGGAGGCAGAAGAAGATGAGACCGATGCGGCAGCGGCAATTGCAGCGCGTAAAGAAATGAATATGGATAATCAAGAATTTGAAGAAGATGCAAATGGTAACACGCCTCGTTGTCAAGCAGTAGAACCAATCATGAGCGATGATGAGGAACAAGATATGCAATCCAGTGTGGGACATGTGGATGGCTACATGTTGCAATTTTGGGCCAGACAAGAGATAGGAATAGATCTTGGCTTTTAGGAAAATGATGGGGGGAAAGGGGTGTTTTGTCCGCGCACACTAAACTTTTAACCTAATTAGGTAATCGGTGTGTATTAATTAAACGGCATGCGTTTTTTATGCCTTTTATATGATGACAATAAAAATAACAAATTACTAAAAAATTAGCATGGGTAGGGCAATGTACCACTCCAAACCTGTCATTCCCTTTATATAGCAACCCACACATGCAAAACTCTATGTGGCGTCTGGGGATGTGATTATACAAGAATATCTCTTTTTTTCGTACGGCGCATAAGGGCGAATAAAAAACTAGTTTTTTGCTGATCATTATATATCATGTACCCCCCATTGAAAAAAAAAGTATATAAATATCCAAATTAGAAATTTCATTTCCCCCATTTTCCCATTTTCTTTTTTTTTCTTTTGTTTCTTTTTTTTACAACAACACAGCAGCAAGCAATGCCTTCTGAAAAATTTAGAATCACAACCAATGGCCAGTCTTTACGTAATCCAAACAATGGGTTCTTTGGCATGACACTTTCCGCCAACATGACACTCGACGAAAGGTAAACTAGCCATTTTGCTCTTTTTTTTTTTTTGTTTGCGTGTATTCATCGTTTAAAGTAGTGACACATCAGCTCATAATGACAGGCGATCTGCTCATAACGCCCTGGAGCGACAACGCCGAGAACACTTGAACGTTAAATTCCAGCAACTCGCACACGCATTACCTGCACTCTCGACCGTGCGTCGGCCCAGCAAGACCATGATTGTCGCTAAATCGCTCGAATTTGGTAAACAATATATGCACATGCATATCATATGTTGCTATGGCTAACCCCTTATCTTTTAGTCTCCTCCAGTCTTAAAAGAGAAACGACGTTCATGAGCGAGATCCAAAAGCTACGCCTGGAAAACGAAAAGCTTCGAAAGCAGGCTGAAGCGAGCAGTACGCAGTTAAAGAAACAAATTGATCACGATCAACCTACATATGTCAAGAAAAGAAAGGCAGATTCACAAGAAGAACAACAACAAATATCGCCACCCACAACACCGGAACAGCAACAACAACGAAAGAAGAAGATGTTGCTGAAACAAAGCAAATCCCCACTTGCGGCGAAGAGCGAGCAACCATCACCATGGACACCATTGCTAGACAACCCAGCCAATTCATACCCAACCTCATCCCCACCCAGTTATTTCGACACAACCTATACCACATCCCCCAATACACAGAACAACTTGTTTATGACACCTCATGTTGATCTTTATGACAACTCTATGCCAACAATAGGAGTGCAATCGCAGTATAATTTGATGAACCCGATGCTTCTGTCCCCTTACTTTATGTCTACAACAAATGAGAGCACAACAGATGGTAACTCATACATATATATTATTTATAATAGACTTTTTTTAATTTTAAACCTATTATTAGCCTGTTACTATCAGAACCATACCGAAAACTTTTACTTGTCTTAATCCCATCTCTCATAAATCCTTGTTTTGTTTATAAAGTACAGGTAACATTATTCACAAATCCAAGCTGGTTGTATTCCTTCATTGTTGTATATATACAGATATAAAAAAGAATAAAATTTACCCTCTCCCCTTTTTCCTCACATATTTTTTTTTTTTTTTCTTGTGTAATAATCCATTTTTCTTCACCCTTTTTTCCAATAGAATTTCGATCGATCGAGACAATAGGAAAAAGATTTTTTGACATTGAATAAATTTACGGTCTTCATTTTTTTTTTTTTGCTAAGCGCGTCGTGTTGTGTGTTACCGTTTCAAGAGACTTGCTGGGGGGGGAGGGGGTTTCTCGCCATCAGCGGTTTCCTAGTGCCAGGGCGATCTTCAAGCCCAACCCAAAAAAATCGGTTGTCCGGGTTAATATATTTCATCATACAAATATAGAAAATTGCAACAATACTTTCACCATGCTTTGTTTTACGCGTTTTTTATTCCGTCCTAAGTCCGCGCAGCCTAATTTGTGAGGGGGGGGGCTGTCTACTCATTTTCATTTCATCCTTCCTAAAAATGCTATCTTGGCCGTGCACAACCCTTTTTAAGTAAAAGTGATTGTATAAATGTAGTTTCTCACCCTGATTTTCACTCCGAGGGACCTAACTCTAGAGTCGTGCTTATAAATGACGACCCAAAACCCTTTTGTCTGTGCCTCCTCTGTCCAATCAATTGTAATTGATTCGGCATTTTCACAGTTTTGGTTAAAAAAATTGACTATTCTTTGTGTCACTCCTCTCAACTGACCCTCAGGGGGGGGGAATCACGTAAAGATCAGTTGGTATTCCGACTACATGCAAAAAGAAATTTCGCATACAATGTTTTTCTCTGTTGTGCGGCTTGATTAAAGTGACAACAAAAACATATGCACGGGGGAATAGAAATGTCAGTTAATTATACCTCTCATATGAGAGTGAAAGCAGTTACTGATTTGAAGGCAATGAAACGTTGTTTAGCCAATAGAACAAGAGCGGAAGGTAAATAGGCTAGACTTAGAGCCGAACGGGGGAGCCAGAGTAAATATTACCGGCAGACGGCAGGGAAATCTGTTCGTACCCCCTCTCTCCTTTCGCAATGGTAAAGTATACAACTTTGTGGAATGGGAATCTAGAAATGTCGATTAGATTTTTAATAAAAAAAGAGGGAAAAGATGGATGGATATAGGGATGGATGGATGGATTGACAAAAGAGAAGGAGAGATTTTTATGAGAGCCTTTTTAACTAAATGTTCAATGATTCATTAGGTCAACATTCCTAAGACCCGTAACACCTACTGTAAGGGTTCCAAGTGCAGAAAGCACACACCCCACAAGGTCACTCAATACAAGGCTGGTAAGGCTTCTCTCTTCGCTCAAGGTAAGAGACGTTATGACCGTAAGCAAGCCGGTTATGGTGGTCAAACCAAGCCCGTCTTCCACAAGAAGGCCAAGACTACCAAGAAGATTGTCCTTCGTCTCGAGTGTACTGGTAAGTCTTTTTTGTGAGGCATGTATTATATTTTTTTAGTTTAACATGTTTTCTTCCTTGTAGCCTGTAAGTACAAGATGCAACTCGCCATCAAGAGATGTAAGCACTTCGAGTTGGGTGGTGACAAGAAGACCAAGGGTGCCGCTCTTGTTTTCTAAATTGTTACTTTTTTTTATCAATCAACTTTGCCAAAAACTTGTCTTTTACCATGTTTTTATTTTTTCATTATATAAATAAATCTTGTTCTAGCTTCTTTTAATGCATAAATATAAAACCCTTCTTGTTTTTTTCTTTGTGTGTGGCTTATTTACGGTTCCTTTATTAAGAACTGGTACATAATTTTCTGTTTTAGTGCTTTTTCTTTTGTTTGAATCAATGAGTTTAGAGGAAAAGAAACCACTGACAGAGGTGACTAATAAGAACATTTATAAAAATAAAAGTGGCTCATTGAATACTATAGACTACAAAGCAAACAAATAAAGAAGCCAAGAAACGTAAAATGGCAGTAATGTTGGAAAACCCTCACTACCTTGCTGCTAAGCAACGAGAGATTCCTCCCGAAAAGAGACTCCGTAGAAGAAAAGACGGTGATTTTAGAGACGTTGACGACATGCATACTGCCATTTACTACTTTGAAGACGGTAAGCCCTCCTTTTTTTAAAAAAAAAACCCCCTCAATCGTATTGTACCTTGACATGTCCTCGTAGAAATGCGTAAAGTAAAGCCGTATTACTTTGAATACAAGTCGTTTGCAAAGGGTCGTTGGTTTGACAGAACCATTCTTGAAGTCTTTTCTTCTGAATTCAGAGATCGTAGTATTGATTATTATGTAAATGGGGGGACAAAAATGAAGAGAGGCCTGAAATTAACTATTAAAAGTAGCAATATGCCATTGAACGAGGATTATTGACGGTTAATGATAAGCAAGTGACAGTCGAGTACTTGATCAAGAACGGTGACACCATTGGACACAAGATTCATCGTCATGAACCTCCTTGTACAGATCAAGCCATCAAAATTGTTCATGAAGACAAGGATTTATTTGTCATTGATAAACCAGGAGGTATCCCCGTTCATCCTGCAGGAAGATATAGACATAATTCAATTATTCATGTCTTGAAAAAGGAATTGGATATCCCAAAGTTATTTCGTAAGTCGAAAGTGTCTACACTTCAATCAGGGTTTAACCAGATATGTCAGCTTGTAATAGATTAGATTTGCCTACGTCAGGATTAATGTTGATTGCAAGAAACTCTTCAAGAGCTCAAAAGATTGAACGTGAAATGTCGTCTGGACAGATCCAAAAGGAGTATATCTGTAGAGTGGACGGTAAATTTCCAGAGTAAGTAAACAAAAATGTATGCATGTATGGAGTGTTGATCATGTTTTAATTGTTAGTGGAGAGATTGTTTGTGATGCACCCATTAAATGCATTTCACATAAAATGTCTGTCAATTATGTGCATGAAGATGGCAAAGCGTCTGTGACGAAATTTCAACGCCTTAGTTATAACGGCAAGACCAGTACAGTGCGATGTAAGCCAATGACAGGTCGTACACATCAAATTAGAGTGCATCTTCGTTATTTGGGATATCCTATATCCAACGATCCACTTTACGGTCATGGGACCTCTTGGTCTCCGTTTATTCGACCTGGAGAGAGAATGGAAGAGAAGGATGCTCGATTATTAGTGGACAAGTTATTTGAATATTCTCCCATGGAGGATTGGGATGAACCCGAACCTATATTGAGTACAGATGAGAATGATGATACCAAGTGCTCAGAATGTAGCTGCTCACTCGTGCTTGGTAAAAATTATGATCAATTATGTATCTATTTACACGCTTGGAGGTACAAGACCAATGATTGGGAGTACGAAACCGAACTTCCTTTCTGGGCTCAAGAAGACTTTGATGATGACAAGGCACCACTCAAGTATAAGAACACACTTGTTGTACAACCTAATACATTATAAAAAAACATGCTTTTTTATTATTATTAAAATTATGATTCTGCAAGCGTCATCTTTTTCTCCATATCCTGTACTAATCCTTCATTTACGGATTGTTGTTGTACCACTTGGTATTGAAGCATTTGCTCAGGATAATAATGAGAAGAAGGAGCGATGCCCAACATGGTTTCTGGCGTAATGGGCATCATGGGTCTCATGGAGAAACTAGCCATGGGTTGAAAATCGCGTGTGGGTCTAATCATTCTTTTACGAGCGGTTTGGTTCTTTAATTTCTTTTGTGCAGGAGAATCGGCAAAACGCACTTGTAACGGTGCAGAAGATCCTTCAATGCTATGTCCATTAAACCTGTCAATGATGGCGGATGCTGCATCACGATCTGTCAGTCTTTTTTACAATAAAGAGTGGTTAGTCTTTTTTTCGTGTAAATGTTTCCATCTCTTTCCACTCTCTCTTACCGTGCAAAACCGACACCACGACTCATTCCAGATTGTGGATCGCGTAAAATGCGATTTGAGATAGTTTGATATGGATGGAACAACTCTTCTAATTTCTGCAAGTAGGAGAGTTTAACTTTCTATTAGTTGATTTGATATTTTAACTATTTTACCTGTTCAGAGGTGTCCAAAGGTAAATTAGAAATATAGATATTGGTAGATGTTTCATCTTGAAGGTGTCTTAAGCGAGAACTGAATGATTCCTAATGTGGTGTATTAGAAACGGAAACGAAAACAAGATACCCAATTTATAATTTACACCTACTTGTCCAACTCTTGCAAAAGAAGCTTGAAGACCAGCTTTATTTAAACCCTCAATGGCATCTTCGGATTCTTGTTCATTGTCAAACATGGCGAACCCGTAACCTTTACATTCACCCGACTTTTGGTCGATAATTGCTTTTGAAGAAGCAACACTGCCGTAACTATAAGTGTGATATTAGCATTGAAAAAATATACATATTAAAGAAACATACACTTGACACATTTCCAAAAAGGTATCATCTGTGGTAGAAGTAGATAACCCACGCACATAAATATTATGAGTGTGAAAGGAGTTTAGTTCGAGTTCCAGTTGTTGTTGTAATTGTAATTGTTGTTGATGATGTATTTCTTGTTGAGTATGCTGTTGTTGATGATGATTATGTCTTTTGTTTCTATGATCCGTCGTGATGATATAAGGACCGGGAAGATATTGATGAGGAGGAGAGCCAGGTATAGAGGATGTACCGGTCAAGACGGGAGAGGAGATGTGGAGAGGAGGGAAAGGCTGAGAATGAGGAAGCATGTATGCATGTGTGGGTGGGGATAAAGCAATGCCTTGCTGGTATCCAAAGCTAGGGCTAAAAGGTGGGCTTGTGGGATTAATAGGAGGCGATTGAGGATGTAATGCTGGTGAGCCAGGATAACTTTGGTATCCGTTTGAATAATCAGGATAATACTGGACTGAGAACTGAGGGCTTAAAGGATACACATAGGCATAATTCACGGACGATTCTCCCGTCACTTCGTATCCGTTGCTATCAATGTATCCATAAGGTGGATATTGTGGCGACGTAGGTACATGCTGTGGAGCTGGAGCCTCCTTCTTCTTACCATCTGCGCCATCTAAACTAGTCATCTACTTGCGTTTTATTTCAGAGTAAAGAAAAGGGGAAAGAAGATTAAAAAAAAAATATAAATCCCCCACTCTGTAATGGGATGACCCAACCAAACAGCGTCATCAGTTGCTTTTGTCACACTTTTTTTTTTTCCCCGCTACAAACATAAGGTAGCATACCTCGTTGGTGTGTATTCACAAGGCTCTTTTGGTTAAATGTACAAAAAATTGAGCGCTTGTTAAAATCCTTTAGTTCCAAACAAACATTTGCCTTCTTTCCCTCTCCTGCTGCTGCTGCTTTTGATTCTGGACAAAAAGAACAAAAAAGGCACGTGGTCACACAAGATCAATTGTCTTTCTTCAGTGCATAATATCATGGGCATGCGCCCTTTTTTATATTTTATTAAAATGTTTTCCACAATCTCGTGTCGCATTATTCTTTTTTGTTTACGGCTTACACTCTTTTGAAGCAATAAATGGTCGCATATCGCGAGGATACACGCCCCCATCTATTTTGCGTGTGTTTGCCTCGTTACAATCCAGACGCTTTGTATTCATTTTTTTTTTATTCATTAAATTTGGTGAAGGTTTGTGATAGATTGCTTGTATTTTAGCTTCGTAGCACACTATGATTACAAGTGCTACGTATAAAACTGGCATTTGGTACTTAATATCTAATCATAATAATGTGTGAAGGTATATAATTAAATATACATGATAAAAAGAGGGTCCAATTTCATTATACATAAAAGAAAAGAATGGAGAGATAATTCGATAGCATATTAAAAAAAAAAGAATAAAGGTATATGATACATAGCATAATTGAAAAGAACGGAGGCATAGGATACATGTCACGTAATATAAAAAAGAGCGAAGGCATAATGGTATATATAGCATACTTCATGCTATAGAGGAGGAGGGCATGATCGTTGATTTACCATTGTTAAAGGAATGAAATACTATAGGTAAGGAAGAATTACTTGCGTTGATAAACTCAGTGCCTGTCTTCTTTTTTGGCGCCTAGCTATTTTGTTTTTTTTGACACATAAACATATAATACAACAGTATGGCAATCATCTATTTTCCAGTAAAATAAAATTTAAATTCGTCTCAATTTCAAGTTAAAATACTGGCTTTTTAATATAATTGATTTTACGATATTACTAGCTATCATACACATTATTCATCTTGTATCGATTAACATTCGAAAATAAGTGATTACTCACTGCAATATATTTCCTTGTTGAGTTTAATTCTGATACATTTGATACTTCAAATATATCACCAGCACATGTCGTATTTACAACAAAGATACCGTTGTCCGCTGTAGATACATATTCCATAGTTGACACATAAGAGCCGCTTCCAGTATCGCGTCAACGGAGAGGATCTCGGACCAGAGACGGGGTGTTTGGCGGTGTAGTGTTGGAACCTTCCGCTTTGGTCATTCCACGAACTTTTAAACGGCTTCTTTTAGTTCACAATTTATTCTTTAGTCAAAATTCCAGTCAAATAAACATAAGAGAGATTACAAAAGCGAAATGCGAATTTTGAAACAGAAACTTGTAAAAGAAAAGGTTCTGAATTGAAGAAAATAATGCTGCTCATGTTGATGGTCTTTTTTTCAAATACCGCCTGATTGGTTATGTAATCAGCACATGGGAGAAAAAAATAACCTGCTGCGGATTGAGGTTCTGTGCTAAGCTTAGTATATTCGTGTCCAAACAAAACTCTTGTTATTTGACAGGAAATCAGCTCTTTGAGATTTTTCTATGGTTTGCATGTTGAGAATTAGATCTTTGTTTCTAGTAGTATGTTTTTAACTACAAATATTACAACTTAAGTCAATATTAGGACACTTAGATACTTGGGCTGAAAAGATTCGCTGTTGAGAATATTATAGATTAGCCTATAAACGACTATTTCATTTTATTCTGAAAGTAAAATCATAGTAATAAATCATTTTATTCCACACATTCTCACTTATTATCATCTATCTCGTTGTATACTGTACATATGGTTTACCCATATGTCGAGTTCAGTATATGATATCTTTATCCAATAGTTTAACACCTACAGAATTATAGGTTATTGAATAATCTACAGTGAGAAATATTTTCCCTCTAAGTGTATGAGGTCTCATTTGCATTATATTAGTACGTGATGCAATAGTTCTCATTTTATAATAATAATGATTTTAAAAAAAAAATTTACGCGTTTCCTGTATCCTTCGTGAATATTATGTAAAGTGGAGTAACTTGCGTTTATAACATGATTTAGTTTCCCTTGATAAAAGATTAGTTGTTGTATTTACCACGCACAAAATAAGTGCTGCTGGTAAAATGGCCACTGTCTGTGTAATGCTCTAGAAATTGCAAAATGTATATTGCAAAAAAAAAGGGCTAATTTTTATATAAAAGTAATAATCTTTTCAGAGAAGGTCATTGTCTATAATGTACTTATAAATGAAAAGCAATCAGAAGTGTTTGTATCGTACTCAATGAGTGTTCAGGAAGGCGAGAACTTGGGTATTTTGGCTGGTAAAATCAGCTACAACATCAAAATTATGAAATTGTTGGATCCGTTTTTAAATAAAATGAATAACACAATATCCATTTTTTAAAAATTGAATTGACCTCATCTATTTGTTTTAAAAATGGATCCAATAATTTCATTATTTTGATGTTGCAGCTGATTTTAACACTACTGGAATACTATCATTGATGATATTCCTTTCATTCCAGACGATGTCGTGTGCACGGCCATACGTATCGCCAATACATATATGGCTCAGACCCATCTTTAAAATTATAGTGTTTTACCCACACATCCATCTCTTTTCTCACTGCACACCGCTCTTTTGACGTGTGACTTTAACAAAATCTTCTATTAATAAAATTCAAGATTTATACAAAAAAAAAAAATGCAGCTGATTTTACACCAGCTCTTTAACCTAAAACCACTCCAATGTTTCTATTTGCATCCATTCTAGAAGCCATTTGGAAACACTACTGGATTACTATCATTGATGATATTCCTTTCATTCCAAACGATGTCGTGTGCATGGCCAATACATATATGGCTTAGACCAATCTTTAAATAATAGGATTTACCCCCACATCCACCTTTTTCTCACTACACACCGCTCTTTAGACGTGTGACTTTAACAAAATCTTCAAATAATAAAATTCAAGATATACACGAAAAAAAAAAATGTAGCCGATTTTGCCAGCCAAAATACCCAAGGTCTTGTGAAAACCGCTTGTGGAATGCCCTGTAGGTCCCGAATATGACCACACTTGAAAAATGGGGGGGGGATAAATCACGATTACTATTTTGAGCAACGAGTGGACGCTGCCAATCGTCCTGGATTATCTACACACCCTTTGACCCTATGCACTGGTGACAGGTTTTCCTATTGCTGGCCCTGTGGAGCTGTAATGTCATCAGTTCTAGAATTGACAATTATTATTTTATCGCCGAAGGTACGCAAAAATGACTAATCACAATGAACTCACTCCAAACAAATGACCTCTAACCCTTTTTCTTACCTCACCAGTCTACCAGTTCTATTCGCATCAACAGTATCTTTCATATATGTTTGTCTTTCCATTTTCCTCTTGTCGATAGCTCCCTCGACCTTTTGATTATTGTCATATAAATTCTCTCACTTGCCTAGTCCTCCCTTTTTCATGTATTTCCATCCACTCTTCTTTATTAGATATCGGCTATGAATCCAATTACCAACCTCAAGTTTATCTTTCAACCTTTTGAAGTGTCAGAAATCACTACATGGTTATTATCCGCATGATGTACGAATAAACATACGGCACTCACGGCAGAAAAAAAAAACAATGTGCACAACCATATCTTTTCCAGCTATAAGATCGGTTACTGGATAAGTGCTCTTCTGTAACTATGATTTATTTTCCCTCGTTTGAATAGACAGCAAGAACCTGTAATTGGTGTCCTTTTAAGGGCAAATTAAAAGGAGTTTGTTGCTGTTTTATTAAAGCCTCCTCACATGTTACTACTAAGGTGACATCGCTTGTATATGGGATTTAAAACAGGGAGAAGCCAACAGATAGAAAAATGATAAAAATAGTGGTTTGATTGAGGGTTTTACAGGACATATGCTGGATAAAAAGATGCTTACTTTCTACAAATACTTTTTCAATGAATTCGTAGCAAGCACTTCCATAGCTGTCAAATCCATGGATGAAATTTGGCGGATATTTAATGGGTTCAAGCATGAGGGTGTTAAAAACGTCACAGTTTTTAGCTGGGGCATTAATTCCTGATTTTTATTTATTACTTTCAAACATATACGCAATGTCAGCCATTAACGATAATGTTTATGCACGTGTGCGTGAAAAAGTAAAGGAGAAAAACCTTAGCGAACAAGAATTGAAAGCCGTAGATACTGCACGAGAACAACTTCAAACTCACAGTAAGTCAGCATGTCACCGTCTTTAGTTTACTTTATTAACATTGCGTAGCTTATACCGGTGGTTTGGTTGGTGCCACAACCGCATTCTTCTTAGGTATGGATCCTACCTTTAGCAAAGAA
Organism: Mucor piriformis; assembly: GCA_943193625.1. Taxonomy (NCBI): domain Eukaryota; kingdom Fungi; phylum Mucoromycota; class Mucoromycetes; order Mucorales; family Mucoraceae; genus Mucor; species Mucor piriformis. Next base: position 591,875 of record OW971869.1, on the reverse strand, counting down.
GGGAGGAGTTAACGCTTTTTTTTCAATAGCTAAAAAGAAGAAGTTCAACCCTATTCAGTTACTTGCTATTACAGGTGGTGGTTTCCTCATGGGTACACAAATGGGCGTGGTATCGGGCGCTTTGGCTGGTGTGAAAACCATTCAAAGTTTACCGGACCCAAAGCGTCTTATCAATGTAGTTAGAGAAGTTCAGTAAGTAAGGATAGTAATATATATAAATGGGAGGTAAATTAATAAAGGCGTTTAGAATGGAAACAATGAAGGAAAGACAGGCAGGTGGAGCACCTCCTGCTATCCGCTCTCAGCAAATGACGTCTCAAGAGCTTCACGAGGCACAAAGTCCTCAGGACCAATTCTCTCCTGACCATGCGGAAAATCAGCAAGGAGGTGGTAAGAGTGGTAAGGGTTATTATAGCGTGCAGAAATATGTATAATTAAATTTTAAAAATAGCCTGGAATAATAAGAAGGCCAGTTTAAGTAATCATGGTGAGCTTGATATGACGGATGAAACAGATCCACTATCTCGTCAAGAAGCTACCACTACACGTAGCTTAAAACAACAGCAACATGGAGCTTGGGATAAAATTCGAGCTGAAAGTTTACCAAATAATACATGGTCCAAAATCCGTATGCAAGCTCAACAGAACCCTGAGGATCAAGAAGAGATTGCTAAAGCAAAGGCTGCTAGAGCTACTCGACTTCGTGAAAACGCAGAGTTTAGCTATAATAATGTTGAGGAATTACCACGTACAAGAGAAGAAGGCATGCAGAGAGGTACTTCGAGAAAAAATCAATGGGGAGATCCATTAGAATAAACCAAAAACTTTTAAAAAATAAAGCACATATCTCTTGTATATTAATAAATGAATATTAACTCTCTTTTGCTTAAATCTTTTTTTTTTCTTTTTTACCTTATTGTAAAAACCACCAAGACTTCGGAATCCCGCAAAACTTAAAGAATAACATAACTGAGGACAAACATTTCTCTGATAAATATAAAAGAGGGGCGAGAAAAATTAAAAAGATTCCGACTATTTTCTATTCATTAAAGAATGTATTTGAAGAAAATTACTTTGGGTTTGACCTGCGTTGCATCTATTTGCTTGACCGGGTTCGCTTTGGAGGGACATGTCAATGAAGACTACCGAGCTGATATGATCAAGCATGCCTTTGAGCATGCCTGGAACGGATATTCAAAATTCGCTTATGGTCATGATGAATTACGACCCATCACAAACGGTACAACAGACTCAAGGTAATAAAAAAAAAAAGTATGTTTTCATTTCTCTTAACAATTATTTCTCATAGAAATGGATGGGGAGGTAAAATACTTTTTTTTCATGCATGATTTATAATTCAATTTAACCAAGGAATGATCAATATTTGTAGCTTCTATTTTTGATGCGCTTGATACTATGATCATCATGGGTCTGGATGATGATTACCTGCGCGCCCTCGAACATATTAGAAATGTTGATTGGAGACAAAGTCGTGAGCCTTCCAAAACATTTGAAACAAATATTCGTTATTTAGGGGGTCTTTTATCAGCCTACGACTTAAAAGGGGATAAAATCTTGTTGGACAAGGCAGAAGAATTAGCTGAGAATGTCATTATGCCTGCATTCAAGACTAGCAATGGTATCCCATCTGCCTATGTAGACGTTGGACTGCAAGTAGAATTAATATAATTATAAAGTTAAAAATTACTAACTGTTTTATTATAGTGCAAAACCTGTTGGAGGAGACGAGATTATTCTGGCCGAATTTGGTTCGCTTCAATTAGAACTTGTACGTTTGACCCAAATTACTGGTAACAAAACGTATGAAGATACAGGCAATAATATCATCGAACAAATATCGAAAGTTCCCTCAAGAATTCCTGGGTTGTACCCCATGATCTGGAGTCTAGATACTTTCACACCTCTAAATACTTACATTACTATTTCTGGGGGCTCCGATAGTTATTATGAGTATCTTTTGAAAACACATATTTTATTAGAAGGTAAAGAAGATCTCCAAATAGACATGTGGAAAACCGCTGTTAGTAGTATGTATCGCTACTTGCGTTCGGAAACGCATGGAGGAAAAGTTTACCTCGCTGAATTTGAAGAGCATTACAAGCTGTTACAATCGGGTGAATTAGTATGCTTTATGCCTGGTAATTTACTGCTTGGAAGTCGTTATTTACAGAATAAAAAGGTGGAAGTATTCGCAAATGAATTGATGAATTCTTGTTATGATGTTTGGGACACGCCTACCGGATTGGCTCCGGAAACTTGGAGTTGGATCGATAAATCACAAAATATGTCGGTCTATTCTGAAAAGATGCAGAAAACAATGTCTAGGAATGGTTTCTTGTCTCAAGATACTGGTTATGATTTGAGACCAGGTAAATTAAATTATACTTTCAATGATATCATTTATGCTAATAATATACATTTTTTCCCCACAAAAAAAAATAGAAACGATCGAAAGTTTATTCTATTTCTATCGTATTACCGGCGATAAAACATATCAGGTAAACTTTGCATATGTGAAATTCATAATACAACTGACACCAGATATGTAGGACAAAGCTTGGAAAATATTTGAAGCGATTGAAAAGTATTGCAAGACAACCTCAGGTTATACTCGTATCGCTGATGTTACTAATGAGGAAAACGTCCAGCCATTAAATTTTGAAGAAAGGTTTGAATATAGACTGGTTACTTTGGTTCTTGGTTAACCTAGGTTTTGTTTTCTAGTTATTTCTTCGCAGAGACCTTGAAATACCTTTACTTGATATTTACCGACCCAAGCTACATCTCACTGGATGAATATGTCTTCAATACTGAAGCCCATCCTTTCAAACTTTTAAAGCCTATTCAAGTTCAAGCCAAAGAGTTTTTCTAGAAGAAAAAAAAAGATACTGGACTAAAATACCATCATCGAAATTGACATTTAATTTATCTTTACTATACGCACATTCTTTTGTTTTTGTTTTCGCATTATATATTGATACGTTTTCGAATAATAATAAACTAAACTACTCATATTTGAAAACCACCTGTATAAATTACTTTGTATTAAACAGGTACAATTGAAAGGAATGAAGAAATATACTCATATGGAGCATTTTCCATAATTTTCATTTTTTATTAGGTATATAGCAGTTTTAAGGTTATAATTTATAATGTTTGGTTAAAGAACGACAACAAGTTTGTGCTACGAAGACTTAGCCATTCCTTAATGCCCAAGTTATTTGAAACATTGGTGGGTCCATTAACAGCAGTTAAAAAGTCAATCTCAGTAGATGTACCAGTAGTTGAATCTGTACTATTTCCTCCACCTGGTGAAGAGTTAGAGGTAGCAGAACCAGCACGAGTACATGACTTATCCCAAGCGACATCCTCTGTAATCATGGCAGCAATTTGATCAATACGTGTTCCCAAAATATCAAGATTTACAAGCTCTTTGGTGATATTCACAAGCAAATTTTCAAAGTCTAGCTTGAATTGAGGTACTTGAAGCATGCGGGTCATTAAAGGACGGGTAGTGAAACCTGGATATTCTGTGTAGTTGGCACCGTTCATCAAAGTGACGTTGTACATGGTATGGCCCATTGACAAATCAAAATCTTGTCCACTGAATAAGAGACGTTCACTAGCCAAGTCATCGTATAGAATGTAGTTGTTAGCCATAGTGAAGTAGGCGTCCGAGTTAGAGATAATAATTTCAAGAGCTAAACCACGAAGGAAACTATCTGTATCCATCTTTTCTTGCCAAAGAGAAACAGCAGTGTCATCGGATGTAATGTTTGATTGTTCAGAAATAAATTTGGTCAAGTCCATGATACGAGTATAGTTGGCTGAACCTGTTGAGGGGTCTTCATTGAGGGAATATTGGCCTGCGCTGTATAAAGTGACATTGTCACCGAGATATGATAAGTCGGAGGTACTTTCGCTGCTAACAACATCTCCACCTCCGCCTCCAGCTCCGCCTTCAGTTTGGTTTTGTGGAGCGGATGCACCAGTTGTTTGATTATGCATATCTTGACCACCACTACTGGTTGTTTTACCACCAGCAACATCAGCAACATATAAAGTTCCTTGTACGTATTTCTTGGAACCATTTGCGAATTCATTCCTGATCCAAGGATTCTTGAGAGTTTCAGCAAAACCAAAGAGACCAAGTGGTTGATCGTTCATGTAAAGGCGTGCATAACTATATCTTGAGGAAGGAATACCGATTTTTTCAGCAATATCATATGCAAGCTCTTCTCTCATGTAAGATGAGTCGGTAGCCATCGACCTAAGTTTTAATTGTCGGTACTCATAGAGATCATCGCCCTTTTGAAGTTTCATTTTGTAAGATAACTTCGCATAGGCTCTTGTACTATGGCCAGAAATAGAGACGGAGATGTTTTGATAGCTTTTCACGTCATTTGGGCTGAAACGAAAAGGTTTAATATTTTTGACAGTTCAAAATATAATTGTTTTAATATCTTACCTAATGTACGTCATGTTCAAATTAATGTCAATATTTTTACTTTCTTGGTTAGCATGCATATAGTCAATTGCTGTTTGGTTTCCGGTCAAATGAATAGTGGGGATTTCACCATCAACATGAAGTTTAGACGAGATACGATCAATAATTGAAAGAGGGGAAATGATGGTGGGCATTGTAGCAAGAATCCACGAGTTCCAAGATCTACCATAGTATTCATTCAATGTATTTTCTTCAGTACCATTACGGGTGAAATTTTCACTTTCAATGACTGTGTTATTCTCCTTGAAAAGTAAAGCATATTTGTAGGCACTGGCAGCTGGTGCTTCGCCGATATGAAGTAAAGTAGAGTCGTCGCTGACGGTAGTCAATGGATACACCTGACTATCGATAATGACGCCAACGGTGGTGTTACTAGGGACTAAAGAGATTACATTATATGTAATATTGGATGAGGCAACCACGGCTGTTACAAAGACAACGGGAAGAATTCGAATGGCTTTCAAATACAAATTGTGTTAGTTAATAAATTAATTAGACTTCAATGCTTTATCTCTTACCAGCAGATAATGTCAGCATTTGAAATAAAAGCAACTGTTATGCTATGAAGCAAAAAAAAAAAAAAAAAAAAAAAAAAACCCTCTTATGTATGGGAACCATTTACCTACGGCGGTGATTGTTTAATGTCGGTAATGACAGTGATTCGCTCTTTCAAAGTTTTATTTCGATTTCCGGTATGCCAAGTCAAAATGTACTACGTGCCTAAAGGGCCCATTTTCTGTCGGATAAACTTGATGTAAAGAGCTGTATTGTAGTTTTGCCTTTGCTTCTTCCTAAAATTGTATTCTAGAATGGCTGTGAAGTGGAAATATTTTTTGATTACTTTCTGCTTATGAAGACCAGAGTAAACCAGGCAGGGGAAACAGATGATTTTTTTACAGAAACATGTCCTTGTAGTATTTTTCTGCAACAAGCTTATTGAAGTTAGACAGTTCGTAGTTAAAAATTTAAACCTTTTGCTTCTCAGACGCTGTTGCGCATTTCAAGCAGGCTTCAATTTATAAACTACGACTTGACAAATAATATTACTTCAAAATAATGTCTGGTTTTAATCCCTTCTTCAAGGAGATTGTGTAACCTATTATATCAAAAAGGTCGGTAAAACTAATTAGAGCTCGGATTTGACACATGTTCGACGTTATTAACAGATCGACACCCCGGGTAAAGCGATCATTAATATTAGTGTATTGGCTTCTATGAGTTTTTTTTTTAATGAGTATTTCGTAATACTGTTATACTTGTCATGGTAGTAACTATTATTAATTTATAATACACTCAAACGAGAGGTTAGAGACTGTTCCTCAAATTGCTTTAAAAGGTAACAGGTTGCCAAGGGATTTCGGGCTGGTTAATGATGCAAGTGTGACCTATTTTTTTTTATACAACATGACATGCAATAAAAAAAACATAAATGTAACTTCAAGTTTTGGGGCCATTTGAAAAAAAAGAAAGTGCGATCTTTTTCAATAGATATCCTCGGTACTCAAACAATGGCTGTATCGCTTGATCACAGATCAGTTTTTTTTTGTATTTCTTCAGGTAACTATAAACTATTTAGGGTACTACTGTTTCAGCTCTAGTTTATTTATACCGAATGTAAATCACGATCCCCTTTAATGTAACCAATTATTAAATATGGTCAATGGGGGTGGCAAACATAACGTTGGTATCTGTCACACACTTTAGTTTCTTTCGAGTATAGATAGAAGGAACGTGCCTACGTTTGTGCAGGTGATCATAACCTTAAAAAAATTACAAATGTTATGTCATGATGATTTCGATTCATAAGCTAGTAAAAACATATCACGGATGTATTGAACGGTATATACTTAATTTACAGTGAATAGTGTTTTTTTAAGAATAATTTTGTCCATCTCTAAAAGACTATTTGTACATAAAAGTAACCATAATCTTCAGGTCCGCTTAATATCTACATTTGGTAGATTATTACAAAAAGAAAATCGGAGCCATGGTCAGTAATGCATAATTGGTAAGAAAAATTGTCTGTTTTAATAACATACAATGTAAGGTGTAAATTACTGATTAAAAAATTCTAAAATATTGGAGCTACGAAGAGCAAACCACTCCTTCACACCCAAGTTACTCGAAGTATTTGTTGGGCCATTTACTGCGACTAAAAAGTCCATTTCTTCCACAAAGGAGTTAGCATTTACATTGCCAGAGTGCTTTTCATCAACGGAGTTGTTAGCGGTTACATTGGCGGGTACTTCAACAAGATTAGGTCTTCTTGGGTTTATTTTACCCATACGAGCGCAAGTCTTATCCCAAGCAACGTCTTCAAAGAGCATATCGGCAAGTTGATCGATACGAGTTCCCAATACATCAAGGTTAACAAGATCCTTTGTCATTTTGACAATCAATGCCTCAAACTCTTTTTTGAACTGGGGCACCTGAAGCATTCTGGGCATCAAAGGACGAGCTAAGAAAAATGGAAATTCAGTGTAGTTACCACCATTCATTAAAGTATGGTTAAAAATAGTATGACCCAAGGATAAATCAAAATCTTGTCCAGTGAAGAAAATACGCTCGTGCTCTAAATCATCATACAAGACATAATTGTTGGTCATTGTAAAGTAACCATCTGCATTAGAGATAACAACTTCATGAGCTAAAGCACGAAGGAAACTATCAGTATCCATCTTCTCTTTCCAAAGAGGTACAACAGAGTCGTCAGTGGGAGTAGTAGGTTGTTCAGAAATAAATTTAGTTAACTCCATAATACGGGTGTAGTTGGCTTTGCCTTTGGAAGGGTTTTCTCTAAGCGAATATTGGCCAGCGCTATAACGTGAAACATCATCTCCGAGATAAGATAAATCAGAAATTGAATTACGTCCTCCATGACCACCAGGTCCACCAGGTCCACCAGGTCCACCAGGTCCACCAGGTCCTCCAGGTCCTCCAGGTCCACCAGGTCCACCAGGTCCACCAGGTCCTCCAGGTCCTCCAGGTCCGCCTGGTCCGCCTGGTCTGCCTGGTCCGCTGGGTCCGCCGGGTCCACCGGGTCCACCGGGTCCTCCTACGCCAGGCCCTCCTTCAAGTCCTTTAATCTCTCGACCGCCTGATAAATCTGCAACATATAATGCACCTTGTTTAAATTTCTTCGATCCATCAGCAAATTCATTTCTAATCCAAGGATTTTTGAGCATTTCAGCCAGTCCAAAGAGTCCGATTGGTTGGTTATTGATGTAAAGGCGAGCAAAACTGTAACCAGTTGCAGGAATACCAACGGATTTGGCAATACCGTAAGCTAATTCGTCTCTGATGTAGGAGGCATCTGTAGCCAAAGACCGCAACTTAAATCGACGGTATTTGAAAAGATTTTCACCCTTTGGTATATTTAATTTGTAGGATAGTTTAGCAAGAGAACGAGTGCTATGGCCAGAAACTCCAATGGTAATATTATGGAAACTCTTTACAACGTTAGGACTAAGATGGAAATAGATGTAAGTATTTTAAAACTTTACATGTGACCAGAACTTTGTCTTACCTGATATAGGTCATCTTCAAATGAACATCGATATCAGTTCTTTGGTTGGCGTGCATATTGTCAATTTCTGTTTGGTTTCCAATAAAGTGAATGGTAGGAATTTCGCCAGTGATATGAAGATCGGATTTGATACGATTAATGATAGGAAGAGGTGGAAGAATTGTGGGTATCTTATCAATATTGCGTGAGTTCCATGATCTGCCGTAGTACTCATTCAATGTGTTTTCTTTAGAACCTTTACGGGAAAAGTTCTCGGTTTCAATAATCGAGTTATCGCCCTTGAGAAGTAAAGCGTATTGATAAGACGTAGATGCAGGGGCTTCGCCGGAGTGAATTAAACTTGAGTCATCACTAATAGTTATTAAAGGGTAAACTTGGTTATCTATAATAACACCAAGACTTGTGTTACTGGGAACTAAAGATACAACACTGTAAGTAACATTTGATGAGGAAGCAACAGCTGTTGAGAAAAAGGTCTGGAAAAGACTAATGGCTATGTATAACATGAATAATTAATAAAAGGATGCGATAAAACAGTAGCTCTTATTTTACCTTTTGACACTAACATTTCAAAATTAGAACAATCAAAAGAAATTTAAAATTTAAAATTGAATAACGACTTTAAATATATGTTTTATGTTTTGTACCACCAATGGCCATTATGTTGCTGAATGTAAATAAATGCTACAAAAGTAAATCGTGATTCGTCAGTTACAGTGTTTTGCGTTTAAAAATATCTTTTGGTGCGACCAATAAAAAGAATTTATAGTTCAGGAAAAAGTTTTGCTGATAAATACCGTTACAAAAGCGAGACAGCTTTAACAAGAGAAAAGGGGGCTTTTTTAACTGCAACTTAGTCCTATAAAATGGCTTTTCATTTTGGCTTTAAAGCAGACCTTTTTTCTAATTATATCGTATATTTCTATAGTCAGCCTAACACATACATATTTAAAGATTATAAAAATGCCTCAGTACATAGCTTTGATGAATAGTGTAATAAACCTTTCTTATCCTATTGTCAATTTCCTCATATGTGGGTTTTCTAGCAGCATCACTCTATCATTCAATTTGTTTTAGAACTGCAATTCTGATAGAACGGCAGTTTTGACCAGTCTTTCAAAGTTCTGATTCCAGAAGATTTCCAGGAACATGATTGATATAATTTGTTATTATGAGTAACTCACAACTCTCAGGACTCTCAGCCAACATACTTTAAATCCCTTTAAGTCATGCGAGCAACTCTTTGGCTCTCGTAACTGCCAAATTCGATGTTCTCAAATTGTGTCTCTTATTCTACTGGGTTCCGCAAAGTTGATTGATTTTGCTGAGGCATTGATAGGAAAAAACCCATTTAGCGGCTATTATACAGTGCAAATAATTGTTATATGCTGTACTGCTATACCATGGAGGAGCCAAAAGTAACAGACCTATTTCCCGTTACAAGGTGAGACCACAATCAAAGCATAGGTCATGCTGCACTTTTATTTATTGGAATAGGTTACTAGATACAGCAATGGTCTTAACACGAACGATACAAATCAGCAAAATAAACGAAAGGCATTATTATTGCTGGAGCGCAATCAATCAGTTGAAATAATGTTAGCGAAAAAAATAAACTTTTTTTTCAATCTCAAATTGTAACGGGAGCGGGAAACGCCGCTTTGACATAATCACTATTCATAACATATATTGCGTCATACTAAGATACTACGATAAATAAAATCATGAGATACAGTCAGACCTATAGAATTTAGCATTTTCTCATAAATAAATGGCAGAACGCTAAATTATATAGGTTGGACTGTATGACCAAGTAAAAAACAATGGATGACTTTACATCTTGGCTATCTTTTGGAGTAGTACACGACTTGGCAACTTTGCCGGAAACTGAATATATTTCCAAATTAAAAAACGATCAGATTACGTTTACGAAATACAGAAATTGGTGCGACCAATAAAAAACCAGTCTAGACTTGGTTAATCAATATTTTATGCTTTTTGAGAATTGGCGTGTAAATTGACCTTGTATCAAGATTTTACAAAATACCAACAAACAATAAAATTATTGCCGGCCCAAGGATACCAAGCGATTGGGTATATATGAAAATCGCCGGGCAAAGAGAACAGTGGTACTAAAATAAAGCTATAACAGTTAATGAGCAAACGTTTAAGAGAAAGATCCTTGGTTAGTCACGTTTTGCTTCCTATATATGCCATACCAATGACCTACTATTTAAAAGAGATCTTACTCAACCAAAGGATATACTATCCCAACTTGAGGTATATAGTGGTGACTTTCGAGGTGAATAAAGGAATTAAGGATCACTATGAAAACACAATTTAATATGATTGTTTCTTTTTCTTAGATTTGTTATCGTTTTTTATCGACATCAAAACGGGTTCTTGGAAATACCATGGCTATCTCTATCCATGAAATTTTGCAAGCTCAAAGACTTTAAGTTTTAATTTTCCATGATAGTATCGAATCACAGCTCTTTTATCATAGATTTGTCAGATGTGGACAAGAGAAGACAAAGTAAAAATGTTTAGTAAATATTAATGAGCACTTGTAAATCTTCTTTTAGAGTGATTGTGTCATTATAATTGAAATTGGTAATTAAAAATTCAAAGGATTACAGCGCACAATCGTTAGTACTAGGCTGAGAGGTTTAGCATCTACTTACAAATATAAAGCAGCCTCTGCATAATTAGGTCAATGGGTTTGTTCCAATTAATTAATAAGATATAGCTGTATCTTTCTCAATGCCCTTTCTATTTTTTTGAAGCACAAACTTCAACTGAGAAAAATATTGCTTTAAAAAATTGATATTCAACAGGCTATTGCCCTGAAGCACCCATTTTTTACCAATTCTTTAGCTACGCGCCTATTTTAATCACTTAAGGCAATTTAAATTTTGAAGAGTTTTCTTTATATAAATAATGTGTGCATCTTTTAATGGAGCTATGTAATGGTTCCTTAAGAATGACACATTGTATTTTCGACAAAGATAAAGCTGTAAATAGTAACTGCATATACTCAGAAATGTAATAATAAGTTGTCAATATTTATCAACCTCCCGTCCGTCCAAGGAGAGAAACCCATCATTGTCTCTTGGTACTTAGTAGAAAATTTGAACCTGATATGCTCCATTATATTTTTGTAGCAATGCTGCATTGCTGTTGCTAAGTTTTGGTAGTCTCCAACCTAAAATTGAATAATTATATAAAATCGATGTGTACACTTATACTAATTAGAAAATCCTGTCTCTTTGGTTTGTTTTTATTTAAATAAAGAATAATCGTTCTGATAACTATATAAACTTTCGTTTTTCTGAGTGGCTCGCTGGATTCCATAAAATAAAATGGGCATTGTGATAATAAATACTAAGTTTTTGCAATTTTCTACAATTACTTCACCTCAAGTTGATAAATATTTAATATGATCGATAAGCTGATACAATCTGAACAGAAAAATGTATTTTCCTGTAAAATTGAGAAATCATGTAGGCGTTATGCTTTGAACATTCGTTTCCAGTTTACAGTACATAATTTTTTCATTCTACCAGAATAGGTCGGGGTTAAACCGGTTTTTTCATTTGTCACTCCAAATAATTTTGTGACACCAAAGACAATTCCAGACTCCCGATTCTGACATGTTTGTGTGGTGAAATGGTCCAGATGCATGCATGAACACCTTCAATATTACCTCAATGGGATCTGACAAAATTTTCGGTATCATACAAAAGTAGCAATTAATGCGCTACTTTTAAAAAAACTATTAGCACACTAAATAAAAAACCAACTGTACGCTTTAGATTTGCTTAATTTCGTATGGTTAAAGGTTATATAGTAATATATCACCATAATTATGTGTATATAGTAAAATTGTCTTATGTTATAATGAAGATGTGTATATCTATATTATATTATAGTATGGTAAAATGCTCATAATGAAAAAATCGAATCAGTACAACAGCATGTCTTTCATCATTCACCTTTTATAGGGTAGAGAACATGTACTACCCAAGAGTACAAGGTATACATATATTATTGTATTGCTATTTATCACTGTATAAGTTAAAACATATTCTGCCAAACTGTGATCTATCAGTTTAAGGAAACGTCTCTAGGCTTATTACATTTAAATCCATAGCAATTCAAATACAGTAAGTGCACATCAATATATGTTTATATTTAATGCATTGCATACTTAGCTTAGAGGTACCACCTGTTAAAATGTGTAAATTCCTGGAAGTATATTTAACACAGCAACAACTATGATATTAATGACTCCAGATGATCGAGCCTCAATAGAGCATGATAAGTTACGGCGCTACAGTTGCAAGAGTTAATATCCTTTGACAAACTTGTTTCACCGTTCCTGTAACTCTTACTACGATGATCAATATATATAACCTATATTTATTATATACAATATTTAAACCGGTCCAATATTCTTACGCTGCCCCATATTTGATATATTCTTTAATAGTATTATTGTCCAGTGTTATACGATATAATTATTTTTCATCTCAATTGTGCATCAAAATGCCTACATTTTTTGAAGATATGCACAATAACACTTTATAGAGGGCGCGATTCGATACTTTAAAATATACAAAAACATGCATTTTTTTTATTCACTGTCCGTGCTTGATATATTTTGTATTGTTCTACATATAATATTACTAATTCCTAAGGTTAGTAAGATTTTTTAAGGAAGCATAAACGTGGCTACGCTGAAGTTATATAATATTGTGTAAAAAAAATAACAGTATTACTTGCTGTACTGATAATAATTCGACATAATACTACTGATATTTGAGTATAGTCTCTTCGTGTATCATAAAAGTAAGTAATAATACACAGCAACACGTGCTACTTTTCTGAGACAACCTTGGTACTATGATTATAAGAGACAACTTTATTTTACAAAATAATCCTTTGCCGATCATGCCACTCCCAACAAATGAAATGCAGCATGAAATATTGCACTAATTTAGGTGACACGGTGTGATTATGCAGAGTTATTAAACTCGGTAAATGATCCCTCTAATGCTTATGAATTCTGTAAAGTCGTACACGATATGCAGACAGTTACCTGGGTTTAACTTGCACTCAGTTGACGGATATGAGTATGACCTGAAGAGAAATATTGTCAATCAACATCAAATTTTAAATCTACCCTTGAAATGCGTAATAGCCATTAACAAACTTTTTCTCCTACTTATATGTTGAAACTTCTTTTAAAGTCAAGAGTACAAAATTAAAAAAATTAATTTATTCTGAAAACCCGGGACCAATAAAAATATATGGTAATAAACGCTTGACAAAAACACCAAATAATTCTATTCCCGACAAAAGACAATTTGTATAAAAGACAAGCGCTATCGTACCAGAAATTAAATATTATCAACAGCCTTTCTTTTCTATAGCAATGGTCCAATTCCTCTCCTTCGGTATTTCCTTAATCGCCTCATTAGTTTTGGCTTCTTCTGTCAACGCTGCTACTGTTTGTAACGTCGCTAAAAGCAGTTCTGATGATTCCATTACCATTGCTAAAGCCTTCAGTGATTGTAAGAATGGTGGTACTGTCAACTTCCCCAAAGGAACTACTTATAACTTGAAGTCTGTCCTTAGCATCGAAGGTTTAAAGGGTGTCACTGTCAACTTCCAAGGCACAATCAATTTACCTGTCTTCAACAAGAGTTTCAAGGGTGGAAACTCTTATATCTCAATTAAGGGTGACCACATCAACTTCTCAGGTGGTGGTACTATCAACGGTAATGGTCAAACATGGTGGGATATCAAAGATACCACTGCACCCACTGTTCTTAGAATTGGTGCCACTAACTCTGACTTTGGTAATTTCAACATCCTTAACTCCCCCAGAGCTCATATGGGTATGACTGGCTCTAACAACGTTGTTCTTCACAATGTTTACTTGAAAACCGTTTCTTCCAACAGCAACTTGCCCAAGAATACCGATGGTTTGGATGTTTCTTCTTCAAAGAACATTATTTTTAAGGATTCCAACTTGTTCCTTGGCGATGATTGTACTGCCATTAATGGAGGTGTTTCTAACTTTACCATTTCTAACGTTCATTGTACTGGTGGTCATGGTTTCAGGTAAATTATTTAATGTGTTCAATACTGTCCAAAGGTCTAAACTTTTCTGTGCAAAATAGTGTTGGAAGTCTCGGTAAGGGAGGAGCAACTGAGTATGTTAGTGACATTAAGGTTCTCGACAGTGTTTGTACCAACTGTCAAAACGGTTTGAGGTAAATAATCAAGTAATATATGAATATAAACAGGAAAAGTGTCTGACTGTCTGTAATTTTTAGAATCAAGACATGGAGTGGAGGAAAGGGTTCTGTCCAAAACGTCAAGTTTAACAATGTTCAGCTTATCAATACCGATAACCCAATTATTGTCACCACACATTACTGTGATAAGAACCAAATGTCTTACTGTCAAAAGAGTGATAGTTCTTCCTTGTCTATCAGCGGTGTTACAATCAGCGGCGTCACTGGGTACGAATGCTTGTTACCATTTTGCATATAAATACAGTATATACTTACAAAAAATATAGATCTGCTTCATCTGCCGGTAAGCCCATCGTCAGCATTAACTGTTCTTCTGGATCTCACTGTAGCGGCTTCTCCGTTTCTGGTGTCACTGTAACCAAGTCTTCGAAGACTCCCAAGAACGTCTGTACTTACCTTGACAACTCTAGCAAGATTGGCGTCTGTAGCCAATAAAGAGTTATTGCATAAATACAATTATATCATTTCATAGAAAATAAATAATACTATTATATTAATCTAAATTTCAATTGGTTTATGAATAAGACATAGATCTATGGGATATGTAGTAATAATACATTATAAAACGAGGTTTAATTGGACACGACATTTGTGAGTGAGAACTAATGGATAAGCAAGCATCTACTTAATCAACTCTATTTGTGACACCATTAAGGGTAGTTTAACTTATACACGTATGTTCTTTATGCAGAAAATGACTGTGTATACATTATACTCAGATAATGAGTACACAGAATCTTGTTTGTATAGAAATTGCTTATTATTAAAAAAAAATAGAAGGAGAATAATTAAAAAAAAATATAAATAAAGGCTAGAAATCTTCTCTCTACATTAGATAGAGACTAGCAGCTATGTATAGAATGTGAAGGAATTTTGTTCCGAAAGTAACATAGATATCATTTGTAAACATAGATTTTAAGAGCTTGGTTGGGATTTTTGTTAAAGAAAATGGCCAAATTATATGGGATGTCACATGTTAGCTCAACATATTTGTAGTAAATAGCTACAAGTTTAGAACAACAGTAACTAGAAATAATTTGTTGGTATTATCATATGTACCTGGAAAGTATGGGCCACAAAAAAAAACAAGATCATTTAACTGGCCACATTTAAACTACAGTATGTAATATCCAAATGGTTTTATAGTAATAGCTTTGATATAATATACTGGTTTGATATTTATTCAAACCGATAATCGTATCTATAAATGATGAATGATAAATACTGTATAGAATATTCGGGGTACATTTCATACCATTTATATATATAATAGGTCTTTTTACTTGAAAATTAACGTCGAAGTCCATATTTAAAATATCAATCACTACGTTTTGATCTATTATCCACCCTAAAATATTCATATAAATAGAATTATAATGGTTACTGACTGACCATGTTTGTTTTAATGACGTCTGCTGAAATATCTTCTTATTAAAACAAAGTTAACACTATTTATCGAACAAAAGATTGCTCAAGATTGGCTTGTAAATCTTGAAATAAATGGCTCATAAAAAAAGATTAATAATAATTGGCATGAAGATAATCTACTCTCTTTTCCATTTTTTTTTCTTTAGACTGGATAGTACTATCTTCTAAGTCACTTAAGAGGACTTTGTTACAGCTATTTTTTATTCTGAAGATCGAATAATCTCCTCGTAAAGGGTCCCTATCTTTGTTGTATACACACCCTATATGGCATATATAGGTGTAACACTCAACTATATTGTTATAAGCTTAAACATGCTTCATATTATTTGCTCCCTTCATGCCCAGAATGGTATCTCTCCAAAGTGCAAACGTGGTGGGGTTTCTCAACAACGTAGACCAAGACCAAGAGCAAGATCCCAAGGTGACCAAGATAATACACGAAACGTCAGACAACGACGTTGATAAACTCTCCAGGCCTGTTACCGCAGGTCAACCATAGATACACTCAAGTGGTAAGTTCAAAGATTTACTTATTTTTTATTTTGTACCATTTCTTTTTTCTCACTTTGTGAGCCAAATTTTATTCACTTTATGAGCCAAACTGTTTTTACTTTGTGAGCCCAATTATTTTCAAACTGTGAGCCAAATTTTTTTTCGAAAAGTAAAATAATAATATCTGGAAATAATTGTGTAGATGATCGAATGATGTTTCATCAAAATAAATGTCGTGTGCGTGTAATTTCGGGCATTACGTTGAGTTTAAATTCCTAAAAAAAAAAAAAAAAAAAAAAATCGTGTTCGAATAACCCACGATGTTAGTATTATGGTATTTTTACCGCCTTTAATAGGCACATATTTACCAGTAGCGACTATAGTGATTTCTATCCTTTAAGGTGATCTTCAGAAGACCCAAAAACCCAATTTATTTTATTACTAATCACCTAGCCAATGTCCGTTCTTAAAATCAGTCATATTATTACATAGTGCAACTAGTGTGAATAGTATTGAGGCTTCGTGCAACTGTTTTTCATTCTTGTTTTTCAATAATTTTCCTGAGCAAATACCTTTTGGAAATAATAGTCCGTCATATAATCTTTTGGTTACTCAAAGTATTTGAAATCGCCATACATGTCAATTCTTGGGTTTCAAATATTTTGAGTAATCAAAAATAAATTGCGGATTATTTCTATTTTTGGTTAATGCATATAATTTTCCTGGGTATTTTCAAGAGGTATGTATTTGGCCTCGGTTTTATATAATCATCAATTCCTATAATTCGTAAGACTTCTAAACAAAAAATGATATAGCTATATCTTAATTATATATATTGGATTAATATTACGGCAGTACTTGTTACATTGAAAATAGCTACTCAATAGAATACTACTAATACTTAAGTTTAGCCTCTTCCTATAAAATATTTAATAAATGCCATTATATTTCAAAAGTGATATATGCAACACGTGGGATTTTTCTTAAAAAATTCTATTTCTCTAAATTAGAACGATTATGCAGAGTCATTAGCTTGGGCACATGATCCCTAAAGTACATGCACACTTAAAGTTGTACACAATATACAAGCATTGACTTAGTGATGTTTCCATTCGAACAACGCTGAATTATATATCCTGAAGAGGGAGAATAAACAACCAATATCAAGTTTAGACTCATAACTACTTTGGAGCTGCGTACTAACCATAAGAAACCAATTTGTCCTGATTAACATATTTTTTTAAAGTCAAAGCGTACAAAATTTAAATTTAATTTGAAGGCGTAAATTATTCTGACAGACAGCCGTGGATATTTTATGGTGACACCAATGTACAACAATGATCAAGCTCAGTAAAGAAATCTAGTCTCATTTCCGACAGAAAGGACAATTCATATAAAAGACACAAGATATTGCACCAAAAAAAATAAAATTATCAACCTTTCTTTATATATTAAACAATATACACAATGGTCCAATTCCTTTCCTTCGGTCTTTCCTTAATCGCCTCATTAGTTTTGGCCTCTTCTGTCAACGCTGGTACTGTTTGTAACGTCGCTAAAAGCAGTTCTGATGATTCCATTACCATTGCTAAAGCCTTCAGTGATTGTAAGAATGGTGGTACTGTCAACTTCCCCAAAGGAACTACTTATAACTTGAAGTCTGTCCTTAGCATCGAAGGTTTAAAGGGTGTCACTGTCAACTTCCAAGGTACAATCAATTTACCTGTCTTCAACAAGAGTTTCAAGGGTGGAAACTCTTATATCTCAATTAAGGGTGACCACATCAACTTCTCAGGTGGCGGTACCATCAATGGTAATGGTCAAACATGGTGGAATATCCAAGATACCACTGCACCCACTGTTCTTAGAATTGGTGCCACTAACTCTGACTTTGGTAATTTCAATATCCTTAACGCTCCTAGAGCTCATATGGGTATGACTGGCTCTAACAACGTTGTTCTTCACGATGTTTACTTGAAGTCTGTTTCTACTAACAGCAACTTGCCTAAGAATACTGATGGTTTGGATGTTTCTTCTTCAAAGAACATTATCTTCAAGAATTCCAACATTTTCAACGGTGATGATTGTACTGCCATTAACGGAGGTGTTACCAACTTTACCGTTTCTAATGTTCACTGTACTGGTGGTCATGGTTACAGGTAATTTATTCAATGTGTTCAATACTATCCAAATGTCTAAATGTTTTTGTGAAAAATAGTGTTGGAAGTCTCGGTAAGGGAGGAGCAACTGAGTATGTTAGTGACATTAAGGTTCTCGACAGTTTCTGTACCAACTGTCAAAACGGTTTGAGGTAAATAATTATATAAAAGTATAAACTCATACTAGAAACATGGCTGATTGTTTGTACTTCTAGAATCAAGACATGGAGTGGAGGAAAGGGTTCTGTCCAAAACGTCAAGTTTAACAATGTTCAACTTACCAACACCGATAACCCAATTATTGTCACCACACATTACTGTGATAAGAACCAATTGTCTTACTGTCAAAAGAGTGATAGCACCTCTTTGTCTATCAGCGGTGTTACCATTAGCGGCGTCACTGGGTACGAATGCTTGTTACCATTTTGCATATAAATACAGTATATACTAACAAAAAATATAGATCTGTCTCATCTGCCGGTAAGCCCATCGTCAGCATTGACTGTTCTTCTGGAGCTCACTGTAGCGGCTTCTCCATTTCTGGCGTTTCTATTACCAAGTCTTCCAAGACTCCCAAGAACGTCTGTACTTACCTTGACAACTCTAGTAAGATTGGCGTCTGTAGCCAATAAATAGTTATCGCATAATCACAATCATATTATTTCGAGAAAATAAATAATACCATTATATCTTAAAATATACTCCCATTGCTTATTTTATAAATAAGACGTACGTAAAATTTGAGATGTTGATAATACATTATGAAAGAGGCACCAGTAGTAATATTTATGATTACTGCAACTTTAAAATAGTCATTAATAAATTTCATTGATCAATCATTAAAAGTATAAAATGCGGGAAATCTAAAACTATGCGGTCAACAATTTTTAGTTGCCGGCAGTATTGATATTTTGTCTTGCTTATATTTCAGTGTGGTATTATGAATTTTTTCAAGCATTAGACTCCTGTACATCTTGTCACACCAGTAGTGGGAAACAACTCCAAATTTAGCATATTCGAATCTATCAGTTTAAATCCTTGTATAATTCAATATGTTTTTATGTCTATACATCGATGATGTTCTCACACCTTTTGGTAGATATAGTGTTTTTGACCCCCAGATGATCGAGATACAATAGTTTTAACGTATATTATACACGAAGTGAATCAATAAATTTGATTACAAGAAATCCCACGATAGAATCAGCCGGAAGTACACAACACTTATCCTTTTGATCTCTATTATTTGCCACTATACCTTTTGTATCTTGAAAAGTTTATCTACTGTTAAAATTAGTTATGATATTTTTTTCTATTAACTATGCCTGATATGTTTGGTCTTATTTTTATATGATCATTAGACCCTTTCAAGATTAAAATCCGAATAAAATGTTCATCAACTTTTATCTAAATTAAGATAAAAACGTTGGAAATAATAATATATGCATTAGCCGCGGGATATAAGAGTAAACCGTGTGCCAGGAAATCTCCCTTTTATTGCGAATTTACCCTTATTGCGAATTTATCCTTATTGCGAATCTACCCTTATTAAGAATTTACCTTTTTGAGAATAACTTGATTACTGTTGAAAATGTGGCCACTCAGCAGTAACTACAACTATTATCGAGTTGTAAATCTGTCATCCATAAAAGCTTAATACATGACTCCAAGTTGTATTCTAAGTATTGTGTAGACTGTTCGATACAAGGGTTTTGGGATTGCAAACTATACCTTTATCGTGAATAGCAGTGATAAAGGTGTTTATTCTGGGAACATCGCCCATCCATTAAACCCCACCATTATAAAAAAAATATCCTTATAAAGGTCACTCTTATATCGCACGGCTACTGTATATGGATTATATTTCTGAAATAAAGAACCACAGCACTAATATTTTGCTTCTCATCTAAAAAAAATGTGATCACTCTCAATTACTTGCTATATTGATGATAAATTTATAGAATACCACTAATATCTAAGTTTGGTCTCTTCCTATAATTTTCTACTAGGTGGCATACATTTTTAAGCGTGATACATATGCAGCAACACGTGAACGCTTCTGCCAAATTATCTGGGACAGCTTTGACACACATTAGTTTACGGATGACTGTAACTCATTGGGCGATGCAAGTTTTTCCATAGTGGAATTTTGTGTCAATCAAGTCACTTTTAATTTCAGGACGATACTGTACGATTATGCAGAGTTATTAACTTCAATGCATAATTTCTCTAACGTACATGACTTGTTAAAGTTGTACACGATATACAGACACCAACTTAGGGATGTATCTTTCGTTCAGATAACGCTGAAGTATATACATTATAGAGAAAAAAGTAACAACTAGTATCAAATTTAGACTCAAAGCTATACTGAGGTTGGTACTAGCCATAAGTAAACAATTTGCCCTTATTTAAAAGTCTTTTAAAAGTCAAAGCGTACAAAAATTAAAATTTAATATAAAGGACATCGGCCGCCGCAAATTATTCTGACACCTAGGGACATTTAATCAAAATAGAAGGTGACACCAATGCACAACAATGATCTGGCTCAGTAAAAAAACCTAACCCCATTTCCGACAGAAAGGACAATTCATATAAAAGACACAAGATATTGCACCAAAAAAAATAAAATTATCAACCTTTCTTTATATATTAAACAATATACACAATGGTCCAATTCCTTTCCTTCGGTCTTTCCTTAATCGCCTCATTAGTTTTGGCCTCTTCTGTCAACGCTGGTACTGTTTGTAACGTCGCTAAAAGCAGTTCTGATGATTCCATTACCATTGCTAAAGCCTTCAGTGATTGTAAGAATGGTGGTACTGTCAACTTCCCCAAAGGAACTACTTATAACTTGAAGTCTGTCCTTAGCATCGAAGGTTTAAAGGGTGTCACTGTCAACTTCCAAGGTACAATCAATTTACCTGTCTTCAACAAGAGTTTCAAGGGTGGAAACTCTTATATCTCAATTAAGGGTGACCACATCAACTTCTCTGGTGGTGGTACTATCAACGGTAATGGTCAAACATGGTGGGATATCCTAGATACCACTGCACCCACTGTTCTTAGAATTGGTGCCACTAACTCTGACTTTGGTAATTTCAATATCCTTAACGCTCCTAGAGCTCATATGGGTATGACTGGCTCTGACAATGTGGTTCTTCACGATGTTTACTTGAAGTCTGTTTCTACTAACAGCAACTTGCCTAAGAATACTGATGGTTTGGATGTTTCTTCTTCAAAGAACATTATCTTCAAGAATTCCAACATTTTCAACGGTGATGATTGTACTGCCATTAACGGAGGTGTTACCAACTTTACCGTTTCTAATGTTCACTGTACTGGTGGTCATGGTTACAGGTAATTTATTCAATGTGTTCAATACTATCCAAATGTCTAAATGTTTTTGTGAAAAATAGTGTTGGAAGTCTCGGTAAGGGAGGAGCAACTGAGTATGTTAGTGACATTAAGGTTCTCGACAGTTTCTGTACCAACTGTCAAAACGGTTTGAGGTAAATAATTATATAAAAGTATAAACTCATACTAGAAACATGGCTGATTGTTTGTACTTCTAGAATCAAGACATGGAGTGGAGGAAAGGGTTCTGTCCAAAACGTCAAGTTTAACAATGTTCAACTTACCAACACCGATAACCCAATTATTGTCACCACACATTACTGTGATAAGAACCAATTGTCTTACTGTCAAAAGAGTGATAGCACCTCTTTGTCTATCAGCGGTGTTACCATTAGCGGCGTCACTGGGTACGAATGCTTGTTACCATTTTGCATATAAATACAGTATATACTAACAAAAAATATAGATCTGTCTCATCTGCCGGTAAGCCCATCGTCAGCATTGACTGTTCTTCTGGAGCTCACTGCAGCGGCTTCTCCATTTCTGGCGTTTCTATTACCAAGTCTTCCAAGACTCCCAAGAACGTCTGTACTTACCTTGACAACTCTAGCAGTATCGGCGTCTGTAGCCAATAAAAAATGTCCCATAATTACTTTCATATTGTTACATGAAAAATAAATAATATTTTTTTACACTGACAGTGATTAATTTATAAATAAGATGCCAATAGTATTAATGACTACTATGCCTTATTGCGCTGAAGTTATTTGTATACATACTATGACTGTTTGGGATGTGTATGTAAAGGTTTACGAATAAAAGACAAAATAGTACTGTTAGAACTAAGATGTCACTTGTTTTATTTCCCAAGATAAAATATCGATTAAGAGAGACTAATAAAGAAATCTATGGGAATGTTTATATTGAATTAAGGGATGGATTTTTGGGTAATAAATATAAGCGTTAGTGGAATTAGATAATGTGATAAACGTAATACCAGACTAAATACTATGATGTTAAGTCATATCCACCATTCATGGTAAATAAAATAATTGAATCACGTACTAGTATAATGCAAATACGACTAAAATAAATCTCATTCGTATACATTAAATTAGAGGGAAATATTTCGCACCATAGATTATTCAATAATCTATAACCCTGTACGTGTAAAACTATTGGATAAGAATATCATATACTATACTCGACATATGGATAAGCCACATTCACAATGTATACAACAAGATAGATGATTAAAAGTGGAAATATGTGGAATAGAATGATTTATTACCACTTTACATTCTGTATGAAATGTAACAGTTATTTACATGCAAATCTATAATATCCTCAACAATGACATTGAATACCGTTCAGTACTTATTCAACGTCGTCAATCAATTATTTTCAAGTATATGATGCGGGAAGCCATTTTTATAGATAAATAATGATTAAATCAATGCGGTAAACAGCTCTCTAATTTCTGACAGAATATGCAGACAGAAGATTATAGCATATATATGGATGTTATTTACAACAGAATATCTGAAAAAGAGACATTGAGGCCGGTAAGCTGTTTTAAGATAGACCTTTGTGCCTAAAGTTTCTAAATTGCATCATACGTGTACATGCAATTGAAGAAAATGAGATTACATAATAGTTTTCATTAAAAGGTCGGCATGGATAAACGTGCAATCTAGGAACAGACATCGTATGAAGTTGCTAGATATAAAGTGTTCATATTACACCAGGAAAGCAGGGACCGTATCATTGTCGACGGATAAAATGACCAAGATGCAGGCAGAACACTTTTAATGTTAGCACGATATATAATTTTATAAGTAATATTTGATGGGATATGACGGCATTTTGATGTTGTACTTACATGAGCAGCATCTGATATATGCATACTTTTGATTTATTTACTTCTTACGATTAGGGACTTTAAAATAATAACATAGATACATACCATTGTAAACACTTGAAAAAGTAAAAGTTTCTTATTTACATTTTCATAACACGAATGTGTCTGGATATTCTGTAGATTATTATTTTAAAAAAGAAGCTCTAGTCATTACTGTTGTTACAACATAAAGAGATGAAATTGTTTACAGTAGCGATGTTTTGTCACGCTTATTTAAAGATATATAGCATGAGCTTTTTCAAATGTATAACTTACTCTACGTTTTTTTTTTGTTAGTCTAAGAAACAACTAAAAATTTATCACTCAGTCGAACCTGTCAATTCAAATCCTTGTGTGAATAGCTGCCTCTTTGCTCGCGAAGCGAACAAGAAGCGTTTCCCGGGGGGGGGATGGGATGCCGCTGGTCTTTTTATGAAAATTCAAATATACTTCGACCTTCCCTACGCTGCCGTAAAACCATGGTTCTCAGAATACTTCAACTAAATACATTTTTCCTGTATTTTCCCGGCGATTTTTTTTATTTGAGTTTAAATTCCACGTGTATTTATAGAATAGATATATGTTCATATTTCATAACACATGTAGACTTACCAGCAGTGACTATATTGTTATTAAGCCTTAGATGACCAAGACCCGGTTCTCATAATAGTTTCGCCGCATAATTTACACCACAGTACCCATCTTTTGGTCTCTATACATTCGTCATAATGCTCTATGTATCTTAAAACGTGTACAAAAGATGCCAGTCAAAGATGATATGCGATAACTTTTATTAACTATGCCTGATGTATTTGATCGTAAGACTTTTAAGCATAGTACAATGTGAGGCTATATCATAATTGCAAGTAGTGGATTAAATTTACGCCATTACTTGTTACAGTGATGATAACTACTTGATAGAATAACCAATATTTAATTTCAGTCTCTTCCTATAACAAGTGTCATACATATGCAGCAACACGTGAAACTTTTCTGTCAAATTATATAAAAATTCTGTATTTCAAAAGCAGTAACTTGTATCAACCATGTCACTTTCAATTATAGAATAATATTGTGCAATCATGCAGAGTTATTAACTTTGGTAAATAAATCTACTGTACAACATGCCTTTTTAAAGTTGTACACGATATACAGGTACTAACTTAATGATGTATCTTTCGTTCAGATACGCTAAAGTAAAAACTATGGATTAGCAACCAGTATCGAGTTTAGACTCATAACTACGTTAGAGCTGCGCACTAACCATAAGCAATTAATTTTCCCTAATTTACATCTTTTTCTTTTAGAAGTCAAAGCGTACAGAAATTTAATTTATTTGAGTAAATTATTCTGGCACCCAGGGACATTTATCCAAAATGGGAGGTAACACCAATGTATTTTATCAAGCTCAAATCCCATTTCCGACAGAAAGGGCAATTTGTATAAAAGACGGAAGGTTTCGCACCAAAAAAATAAAATTATCAACAGCCTTTCTTTTCTATAGCAATGGTCCAATTCCTCTCCTTCGGTCTTTCCTTAATCGCCTCATTAGTTTTGGCCTCTTCTGTCAACGCTGGTCCTGTTTGTAACGTTGCTAAAAGCAGTTCTGATGATTCCATTACCATTGCTAAAGCCTTCAATGATTGTAAGAATGGCGGTACTGTCAACTTCCCCAAAGGAACTACTTACAACTTGAAGTCTGTCCTTAACATCCAAGGTTTAAAGGGTGTCACTGTCAACTTCCAAGGTACAATCAATTTACCTGTCTTCAACAAGAGTTTCAAGGGTGGAAACTCTTATATCTCAATTAAGGGTGACCACATCAACTTCTCAGGTGGCGGTACCATCAATGGTAATGGTCAAACATGGTGGAATATCAAAGATACCACTGCACCCACTGTTCTTAGAATTGGTGCCACTAACTCTGACTTTGGTCACTTCAACATCCTTAACGCTCCCAGAGCTCATATGGGTATGACTGGCTCCAACAACGTTGTTCTTCACGATGTTTACTTGAAGTCTGTTTCTGCTAACAGCAACTTGGCCAAGAATACCGATGGTTTGGATGTTTCTTCTTCAAAGAACATTATCTTCAAGAACTCCAACATTTTCAACGGTGATGATTGTACTGCCATTAACGGAGGTGTTACCAACTTTACCGTTTCTAATGTTCACTGTACTGGTGGTCATGGTTACAGGTAATTTATTCAATGTGTTCAATACTATCCAAATGTCTAAATGTTTTTGTGAAAAATAGTGTTGGAAGTCTCGGTAAGGGAGGAGCAACTGAGTATGTTAGTGACATTAAGGTTCTCGACAGTTTCTGTACCAACTGTCAAAACGGTTTGAGGTAAATAATTATATAAAAGTATAAACTCATACTAGAAACATGGCTGATTGTTTGTACTTCTAGAATCAAGACATGGAGTGGAGGAAAGGGTTCTGTCCAAAACGTCAAGTTTAACAATGTTCAACTTACCAACACCGATAACCCAATTATTGTCACCACACATTACTGTGATAAGAACCAAATGTCTTACTGTCAAAAGGCTGATGGTTCTTCCTTGTCTATCAGCGGTGTTACAATCAGCGGCGTCACTGGGTATGGATGCTTTTTACTATTTTACATGTAAATACAGTATATACTAACAAAAAATATAGATCTGTCTCATCTGCCGGTAAGCCCATCGTCAGCATTGACTGTTCTTCTGGATCTCACTGTAGCGGCTTCTCCATTTCTGGCGTTTCTATTAAAAAGGCTTCCAAGACTCCCAAGAACGTCTGTACTTTCCTCAACAACTCTAACAAGATTGGTGTCTGTAGCCAATAAATATAGTCATCATCTAATTTTTGTCATAACATTACACGAGAAATAAACAGCACGTTATTATCGATCATCTTTGTAATTTTATTAAAAACTCCTAACGCCATCTATCAATTGTTACAACGAGACGAAGTTGTAGTTGGCTACATACTTTGATAATAACTTACTTGATCGTAAATTTTAATCTAAATAAGAAACTGACAAACTGAATTCCCTTAACAAATAAAAGGGGCACCGATTATTCTGCATATAATTTAGAAATTTTCTTATACCAGTATCGGGGTCTGCTTAGATCAGTCAAATATTTTCTCTGTATTGTAGATCATTGATACTGACATACTTACTGAATTGGGTGCTGCAAGATTTGATGTTTGAATTTAGAAGATCAAGTCGCCAAAAGCTTTAATGGTAAAAAGGTGGGTGAGGCTAAAGAAAAAGGGCAATTGTTGATTTACGGCCGATGTACACAGGCAATTACCAAAAAGTGTCACTTTATATAACTACAAATTTAAGTTGGATACTAGCCTTTTTCAAGCCAAACGATACCTGGCAGTAATTTTTACCTAAGTTGTACCTAATTCGTTTAGGATGAATTATAATCAGAGTTAAGTTGTCCATACTGCTGTCAGACGATCCAAGTCTTTATTATTTAATAGTGCTTTTGAAAATTTAACAAATTAAGAGTTGGTTGGAAACAAACCCTATAATAGTTCAAGGCCTTTGGCTTTCCATTGCTGCCGGAAAATCATCTACATATCTTTTTCCAAAATCAGGTCTTAAATAACAATTCCATTGGTTCAAGTAAACCAATCAAATGTGTATTTAAGACCGGACTTTGTCCAAGCTATGTCAGACATGTCCCAAACTTTTCATTTTTAACATTTTGTAAACCTGCGACATGAATTTAGAACTACTAGGTAAAGATTGAACGAAATGTTTATTTTTGTAAACTAAAATAATGCCGATCAGACCCCTGGGAACAAGAGTATCCACAAATTATTGAAGAAACGTTAGAAGACGGTTATGTCTTGAATTGCAAATTCAATAGACGCGGTACATTACTAGCAGCAGGCTGTTTGGATGGACGTTGTGTAGTTTGGGACTTTGACACCAAAGGTGTATCACGAAATTTAGTTGGTCATGTTAAACCTGTGGCCAGTATAAGGTAGCTAGGACATGTCATTATTTACAATTGTTAATTTTTTCTTTCATAGCTGGTCACACAACGGTAGATATTTGTTGTCTGCATCAAAAGACTGGACTTGTATATATTGGGATCTGGTGCTTGGGACAAAGAAGGCGAAAGTTAGATTTGATACACCTCTGATGATGGCCCATATGCACCCAAAGAACAAGTAAAGGTCGAAAGACATACATCAAGGAGCTGTATTAATATTCTTTTACAGTAATCGATTTGTAGCAGCGTTATTTCAAGAAAGCCCTGTTATTGTAGATATAGATGAAAACAATATTATTAAAACAACTGTGCCGACAGAACCTGAGGATAAAGATGAATCGATAAAAGCGTACGTATTTTAATTAATTGGAAGACATGTATGTTCATACGTCATAATCACAGGCCAGCATTTTTCGTTACAGCAGTATCTTGGAATAAGACCGGAAGTAAGTTATATACAGGAACATCAAAAGGGTATCTCAACATTATTGATGTTGCAACAAACAAAGTAGGTGGGCTTAATAAATACAATGACAGGGTCATTAAACAATTGAATAGATTATATATACAACCAGGATTGGCAGTACGACAATAAAAAGCATACAATGGAGTCGGAATGGACGGTAAAATGCTCACATATATGAGACCGTAACGTGATATTAATTATGATTTAGTGATATGCTGATTAATGCAAATGATCGTGTCATACGATATTTCCGAGTGGATGATAAAACTGGTATTCCCAAATTACGTAACAAATTTCAAGACCTGGTGAATCGTATTCAATGGAGTCAATCTTGTTTTAGTGCAGATGGTGAATTTGTTATTGGAGGATCAGGACACAAGGCCGAACATAATATTTATATTTGGGATAAGAATATGGGAAACCTAGTAAAGATCTTGGAAGGACCAAAAGAGCCATTGGATGATATAGCTGTAAGTCATGATGGACTGCCATTGAAAAAATATTAACAACTTAGTAGTGGCATCCCGTAAGACCTATCATTGGATCAGTTAGTAGCTTTGGTAATATTTATATTTGGACAGCTAAACACGAAGAGAATTGGAGTGCGTTTGCACCGGACTTTATTGAATTAGAGGAGAATCTAGAGTACGAAGAGAAGGAAGATGAGTTTGATGTGGTACCGGATGCTGAAAAAACCAAGCGAAAGCAGGTAGATGAAGATACATCAGTTGATGTTACTACCTGTGATAGTATCCAAGCGTTTCTCGACTCGGATGAAGAAGAAGACAGAGATGAGGTATTTTATCTATCTTCGTTACCCTTCGAAGACGATGAGAATGATATTCATACGAGCCATGATGAAGAATACGCAAAAAAGTCATTTATTTTGATGAACATGAAGAAGAAGAAGAAATTTGGCGGTATCGATGAAAGGCCAAAAAAAGCATTAAAGAAGTTTTAGTGAAATATCTGTCTTTCAAATTATAAAAACTTTTCTTTTCTTTACATTTCTTTTTTTTTTTCTCATGAAATGACGAGCATTGAAAAATATAAATTAACGTTAAGCTGTGCTGAAAAACAGCTAAAGTATCTCCAAACAATACCAGACTACCAATGGAGTATCGTAAATAACGAAGAGCAAATATACACCCATATGGTTGGTCAAGTGAAAACCTTCAAGGCTGTGAAGGAGCTGAATACGTATGAAACAAACCTTCAACATGTGTTTGCTTCTCTATCGACCACAGAATTACGTACCCGTTGTAAATAGGTTTATTTGGGGCTTCAAAGTTTTGAGTCTTAATAACCACCTTCTTTTTTAGGGTGCCCTATATTTAAAGAGATAATTTCAGCCAGTCAGCCCAGCCCAAACATCAGTATAGTTCATGCAAAAATGACTATAGATGATGAAAAGTAAGTATGTACGAATACGTGTGACGCAATTTATTAAAGCATGAGCATAACTAGTGATACGGTATTGGTTGAACAAACCCTTAAAAAAAGGCATCATGTTCAATATATCTCAACTTCAATCCACGACACAAATTATTTCATGTGTGTAAATATCGAAAATCGATTCGACAATGCCCGCGCAACTATTTACTACCAATGGAACGGGATCAGTCCGATTTTAACAACTATCTTGTTAGGTCTCATCAATTTGAAACCATTTCCTTATATAAGTCAGTGCGATAAGGCTATCAAAGTCCAATCATCAACTTATGGAGACAATCAATTTAAACTGGAATATACATTTACCGAACAGAGTTATGATAGTCAACAGATTATTGCAGTTGACATACTGGATAACAAGCATCATTGGCATAGTCGATCATGGGATCAATCTTTAGAAAACCACCACACATTAAGAAAAAACAAGTTTTTATCTTCTTCTCTTTTGTTCTCCTCTTCTCCCAAACTAAATCCTACAAGAGTCATGTCCTCTTATCCAGATAAACAACAGCATATAGTTCCTTGGAACGACGATGACGAAGAAGATGAAATAACGAGCAAATCCCTTAAAGATGAATTATGTATAGAGGTAAATGATATACCCGAATTAATCATTTCATTGCCGGACAACAGTGAGTGGTCCAATAAATTTGCTCAGTTATGTGTCCGATGTTACAAACGACCTAACAACACCAATAAATCTGGCTATGTTATCCAAATCCTTCATCCTTATAAACTGATGCAATACTTTCACCAAGACATTGGACAGGAAGAGACAATGAAATTGGATGACGAAGAGATCCAAGTCAGGCTTGTGTTAAAACCGTCTCCCAATCAGAGATTCATCGTTAACGATAACGAATGGCCTATAAGATCGTGGAATTTGTCAGCACATGAGGATACAAGTTGTAGCGCAAGTGATGAAGAGGATGATATATTTGTTGATGGAATGGAAAACATTGATTCAGCTGTTGTGGAACCAATAATAACACCCCCCACAAAATTACAGTTAACACCTCAAAACAGTTCTAAGAAATTCACTCAGCTATTGGTAGAACCTCCCGTTATTCAGAACGAGGAGCCGCTAAAACAGATTGCACCCAAGAAGATAACCTAGTAAGCTGCGTTATTGCGCTTTATTTCTAGATGCTAACCATATTCTACAGTGACACAGCAAGTAAAGTTGAAATACCACCGCCACCTCCACCACCAGATGACATTGAAATAACAATTGAGACTACAATACCTGATAATGACCCAGTAGCCTTACAGAAAATATACCCACAGTTCTCGGAATACATCAATCCATCTTATGAGCCTGTACTCATTCAAGCTCCCAATAAGGAAAACGGTCAAGTTGCTATCAAAAAGCTAGACGTTTCTTATCACCCGATGGGAGGTTTTCTCAGTGAATCTACATGGAAAGACTGTAGTATATGGGATATCAAATCTGTGCTTGAAAGTGCAGGTGCGAGAAAGATTTGGGATAATACATTCGAATCCACCACTTTCTTACACCCACTTACACAAACAAGTTCCATCTGGCATACGAAAATGAAGGGAGCATGGCCTGTAAATCCTCGTGATGATGTCTGTTTTCATGGTCAGTATACGTCTGCATATCGTATCGACCTATTGCAGACTTCTTGTATAGGCGATTCATTTCAATATAAACCATTACCCAAAGAAACCTCGGGTTATATCCGTGCTACCATTAACATCATGGGCTGGCGCTTGGAGAGACTGGATGCTCAAACTGTGTCTGCCAAACAAGTCTTGATTACCCAGTTTCCTACTTGGGTTATTAATTTCATTACAAGTCGTTTTCTGGTCCAGACCTGTGCCGCTGTTCAATCTGCAAGAGAATACTTTGAAACATTTGGCGCTCCACCAAGTTTAGAAAGTCTGTCTTCGGCTTTACTGGTGAATTTAAAACATGATCACGAACGAAAGAATTGGAGATGTGAGTATACCCGTAGAACAGATGCTGAAAGTAACAAAGATGACAGGAAAGCAGACACTGTGCCACCAAGCACAGTATCCGTGATCCGACTTGATAAAAGACGTTGGGCTGGTACCTCTCACAATCAATATAGTATAGTCATTGACCCTCCTCCATCTCGTGTCACTGCTTTGGAAAAAGTCTACGATCCCTACGGTGTCTGGGTAAATGTCGAACATGCCGAAGAATTTATTATTCCTCTACGTGGAAAAATATTGGTACTTATAAAACCAGATCAAGTATCGTCGAATACAACCGACCAACAATGCCACTTAAATGTCAATGGTGTCTCAACCGTCATTGAAAAGGAAGTGTTAACGGCACCTATTGTACAGAAATCAAACCCAGTGCTTGGAAAAGCGGTCAAGGAGGAAAAAATGGTAGACATTGAAGCTGTTAAGGAACAACCAGCAGTACAAGCACCTACCAAAGTTACATTAACAGAAGAAGAACAGGTCAATCATGCGCTTGATAGCCTTCCGGTTTCTCCGGCAGATCGAGCGCAGGCAGCATTGGCTTTTTTGAAGCAAACGGATGAGCAGTTTGGATGGACCGTTGTATCGGAAAATAACAAGTCTGGGTTAAAAGTTAGTAAAAAATCGGGCGTTAAGAACAATGGATCATCGATACCCAAAAAAAACGAACCTGTTACCGAAATACAGGAGGATCTTGTGTCACCTACCAAATTGATTGTGCCTGAACCTTACATGATTTATAAAGCAACAAAGGTAATCGAAAACTTTTCTGTAGATGAAGTGACTTCTATTGTAACAGATATCATTGATTTGAGAAGAGCTTATGATGATACCATTGAGCAAATCGATCTCGTCCGTCAAATCAATCCTGGATGCAGAGTTGTCAGTCAATCTATCAAGGCTTTATTTCCTTTCAAGTAGGTTTTTTTTATTGAGTCTTTGCTTAGGAACATTAAAAGTTAAAGCATTAGTTAATAGGAATCGAGAGGTGTATGCAATCTCATGTCTTGCACAAGAGACATCTTCACTCCCCTCATCACCCAGCAAACGCACCCTGTATATTGAAAGCTCGATTCCTGATTTCCCCGTTGTAAATAGTAAAAAGACCCGTGGTACCCTGTACATGTCCGGCTGGATACTTGAAGCAATAGATCCTTACACCACCACAATCAACCATCCTATACCATCCATGCGTGTTACATACGTTACTGCTCTTGATCTTGGAAACTCTGTGCCTTCTTATATTAGCAATATAGTGGCAAACAATTGGGCACCTAAAAAAATACAAGCCATCGAATCTTATTTGAAATCTAAAGGTCCACCACCCTTTATTTCGCATCCTAACCCAGCACTCGTCTTTTCCAATGGAACACTCTCTGTGAACCAAGGCGATTGGTTATCAATCAAGACGAACTATGATAAAGATATACACAACTATAGAGTGACCAATCGATTAAGATTTAATAAGAAAAAAATCGCTCAAAAATCCACACCAGAAGAAATAACTTCAGCTGCCTCGAGTGGCACGACATTAGTCTCTCCATTGCGCAGACCTAGTACACATTCAATTGCTTCGCCTGATGTGGGTTCTCGTCGTGGATCATTACCTGTCAGTGTACTACCCAAGAAACGCATTGTTCCCATTGCTAACAATGAGCCTAAGCCAGCACCGTCTATTCAATCCATCAGCTTTTTACAAGCAACCTATGATCTTCGTGCATTTACCAAAGGTTATGAAATTCAAGCGCAATTATACGACGTATCCGATG
Organism: Mucor piriformis; assembly: GCA_943193625.1. Classification (NCBI taxonomy): domain Eukaryota; kingdom Fungi; phylum Mucoromycota; class Mucoromycetes; order Mucorales; family Mucoraceae; genus Mucor; species Mucor piriformis. The sequence goes on along the minus strand of OW971869.1, from coordinate 558,494 downwards.
AATCCAAAAGAAAAAACATCTCTGGGAAACTCGTCTTATCCATTTCGGAGCCTTTATTGTCACATTTTATTGATGGTAAAAAGAAGCCTATGAGGCATACCGTCACGATCAATGCAAGTATTTTACTACCACCATCTACCGTCATCTACGAGCTGGATTTCTCGTTGATTCCAGCACGCGAAGAAACCATTTTAAACAGAGCAGTAAAATTAACAGTGTCACATGTATTGGGTGAAGATGAACAGGATAAGTACAACGGCATCATTATGGTCAATGGCGAAGAAGCGCAGATTGGGTCAGATGTAGCGCTGAAGTCTTTACAGGAAGAGGCAGACATAGAATCACTTTTGACACCGGATGATAAATCTGTACGATCCCATTTGCAAGCACATGAAGAAGAAAATGATTCCAATAGTAGTAGTGGAAGTGAGGATCAAGAAACAAATGATGAAGTGGGTGTACAATATATGGGTGGTGTAGCAGCTGCTTTAGGGAATGTATCGGCTGGTGTGAATGTAAGTTATATTGTGCCCCTTGTTAGGACAGACATTGACTATTAGTAGAACTTGGGCGCACGGATGATGAATCCGTTTAGGTCACACGCATTTTCCATATCTAATAACAGTGAACACTGGCTAGAAAAAAAGCCAGAAGAAGCAGATATACCATCTTCTGGTGATGAAGATGAGCATCGTAAACGATTTTTCTCTAGAGAAGAAAAGTACAAGATTAGTTCATCATCTACGTTGCATGAAATTCGGTTATTGCGTCGTTCGTCAGATACTATGCGTAAAGGTATGCTTTTGCTTTTGATTTGTCTTGGAGTAGCTGTCGTATTTGCATTATTGATGGTTCAACCCATGTTGGAAAGATATTATGCTTCTTTTACCGCTTCTTCAACAATCGATTCTTTAGATAAAGCAGTGGAGCAAGGTCTAATTTGTCGGTTACTTCAAATACCTTGGTTTGGAGGTTGGGATATTCAAATAATCGCAATTAAAAGAAACGGCGTTTAAGAATGTAAAAGGCATGTTTTTATTGGAATAATAAAAAAAAAATATCATGACTTTTTATGGATCAACCCATGCCTACGATATTGTTGAAGCTATTAATTTTATGTCAGTATTGTAAATCACCTGTGATCAATGAAAGACTTACTCCCGGATTGTTTGTCAAAGTATAAGCCAGAAACCAGCGTGCCCTTGCCTTTTTTGACGAGCTACTATTACTTCTCTTGAGAGTTCCACTCTTTTCGTTAGGAATTGATATACTTTCGAAATCATTCATAATATTGTTTTTGGGATCTTTGAAAAGTTCGGCAGGTGAAACCCTTTTTTCCAAATCCTTGACTAATTTCTTGTGGTTTCTGCAAAACGTAATCTGACTTGTCTTGATACCAGGCATGGAACTCAAACTTTGTGTGCTGTGTAAAATACACTCTATAAAAGCCAACACAACAGGATTATTATATTCATGCTCTGCCAAAAGCTTTCATAAATGTTAGACACAATAAATATACATGACGATATATGCTTACCATTCCGCAATAAGCAGTGAACCCTGTTTATAAAGTTTAGTATCATAGTTACTTGCGTGATATAATATATACCTCCATCACCGCGACGCACACTCCATGTTTCTGCATTTCGGTCAACTCGAAGACTGAATAAAGGGTATCTGAAAATCAGTTTTAAAGTACGGATAATGTATGATGTTAAAGCACGTGTCATGGAAGTCAACATCATAAAATACCAGTAATGTAAGAAAGGGGATCGATGTTGGATACTAAACCGTGTACGACTTTCGACAAAGATGAGGTTTGTAATACACTTTTGAAGCAGCTGGACAAAGAATGCAATGAAGAAACTAGCGAAGAACACACCATAGCCTACACGATCAAACAAGGCCTCTCTAAAACGGTCCATTAAAATTAACATGGTAATAAATGTACCAATTAAAGATATTTCGACCATGAAATACAGTGTTCCTGTAAACCCTATGGAATATATATTTAAAAATGTGTAGTAGAGTGTAGTTAAAACCTTACCGAATCCGATCACGACACCTAAAAACCGAATAGCATCATCTAGATCAATACTATGAACTTATTCTAGTTAGTATGATGACTTGAATTTATTTTATATATTTATTACCCATTATTTTTCTTGCCTTTAAATAAAAAGTAATCCCCCTTTCTCAAACGAAGAATGTCTTTTGTAAATCGACGAATGATACCTAAAGAATATACCACACACACTTGTTTTGAATGATGAGAAATAGATCATACATAGTATATAGAACGTACATCCTCCTGCTCCAACGGTTGCTGTAAATACTGCGATTTGCATATAGAAAAAAGCCCTTATAGCAAACTCCATGGGATTTGGGTGGTATTGAAATTGGGACAGATAAGGTGACCAACTACAAAGATGGCGAGGAACAACACCACCAACACCAATCATTTGAGTAAGCAGTAAAGGAATCTAAGTAAAACTGTTTAGCATCAGATTGTTTTTTTTTTTACATTTATCTGACTATACCAGTTGTACAAGACAATAAATCAGAAGCGACAAAGAAGTTTTGATTGAAAACGGAATTCTACAGGTAAAGTTTGATGCAAGTTCGCTTTTTTTTTTACTAATAAATACCTGACATATCGATGTAGACCAAAAAGCTTTCTAGAGTACTTTTTGAACAAGCTAGGGTGTCTTGCAAAGTCTGTGACTGATGATAAGCTTACTTGCCAAATTGTAACCGTTAGTATGATCCAAATTTTTCCAAACCAAGAGTCATGATTTCGATTCTTTTGCAGCAAGTTTTATTATGCACTGTATGTATAGATTTTTCATATATACTTTACCTTGTTTCTTTCACTTTTCCGGGACTTCATCAGTTCTTTTACGTACTCTTCTTCAATATCCTGAACCTCTAAAAACTTGATACTACACATTGCACAAGATTGGAAAGTGATAAATCTTGTTATAAAGTAAAGAAGCACTATAGTGTATGCAATAATCGTAGGAACTGCTGCTAGTAGGTTGATAACAAGAAATGGCAAATTTCTTGCAAAAGTAATCGCATACGAGGGAATATCAAGAGCCATACGAAGTCCAAACAAAGTGCACGTGGTAAACACACCAAATAGGTTTGCTAACCTTGATCTGTAGCTTGCATGATAACATAAAAATACCTAACACAGAGTTAATATATGCATCACATATGGGGATTATCAAACAGTTTTATTACCGGGTAAAAATATACGGCGTATAAGAAAAAGGAGAGAAAAAGTTCTGATTTCCATCAGTAAAAATAAAAAATCAGGGTTTACACAACATACCGACAATTTTGGCAGCTCGTGGAAGCCATTCATGAAAGATACTTGATTGAGAATTAAGCATATTCCAGGCCTGGTTTAAAATAAAGGATCCTTATCAAGAAGGATGATTAGTTTAATAAAGCCACAAGTATTTATAGTACTTACCTAACATGATAATAATACACATCAATACCTTATGGGAAGGAGTTCTACACAAGAACTTGATTGGTCTACACATAAAAAGGTCAGTAATTATATTTTATGTGTGACATGTGAGATTGATATGTACGGTGGAAAGGTAAAACTAGAAACCATCGACATAATACCAAAGATGACGGGTATCGCAAGAAAACTTCCAAGAGAAACATATTGTAGTAAGTTTGCTACTTTAGCGCATGTGTTTGCTAATGTTGAAAAGGGACTGTAGACGTAGAGACCTGCATAAAGGTAAGAGAAACACATGGGATCAGCTCTTGACCCATAGAATTGAATCAACTTCAATAGCGTATTAGTAAATAGTAGGTATTACATGTAAATTCAACTTACAACACGACGTGTATATCTGGGTACAGTAATATCAGGTATAGTGATGACGTTTCTTAAAAGTCCCGTGGAGTAGTTTCCAATCACCTTGTCTTCGTAATCATAAAAGAAATATTTTACAATCATACCTCTATCAAAAGCAGTGATTTCAAAGAAGATTGATTGTTTGTCGGGGTGATGAACAGAGGGAATAATTGTCAAATTCTAATGCACGTTAGATACCGATAAGCATTGAGACTTATATATATATATTACCATTGCATGATCATCTACAAATTTTTTCATGTACCAACCATTAACAGTGATATTTTGCATCAGTGGTAAATCAGAAATGGCCACGATTTTGTTCCCCGTTTCGGAGTAAGAGCTTCCATCATCTTGAAACAAAAACCCACTTGTCTTATATCTGTTTGGTGCGCAACAACCGCCGACTATAATTACATTAAGATGGCAATCAATGGAATGCCTCCTTCTAGAAGCTTACCTAATGCAGCGGATACTGTAGCGGTGGTCAAAGAAATATTGACTATTGGACAGTTAGAGCCATTAAAACTGCACTATTTTATAACCATTTACCTATTTGCTGAGGATAGTATATCCAGTCATCCGAGCCCAATGTATGCCAACCAACATCACCGTTGATCTGATTTATTTGCTGGCATATACCATCTTCAAACATATTTTGTTTTCTATTATACTCTGTTGAGTAAACTAATCTCTTCTATTTAAAAATATCTATTACCCATTCAACGTTTCCCAGCATTGTGTAGAAAAGGCAACTACAAAGGATAAGTATCACAACTCAAAATAAGTTTAATGTATACGAACCACCATGAACCACTTTGATACAAAAAAATAAAACTGTGACAAAATTCAATAAAAGGCTCATTTGTAAATACGGAACTATGAGAGTCCCATCATTGTCCTCTTTTATACAATCTGACATATGCCAGTAAATAAAGGAGTTGAATGATTTGATGTAAAACTCCGTAGGTTTTGTGGAGCTTGAAAAAAAAACAGAATGAAATGTCGAAGTCGCACCCTTTTTATTCATTTCCTCTTCTAACAAATATGGCAGAAATACGCGTAGAGGTACCAGAGGATTTCGACTTTGAGACATATATCAACAGTTATGAAGGTATTATTACGTGAATTGTATTTGGTTCATATTCTAATGATAAGCTAGGTTATACACGCATTGCAAGAAGCCTTTTTATTGCTAAAAGTTGTGATGCACTTGCCGTTGAAGCTTATACAACAGCCATTAAAGAAATCCAGACAACAACATTAAACACAAACAAGTACAATTATGCTTTAGAAAACTTGAATGCTGTCTTACGTAGTCAAAATCGACCTGCTTTACCTGCAGATCAAGAGTGGATTACTGAAACACAGAATAAAAATAAAGCAGCGTTAGATGCCTTGGAGAACGAACTCAAGGTGGCTAAAACCAGTGTTGAAAAAGAACAAATTCGAGTAAGTTTTCATATTTAACACGATGGCCGTATACTTACTCTTTGTCTATAGGTTGCTCACACAAAATTAGGTGATTATTACTACAAGAAAGGTGATCTTCCTACAGCCATGAAAAATTATATCCGTACCCGAGACTATTGTACAACGAACCAGAATATAATCGACATGTGTTTTAGTACGATCAAGGTAATATAGATGGATGATAGATTGGCAGGAATAGAGGGGGGTATTCATTAAAATATTAGGTCTATTTAGATGATTGTAACTTTTCCCATGTGGTTCAAACATATATATCTCGCGCAGAATCTACACCCGACATTGCTGACAAAGTCGACACACTTTCCAAATTAAAATGCTGTCATGCACTATCATTATTAGGAGGATCTGATTATCCTAACCGATACGCTTTGGTAGCCAACGATTTAACAGAAGTATCATTTGAATCCGCATCACATTTCAATGATATCATGTCTGCTAATGATGTAGCTATCTATGGTGGATTATGTGCTCTTGTTTCTATGGACAGGCGTCAATTACAAACTCAAATATTAAATAACACCAATTTCAAGAGTTTCTTGGCTTTGGAACCAGCTCTTAATGAATTGATCCAGGCATTTTACAAGTCAAAATATTCATTATGCTTTCAATTATTGGAAAAATACAAGCTGTCATTGAAACTGGATATGTATCTTGCATCGCTTCTGGATAATTTAGTGCAACTCGTACGTGAAAAAGCGATGGTTCAATACTGTATACCTTACTCTGTTGTTGACATGAGGAAAATGGCAGCTTCTTTCAGTATTCCTATTGATGAGTTAGAAGAGGATTTAATCGTCCTGATCAGCAGAAAAGAAAAGATATCTGCTCGTATTGACAGCCATAAGAAGGTACAAACAAACAATCAGTTTGAATATAGGTAAACAGGGTTATTCATTTCTTTTTTCAAACTTAGATTTTGTGTACAAAAAAGAAGGAAAAGAGAGACCAAGCTTTTGAGCGTTCACTTATAGCTGGAGCAGATTATGAAAAGGCTTCCAAGGCACTTTTATTAAGATTGAACATGATGAAGGCTGACTTGATTGTTAGATAAAGTAGCATATATTAATAAATCATAACTGTCATCACGAGCCTACAGGCAGCTCATTCTTGGTTTATATTGGTTGCCTCACAAAGCTTAAAAAGCCGCATTATGCATTCTTTTTCTTTTCTACTCATATTTACTTTTCTTGAAACACTAAAAACGTATGAATTCCGAAGCTCCTGTAAACACTGTAAATATATATCTTGAAATCATACCAGAATTGTTGCAAGTCTTGATGTTTACATTGATTTAGGGCCATAATTTCGTTAATGCGGCTGAAGATTATGAAGAAAGAGAAATGTGGTTAAAAGCGGCTGAAGCTCATTCAAAAGCGGCAGGTAACACATTACAGTCCTTGTTTACTAGTATGTAGAAATACTTATAGTGGTTTGATCTTTAGACCAATTCGAAATTGCTTTGAATGATACGGAGGATGCAGAGGTGAAGAGCTTTTAAACAAAATACTTTTTTTTTTTTTTGATTTCAGAAACTAAACAAAAAAAGGGCAAAATAGGCAACTAAAACGCTTCGCCTGTTGACATCGAATCATGCACGAAAGGCAAACGAGCTAAAGCGAAAGGCTGAAAGAGCTATAAAAGCTGCAGCAAATCAAAGAATGCAACAAATGGTAGGGATAAATAATCGGGGTAACAGTGGTCTTCGTCATGCTTTACCAGATCGACAGAATATAAATGGAGGTTTGTTAGTATCAAGGCTTGCTAGAGGTGAATATGGGGAAGGCTCTCATCATCGAACGGGAGGTATAGGAGAATCGTATGCTTTGTTGTCAAACGTGAGTAACTTGACTATTGTCGATTGCATGGGCTAATCCACTTTATAGGAAGATCATGATGATGATCCATTCAACAAGTTTTTGGAGGCTGTAGAGGGTCTTGTACAGCAATTCTTTAACCCCGCCGTTGCGTTTACTTCTGTACCATTAAATGAAAACGATATCCCAGTACCTGTAACACAGACAGAGGATAAACCCGAGGAAAAGCTGTGTACCAAATCTGAAAACGCAAGCATGTTTGATTCGTATTGTATGGTTTATAGTCCCGATGGATCCGAAGATGTTAATGATCAACTTATAAATCAACTGGGATCGATATCAATAGGAAATAAACAAGAAAAGAGGTAATGTCCTGTCGTTTTTATTTTAAAGTGTTAGGACACTAACATTTGCTGCAGCCTAGATCAGCTGCAAACGGATCATTACAAAGCAGAGAACGAGAAATTGCAGGCACAAATAGTCCAATTGACTAAGCGAATGAAGTCATTGGAAACGGTATGATGAATTAGTAATCGGTATTAATCAGATGACTCATGCTGAATCTAGACTGCGGAGGAAGGTGATATGCTTAAGAGTAGTGTGCTCCAATTTAGAAATGATGTTCATATCCAGGCAAGACGAATAATGCAATCCCATCACGAGACATCCATGCGATCTTCTGCTGCAGCTTTACTTGGTCCTAGCTGCAGTGCTATTAATAGCTCTATTCGACACCCGTCATTAGCTGGCGGAAGTGGACATGATCCGGCTTCTAGATTAAAAGAGTTAGAGATGGAGAACAAGCAGCTTCGAGCACAAAATGAAAAACAGGCTGGTTTGGTAAATAAATACCGGGAACGATGGGAGATGCTAAAAGAGAATGCAAAGAAACGGCGAGCCTCCGCCCCATTAACCGAGGAAAGCAATGAAAGTTAGTTAATTACCGATGCCTGGAACAGCAGTTGGTTTAAGACTGGTTTTTAAGGAGCCCCATAGTGTGGCCCGTTTTTGTTTTTGTAATAAAGTGAATGATAGTAGTCAGAAAAGTGGCTGTTAGTTTTTTTAATTTGTGATGAATCTAATTGTTTCAAGCTGCTAAAAGTGTAGATCTTGCTATTTATTTTGCCCGTTGTTGATCTAGGCCAACATTGTTGATGGCCGGTGAAACACTATTTTGGTGTTGACATAGATGTATTTGATCATATTAAATCATCATCTATGACTCAAAATCCATAAATAAATACACATACATTTATTATTTAGGGAAGCCGAGATTTATGTAATTACGGCTGTCATAACAATTGACAAGTTACTAGATTTGTTAAAAAAATTAAGGTTGACGATAGCGTGTATATAAAAATATAAATTACGGGGATGTTTTCAATAAAAGTGGGATGATGGGTATACGTGTACACTATTAATAGACATGTACGCATGGTATAACAATGCCTTCCCTAGGGTCTCGATCTAAAGCTTCTATAGCGTCACAAAAAAATTGGTATAATATTCTGTGTAGCATTAAAGAAATATTGATGTTAACCTTAGAATTTTTTTTGAAAAGTAAATATTTATGCAATTATAGTTATGAAAACATGTAAAACTAAAAATGACAGTTGGTTATGTGCTAACTCAAATCGATTATTATCATTTAGTCTTTATAGTAAGACCGTCTATATTGAAGTTACACAGCTCCTTGATTGACCGAGAGACCCGCAGATGCTCTTCTCAAGTCATACAATATTCTCCACTTGAGACAAAAAGACATATGAAACTTATAGGATCTGCAAGGACTGCAACACAGACAAAGAATGACATCATTATACAAACTGCTATTTTCTTTTTCGGAAATGTCACTGTTTGGTGCTGAAATTAGCATACGATATAAATTCCAGAAATCCAAAGACAGAATCTACAGAACTTCATGAGTCCCTGGTTGTATTTACGTGTATAGCACTACTCTATTTACTTTGTAAACTCTACTATACAGACAGTGTTTCATCAGGTTCATTGCGCAAAACTTAAATTCTAGAACTTGTACTAAAAGAAGCCTCGGTCTTTTTAGCTACCGGCATACAAGGGTATCTTTTGTAGGTAACCTTTGCGCCGACCCAATGCCAATTTTGGGAGGAGTTTTTTTTTTTTTTTTAAAATATAAGTAAATTGGGAAGGTTTTTATTGTTACATAGTGATTACATAGTTGGGGTACTTAGGGTATGAATAAATAAGGGTATTATTATTAGTTATGGAGTGTTGTAGTGAATTACTCAATAAAGCCGTTGGCAAAATGAACAATGTCAAAGGCATTTTCGTTTAAAACTGCGGCCAACATTTCTGGCGATACGTGTGCAGAGGCTTGGGTATGATTGTAGCTACGGATGAAAGTGTCTGTGGAAACAGGAGTGATGGGGGCTATGGGCGAAGTCTGGCCAGAGCTCATTAATTGATCATTGACCAATGGCTTTCTTCCCCATGCCATGAAATAATTGAAATAAGAGTGATGGGTAGAGCTTTCTTTGATGATGTTATTAATTTTTTCTTCACAGTCATCACTGGTGATATTGTAGGCGTTCATAAAAAATTGCTTGTGGCTACGAAGCGCATCGCGAATACTGCAGTCAATTGAGCTGGCCAAGGGACCGTCATAACCGAAGCCGACAGAAACTTCTTGATGATGAATATCAGTCAAGTCACCTAAATTAGAGAGTACCTCGCACAATCTTCGTGTCCAGGTAACATCAACGGAATGCAACTGAAACATGCGGCTTGTAACTTTAATAAAAAAAAAACCAAAATTAGTGAGTTGATATAAATTGGGGAAATTAAAGTTCAACTCACAGTCTGCGAAGAATTTTTCTGCTGTGGGACCTGGGTTTTTAATTGTTGGATCAATGTCTCTGAACTCGACATAACCTCCGGGTTTTAATACTCGGTTGATTTCGGTCAGCACAAACTATTGTAATTGAGTTAGTTATACAGTGGCAATAAGTGTGTTATAGTATGTACCTTTAAATCGGCCGGTGAAAAGCAATTGTACACAAGACGCATGTGAATATAATCAAAGTATTCATCGGGATAGGGAAAGCCCTCAGGGTCTAATAGGTCGCCTTGATGGAAAGTGGTGTTTGGTGGTTTAATTGAGTTTGGGTAAATACAGGCAAAATCTATTCCGTAAAATTGGGAATCGGTGAATGTCGAGGCCATGTCCAGGACCCACACACCCGAACCACATGCGACATCAAGCACACGAGCGGGTGTACCCTGGTTGTTCAAATTCGTTTTGGTAGAAGAAGAGCAAGACGAAACAGCTGATGGTGACACAGAAATGGTCGAATTATCCATGCATTGTTGAGAGAGTGTTGTGGGGAGACTGTTCATGTCTCGTGCAACAGACACAGATCGGGACAAAAGATCATGTACAGGCGCAGTAAAATTGTCTCCAAAGCATTGTTTTAGGACATAATGCTATAAAAGAACATTGTTAATATATGCGTACGATATGCATGTTGTGCTACATACGGTGTTTGTAAGACGGTCTTGCTCCTCGTCATCAATGGGAAGACAGTATTTGTTGTTTAAAGTTTGGTAGATTCGACCATTGATGAGCGCATCCTCGGTACTGCATTTTTGGGCTGATTGATCTGCAGATCCTACTTGTTTTGAAACTTTTGTCTGACAACTTTTGATACTGTAACTGTCAGCCATGGTCGATTCATCAAGCTTGGAAGGTGATTTATGGAGCATCTTATGCACACCAGATTTAACATCATCCACTAAGGAGGCAGGTCTAGATACTGGTGGTGTTGGCATGGAGGTATTTGTAGTTGACGCTGAAAGAACATTGTCATACAGATTACGCTTATAATTCTTTTTTTGCTGTGATTGATTATTCCCCATTGATTGATATTATAATGAAAGAGATGAAAAAAAAAATAAGATAAAAAGAAAAAGAGAGCGGGATAAAAACCATGGTAACTATATATTTTTTTTTTCTATGAGGTACCCCCCGCTTCCCTATACTGTCTAGCTTCTTTCATGAACCAGCGTAAAAGGCGAGGTTTCAAGACTGAGAAGATAAACGGACTTTCTAAATGACAAATAAATTACCTAATCCATATCATCCGTTTTCAGTGTTGCTGTGGTGTATCCGAGACATTGCGAAGAAAAAGGATCCGATTAAAGACTCCTATTCAAAATAAGAAATAGGGGGAAGTGCGTTTCCGTCTGTTTGACAGCCCTCCCCAACATCATATATTTAAGAGTACATTGTAAAACAGGATGGCCTGATCTCTATCCCGTCCACACCCCTTCTTTTTAAGTTGTGTCATGCGTGTATGGATGAGGGTATAAAGACGGGAACAAAAGATACACTACCGGGACTGTAACTTCGCCTGTGAAGTCATACTCCCGGAAATCCCTCGTATCATACGTGAAAAAGTGTGGTCGCGAAAATGACGAAGAAAATCTTTATTCAAAAATCGTTCAGGACAAGGCGGTGCGACGTGAGTTTTCATTGCGAGTTTTCGATGCACTAAATTTTCATATCCCTCCCGCATAAGCGGTTAAATTCTTTTCTGCAAGTCTGGTTGACGCTCCCTATCTAACCAACATTAGCGCATTGGACAACTGTCATAAACAATATTAGTTTTTTTCTCGACAAAAAAAAAGCCGCATAAGTCTTGCATCTATAATTGGACCGTAAAGAGCTAATTGGGTATTTTCTAACAGTTATACTTATTCCTTCTTGTTTGGCCACAAAATCGGGATTTTCATATGATTTGTCTTCATTTCAGGCGCAGATATAAATATTATCTGGCATTGACAATGCACTATCTCCTTGTCGACCTTTTAAACCAGAAGCAGTGAGCTAAATCACTCTTCAAACTAGACTATTGTTGCAGAGAATTAGAGTTAATCGGCCAACCTTAATCATTTTAGTACAGAACTATAATTAAGTAAACCATGTACAGAAAATGTCCCATTCAGGTCCTAAGCTTGTTTAATTAAATAATGTTTCTAAACAATCAAAACTTTATCAAATGAACCTGCCTCACAGCCAATCATTGCTCACTCATAACAATGTGGTTAACTTGATCAAATTGAGATTGTAGTACATATTACATGCAATCACGAAGCTATTTATACTGGCTCGAATCATGCAAAAGTCAGGTCTGACTACTAGCAATAAAAAAAATAGTTTAAACGTCGTCTAAACCTAAAGCACTGACCTTTTTTTTCTGCCGATTTTTGTGACGTCGGGTCTATTTCTCTTTAATGTCAGTCAAACATATGCATGAAAAAAAGACAATGTGCCTTATTGCCTGAATTAAACTAGAGTATGTTTACGTTTACCCGATATGACTTGACAGGCTTAATACTACATTCGATTTGTTTTGATGGCTTGTGCGCAAAAACCTATATATCAAGGGGTACAATCTTCCTTATTATAGAGAAGGGGATGAAGGGTTTTGATTTGTAGAAAGCGATAGCCGAGATTGATAAAAAGATGGGTACCTGTAGCACATTAAAATCAGTGTGCTATGAAGTGTGTAACAAGTGCTATAAAGGGGTGTCTTTTGCAAGGATTATAATCAGTGACAGGGAATAACTCAAAGAGTGTAATACATTAAAATATTTAGGCGGGTTGCCAATTAAAAAAAATAGTTGCTATGTTGAGACATAGAAAAGCTCATATTTAGGTCACGTCCATAGTGTAGTAGTTATAAAGACTAATGCACGTAATAATGACAAATCGCGGAAAAGAAGTAAGCAATATACTTTTCATGGAGCTATTATCTTTTTTTGGTGCATTATTCATGGCTGTCGTTGTTTATGCACCTGTTATATTAAACGAAGCAGGTGTTTCTGACTCCACCCTGCCTATTGACCGAGCACATTAGACAGCTCGCATATCTATTTGAGGTAAAAAAGTTGTTTTAGGAAAACTCACAATAAAAGCTAACAATAGCCATTTGGCCATATTTATAAGGTCAATTTAACAAAACTAATTAGCAACAATGAATCTCATCAAAGGCTTTTGCTGGATGCTCAAGTTAAAATTGTGATACTTGGCTCATTCATTCTGTTTTTCTCTTTAAAAAATGGAAATAAAGCTAAAAACAAACCTTGTTATGTCAAGTTTATTTTTAACTCATTAATATAAATACTTTTTGTCCAACACGAGATTGGACTCCCGCGTACATAATAATTTCATTAAAACGGGATGTAATTGCTCATAAGTATGTGAAATATAGGACTATAATTAATATCGCAGTAATTACAATTGCGTACATCATGTTTGCAAAGATATCATGTATATACATATTCTATAACGGAGATTGATTGTGAATCATGGATCATGAAACATATCAAATTGGCGTGGTAGTTCTGTGAGACGGTGGACACCGGAAATGGCTGCAAAGGACACGCTTGAATGTCCATAAAAAGTAACAAGCTCCTTTTTTTTTTTCTCGTACCAATGCTTTCGATTGTGTAGATCTTCATATCTGCATTTCTTTGTTTCCTTTTAAATTTTCTACCTTTTTATCGAACACTCTTTTTTTTTTTTTTTTTTTTTTTTTTTTTTTTTTTTTTGTTCATACTTCTTTTTATTAAAGTATAATGTCCAGAGAAATATTTCATCAACAGTATAATCCACTATCATTTCACCATGTAACGCCAAACTCGAGGTACATGTGTTTCGAATCTCAGCCATGTTGAATCTTTTTTTACTAAACATTTCAATTTACAGAATGATCCCACCTCCCTCAGCTACACCATACCACGTAAGGAATCTCCCCCATTTCGAAATTGGGAAGATATTTTAAACTAACAAATATTCAATAACAGGTTAGTAAAAGCGAAACATGGAGACAGGTAAACTTGAATTAATATCCAATTTAAAATATGATTTAATTCGTATATACGTTTAGCCTGCCAGAACTTCCTCTTTACAAAAACCACAGTATATGCCGCGTGAGTCGTTAATAGATCCCAGTGCTAATGATTATCCTTACGAATACCACAATGAAGGATACGCTCATGAAACATATATTGGTACTTAATTAAGATTTAGTATAAATTACAAATCATACTAATAACTCATAGAACCTGCAATGTCAGCAATGGCGATCGACTCAGTCACCGAAGACTATTACTTGAATAATACAACACCCTACATTCCTGCCGCTTCGCCTCTACCTAATATGACCTATTTCCATCAACAACAATATAACAATGGATATCCCTCGAGTAAAGACCCCGAAATCCAAATGGTCACACCACCTAAATCAGTCAAATGCAATGTTCAATACTACGTTGAGGAGATGCCTGCCAAAGCGCACCAATCCTTTATCAAGACACCCAATATGCCTGCTGTTCCCGTGCACAAACAGCAGCCATCCTTTGCTCTTCAGCCTGTACCCCATAATAAAAAGAATATAAACTATAATAATAATCATACTAGCACCTCTCCTTTACCCACCGCTTCAAAGTCTACAAACACAAACTCCAAACTACCCAAGCCTCCTCTTACGCCACTTGTCATTCCACCTACCCCTATTCGTTCATCCTCTTCGCCCAACAGGGGAACCCCCACTCGCACCTCTTCCATCCAAAACACAAATCATGAATTCCAATTGACACCTGGATCAATGACACCAGGCTCTTCCCATAGTATAAATTCTCCTAATAGCGGCAACTCACCTTACACACCTAATACATCCTCCCCCAACCCACTATTATTACACACCACTATGCTTCCATCACCTCTCGGGAGCAACAACAACCTGAAGAAACCCGCGACTACGAATACCAAGAAACATTCATTGATGCCTGAGAGCGAAGCCGAGGGGTTTGTTCATGAAGGCATCAAATTCCACGAAGCCGGCAAACTAGAACAAGCGACCGAGATGTTCAAACAAGCTTCCATGCAAGACTTCCCAATGGGTATGTTTCTTTATGGAGTCTCTCTTCGACATGGTTGGGGCTGTGCCAAGAATGAGCATCTTGCCTTTCAATATTTGCAGAAATCCGCTGAGCATGCGGTTGTGGACTTGAACAAGTTTTCTTCTACCGTCAATACTTCTGCTACCAAAGGAGAATTAATCATGGCTATTTATGAGCTTGGTGTGTCATTCAGACATGGTTGGGGTGTAAGTTCAATGATATGAATTAATATTTAATTGTAATTTTAATATACTCTCTCTAGTGTAAAAAGAACAAGGAAACAGCTGTTCATTATTTCAAAATAGCTGCGGATTTAAATGACGCCGATGCTCAAAATGACCTGGGCCATTGTTACTATAACGGTCATGGGGTCAAGAAGGATATGCTATTAGCTGCCAAATACTACCGTCTGGCTGATAAACAAGGTCAGGGTATCATGGGTAACTCGTGGATCTGGAAATCAAAATATGATAGCCCACCACATAAATAAAAATCTTACGATTTATAATAATTCACCCGCGCGTGCTTTTTTTTTTAAAATAAAAAAAAAAAATCGATTGAATATTGACACAGTTTTATTTACAAGGGCAGATATATTTACAAGACGGGGTTTTTGCCAAGAGGATGGAAGATACGGACAAACAGATATTCATTATTCTATTCGTCCGATCATCAGTTTTTTTTTAATCACAGCAACAGAAAAACATATTTTTGGGAAGGGGGGAGTAGGATGGTTCCATATTACTCGGACTCTGCCATTGAGAGACGACACCAAAACTCATGTCTGAAAAAAGAAAATAATGTGTGTAAATACGACGCTCTTAATTGAGGGAATAAAAGACTTGAGACTTACGAAAAGAGAAAAACATCTACCCCACAGAATTGGCAAAATCCGGAATCGATTTTAAAAGTAACAATTTTATTTGTGACTATGGTTGTTGGCTTGTGATAGCTGGGTATATTGATGAGAGGCTTTGGTATATTGCAGCAGTCTTCCATTTTCAATGAATTTATAAAGGAGAAGGAATAAATAATGAATATAAATGGGGGAAATTAAGTTCCTTTTTATAAGAAAATGCAAATTTTTAAGTCTATTGAAACTCACATTATGCCATACTTGGATATCGAGAGTTTTTGTGTGGTTTCTCGATTTCTGATATAAAATTTGACCATTTGAGCTAATTTGTAAAAACCACACTAAAACGCCTGAATGTAACCGACAGTTAGGCAGGCCAAACCTTTTCAGGTGGGTCTGTGTTCAAAAAAAAACATCACATTGTTTAACTGGGGTATCGAGATTTAGCTCGCTCTTTCCTTCTGAGGCATTCTATCATATTCCCAAGGTCTCCATACCATGTATGATCACCATCAAGCCAAAAGAAAATCAGCCGTTTTAGTAGGGTTTTTTCTATGCTTTTGCGCACATTTTCTTAGATACCATGATTTAAATACTCATTTGGCACCTATTCCAATACAGACCACACCACAGTTCATTAAAAAAAGCATGTACTTATTTGTTCTATAACCATCTATTGGTTACCCCCCAGAGGACCCTTTTTATCTTGCCAAATTCTTGATATTACATGGCTTTAACATGTTATACATTTCCGCCCAGGAATTCGGCTATTGATATACATTGTCCTCTTACAGCGAAGCAATCTATTAATCTCGGGTGTTACTTACAACTGACGTTTCTATGACTACGAAATTTTTTTTTCATAGTTCATGTAAACAGCGCTAGAGGAAGGGAGAGAACCTAGAATTTAGGGGAGGGGGGGGGGAGCAGAGAGATCAATCGAAGTACAAAAACGAGTGTGTCTCCCGACCTGTTGTGTTTCACAGAAGCATTCGGATGAAATCAGAATTTTTTGCTGGGGGAGGGCGAAAAGGGTTTCTGATCAATGGAAAATTACAAACACATGGCTATATTAACGTATCCATTCGAGTCGAGGAGTATTGTAATTGTGTATATAAAGTTTGGAATGAATACAAGTGTTCCTATAGAAACTTACTATTTCTTCAGTTTTGTTCTATAGATTTCTTTCGCAAGGTGTCGATTAGTATATGTTTACATGTGATGTTTATCAAAGGTAGGGTAATACACAATCTGATTCTTAAGCTCCGTAAAAAAAGTATAAATCATTGTTTGAAAGTATGTTCTCTAATGCTGCGTCGTCTGCGTAAATATTTGCTTCTGCATTATAATGTCGTGCATTTGTCAAAAAAAAGAAATTAGAAGTGTGCATGGTTTTGATATCATGCTAACAAATAAAGAGGTCTGAGAAGGCGTTGAATCTATTTGGACGTATAACCAAAGCCACGGAATGACAGCTTTTGTGAAACATTTACTCCCGGTCAAGGACGAAATTAAAGAGAGGCATAATTTTTTTCTGTAAAGCCATGTGTCACACCGAAGGCAGCCAAGATAAATTAATTTAAAAATGCCTAATTTTATTGATACAGTTATGAAATAAACAGTGTTCTCATTGTTCATCATTAGCCACAGTATGATATTGAGCATGAGTTATGCGCTCCTATTGAGTGAGAGAAAAATTAAATATCATTCTGCTTCCCTTTGTTATTTAAACATACCTTTTGCCACTTGTCGTAATAAGGTTTAATAAATGCACACAGTACTAAACCAAGCGTGATGAATAGAAATGAACGTACAATAAACTCATCCTTGTATGAATCACGCGCTTTTATTTATAGTCAGTTTACTTTGCCTTTTTTTTTTTTTTTGTAGTAAGAGCCCCTTCAACTTACCAAAACATGCTGTCTTAAAGTCATTACTGGGACATGTCGCATCAGCAATGCCATCACAGATGCCATCTTTGACATTGTCTAAACAAAATTGCTTGGTACAGTTGGCACAAGGCTTTGGGTCAATCATTGGTATCTCAAACACGGTTGAATTGGATCCACAAAAGCATTTGCAAAACATTTTAATGTCTGCTGCTTGTGCAATTGAAATGAAGAGGGTGATTAAGACAATCTTCATTTGACGAGAAGGTGTTCAAATACCGCAGTTATCTAAAAATAATTGACGCTAACTGGACATTGATTGGCTGTTTCTCAGCAAATAATTGTCGTTTTAGGCTAACTCAATTTGGCGTTACTGAGAGTTACAGTCGTTCCAACGCCAAAGGGCGGTTTTTTAAAAACTTGATACCATGGCATTAGGGGATCGTTATCTCAATTTTATGTGGGGGTTTTATTTATCATTGCGGGGTGAAAGACGACCGGCAAAAAATAAGACAGCATAAAAAGACGACCGAAAATTGGCCAACAGAAAAAAAGCGACCGAAAAGACGACCAGCGAAGATGATACAACATATCCGGATGGTACACAAACTTTCCTGAGGACTATACAAAGAGCCCAATTTCATATTTTGTAAAACACTCTTTTTCTTTTGAAAAATAAAAATCGTATACAAGTTCTCACAGACTTTTCTGTTTTGTCTTTGTTTTATTTCATATTCTCTAATTTATCCATAACCAACACAGTCATACAATAAATTCTGCAGCAATAAAATCTCAATTATCATTGACTACCCAAGAATCTTAATTAAACAATTACAAATGCCATTAGAATACATGGGACCAAGGAAATAAGTTATAAAACTGATGGTAATATTTTGAAAAATTGTATATACCACCACAAAAAATACCATATATAGTAATTTTCTAATATACCACCACGCCCGGCAAGGGTGTCCGGTGGTTGATAGTGGCCCGGTAGTCAGAACCCCATTTTTTAAAAGCCCTGAAATTTGGAGCAGTTAAAAGGCATGTTTTTGGCCAGAGGTGGTATATAAGGACAGGCTTTTCAAGCTTAGGATTTGGAGTATGTTTTTGGCGGATAACTTCCTATACATGTGGTGCATAATCATCTGGCAATTGATAGATATCTGGGAGTGGTGGTAAATAAGAACAAGCGGGGGGTGGAGATTCTGACTACCGAGCCACTATCAACCACCGGACACCCTTGCCGGGCGTGGTGGTATATTAGAAAATTACTATATATGGTATTTTTTGTGGTGGTATATACAACCTCTCAATATTTTAGTTCATGTAAACGACATTGGTTGACTGATCAGATAAAAAATTGAAAATAAACTAATACTTTATTTGGAAACAATCAGATGATGACAACAATCACAGCAATAAAAAACAGGTATTGGGAGGTGGATTGAAGTGCAATAAAATGATAATCGTTACAACAATAAAAAAAAATGCTTTTGGAAGGAGAGGGATCGAAGTCAATTTTTGAAATAGGCAAATGATTGCACAATGGCTGCTTCAACAGAATCGTTGGCGGTGATGATATAAGGATGTAACCAAGTGGCCAGTTTTTCAAGCCTGTTATTCAGTTTTTGATTTCCCAGAATTGGAATCTCTTGTACTCCAACCACAAAGAGGGCATTAATGTCTTTTGCTTTCCCAACAGTACCTGATACGCATTCATCCACTAGAGCTTTTTTTAGTAAAGCTTGATCTCCATTTTTGAGAACAGATATCCCAATGTTAGCAAATATTTTGGACCCTGGATTTCTTCCACGATCGAAATCATAGAGATTGTAAATTGAATAGGGATAGCACTGGTGTGACTTGTATGATGGGTCCAGAAGCTCGACATAGATAGTATGATGATGGTTTGTCGAACTTTGTGCTTAACTGCCGAAGTTGATTCATGATGTTAGCGTTGCTGACTGATGTCGCGTTGGTGTTCTCAGCTAAACTTTTTGCTTTTTCGATAGATTCTTCATCCAAGTAAATGCTTATTGACAAAGAGTCAACTCCGAGTAGTTGAAAGTTTGTTGTTACGCCACCCACGCTTGGTCTTGTCGTTTGGTCCAATCGAATAGAAGAAGTGATAAGAGCATTGAATGTCTGTGTGCCAATAATCAGCGTCGGTCCATCTTTGCTATTAAGGATTGTAGGCCACACGTCAAAGTATCTAGTCTTGCATGAAGGTGGTAATGAAGTTGAGATGGCGTTGTGCTTTTTGTTACCAAATGGTTCTCGATGTATGTCGACAATTTTCTTCCTGCCGTAAACTTCAATGGTGTTGACCATGATAGTTTCATTGTTGATCGCGTTGTTGATAATGGATCCAGCCAGTAATTGAGCAGCAAAATAATTCATTTGGGGATGAAAGGTCCAATCATAGTTGAGTAAATCACAGTATCCAGCTGATAGTTCGACATATTTCCGCTTTTGCAATAATTTGATATAAGGAGACGTTGCCAGTATATTGTGTATAGCACGAGGGTTTTCAAAAGAACAGTTTGTACAAAGCTTTCCCTCAGAATACATATCATAAAAACTTCGTTTCAAAGGAATAGATTCAATACGAGAGTGTTCAGAGATGCATTTTTCAATTACAGTCGGGTGTGCCAGGGCGGTTTGTTCCACTCCATTATTGAAAATTGAAAATGGTCTGAGGCCCATAGTTTCCAATATGTGTATTGTCTTTATTTTATCTTCACTGGTGTCATTCGTTTGCTGGGAAGCATACAATATAGCATTTTCATATGGGCGACGTATAATTGTTTCCTCTATGTCGATATCTAATAGCGAAGCAAGCAGTGTCACTGACGATGGGATGGTAATTACTTGGTTTTCACCGCCTATTTCATCCCCATCAGAGCCCGTTTCCAATTCCTCGCTGTAAATCATGTATTAAAAGTCAGTAGAGTGAGCTTTCTATTTTTGTTTTTGCGTTTGTCTTACCTTTCCTGTGATTTTTTTGAATCGGTAATTGTTGATTGATGAGATTTCAAATGCACACCGAATAGCTCGATGGTTTGGAATATTGATGTGCATGCGGGACCTGAATAACAGATACCTGTTGATGCTGATTATCGACCAAAGGCATGGGTAGCGGGTCTACCAGTTTTCAAAGGGGGAAGATCGATAAAATGCTTAGTTTTCAGATGTCCCTCAATTTCATTTTATTACTGAATCCACTCTTATCGCAAAGAGGGCAGGCCAATATAACAGTAGGCGAATTGTCTTTACTAGACATATGACAGGATGAATGGACCTGAAGGGTTTGAAAGAAAAAAAAAAAAGAGAAGCACGAAAGAACTTGGTTTACATCTCCAAAATATGGGTTTGGCGTTTCATTTTACAGCCGCAGGCGTTTCATTTTACAGCTGCAGGCGTTACACATACTACTCTAACACAAGAAATTCTTCAACAGTGTATTGTATGAAAATCCTCAATTCAATTTTGTAACGAAATTTTTTTTTTTTTAAAGCTTTTAAAAAATATGACAAACAGAGCTTTGTAAGATTGAAGTTTAAGATTTAAAAAACCTGTGCACATTTTACATAGTTGTTCATGTTTCTACATGACCAAAATAAGGAGTACTTTTTTATTGCAAGCTTAGAACTTCATACTGTGTCATTTTCGCTGGTCGTCTTTTCGGTCGCTTTTTTTCTCTTGGCCAATTTCCGGTCGTCTTTTCGGTCGCTTTTTTTCAATTGGCCAATTCTCGGTCGTCTTTTCATGTTGCTGGTCGTCTTTTCGGTCGCTTTTTTTCAATTGGCCAATCCTCGGTCGTCTTTTCATGTTGCTGGTCGTCTTTTCGGTTGCTTTTTTTCTGTCGTCTTTTACCCCGCAATGATAAAATCGATCCAAATAAAACCTATAATACCCCACATAAAATTGAGATAACGATCCCCTAATGCCATGGTATTAAGTTTTAAATTCGATCAATTTTAATTCTTTTTGAGGTCTCGAGGATTTCGAAGTTCCATAGAAACAACAAACTTTGATGATATAGCTCCTAATACGGTATGGGATATAGCTCTAGTTATTGGAGTGATTGCAACAGCGGGTGTCCCTTTTAAGGACCATCCACTAGGAGGTCTCATGTTGATATCAAATGCAGACTCATCCACAAACGCAATTTTCCAAATAGTTCATATCCGTAGCACCCCACTTAATAACCCTATCCTTGCGAGCTTGAATCTTGTCTGGGCTATTTCTAGCAGCCGGCAGGCGTGTAATTTTTTTGAATGAAAGGTTGCACTCATCCTTCAAAAAGTTGTTGACGGTACTTTTCTTCACAGTCAAATCAGAGAATTTTTGGGAAAGGGAGTCCATTGCATTAAACACTCGTGCTTATGGCCAGTTATCGTAAAACTCTAAAAGGTGAACCTTATGTTTATCATCTAATTGTGGTTTTGCTCGATCGACCAAATTCGTTTGCTTTTCAAAAATATTCCAATCTTTGTCCTCTTTGAGTTTCTTGGCCCAATTTTGTGCCGTTCGCTCGTTTATGCTGCCTGCTAAGCGCCCGGATTTAGCCGCATTGAATAGTTTGATTCGGTTGTAATACACAAACAAGAGTTTTTGTTCGTCAGAACATTTGTGGTATACTTTTGTCT
Source organism: Mucor piriformis (assembly GCA_943193625.1). Lineage (NCBI taxonomy): Eukaryota > Fungi > Mucoromycota > Mucoromycetes > Mucorales > Mucoraceae > Mucor > Mucor piriformis. Next base: position 535,962 of record OW971869.1, on the reverse strand, counting down.
GAATTTTAACTATGGTTGTAATATTCTCCATATCAGTATCAAAATTCTCTAAGTCATCTTTTATATTTCTACTTTTTCTGCATTAGGTGACCTTGTAAAAATGTGGGAATTTGGCAATTAGACCTTCGGCTATTGCTGGTAACAGACCTTCGGACCGTGCCCCTAGTGAAACTGTAGTTAGTGGTGTCATGCACTCATGCTTGAAGCTATAAGAGTAGCGCAATTATTTTCATGCCATTTTCTTTATTTTAAACAATAATAAACAAAGAAAAACAAAAGTACAGTTTACTTTAATTTTCTCTTCGCTGGTGTTGTTGGCCTAGGGGGAGTTAAACATATATTTGGCAAGGTTGTTGGTGTGGAAGCTGCTGAACTTGATTCAGTAACATCATATATGTCCGCAAGTGTGTATTTATCGACTTGTTGTGCAATGGCGGTTGAGATAAAATGGCTGGTTTGTTTTACAGTTCTTCTCCACTTGTACAAATTGAGTATTGATTCGTGCAGAATCTCTAACTCCACCAAACTCTTCACAATCACAAACTGACACAATGCATGTCTAACGAAATTGTTTTTATGAAAAAACAGTTGTGTTAAGATCCCTCGTCTGCCAATAAAATCAAAATGGTCCATATAACAATAACAATAACAAATAACAAATATGGATTATCGTGTTACCGTGATAATCATGCTATTTATGAGGTGTTATTATAAAGATAGTATGTGGATCACCACACGCTATATAAAAGCACATATTTAGGAAAATAAGCTAAGTAAATGTTTCCAGTTCACTTACTTATCTGCAAAAACCTCCAATTCAGAAAAAAGATTATCAATCATCTTCTTATCCACTTCATCCAAACCATTATCAAATTCTTCCCTTAGCTCACTAGACCTCTCAATGATTTCCGAATAATCGTTGGCAGACATGGTGTGTTTATAATAGCTCCAGTTAGAGTGACTTATGAGATTTAAACAATTTGAATTGTTTAATTTTTCGAATTCACTTTGTTCTACTGGCGTAAATACGTTGATTAATGGATTCGCTATTGCTCCAGCTTCTTGAACTACTTCTGTGTTATTACCATCTTCTTATACTACTTCTGTATTATGACCACCTTCACCCTGAGCAACGAATACTACGTCCTTAAATACTTCTCGTGACACATGGAGTGATGCCAATTCAAATTCATGGGCTGTGTTTCTCTAATAAATAATAATTACTTAAAAAAAAAAAAAAAAAAACTTACTCTCTCCTTGACGACTTCAATTTAGACTGATTTACCTGCATCTTTTAATGAAGAACAAGAACTATTACTGGCGTCAAGCTGAAACGTTCATTAATTAATACCGCTTTTGATAATCCACAGACATTAACTCAGTTGATATCAGAAGTTGTGAATAGCAGACTAACGTATTTAACCTACGTGTTTTTTTTAAGCGGTTTCTCAAAAAACGTGATCTGAGGTTTTTCGAAAACACGTGATGCTGTTAGATACGTGTTTTTTTTTCATTTACAAGTATTTATTTCTTGCTTCAGAAATTGGATTTGGAATCATTCCAAAAGACTAGGGCGTATCACTCTGAAATTCTGGCCGAAAAATATACGGTCAGCCAAATTTTTGATCCTTCTGACTTCGAAGAAACCGTGTGGTTGGCGAAGATGAAAAATGATCCCTCTTATAATCTTGCGTATCACACATTCTTTTTATAATTTATTTTGGCCTTTCATCTTGATAAATTATCTCTTTTACTCTTATTAATCCTTGTGGTAAATCCAGTTTCTGGAAAGAATTTACAAGAGCGCAAAACTGCTCAATTGGGTTAGCTCTGGCGAGTAAGGAGGTAAATACATTACTCTATAACCTCTACTCTCAATTTTTTCTTATCATTGAATGAGACTTATGAATAATACAGTTATCCATTACAAGATAACTACCTATAAGACTCTCATCCATGTTCATGATATCGAGAAGCTCATTCATAAATTTCACAAAATGGGCAGTAGTTGTACCCTTTGCTATTGGCTTAATATTTTCGATTGTGGTCCTCTCATCAACATCGACGTACTCTGTGGTAGGCTCTTCGATTATAATATCACCTGCCCTTTGGTCTTTGTCTCCCGCAAGCTTTCTTTTTTTAGGTAGGCTTGGCCGTCTTCGATGCTTGAGTTTTTGGGCCTCTTTACTTTTTAGGTGGTGGTTTTTTCATAACATGAATAACGCTAGCACAGTGAATAGCATCTATGATGGTGTGGAAGAGAGAACGGGCCTTTTCAATCTCTACTTGGGCAGGTGTTCCAACAGCTAACCTATCCCAATTACTTTTCTTGTTGATGTTAAATCCGGCCTCATCAATAATGACGCAGTTCTTAGTGTAATCCAGATCTGAGTTTTTCTACTTTATGAACCACTCGTATCTTGTCTGCAGAATATTTTTAGAGTTTATTGCCTTAGGGTCGAAAGTTGGCTTCTTGATGGTAATGAGCAGGTTGTTTCTCAAGTGGTGGTTCATTTGGGACTTCGAGATCTTAAAATTCTCAAACTGTGATGTCAAAGAGTCAGTAAGATTTTTGGCTCGTAATGGTTTCGAGAACTACGTTTGGATCACTGACTTCGGTCAACACATCTACCGTCGGATCGAAAACTCTTTCTCCATCTTCATCATAATAGTTAATATAAGGGCGAGAGTAACTCTCAGTAACGCCAAATTGAGTTAGCTTAAAACGACAAAGTAAGATTTCCAAAATGACAATCATTTGCTAAAAAACAGTCAATCAATTTAGATAACTGCCAATCATTTATCGGAAATCGCCATTTGATTTTTTAAAACGGGCAAAATTTACCTGCCGCACTGTACCTCCCTCGTGTACCTTTTTAAAAAAAGTTCCCTTTGTTTCTCTTTCTTTTTTATTCCTTTTTCCCTCATTTAACTCCTCATCTGGACAATGTCAACTCCGGTAGCCAAAGAGTATATTGCAGAAGAGGAAGAGACTGTTACTTTCTACTCTGATGACTCGAGCGATGAGTACGACAATTATAAAGACGTTATCTTAACAGAAACTACAGTAATTAAAGACAATAACACAGGTTAATATAAACAAAACAAAATTTATTAAATAAACACTGAACAAAATTCTAGACTCAGTCACTATAGCATCAACCCCTTCTACATTGGAACAAAATGGACCCCTTACCGTCGACTCATCCTCCATATCATCAGACGATTCAACGAGCTATTTTGAAAAACCACTACGTACATTTTCAGAGGATACAGTCATTACACCACCACCCAGATCACCAAGTATGTCACTGAAAGAGGTGCCTGAAGAAGAGGAGGCAGTCATTATCATCCATCCTGCCACATCTCCTATCTCTACGCCCCCTCTAGAGAGAAAGTTATCGCATAAATTAAGTTCCGTTTCGTTTTCAGATATGAATGATGTCTCCCTTGAAGATCTTCCTCCCAGTAAAAGTAGTAGTAGTAGCTCCACTACCAACGCAACCGAAGCTTATAACCCACTCAAGATCGTCACTAATGCACTGATGAGCGGTACGCGACCAAATATCACCACAGTGCCTGTACCTACTAAACCCATACCAACTATTAATAAACCCATACCAACCATTAATAAACCCATACCAACCATTAATAAACCCGTACCTCCGCCCAAAGATGTAGTCTATGAATCCAACGTCTCCATCGTTACACGTCGAAGTTCTGATAATGATTCGATCATCTCCACCACATCTACCGCCAAATCGATCTTTGCCCTTTGGTCACCATTCCGATCTTCTTCCTCTGCCAACACATCTCCCGCTTCCTCTCGTCGACCTTCTAAACAAAATTCAGCGCCAGTGTTATCAGCCCCTCGACCCTCTGCTTCATTTGTTACACGCCAAGAAGGATTATCGAGATCGACCAGCATTATCTCTCCTTTGCCGGGATTTCAAGAAGCCTTATTGGCACAAATGGAACAACTAAATTGTGCAAACACAAACGACCCTAAATCAAAAGTCATCAAGAACCTGAAAAGACAATCAATTCGACACTGTCTTGTAGCGGAAAATAAGGGAGACGATTATGATTGGGGTGAGATCTATATTGAGAGACAAAGAAATGAGTGATATTAATATACTTTTAGACTTCTGGGCAGGCATTATGTGTGATTATAAACATTTAAACAAGATTAATAATGAACTAATTAAGCATATTCGGGTCGGCATTCCGGCCTCCATTCGCGGTATGGTATGGCAATTATTAGCCAAATCAAAAAATGAAGAATTAGTCATAAAATACACGGATCTACTAAAATTACCCAGTCCATACGATAAAATGATTCAACGTGATTTAGCTCGAACTTTCCCTGGTCATGTTTACTTCAAGGAGACAAACGGGCAAGGTCAAGAAGGCCTTTATAACGTCGTAAGAGCATATAGTCTATACGATGATGAAGTGGGCTATTGTCAAGGTCTTGCATTTATTGTCGGTCCCATGTTACTAAACGTATGTGAGAAAGATGTGATTTCACACACATGTTTTTCCCCACTTATTAACACACATATCAAAATAGATGCCCGATGAAGATGCGTTCTGTGTCTTGATCAAGCTGATGAAACAATATGGTCTTCGTGGCCATTTCACACCGGAAATGGACGGTCTTCAATTACGACTGTATCAATTTGATGCGCTGGTACAAGAATACTTGCCTCATGTCGCACGCCATTTGAACCAACAAGGTATTAACTCGACTATGTATGCCTCTCAATGGTTTATGACTTTGTTTGCCTATAAATTTCCTTTAAACCTCGTCTTCCGTATCTATGACGTGATATTTACCGAGGGTATCGGATCAATTTTTAAATTCGCCATTGCCTTATTAAAAAAGAATCAGACCACCATTTTGGGACTGGATTTCGAGCACTTGCTGGATTTCTTGAAGAATGGTTTGTTTGAGCAATACAAGGTAAGCGAATACAAGATATGTCAATAGAAAAAATGAATTCATCCTCCAGTATAGGACGATGATCGTCGATTTGTCAGTGATGCGTGTGAGTTGGAATTCACCACCAAAAAATTATACCAGCTTGAAAAAGAATACAAACTTTTACTTCAAAAAGAATTGGCTGATGCCACCATGATGGAAGAGCTACAGAAGAGTAATTCGATCCTGAAAAAGAAATTCGAAACTTTGGAACAAAAGACAAACACGTTAAAACAAGAACAGAGTGACGTGCATGGGCAATTAAATCAAACCCTTAGTCATCTCAGTACACTCAAAGAAGAAAATACCACCCTTGTTACTGTCGTTCAGTCTTTAGAAGCTCTAGTTAAATCTGTGCCTGAGGAAATCGAGGCAAAGACAAAGGATCAATTTGAAGGTTATTGTGAGGAAAATGCTGCTTTAATCGGAAAGAACTCTTCACTAGAAGATCAGTTACAAAAGGCCGAATCTATCTTGATTGATATCAAGATTCGTTATGCACAAAGTGAAAATGATAAAGAAGAATTACATAGAAGATTATATGAATTGAAGAAATTAATGAGTTTTTAATACAATAAAATAAAAAACCTCGTGTTATGGCACACAGGTCATTTATTTCATACGAACTAAATTGTCGCGGTGAATGATGCATTCAGAATCAACGTAGCCTAGAATATTAGCAATCTCCGCGCTTCGACAACGTTTGACACGAGAGACTTCAATACTAGTGTAATTGACAATACCTTTACCAATCACTTCTACCACTGTACCCTCTGCCGAGGGCTTTCGAATGGCGATATTGACAGCTTGTTGGCCCACAAACGAACCCTCGACATCCACAATACCAGCAGCAAATAAACTGGATTTGATACGAGGAGCTAAAATAGCCTTTGCAGCACCTTCATCTACATAGATGGTACCAGCTGTGTGTAAACCATACTGGATCCACCATTTACGATCCAAGAGAGGATTGTTCTTTGCAATGAATCTTGTATGAAGGGGGGCTTTCAATTCGGGGTTCTTATCCGCCTCAATGATTTCATAGATGTTTTTGGTTTTCGACCCGTTTGTAATAACGGTAATCACACCTGCTGCAATAGCAAGATCGGCAGCAATCAACTTGGTGGCCATACCACCTGTGCCAAGGGATGATCCCATGGAACTGACCGAGACTTTATTCATGAGCTCAGCCATATCATCACACACAGTCACAGGCTTGGCGTCAGGGTTTGTACGAGGGTTATCGGTATAAAGGCAGTCGACATCGGTCAACAAGAAGAGGTAATCTGCCTTGATCATACCTGCCATGATGGCTGACAATGTATCATTGTCACCAAATCGAATACCTTGGGTGGAAATCGTATCGTTTTCATTGACAATAGGTACAACACCCATATCAAGAAGTTCTTCGAGACAATTGACTGCATTAAGGTATTGTGAACGCTGTTTATAAAAAAAATGAGTATTGTTGTTTTTTGTGAAAAAAAAATTTCAGGTACCAAAATTCAACTTACGTCGGCAAGATCGTTCTTTGTGAGTAACAATTGTGCGACAGGTTGACCAAATTGGCCAAATAAATCATCGTACAAGGCCATCAATCTACCTTGGCCTACAGCAGCAACAGCCTGTTTAGAATACAATTAGTATTGAGAATGTACAGTGGGGATGATATGAAATATACCTGTCTAGCGGCTAATTTGGAGGGCTTTTCGGCCATATTCAGTCGGCGAAGGCCTGTGCCTACAGCAGCACTTGTAACCAGTACGACGCGGTGACCGAGGGATCTCAGGTGTAAGACAGTTTCGACAAGTGCAGACAAGTTGGATAGCAAGGGAAAATGAGTGACCTCATTACAAATGGACGAAGTACCAATCTTGACGACAATGGTAAGCGATTCCTTGTCGCGTTGGATATTCTGTTGGTTTTTATGAAGCATTTTTGGGAAGAAAAAGGGAAAGGGGGGAAAACCAAAAGTGGGATGACTCACCGCAGCGCACGCACCCACACATGTACACACATACACTAACACCGCAAGCCACATTTTTTTTTCTTTTTTCTTAGGGACCACAGGTGCTTTTCTTAAAGACCACAGGTGTTTTTCTTCGGGACCAGCCTGCTTGATTTAACGCACCTGAATGTCCTCAAGTTGTTGAAGATGCTTACAACAAGCCGGTTTGCATATATAGCGACCCTTCTTAAAAATCATTGCTGGATTAGACTACGGTAAACCTGAGATTTACAAAAAAAGAAAAAGAAAAAGATGAAGATTTTTATATCTTCAAGATATATTTTCATATATTTATATCCGTCTCGTTTATCATCTGGATTATTGATTTATTTCTATTATTGATTTATGTCTTTGCTTTGTAAGCTTTACATAATTCTATACCACACAGCTGTTGATTTGATAACTATTCAGCCCTCTTCTGATGAGGAATAAATTAATTAATTTCCACTTTTTATAATTATACTAAATGCCATAGGCGTGTTCAATATCTCCCACATGTTTTCTTTAGTGACCACAGGTGTGTGCATCGGGACAGCAGGGCTGCCCGATCCATTGGTACCCTAGGTACACACCTATGGCTCTTTTTTTTTTTCGTTATTATTCACCGATGACCATGAAACCCATTGAGTCGGGTTATCGGAGAAGTCAAACCCAAGCATAAATTTGATTTTTTTTTTCCATATAAAAAGCTAAATTGATCTTGGCCAGACAATCAAACTTTATTCTAATTCTCTTTTACTTACAAACATAATGAACTCCAAATTAATTCTCGTTTTTGCTGCTATTCTTGCACTCTCCAGCGTCAATGCTCAAGGTAAACCATGATCAAGCAGCGTTTATTTGACAGAGAACTAACACTTTGTACAGTTGCCGCCCTTACTTCTCTCAGTAGCAAGTAAGTTGTTTATAACGCGATTTGTTCATTGATCTTGTATTGACCCTTTCTTGATAGGATCGAGTCAATTACTGCCTCTGTCACTGGACCCGTAAGATCCCCCTTGCATAGTTCCGCCGCTTCTGCTTACAGTCGTATTTCATCTGAAATTGCCGGTGCTTCCTCTGTTAGTGCTTCTTCTGGTGCTTCTGCTACTACCACTAGCACTGTTGCTCCATCCGGTGCTAGCTCTGCTGCAAGCTCTGGTGTCACTGGTAGTTCCACTACCGGTGGTGTCGTTAGTTCATTATTGGCTTCTGCCACTCAAGCTGGTGCCAGTCAGGCTGCCAGTGCTGGTACTTCTTTAGTTAACAACAACAACTTGATTATCCAAGTCACTGCATTAGCAGCTCTCTTTGTTGCTAGCTTCGTAGCCATGCTTGCTTAATTTTTTTCTTTTAATAATAATTTAATCTGTACAAATTTAAAATAAAAAAATATTTTTTTTTTATAATCCGCCGGTTTCATCGATGTATAAACAAGTAAATGTTTTCATTTCCTTATTTTATACCCTTTTCTTCCCATCAGTATGTCGGATAGAGAGAGTCTTCCGATAAGACGAAGAAAGTCTGTGCAATCATTAGCCTTTAACGCAAAAGAGCCGCCGGTACATTTTAATGCACTTCGAATTCCCGACGAACATTTAAGCAGCATTGAAAATAGAGCAGTTCGAAAGTTTTACGAGGTAAATAATAAAAAAATTCATAATATGGCGAGATATTTCTTAAAAAAAAAGGACATGCTATAGCATCAAAATGAGATTATCGATCGATACATGGAAGTAGACGAGGTTATTCGAGAATTACGTGGTGATAACTGCAGCGTATTATTCCAGCCCAACAGCATTGTTTCAGATGAAGAAACACCTTTGCTCTTAAACAGCAAGGAAACTTCGGCTGCATGGCTTATTCATTTAGCCATCAATCTCTCGTTTGTAGCCAATATCGTCCTGTTTCTAACCAAAGCGTTTCTTGCCTTCTTCACAGGCTCAATTGCTATTTTAGCGTCTGCCTTTGAAAGCTTTCTGGATATCCTTAGTAATGGCATCATCTTCTTCACCATACGTGTGATTCGACAGAAAAATATCTATACATATCCTGTAGGAAAGTCTAGGATGGAGCCATTGGGGATCGTGGTATTTTCCGTAGTGATCACTACCTCGTTTATCCAAGTCTTGGTGTCCTCGGTCAAACAATTAACAGAAGAGAACCGTCAAGTTCAGCACGTTGATCTCGGCCCAATTTCTTTAGGACTGCTGGTAGCTAATATTGTTATCAAGGGTATTTTATGGTTTTGGTGTATAACCGTGAAAGGAAGTTCGAGTGTAAGAGCGCTTGCTCAGGATCATGAAAATGACGTTGTATTCAATATCGCGAGTACTATATTCCCAGTCACTGGTAAGTGATGTTTTGTAAATGGAGATAAAATAGCTAAAATCCTGTTGGTAGCTGTATGGGCAAAAATGCCTTGGTTGGATCCTGTTGGAGCTATTTTGCTGTCTTTGTACATTATTTATGAATGGGTGACTGTATTATTAGGTAAGCTTAAAATATGGTACGACTTTGACAATGATTAAACATGTGTACATGTGTAGAGAATATCCGAAGATTGACTGGACAAGCAGCCAGTCAAGATGACCTTAAACAGCTGGTATACATGGCATATCGATTTTCGAGCCGAATCGACTCAATTGACACTGTGCGAGCTTATTATGTCGGCGATCGATTATTAGTTGAGGTTCATATTGTGTTGCCACCCAACGCCCCACTTCGGGAATGTCATGATCTTGGAGAGGCACTACAGGTATGATCTATTACTTTCCTTGTGTTTTTGCACAGACTAATCTAGAAGCTTTAGGACGCTTTTGAAATGCTCGATAATGTGGAACGAGCGTTTGTCCACCTGGATTATAATTCAAATCACGAAATTGAACATCAACGCGTTGTCAACGACGTTGGATTTGGCCATAAATAACTACAAATTGCTATTTAATTTTCCCTACTCTTTCATATATGTATTATATACTTAAAATTAAACTTACACTACCTAATAAACGCTTTTTAAACCTCGGGTAAAAATGGTTAAAAAAGGGCCGAGTGACGTCGCGGTTTATGTTCAAGGGGCGCTTGAAATAGGTCTCCTATTTTTATCGTATTTTGGAGGCCTTTGCGTGAACAGAACACTGAAAGAAAGGGGTTTTGTTACTTTTTTTTAATTTTTTTTCTTTTTTCCTCTCTCTTTTTTTTTTCTTTACTGTAATAGAGAAAAAGTAAACGACGATTTTATTTTCTGGGTTAACAAAGAAACAACAACACTTCTTGGATAAACAAAACGAAACAAATAAGCTCACAAGCACCTTTATTTTTCTTTTTCTTTTTTTTTTTTTTTTTTTTTTTTTTTTTATTCTTCCACCCCCTTTTTAATAATATTATAACAGAATGGCACAGTCGCAAAACAGGAGAAGCACCTGGGATGGGTAAACTTACTTTTTTATTTCTTTCAGAACAACATTACCCGCTATTCTTTTTTTTTTTTTTGTAATGAGCAGAGTCCAGAGTTTTGATATATTAACCCACATCTCGTTAGACAAAATGGCCGTACCAGTGATGTCAGGGCAACAGAACTTTTACATTTATACATTTACGATTACTGTAAAAAGCAGAAATATCATCAAGCTGCTCGAGCGTTCTCAACAGAGGCTGGCGTATCCATCGATCAGCCTCCCCCTATCGATGTACCAACTGGTTTTTTAGCTGATTGGTGGGGTGTCTTTTGGGATGTTTATTATGCTAAAAGTAAAGACGCTCAAGCAAGCAAAGAAGCTACAATCCATGATGAGGTACTTTATAGTTTTTAACCTTTCCCCTCGTCGATCACTTTCTTGATTTTAATTTTTTATTTATTAGTATCACGACTTTCTGAGAAATAAGAGGGAAGAAGCCCTACAACAACAAAGATCGTTTAATGTACATTCTCAACAGCAACAAGCTGTTCAACAGGCTCAAGCCCAACAAGCTCAAGCTCAAGCTCAGCAACAACAGCAACAGCAACAGCAACAGCAACAACAACAACAACAACAACAGCAGCAGCAGCAGCAGCAACAACAACAACAACAACAGCAGCAGCAGCAACAGCAACAGCAACAGCAACAGCAACAACAACAACAACAGCAGCAGCAGCAACAACAACAACATCAACAGCAGCAGCAGCAACAACATCAACAGCAACAGCAGCAACAGCAGCAAGTCCAACAACAACAACAGCAGCAGCAACAACAACAGGTTCAGCATCAACAAGTACAACATGCCCAACAACGTCGAGCATCTGAAGCAGCTCAAAGATCGATCCAATCGCCTCATCTTGGTCAACCTGAACATTTACAACAAAGTGTGCCATCCCAGCAGCAACAGCAGCAGCAGCATCGTCCTTCACCTGCTAGCAGTACTGCTTCACTACCAAATAGTGGCATGCCGCCACCTAATAACAATACAACTAATAACAATGTAAATACTCCTCAGAGCATGTCTGCCAATTTACCACCTCAACATCCTGGTAGACACGCTACTGCTTCACCGTCATTTTCTCCTCAACAAATGCAGAGAGGTGCAGAAGTTGCTCCAGAGGCCATGATGACTTCTCCCATGATGGGTCAGCCCATGTCGGCTGCTCATCGTGCTCAACAAAGTAATATTATTTCCGCTGCTATGACAACATTGGGGCTACAAGGTCGTGATCAACAATCGTTGACTAACGAGGAAAAGGTACACATTAGGTTGTCAACCACTATTTTTTACAGGACTTATACTCATCTCGTGTTTTGACCATTTTATAGCAAAATCTTCAAATTCAGATCAGAAGATTTCAATTGAACCAACAGCAAAGTATGATGAGAAACCCGTAAGTTTTTTATATTCACTTTCTTTTTTTTTTTGTTTTTTTTTTCGTGTTATATGCGAGAGGCTAATAGGTTTGATTTAGTCAAATGATGGCTGGCAACCCCCAAACACAAGCCAGAATGCAAATGCAGCAACAGGCGATGCTTCAACAACAACAGCAGCAACAACAACAAGCTGCCATGTTACAACAGCAACATATGCAAGGTACTCCAAACCAGCAACAGGCTCAATTACCTCCAGGACATCCCATGGGAAGCCCTCAAGTCGATCCAAATCAACGTGGTCCTAACGGTCCTAACAGTACAGTTTCGATATACTTTTTTTATTTCATTATATCATTTAACTCGACCTCCTTAATTTTGTAGTCAATGGTCAACCGAGGCCACATATGGTAAATCCTGGTCCAATGGTGATGAACCCAAATATGCACAATCCCATGAATGGAAACCCTGCCTTTAATGGTGGTGAAAGTAAGAGATTATGGCACCACAGTGACAATTTGGATATAAACTCTCTTCCTCCTTTTCTTTATAGTGAACTTGATGATTGCTCAACAAATGATGAATAAAGGCCAAATGCCTGCTGGTATGACTCCTCAGCAACAGCAGCAGCAACAACAAGTAAGTATAAGGACGTGAAAAAAAAGGGGGCGTGTGTATCTAATACGTACAAATTAGATGTTGCAGCAACAGCAACAACGTATGATGATGACACAACGTCGTATGGTTCAACAGCACCAGCAACAACAGCAAGCACAGCAGTTGCAAGCTCAACAACAGCAACATCAAGTACAACAGCAACAGCAGCTGCTGCAACAACAACAACAGGCTCAACAGCAGCAGCAGCAGCAGCAACAGCAGCAGCAACAGGCACAACATCACCAGCAACAACAACAGCAGCAAGGACCTCAGACACCGCCCAATGCTATGGGAAGTCCTAGTCCTGCGTTACCCGGTAGTGGGTCGCCTGAAGGGGGGGATAAAAAGAAAAATATTGCGGTAGCGTTGTACCAGCGTCGTCAAGTGCATCATGCATTGCAACAACAGCAACAGGCACAACAGGCGCAACAACAGCAATTTGTACCTCATCCACCGCAAAAACGGCAACGTACAGCGGACGAGACGTCACCTCAATTACAACACAAAGCGCAAATGCAGCAAGAGTCACCCGTGATGGCTATGCAACAACGGTTACAGCAGCAACGGTTTGATCAACAACAGATGAAATCGCCCCAACATCGGAACGTGATTCCGCAACAAATAGTGCAACAACAACGTATGGCGTGGAACCCAAATGATTTAGGATCACCCTCAGTAGAATCACCTGCTGTGAATCATAATGTCATGTCCTTTGACTTGGAGCGCTTTATGATGGGTGAAGGTGACTTTGGCGAGATGTTTGCATCGGGTGATGAAACCAATGCAGATCAGAATTTAATCATATCAAATAATAATGAACAAGGGACGGACTTGGATCCGTTTGGTGGTGGGTTTTTAGCTAGTATGGGCGGTGGTTTGGATTTGGATGGGAACGCAATACATCCTAGCGTGTTGCAGCAACAGCAGTTACAACTACAACAACAACACCTTGCTAGCGTCTTACAGCCCTTTGCTGACCTATCGGGGCATACCAATAAAGTCTCGACCGTCTCATTTTCAATCGATGGAAAATATTTAGCAAGTGCTGGTCATGATAAAACCGTCATCATTTGGACTGTGGGCGAAAAGAAAGTAGCTTATAATTTGGTGGGCCATACATCCAACATCACTTGTGCACGATGGAGTCCGGATAATCGAAACTTAGTGGCTACTTCTTCCTACGATAAAACACTACGTATTTGGGATGTTGGAAATGCTGGTCCATCAGACGAGAAAATTAAATTAGAAGACGGTGAGGAAGATGCTAAGAACCCGAAACAATTGGTCAAGTTAGATTGTAGAGCTCAAGTAACTGCAGTGGATTTCGCTCCAGATAGACCAGATACAATTTGTTCACTAGATGCAGAAGGTGAATTGAAGGTTTGGAATCTAAATACATCCAATTGTGAAAAGTCTTTAAAGATGGTAAGTGAGGAAAATTTAAAGAGTTTAGATACATGTATATTAATTGGTGCGGGACCCCAATAGACACAATCGAAATCAGGGTTTTCACCTAATCCTATGCGCTTCCATCCAAGAACTGCTAGTATTTTAGCCTGTGCAGTGGGTAATCAAATCTATATTATTGATATCACATCAGCGAAAGCCAACAGCAATAATGATAATATGGGTATGCGTACAATCACAACCGATCACGGTAAGAACATCTGTTCATTTGATTGGTCTGCCGACGGTAATTTCTTGGTAGCGTCATCGGAAGACAAGATTTGCGTGTACGAAACCTCTCATTGGAAATGTGTGATGAATCATATCCCCCAAAGTAAGATTTCAGGCTGTGCATTTGTAAATGGAGGAGAGAAGCTTCAATTATTATATGGAGGGTATCAAGACATCTTTTTATGGCAGTGTGGTATTGCAGGAGCACAACCCAAGAAAGCGGGTTCACAATCAGGTATGGTGGTGAGCATCGCTTGTCATTCTGTCTCTGGTCAAACCATTGTAGCTACCGCAAGTCATCACCAAAAAGAAAAGAATTTAATGTTATGGTCCATTTAAAAAGACCTATTATAATCCCCTTCTGTCCCCCAAACTATTTCGTTAGTCTCTCTCTTTTTTTTTTAATATTTCTTTTACCCCCCAAGACACACACACACACCCAAAAACCCCTATTTTTTTTTTCCTCAACACATATTGATAGTAAAATGTTTATAATACAATGTCCAATAATTGGTGTGAGTGTTTATTATCATTATGGATATTTACCTCTTTTGTCAGATCTGCATTCGATATTAACCAAGAACGCATAATCGGGCCAATGTTTGTTGTACCCATTATTGTTACAATTGATGGGTTTTGGATATGTTTGTTTGCGGTACCATTGTTGTCTTGCATACGCTCAAAACATGGATTACTTGTTCTACGGTACATTTGTTTATACAAGATATAAATAAAAGCTTTTACGACAGTACCGGGGGACATGCCTGAACGTCGGCTTCCTAATGAAAGCGTAATGTGACAGGATGAAAAAGTCTCAGTGGGGGAAAAGTTTCAACAATAAGAGTTGACCAATTAATTGATGGAACAAAGACCATTCCGTTAGGTTAAAAAGACAGAGGCATGAGAATCATCAATGATAAAAATGGTTATTGCAAAAGAAATGATAGATGTGCATCTGCATTTACAAGTTGAAACTTGTGTGTATCTTAAAAAACCCCCCTATTATAAAAGTGTGTGCCTCCATTTTTTAATATATGTGTAATGTACATCGATTTTGTATTTTTTTTTTTTATTTTAATTAAATTTCTTATACGTGCTGAAACTTCTCGGGAATAAGAATGAATCCAACGATTTGTGGAATTCTGCCGTTTATTATTAGCCTTTTATATAATGTTGTGTTTGTACAATGACTTGATAATACCACTCTCTCTTCTTTTTTATGTTTTGATCAAATAAAAGGAGTTCTTTATAAAAAAAAAGGAGTGGTTGTCTAACAATAACGGTAGTAGTGTTTTCGTTTAAAGCAATTATTTTCAACCGTCCAACATCGAGTACAATATTCATGGTGGCTCAAGAATCGATTACATGTGTTGCATTTTTTATGACAGTCCGAGCAAAACCAATCTGATGAAAGCGCTTTATCACAGGATCCGCATATCACTTTTTCGATGCTTGATAATAATGGTGAAGAAGGTGGTGAAGGAAAGTAATTCATAGGATATATAAAAAAAAAGAGAGAGTGGAAAGGAAAGGATGTTCTTTTTATAACTTATTTTGCTCGTCTTTTTATATTCTTTTAAATATGTACATTAGAAGTATTTATGCACAGACACCTTTTTTTGTGGAAAATATTATATATCTTTTGCTCTTACCACGTGTCTGTAGATCACTCCCTTTTCATTCATATGTCTTCAGCAGTCTCTCTCTCTCTCTCTCTCTCTATCTCTCCATTCCTCTCAACAAAAAAGCGGCTGGATATATAATATGCATACTGTAATTAAACACTCTTTTGCTCCCTTCTACTGATCAAACAAGTTTTTTTTCTTCTATCATCTCAATAGACATTCTCTCCCTTCGTCAAAACATGACGCCAGTACTTGAAACCAGACATATATCTCCTGAATAAATGACACATATTGCATAATTTTACTCTTCCAAGGAACACTTCAAAAGCGTATTTTACTTCAAATTATTGTTCTATGCAAGGTAGAAAGCAAAATAGAAAAAAGGGAACCTTGTATACTTTCAAGGAGGATTGTACTCTCTTGTTGACGCGCCCTAAAGTAAGCATAATGCCGAACTTCAATCTTGTCAGATATGGTGCCATCATCGGTGATATAATCACATATCTGATTTGTTTTTTACACAATTCCTAATAAAACCCCACTCCCATGAATAATAACCTTTCTGTTTGCACACTCACATATTCGTCTATATTTGGCAATACATAGTAAAAAACGTCCCCTTTTCCCGAGCTCCCTTTTTCTACTTTCTTGCAAGCATACCTCTCTCGTTCAATCAACTTTTTTGTTTCATTCTTCTAGGCCTCTTCAAACGCTCCTAGACAACACATTTTACTATTGACTACATAAGAGAATGGTTAAGGCTTAGAGGTATTTAAAAAATGCTGTAAGTTTTAGCGTATTATTATTTTTTAGCTGCATAACGATACAAAAAACAGCTGTACATAATTATGATTTAAACAAACATCTACTGCTCCAAACAGTACGTAAATTCTACAAAAGACAGACGACTGAGTTCAACAAAGTTTATTATTATTTAAAGCGCATATCTTTGTACCACCACCGTTTCTCCTTATTTATCCTGCTTTCTGATCCTTAAATAATTATTTGCTTCAAACTAAAAAAAAACATTGGGGGAAAAAACAAACATTGGCTGTAGGAATACGATACAGATCGTATATTTCAGACACTAAAGTAACTATTTTAAATGTGTGCATTGGATGTCCAGGACTATGCATGTTTACACGCCTGAGCTCAGCAGACAATTGCATTTAATTTACTATGTTCGTTGGAACGCCCGAGGCCCAATTGATAAAACATAATCTTCTTAAAGTCTTTGCAGTTAGCATAAAACATAGGCCCTCGGCAGCAAATGCATATCCGATCTTTCACAGACGCAGTGTTTGCGCCAATTTAATTGACTGGAAAAAGTGATTTAAGGTATAATTTTTGTACGAGATACTTTTCTCTTCTTCTGATAGGAAAAAAAATCGATTTCGGGCTGTCAGATTCCGATTCTCTGACAATCCCGGATTATAGTCTAAAACATGACAAATGCAGGTTTAGGTCAATATGTGACAAGGAAGCAGATGATAAGTTTAGGTTTTCCCCTTGAGTCTCATTTTTTTTCTTTGATCATTAAAAACTTGCTATGGATAGTAGCTAGTTCTGTTAATTGTCGCGACATTTGACTTTCAAGCAATCGGTTGATAACCACGCTAAATACAAGGAAAATCGGTTATTTAAAAACACAGTGGTTAGCATTGCTTTTGGTTTACGTTTGTCCGGTCTAAGTCCGGAGGAGAAATGTAGTTTTTGACTCCGAACAAAGCATCCGCGATAAATGTCTACAGACTGTTGGTGTTTGGCACAGATTTCCTTCTTTACTTTCGACACAAGGTAAAATATCGCAAAAGGAGTATTAGAAATACACACAGGAAACACACTTTTTTTTTGGAAAGATGAAAATTGAAAAATCAGAACAAATTGGATGGATGGATTCGAAAATTGGATGAAAGACAAAAAAAAAGTGTGGACGTTTTTTAGTTGCTGCATAGATTAACCTCTGATTTCATTTTATAGCAAGCAATAGAACAGAAATGTCCAAGTCCAAGAACCACACCAACCACAACCAAAGTAAGAGAACAGAGGATATCTCATACCACCCTGCAGATTATTAATGTCGATTTTTTTTCTTTCTTTCTATAGTCAAGAAGGCCCATCGTAACGGTCTTAAGAAGCCTGTTGCTCACAAGTATGGTACTCAAAAGGGTGTAAGTTATTCAACTAGGTTCCGAATCATGAGAATAGACTTCTCACACATTTCATTTTTTTTTAGTTGGATGCTAAGTTCCTCCGTAACCAACGTTTCGCCAAGAAGGGTACTCAAAGAGCTGCCGCTGCTGCCATCAAGGCCTAAACAGTTTTTTATTAAATTAGCCAAACACTTTTTTTTATTATAAAAAAAAAGTAGAACCCCATCTCATTTTTTAAAAACAAAAGTATTTAGCTTAACTTAATATCTGTGTGTGTGTGTGTGTGTGTGTGTGTGTGTGTGTGTGTGCGTGTGTGTGTGTGTGTGCGTGTGTGTGTCTACTGTGCGTGTTTGGAGAGTAACAACTATTATTATTTTGGAAATGGTGACCAGCAAACATTACTCGTGGAAGGAATTTATTTCAATGTGTAAATGTATGCATTTGTTATGCTCCGCTATTTCAGTACGCAATGTGCTAAGCAACGGTCGTGTCAGTTTTTCTTATTGCTAAAAAGGGTCAATGGAAGAACTTACATTCTTTTTACAATGTTCCCGAACATTTTCAAATACTTTGAGCATTTTACGTCGAGCACCTAATGCAGCTACACCTTTAGCCTGTAACCCTTGGTCATCTAGTTTGATCATATCCTGCCAACGCATATACTCAAATATACTATTGTATTTATGCAAACGAAGACTTCTGAGCCAAGCAGTAACATCTATTTATCCGTTCAAGAGATTAGTCTTGTGTCCAAGCAAATGTTTTATTTGTGTTACCTTGTAACAGTTCCATGTCTACATCGTCCTCTTTATTATTTTCTATAATGGTGGTTGGATGAGTCCCGCTTGGTATCGTACCACGGTAACGCGAATGTGCTGAATTATCACTCTGATCACTGCCGTAACCTGGCAAGGTATCATGTACAACCTCAGCCGAAGAAGATCTTCTAGAAGAATTATTCTGAGGTGGGGATAAATATTGCTGTGTGAATCCTGTGTTATGTCTATTATTGATGGCAACTGCAGAAGCTCTTCTGTTACGTATGATTTCATCTGGTTTCAATGAAGCGTTTTCAGGTACAATACTATTAAACCTTTGCATAGGTTCCTTCCAGTTCAGGTCAGAACCTAAAGGCTTCCAAGAAGCGGAGGATGGTACATGCCAAGAAGAAATATCTGCTGAGCGAGGTCTTTCAATCACATTATCGTTATTAAATAACGTTGGTTGTCTTTGGTTCAACCAAGAATTAGAGAAGGAAGGGTCAGTTGTGCCTCCTAATTCCATGACAGACTTGGGTCGTAGATTGCTAGCGGCGCGAGGAGGAATTCTTTGTTGCTCTTTGCTTGTCCAATCAGTCCCTATTTGCCCAAACATCCGACTCAGTTCCTCTGTGTCGCCAATAGCAAATGAATGTCGGTTGTTAGGTGGTGTAGGTGGTGGCGGTGGTGCTCTTCTGTTTAAATTCATCAAGGCTGAAGCTCTATCGGAACCTTTTTTTTTCACACATATTTAGAAAAAAATAAGGGGGAGGGGTTATCAAATAAAGAAAAAATACCTCGAAGGATGGGCTTTGGTTTTCTCATTTCTTGCAACAAATGAATGAAGAATCGAATTTGAACTTGGGAGGAATGCTGAAGCAATGTGTATAACGTAGCTGTCTTTTCTGCATCGCTCAAGAAGCCAAACCACTGATCAACATGCTGCAATTCATCTTGGAACGACTTGCCAAGAACGGTTAAGGTCTTTTCGCTTTTTATCGGGATATTTTTTTTTTTTTTTTTTTTTTACTTTACCTGATCTAAATTAGCAGAAGCCATTTCTTCGAGATTACCTTCATATTCTTCAAGGTCCTCGTACCAAGTACTAAGTCTATTGACTACGGGAGAGAAGAATTTAAAAAATCATGCATAAATTTATAAATGATAACGAAAATGTATCATACCATCTACTACACTATTACGGTCTACAGGTGGCCCCCTAGACCTAATGTTGGATCCAAACTCTGAAGGATGCTGCATTTATTATAAAAAAGAAATAAAAAAAATTTAGAAACAAAAAAAGGAAGAAATAAAAATGGGAAAGGGAGTGGAAATGATTCACATCTTAATTTCTCAAGTGACTGTTTGAGGTCCAAGCATGACTTTTTTCTCATCATAATTTTGCATTAATATTGTTTCTTGCAAAATTAGACCAATCCGGTTTCTTCTTGGTCGTAAATGACATGATACCATACGCTGCTTCTTCAGATTGCATCATGTTTAGGTACGCCTTTTTAACATTCTCTTGAATCCTTGCGCCTCTTTGACTCTCGGCACCACTACTAATGGTCTCGACTAGACGCTTGATATCGGCCATGGCACCTGGTGCAGACTCTAATAGCATATCAGTATAAACCGTAACCTCTGCATCCAGCTGTTCGGCTGTGATAGTCACGGTGCTAATAAAAGGCATAGCTTCCTGAGTACTCACTCTTCTACCTGTCAGCATATACTCTCTTGTTCTTCGTGACCCCAATTCAGGCACGATATACTGTGAAATAATGGCAGGAATAATGCCGCGCTTGACTTCTGTCAGAGCAAAATACGCATCTTGGTGGGCAACGCGTATATCTGTAGTGAATACTAAACCCACTCCCCCACCAAGACAAGGTCCGTTGATACGTGCAATAACCGGTTTTGGATATCTGTACAATGTTTCAAACACTTGGTTACCTTTGGTGAAAGAATCATCTAAATCATTCTCTCCTGATAATGCCACGGATAGATCCATGCCTGTACAAAAGTATTTTCCTGAACCTGTAAGAACAATGACTCGAACTTCGATATCCTTTTCAAGTTGGTGTAAATACGATAGCAACAATTCATTCATGGTGGACGTAAGTGCATTTCCTTTATGCGGACGGTTTAGAGTAAGTGTTGCAACATGATTATTTATCGATAATAACACTTCTTGGGACATTTTTTTTAAAAGTGATATTGAAAGAGCAAAAGAAAAAATTGCGAGAAATTTATTTATAACAAGTGCGTAATATTTTTTTGGCTCATGTGATTAGCATCTTATTAATACCAATTGGGGTGGATATGGTAGAGATAGGTTACACGCATTTATTATCGAATGTCCATAATCATTTCCATAATCATACTCTTTGCAGTGACAAAATCACCTTGTGCAGATCTTAGAAAATCATTGATGTAGTGGCGATCCAATCGAGGATATAAATCACATAAATCATCCAAAGCAATTTCCCATTCTTCCATCATAAATGGTGTTAATTTAGCAGATAAACCATAATAATCTTGATGGCTTTGTTTTGATCTTCTTGTATCAGAAGGGGTAGGTGTTTGGAAGTATGCGTCTTCTTCTCGCAGTAAATGGGACCTTCTTGAATCAGAAGGGATAGGTTTTTGATAGTATTCCTCTTCTTCTTGGGGTGAATGAGACCTTCTTCTAGTTTCAATTGCAGGAGTTGGTTGATAATATTCTTCGTCGTGAGTCTGGCTTATTGGCTTTGATCTTCTTCTTGCCTCAGTAGTAACACTGTGTGGCGAGTAATATTCTTCTTCATCTTGAGGCTGTTTGGATATTCTTCTAATATCTTTGACAGGAGGTAATTGATAATACTCTTCATCCTCATAATCATGAGTTTGATATAAAGACTTTGATCTTCTTTTGACATCATTTACAGAAGGTGGCTGATAATAGTCATCGTCACAGGATTGATGAATTGGTTTTGACCTTCTCCTTTCATCAGGAACAACATGTGGTGTGTAATACTCGTCCTCTAAATAGTGTTGTTTAATTGGCTTGGACCGTCTTCTAGTATCAATAGGAGGTGGTTGGTAATAATCCTCTTCTTCGTAAGTTTGATGACGAACACCCCTTCTTTTATTCACTACGATTGAATCATTAAAGTATACTGGCTCCTCGTTTTGACGATGTGATGAAGGGACATCATTTGATCGATCATATTTATAATAATCTTCTCCGCCTCTATCAAGATCTGGGCGGTAGCTATTACTGCTTCTTCGTGAAACGGGAGTATGTTCCATCATCATTGGTTGCTGCTCGTATCCAGACAGTAGGCGTTGATTTCGTTCTTTTTGAGAGATCACAGGCTGTTGATAATAGTCCTGTTTATTTTGATATTCTTCTTGTTCGTCATAATATACAGTATTCTCATAATCGTCATGAGGGCGTGAAATAGAATTTGTTTTTTTCAAGATAGAGACAGGTTGGGAAGAAGAAGGTCTTGGAGCGTGTTCAACAGTACTGTTTGGTGATAAACTTGTGGTAAGAGAAGGTGTATAGTTCTGTTCATCAAAATAAGCTTGATCTTCTTCAAATCCCATAGCAACAGGAGATGTTACTTGGTCATCCAGTGCATATACAAAAGAGCTGGGCGAGACGGATAAGTTACTGTTACTATAGCGATGTTGTAAAAGAGGCGTAGACCTGTTTAGCAAGTCATCACCTAATTGTTGTTGCTGGGCTCTCAAGCTGGCGCTGTTTTCTTTTGGTTTACGCTTGAAAATACCCAAAATCTTTTTAGGCGCTCTTGTAGGAGGTGTGTAGCCTATTTTAGGTAGGTTAGCATACTATTAGGTATATTTTGTTTCTTAATATTTACCGAACCAAGCATCGGGTGGTCCCTTTTGTGTTTGCTTGATGATCCAAGGAACTAGATCCGTTTCAACTTTCATACATTCAAGATACGCATTGACTGTAAAGAAGAATATTGTCAGTGGAAAAATACAGGAAATGGTTTTAAAACGTACTGTAAATATCAGTTCTTTCTTGACGCGATTCAATCTTTTTGATTTGCTTCCTACGTAAAGGTACGATGATATTTTCCATATTTGTTCCTAAATTAAAATCCTGTTGCCAACTGTTGCTTTGATGTTCACCTATCACTTCGTTATCTTCCCTTGAACAATTCACTATTTCTTCATGTTGAATGATTCTTCTTTCATAAGAGGGGGCTTGTTTTGGCTTTGAAGGCTTGCATATATTAATAGCGTCTAATAAAGAATGATGGCTCGATTTTTTTTCTAATTGTGGTTCAGAATGTTGGTAGTCTTGGTACATGGAGTTTCTACTTGACTTTCTAGACAGTGGTGCTAAGAATTGCTTCACATCTTCAATAAAAGAAGAGGCTCGACTACTAGGTCTGGAAGGGACTGGACTAGGCGGTTCTAAAGATTGTTGTTGGTCGAATAAAGAATTTATGGTTGGCATGCTTTTTCGACGATCCACGCTTACAACACCGGCGGGGGTCAGGAGATTGTTTGAGGAAGAAGAGTGACCAAATGAATGTTTTAGTTTATCGGCTAGTTGGGTAAATGTAAATGAGCTTGATCGAGATCTTTTTTGCGTGGAGCAATCGTGGCAAATATTATTAGTTACTGTAAGTGTTTGGCTAGATGTAATAGGTTGATTACATTGGAAACAAAATTGGTCTGGTGTAGGCAGTCTAAAAAAATGGTGTTATAGGAAAGCTATTTAATGCAAAAGAAATTAATACATACTCTTCTTCGATATCATCACTATCACTTTCGATCAGGATGGGCCTATCAAATGTATAATCATTGTTAGGTTCTGATAAGTCCTGCTTATAATGAAAGTCTTTGGCTTGAATAGGTTGACATGTCGCCTCAAAAGGAATATCAATCAAATTTTCAATTTCGTTATATAAATCTTGTACTGTATCTAAAATATAAAATATCTTAAAAAACTTGTTACGACAAAAGGTATCATGTTTTTCAGCTCCATGTAATATTTTTCTTCTATTACCTGTTTCTTTGTAATCCTGCATTGAATTATTTTTAAAAATGAAAGAAAAGGAAAAATTGAAATGATCATGGATCTTGTCCCTATTTTTATGTCCAAGTTGAAAACACACTTCCAAATTCGGGTCGTTCTTTTAATTTAAAACTACGATTGATGTGGGTCACTTTTTGAGCAACCCAGCATTAGACGGAAAGGACAGGATTAAGCAATACAAAAATATGTTTTGATGATTTAATGAACCAAGTCATATACATGCAGGAACTCGCTACGAGACTATTTTTCGTTTAGAATTAAAATGCATAAATTATAGCATAAACTAACGTTCTCGCAATGTCCTTTTCTGAATGACCAAATGAGTATCGGGTAAAAAAAATTGTGCAAGATGTCTACCATATTTTAAGGTAACGATAATGAAAATGGATGGGGGGGGTTGACAGTTTTGATGGCCTAAAATCAGCCAAAAGTGGGAAGTGCTCTTCATGCTATCATCCAACCAAGTATTCATTGTAGACTAATATCGTGATACGTCACTTATAAGGCCCAGAACAATAGATTCGTGTAGCCACAATCGTTTTGTTATGATTGCGGCGCATGAGGTTACCATACATAGATGACCATTTCTGTTGGGTTTTAAAAAGAGTGTCGCTCGGCAAAGCATTGAAAGCGATTGCTCGTCCAATTCATTTGTTGTTTTAAATGCGATAGAGAGGTTGACAAACTACAGAATATTAGAACAAGTTAAAATTGTATAGCTAGATTGTAGAATAGTCAAAAGTATTGCTACATATGGTGAGATACAAGAGAAAACCATTAGTTTTTTTTTAAAATTACCGTTGCACATTTAAAATTCTGCTACGACTCATTAAACTCATAAACCCGTGTTCCATAATAAGGCGCTCGTAAATGAAAACATTCACATATGTAGATCTATGTACAACCACACTATTCAATAGAATAGCCTTCCCTGAGGCCTTGAACTTTTTCTTCTCTTTGTTCACATGGACAGAAGTTGATGAAAATTGAGTTATTATTTTGGTGTATCACTAATAAGAGAGGGTGGCAGCTTTACACATTCTGAAGTTTTCTGATAGGCAACTTATTATCATGCTTGGAAAAGACGGTTCCCGTAATCTATAAGCATAGTTACATATAACTTATATTTAAACAAATACCACAAGACAACAATTGATCAAAAAATCTGATGAGAATCCAATTTAAATTAATGATTAATCTTTACCCTCCTTCTTTTTCTTATATGTATTTCATTATGTGTAAAGACAAATCAAAAATGCGCATTTGCCTCGAATGTTTACTTTTCTTGGATGTTAAACTGTATTTACACGTTTCGTACAAGAAGTAATAAGAGAGCCTTGGTGGGTCCTTTGTAAAAATTTATAATTACCTTATCAAAAAAAAACTTGGAAAAATAGTATCCATAACCTTTGGATCATGCAAACAGTATCTGGAGAAGCTGAAGATGACGGTAAAGGTCTTAAGTGTACCATTATGCTACCCAACACTTTGTCAAGTATATGACCGAATTTCTCAATGTCATAAATACAGGTGAAACCTTACAAGGTATTGAATAGTACTTCAAAAATTCCAAATTACAGTCTTTGAGACGAGAAATATATAGCAAAGGGTACATATTGATGTTCTTGCGACTCCACTCTCCTGAGTTGAACCTCATAGAGCAATTTTGGGCGATAGTTTAAAGAGAACCTCAAGCGTTAACTATCGAATGATTACAGAAAAGAACTTTTCAAATAGAATTGTTCATACTTGTAATCGAGACTTTATGGCTTCTCTAATCATCCTAAACGTCAAATCATTAACTGTTATCTATAATAAAACATCTTAATAAACATTATGCTTTTTTATATATTGTATTCTTTTATACACTTTAGCTATGGATATAATCAAAAATAAGGGTTGTATATAATTCAATAAAAAGACTTAAGGACATGTGGGAAAGCTTACGAAATAATAGTGCTATATTGAAATGCAGAGAAATTGTTTTAATGCTGTATCTGGTGTGACGGTGATTATGCTTGCACACAACACCTTCAACCTATTTTTATGCAGAACATCCATGACATTCTTAAATAGCTCTGATGGTGCTCTGTTCTAGCTCTAACCATGGCACATGAGGATGATAAACCCTCATAAAATATTTTACGAACATATAAGAAATAATTACCAGTTCTAGTTTTAGCGTAGATGAAAATAGGAGTGAAGGAAACGTCGCCACGATAATAGGTTCACAAGGACCGCGGTCTACTGCTCTTTGAAAAAAAAAAGTGTAAAATAAATTTTTGACTTCGCTCTTTTTAATTACGCAACAAATGGTGGCAGATTCAAAGAACATTAGGCAACTTAACTCGTATTTGAACTTTAAATCTCGCATCAAGATCACAGATGGAAGAACATTTATTGGAACCTTTGTTTGTGTAGATAAGCAAAAAAATATTATTTTGGCCCACACTGAAGAATTTCGTGGCTGTAAGTCCTTGTTTTTAAACGTGCTCAATTCACTCACACATCTTTTTCCACAGCTGAGAAAAGGATGGTTGGTCTTGTCATGATTCCGGGAAAACATCTAGTTAAAATCGAAACAGAAGACTTGGACACAACCACTTCTATGTACACCTAATAAATATACCCATCTTTTGCTTGTAATATACGATAGCCTCTTTTTATTGAATTTTTTAATCCGTACGCACTTGCGTTAAGTGGGACCAGGGATTTTTAGTGATAGAGGGTGAATAAAAGACTGAAAACCTTGCTTCGATAGCCTCTGGTGAA
Organism: Mucor piriformis; assembly: GCA_943193625.1. Lineage (NCBI taxonomy): Eukaryota > Fungi > Mucoromycota > Mucoromycetes > Mucorales > Mucoraceae > Mucor > Mucor piriformis. The sequence goes on along the minus strand of OW971869.1, from coordinate 509,455 downwards.
TAATCGACTTCTGTATACTGCTTACTATTGTTGTTTTGAAACCCGTTACTATTATGGAATCCACCTCTCCCACCTCTATTAAAACCGCCGCGGTTACCACCACGACCTCTTCCTCGACCTCCACCACGGCCTCCTCGGTATGAATTGAATGGTTGATCAGACATGTTAAGATTATTAAAAAATTATTCTGGACAGCCACTTGAAAAAAAGTAATTAGCAAACCATTAAAACTGCGCCAATGGTCAATGCCTTAGACATTTTAGGTGTGTGTAAAATGGCTTTTAATATAAGAATATTTTTCTAGAAAATTCTCATCCTTGCGATCTTTGACTAAATACGACATTTAATATGGTATAACGGCCAAGACTTTTCTTACTAAACAATCTTCTTTGATCAACCTTTTGGAACACCGGAGCCCAGCATGCAAATGCTTACATTTCTTAAGAGTCAATTTAAAGCTGGCTCTGGTGAGCCTATAGAATTTAACAGCTTCAAAGCAAAAAGCAAAAACTAATCAAATCATTTAAATATCTTATTCTCATAAGTTCTGTTTGATCGTGTCTTTTAAATGTATGGCAGTATAAAATAGGTTAGACTCCATTTATTTTTATATTGGAAGGGGACCTTCCGACTACCTCAACCACGGCATCGTTTTCAATTCTTCTTGTACTTGACATCTATTTACAAGACATATATACCGCTAGTTTTTAGAAATTATTGGATTGGTCATTGCGATATCTTTGCCCAAGTAAGACCAGAGTTTATTCATGCCCTTACCGCCAGTCAATGCAGAGTTTTTAAAATATCTTGGGATTTAATTAACCCAACAGTGTATACTATTGGCGTAGGAGTAGGCGTAAAAGATAGAACTGGGAAAACTTTGCTGAAAATTGTTTCAAGTGGATAAAATACGTGTACTGCTGTCGTTATCCGAAATAGATTTCAATACCAAAGTGTTGAAATTCAAACAAAGGTTCATAACGTGCCACCGACTTTGAACCTGATAGATTTCGATTTTGTTTTCGCAGTTGCGATGATCGTCACGCACTTTCTTTTCTTTTTTTTTTGGGAAAGCCCCCCATTTGATATAGGACATGACCCTCACTACAGTTGCTGTAGGCCCTCAATGTATTCAGTTGACCAAATTCTATTAGTTAACAAAGGTCACTCCCCAGTAACAAATACTCGACATACTATGTTGCCGAAAATGATTAATTTATAGATAAATGTAAAATATGAACCTGTAACTATACGTCTAAAGTTATAATTAAACACCACATGTAATAGATTTTTGATAAATGCTGCATTCAGAGACCATAAAATAATTAAAATCGCGCTAAAATTTAAGAAAGCTATCAGATGAAGATTTTGACAAAAAAATACAAATCCGAACCTGAGGGAGTGTTCTTTGATGTTTACTTAGTTGTAATGATGTATTCAATTGCGAAACAATATAAAACTGAGTGAGCCGATAGCTATCAAAAGTTAGAACATTGTCGTTTTAACGTCTTTTCATTGGCTGATTTTATTCGCGGAGACTTAAAAAGATACCCTCATACAGTATTTTAATCTAAAATGAGACAGTTGAATTTTTTTTTCGAGACAGTCTGGGATTTAAACTTAGACTTGTATTTTATTTTTGTAGACAAATGTAAAATACAGCGCGAGACACACGAATTTTTTTTTTAGACACTTCAGATTTTTTTTTGAGACAAATTAAATTTTATTGTAGACGCTTGGGATTTCAATTATAGACAATCTCACTATTTTATCTGTACAATAAAACACAAAATTCTGGTAGACGTTGATTCGGCTTTCATCTTAATTCTAGTTCTTTGCTAATACATCTTTCCCAAAAGCTTTCAGAGTGTCGTATCCAACCTTGGCAGTCTTCAACAGTTATAGTGTTGCAAGCATCTCGAATCCGATCCGAAAGCCTATCATCCTTTTCCAGTGGATTTCTTTTTATATTCTTTTTAACCTTAGACCAGCACTCCTCAATAGGATTCAAGAAAGGGGAGTATGGTGGCATAAATAATGGTCTATAGCCTCTTTTAGGGTAAATTGTATATACCACCCCTAAAAATCCATATATGGTAATTTTAGTTATATACCACCCCTTCACCCCCCATTTTTTTAAGCTTAGGATCGGGATTTATAAAAAGACACGTTTTTGGTTGAGCGATAGGGGTGGTATATAAGATGAGAGTAAATATCTACCCTCTACCCAAGTATTTAAGCGCAATTTTTTGACTGTTAGGGGTGGTATATATGATTAGGCTTGGTGGTGTATGAACCTGTCTGACTCACTGTTTTCTGGTAAGGGTGGTATATAAGACTAAGCTTGGAGAGGTGTATGTCCAACTTGTCCGGCCCGCAGTCTCTGGTAGGGGTGGTATATAAGATTAGGCTTGGAGAGGTGTGTGTCCAACTTGTCCGGCTCGCAGTCTCTAGTAGGGGTGGTATATAAGACTAAGCTTGGAGAGGTGTATGTCCAACTTGTCCGGCCCGCAGTCTCCGGTAGGGGTGGTATATAAGATTAGGCTTGGAGAGGTGCATGCCCAACATATCCGGTCCGCAATTTTGGTAGGGGTGGTTGCTGTCTGACTTCGAAGATCTTGGTCATACCTCTTTCAAGGGAAGTAAGTGTATGTTTTCTTTTTATTCACTTTACTTTATTTAAAATGGAATACCATTCAGTACGAGATGCTATAGATGAGTCTATTTACGATAACACGTACGAGACGTCTGAAGAAATAAAACAATGTTTAAAGCGATGGGCTATCAAAAACAACTTTGTTTTAGTCGTAGTCAAGAGCGAAAGAAATAGAAGGGTTCACCTTAAGTGTAAGATTGGTGACAGCTGTAGAATTACTATCAAAAATCCTGAAGAAAGAAAGAGAAAGAGATCTAGCTTCAAAAACGATTGCCCGTTTATGTTTAAGATTAATTTTTCGAAAGCTAAGAATGCCTGGGTAGTAGGTCGCCCCAACGAACAAGAGCATGAACACTTGCATAACCATGTATTATCGGCTGAAGAGATTCAAGTTATTCCCGAGGGAAAAAGAGGGATTATGGGCTCTAAAACAGTTAATCTGGTAACAGGAATGATCCAAGCAGGAAACAGTGTACCTGAAATCCGCAAAACACTCGGTGGACGTGATGGAGTATCGATATTGTCGTATCATGATATCAGAAACTGGAAGGCCGAGAACACCACGTCCGATAGTATTTCATATTTGGAAGACGATGCTCGTAACTTGATTTCCCATATCGCGTCGAAAGGATATTCAGTATCGTACAGAAAATTAGAGAGTGACAGTGAGAGTAGATGTTCTTTGACATCAATTTTTTTCATGCATCAAAGCGCATTTGTAGAAGTAAGAAACCGAGGCGAAGTTTTTATTATCGATGCAACCTATAAAGTCAACAATCTCGGTATGCCCTTAATTTCTGTCCAAAGTGTATCGCATTTGGGTGGAGAATCTCTTATGACAACACCAATCGCGTATGCATTCGTTGCAAATGAGCAAACAGAAACTTATGTTTGGTTCTTAAAAGCTTTAAGACAAGCCATATATTCAAACTCACCTAAACAATCCAGACAGCCTGTTTTTGTCACTGACAAATGTGCTGCATTGATGAATGCGCTTGAGCAAGTATTTCCAGAAAGCCAAAACATGCTTTGTACTTGGCATATCAGCCAAAACTTTAAAAATGAGCTGAGCAATATTTTCATTGATCCAGAAAATAAGCAAAGATGTATGGATCTACTCAGAAAAATGACCACTGCGTATTCCGAGAGCGAGTTCAAGTCTTTGTTTTTGGATTATAAGGCCATAGCCACTAATGATTTGTTGCTGAAAGACTGCAGCTCGTATAAGGCTCAGGAATACATTGAGCATAATTGGATAGTCTGCAAAGATAAATGGGCCGGCTATCTCACACGTATGAATTCTCATTTTGGATGTACTACTAGTCAGCGGGTGGAAGGTAGTCATAGTGCACTCAAACGTGGTGGGGCTTTGTCGACGAGAGCGGATCTTTTTGTTGCTTTTAACGAGGTTGACAAATATGTCAAGCGACAAGGTGTTAAGCAAAAGACTGTTACGGTAACTGAAAGATGTAAGATCGATGTGTTGATTCGTAAGAATGCAAAGCTTGGGCAGTTATTGGGCAAGGTATCCGCGAAAACTTTGTTCGCTATCCACAAAGCAACATTGCAAGTAGCACTTATGTCTGAAGATGAGAAGTTGGCTTGTCGTGGAAGCGTCTGTTCTTGTGTTGGTCGAATTTGCTACAAGTTACCTTGTAAGCATGAATTGGCAAACCTTGGTGAAAAGGAGTTGACCATGCAGGATGTAAACAGCAGGTGGTATCTGACCAGCTCTACCGAAAATGAAAACATTGGTGTGATCAGCAATAGCGACGCCGGAGAACTGCCTGGAAGTTTGATGGATAATGATCAGCGTCAAAAAGTGTTTTTTGATGACGACGATAACACATTTGACAAGACTGTCCTTAAAACCGACCAGTTTAGTACCATTATGAGCCAAGCTGAACTCCAGTTCAGAAACTGCAGGTCCCTAACTGAGTCAAGTACTCTTACAAATCTTTTGACAAAGGCATTGAAGGAGCACCAACAGTATGTTGATGATTTTAGAAGCACCAACAACTCCATTGGTTTTCCTCGGGTTGAAATCATTTCAAAGATCGGACGTCCTGCGAAGGAAAAAAGCTTCTCTCCTTGGCGTCAAAACCACGGAAGTTCTTCAAAGGTGGCTCATGTCAATAAGGGTAATATAATTACTTGCTTATTTGAAACACTTCTTTGATATTCTAATGTCCTTTCTGTAGATGATGTTGTTGAAGCTGCAACCAGAAAAGATTATACTACCAATTTGTATCTTCCAAAGAGGGTTAAGCTTTGTAATGTATCGACTTTTTTCATTTTAGAAAAACATACTAAATACATTAAATTTATGTAGCAGTCAATGTTTCTGAAAAGAATTTATTGTTGAAGAATACTGTGGCTCCTATTAGTCATTACGTTGATTCCGAGTTACCAAATAACAGCTATTCCCACGTCGTTGATGTCATTGGAGATGGACATTGTGGGTATAGAACTTTGGCATACCAGGTTTTTGAGGACGAGCACCGGTATATGGAGGTGAAGAAGCTGATGAGAGACGTACTGCTCACACATTATGACCAATATGTAACCATCTTTGGTACCACGTTTGACATGGAAAGCTGTAGGATGCGTATATGCAGCGGGTTAGAAAGAGTAATCGGCAGCAATGTCATCAAAGACCACGAACGTGGCACAGACAAGTGGATGGAAAGTCCTGAATGTGCTCAGGTGGCAGCCGACACATTCCAAAGACCGGTGGCTGTTTACCCCCAACGAGTCATTTAAGGGGCACGCGATGACTATGCTACCTGTGTTCAAGAACAAGGCAGTAAAGCCATATCCCGGTCCAGCTCCCTTGCCAATTGTTATTCACAACGGTTCGGGTAACCATTGGTATACCTTTAAGATGAAACGGTCTATTAAGGTTACGTGGCCTGTCATCAGTATGGCTCACAAAAAGGCTATGAGCCTTTTGGGTCATGAAGATAACATGGTTAAATCTTTTTGGAACATGCATTTGACCTTCAACAAGTATGTAGACGGTGTACAAACATGTAAGTGATTAACGTTAAATTTAATGTCATATTTTTAGTTAACCACTTGTTTTAATTATTACCAATAATCTAGCTGAAAATACCGTAACGATTGAAGATTAAATAAAATAAACTTTCTAATATCTCTTACCATAACCGTTAGCTTCACATATGATCTAGGTACGGCATACCGTCCGTTGGATTCTTCACAAGTTTTTTAGATGATACGTTTTCATAGTTTACTTGGCATTGAGGTCTACTTCAATCCATTCAGATTCGAATTTCATCGTTACACTGTGTGTTATAAGCATAATGTACTCACAATATACTCGAACAGTCTTTTGTGGAAAACGTTTCATTAATCGTGCGAGTGTGGCCCATAATAATAGCGATATATCGTCAGGATCGATGTAAGCAACATTGGTATCAAGCTTCAAAAGAGACAGAAGCAAACAGAGAACAAAGCAACCCGGATTGCTTTTTTACAATTTCGTAATCAAAGTTGTATGCTCCAAAATGAATTTGGAGAAGGAAACATAACTTATGCATTATATTTAACCTGGTTTAGTCAATTCGATTGTGCCTTTTATGATGCTCTAATCTCTTTACAATCGACTTCCTGAGTTGTAACTCATACTAATCCTGCAAAACTAAATTATTGATAAGGTATTAATACATGGGTGCAATGTGAGTCGTAAAATCGCCATATGTGCACATTGTTTTCCATTTTCACCACCCATTTTCCATGATATTAAAACATTACGCAATTTATCCTCCCTCTCACATGTAATTCGATCATGTTTTGCCTTCGCTTTGATCTCATCTTACAAAATTCTATTCTTAAGCTGTTTTTTTTTTTTTTTTGCTGCTTGCGGATGTAGGTTGCCAGTTTTCCACCCGTGTTGGGGCGACCGAGTTTATTGCCGACAATATTAACATGTCTGACATTCAAGTATTTCGTCAAAGCAGATCTGGAACTGCCACTTCAGACAGGTCGAATCATCTTTAATGGCAGAGTCTATGTCTTTGACGCCGCAATATTTGCTTTATTTAATTTATTAAGCAATTGCTTTTTTTTTCTTTGGCAGTACTTTTAAGATACTCATGTTCTAAACCATTTTATTGAAAGTTCATCTAAAAACAATTGTGTCGTTAAAGAAATGTCTTAAAAGTAGATAGTTGCAATGAAAGGGGTTTTTAAATCTCTCCAAGCCTAGTCTTATATACCACCCCTACCAGAGACTGCGGGCCGGACAAGTTGGACATACACCTCTCCAAGCTTAGTCTTATATACCACCCCTACTAGAGACTGCGAGCCGGACAAGTTGGACACACACCTCTCCAAGCCTAATCTTATATACCACCCCTACCAGAGGCCGCGGGCCGGATAAGTTGGACATACACCTCTCCAAGCCTAATCTTATATACCACCCTTACCAGAAAACAGTGAGTCAGACAGGTTCATACACCACCAAGCCTAATCCTATATACCACCCCTAACATTCAAAAAATTGCGCTTAAATACTTGGGTAGAGGGTGGATATTTACTCTCATCTTATATACCACCCCTATCGCTCAACCAAAAACGTGTCTTTTTATAAATCCCGATCCTAAGCTTAAAAAAATGGGGGGTGAAGGGGTGGTATATAACTAAAAGTACCATATATGGATTTTTAGGGGTGGTATATACAACCTCTCCTCTTTTAGTTATCGCATCAACAACAAAGGCACTATGATGGATTCTGCAGTTGTCCATTACAATGTAAAACCCGTGTTTATTGTGTCTATCTAGGATATCCATAACATGGTCCACAAATTTAACTATATGGTAGGCTGTAGTTCCTTTTGAAGGTGCCTTAGGTTTGACATCTTGAATCTCGGCTTTCCTCTTCTTTTGCTGCTGTTTCGGATATTCATGCTCTAATTTTTCAACATCGCTTGTTGTTGATGCGATAACTAAAAGAGGCTATAGACCATTATTTATGCCACCATACTCCCCTTTCTTGAATCCTATTGAGGAGTGCTGGTCTAAGGTTAAAAAGAATATAAAAAGAAATCCACTGGAAAAGGATGATAGGCTTTCGGATCGGATTCGAGATGCTTGCAACACTATAACTGTTGAAGACTGCCAAGGTTGGATACGACACTCTGAAAGCTTTTGGGAAAGATGTATTAGCAAAGAACTAGAATTAAGATGAAAGCCGAATCAACGTCTACCAGAATTTTGTGTTTTATTGTACAGATAAAATAGTGAGATTGTCTATAATTGAAATCCCAAGCGTCTACAATAAAATTTAATTTGTCTCAAAAAAAAATCTGAAGTGTCTAAAAAAAAAATTCGTGTGTCTCGCGCTGTATTTTACATTTGTCTACAAAAATAAAATACAAGTCTAAGTTTAAATCCCAGACTGTCTCGAAAAAAAAATTCAACTGTCTCATTTTAGATTAAAATACTGTATTTAATGCTTGTTTCAAATTGGAGGCTCCCCTTACGCTACCCCGCTTAAATGCTTTTTCGCCGACAATTTTTAATGACTATCGACAGTTTTATTTAATATGTAAAGTACGGATATTTTTTCTGATTATTATTGATAAACGTTTGAAGAATAGTTCTTCAGATTTTGTTTTATGAAAAAAAAAAAAAAATTTGTGGAGAAAAATTGGCAAAAATCCATCATGTTCAAAGTTGGTGGCACGTTACCTTTATATGAAGGAATTTTTTTTAAACGATGGTATGAAGTCATTTGTGGACTATGATTGATCGTTTACTGGAGACTTGTAAAACGTAACATTTATCAGGTGATAACTTACTAAACCTAGTAGAAAACATTGTATGGTAAAACTTAAATATGCGATAAAGCGAGGCAAAAGGTATCACCAATAACGTAACTTAATTAAAAAGGGTTTGGTAATCATATTTCGTACCCCACCAGCACACGATAAGCCAGCATTGATTACTTTAATACATTTGTTAAATTATCAAATACTGCACCTGTTTGACTCTTAATGCTTCCGACTGCAAAGCACGTTTAAAGAAACACCAGAAGAAACTCGGTTATGTATGTAATAAAAGAACGCAAATGTAATACAAATATTACATATCAATGATTTAATTTGTTATTACAGACCTCTTGTACAGGGTCATCGTCCCTCAGGGTTGGTACACTTTTCGTGTAACAGGTACAAAATGATTTGATAATCGACGTTAAGTTTTCCGTAATAAATTTACTTTAATTTCCCACATTTTAAAAAGCATACAACTATAAAAAGGATTGTTAAGATTTTCAATCATGGTTTTATTAACTCTTTACTCTTTTTCTTTCTTTAAAAAATGAAGCTTTCAATTGCTGCTGCTGCCGCACTTTTATTTGCCGCTGTTGATGCAAAGACTCTCCTCTTTCCTATCCCTCAAACTGTTTCTTGGTCTGGTACCACAAATCAGCTCTCTAACGATTTCAAAATCACGGGTGCAAAGAACGCTCATGTTCAAGATGCTGCCAAGCGTTACAACAAGCTTATTTTCAAAGAAAAATGGACTCCTGTTCAAGTTACTGCCAAACAAACTTTAAAGACAGGTGGATCTCTTAAAAGTCTTCATATTGATGTTAAGAACAATAATGCTAAGCTTGATGCTGATGTTGATGAGTCCTACGTTTTAGACGTTCCTTCCAAGGGTGGTAAGGCCACTCTTTCAGCAAAGACTTGGGTTGGTGCTCTTCGTGGCCTTGAAACCTTCTCTCAAATGGTTCAAACAAAAGATGGTAAAAAGGGTAATGCGTTAGTTGCTCACTCTGCAAAAATTGTAGATGCCCCTACTTACGGTCATCGTGGTATTCTTTTGGATACTGCTCGTAATTTTTATCCTGTCAAGGATATTCTTCGTGTCATTGATGCTCAAGCTTTCAACAAGATGAACGTATTACATTGGCACGCTACTGATTCTCAATCTTGGCCCATGTACTTCAAGTCTCATCCTGAACTTTCAAAGAAGGGTGCTTATTCCGATGAAGAAACATATAGCCCCAAGGATGTTCAAACTGTTATTAAGTATGCTCAGTCTCGTGGTGTTCGAGTTATTTTGGAAATCGATATGCCTGCTCATACTGCTACTATTGGCGAGTCTCACCCTGACTACCTTATCTGTGCTGATGAATTTTGGGCTGCCTATTCCGCTGAGCCTCCTGCTGGTCAACTCAATCCTATCAACAAGGATGCTTTTAAACTTGTCAAAAATATTGTCAAAGAAGCTACAGAAGTGTTCCCCGATAGCTATTATCATACTGGTGGAGATGAAATTAACACTGCTTGCTGGGAATTGGATGCAGGTATCAAGAAGTACACCAAGGACAATAATATTACCACCAAAGAGCTTTGGTTCCAATGGACGACCGATTTGTTGAAGTATGTGACCGGTCTTAAGAAGACTCCTATTATCTGGGAAGATCCTATCAGAGATGGTGGCAGCTATCCTAAGAACACTGTTGTTCAATCCTGGATCGATCCTCCTTCCACTTATACCAAGAAGGGCTACAATGTTATTGTTTCCAATTTCGATTACTTTTATCTTGATTGTGGTCATGGTGGTAAGTAAAGTCCCATTCATCATTTGCTCTTTTCTAATAGTTTTTCTTTCTTGTAGGCTGGGTTGGTAACGATAATCGTTATATTTCTCCTAACCAGACCGAGACTGCTGATGATGTCTTCAACTATGCTGGTGTCGGTGGATCTTGGTGCGCTCCTTTCAAGACCTGGCAGCGTATTTACAGCTACGACTACACGCATGGCATTGATAAGACTCATAAGGGTAAGGTTTTAGGTGGAGAATTAGCCATGTGGGCCGAGCAAACTGGACCTACTGTCATTGACTCCCGTCTCTGGCCTCGTTCTGCTGCTGCTGCCGAAGGTTATTGGTCTGGTAGCTACGATAAAAATGGAGAGAGGCGTACTGTTGAAAAGGTATCCGAGCGTTTCTATGACTGGGTTTACCGTTTACAAGCGCGTGGTATAGATGCCGAGCCTGTCCAACCCAAGTATTGTGCTACTCATCCTCATCGTTGTGATCTTAACGATCCCACTGCCAAGCTTTAAAATGCAAAAACTATAAATCAGGCCCAAACACACCAATTAACTTGACTTCTAATTAATCATATATTTACAATACAACATAATTTAATAAACTTCCAAATCATAAACAAATTGCTTTTCGATCTGAGTTATTAAGCTTTTTTTTTTTCATTTCTTTCTTTTCAGACAGCTTTCAAAAATGTCAAAAATAATCAAAGAAGAAGATCTAGTCGAGATCCGTGAAAAGTCGCCTTTAGCCCACTTAAAAATACAAGACGACACAGTATTATATAAAAACGCAAGCAGGTTAGTCTGTCCGGGATGTTCAAGACATATGAAGCACTATTGTTACTATTGCTACAATGTAATGGGTATGGATCGATCTCAAGTACCGTTTGTAAAATTACCAGTGACATTAGATATGTAAGTTGAGACATTCAGGCAGTTTAATGAGTTCTAACACACATGCCAGCATTAAACATGAGCTGGAATCGGATGGCAAAACGACAGCGCTTCACGCAAGAGTGTTAGCTCAGGAAGACGTCAAAGTATATAACTGGAAAGATATGCCAGAATACAGTCAACCTGAACGAGTTCTTATGTTATTCCCTGGCCCTGTAAGTAGTGTTGTAAATACAAATACGGATGTATACTGACGTTCACTACAGGATGCTAAAAAATTAAGCGAGGTACCTAGAGATTCTTTTGACCATATGATTGTGATAGACGGAACATGGAAACAAGCCAACAAAATTGTGCGCAATACACCGTTACTACAGAAAGTACAAAAAGTCTCTATTGAGCCGAGATTAACGAACTTTTGGAGACATCAACAAATCAGTGTCAATTATCTTTCGACCATTGAAGCAGTGTACTATTTATATGTGGAATATGCACAGGCTTATGATCTTAAAGAAGGAGAAGTATATGATGGACGATTTGACAACCTCATGTTTTATTACAAGTATCTATATGATTTGATCCAATACACTTATCTAAAGGGAGCGAAAAAGGATAAAGAGTTTTGTTGGAGACATAAAGCTGATTACATCAAGGAAAGAAAGCCGGAAGAAGAAAGGGATACAAACGGAAAGAAAATCAAAGGGAATAACTAAACGAAAATAAAATGTTTACTTTTTTCCTAAAAACAAATTCCTGAAATCATCATTAGACTTGGAAGATGGTTCAGCTTCAGTTGTTTTGGGAGTTTCATGTGCTTCTTTTTTAACAACTGAACTTGCAGGCAAAGCGATATTTCTTTCTCGGATACTTTTTAAACCTTTTGTTGCTCTAGGTCTGGGATTAAAAGCTTTCATAGGTTTTGGCGCAGGAGCTTTCTCTGTATCATTGGGTTTATGTTTCTTTGCATCTTCTTCATTCAAACCATTATCTGAGGCCTTACGCTTCAATTGATTTTCTGCATCTCCCTCTTCATGTCCGTCGATCTTTTGCGCTTGGGTAGTTTCTTCAGTCTGGTTTGTCTCTTGAGGTTGAGGAGTATCTTGGCTTTCGGTTATCACTTTATCCTCTGGCTGAGGGGAAGACTCTTGACCAGGTTTTACAAACGCAACAGGCTTCTTAAAATCGTGTTGTTTGGTACGAGTAGCCTCACGGGGCTTCTTGAAATCGGCAGATGTCTTGTTGTTGCTCGATTCAAAAGGCTTTTTAAACTCTGTTGGATTAGCCGCCTTTTTTTCCTTTTGCTTTCTTTTTTGCTCCATACGGTGAAGGCCCTTCTTTCTCTATTTTATAAAGTGTTAGGGGTTTTTTTAATGCTTTCATGGATTGTTTATATACCTTTAAAGTCTCCTCTCTCTCCTTTTCCTTGGCCTCATTGACTTTTTCTTGTTCAGCAAGAGAAGCCTGCCATTGTCTGGAAAATCCTTTTATTTTACGATTGATGATCATGGCAGCCTTTTCATATGTTTCAATTGTTCCGACTTCACGTTCATACGAGTTCCAAGCATCGATCAATCTTGCGGGATTATCAACGTTTTTTTGCATTGCCTTTTTAAAGAGAGTTTCACAAGCTTGAAAGTCTCCTTCATCACGTTCAAACGAGATATATTGAATCCAAGCCTCTGTATCACGACCGTGGTTATTGGCGATGGTCTCCCATAAATTTCTTGCTTTATCCACGTTGTATAATCGCTTTTTGCACATCAATGCATAATATTTTTCAATGCGGTAATAAGGATCTCCTGAATCAGGGAACGCTATACTAGATGGTTTAGGCCAAACTATAATAATTTCATACAATCTTGTTTACCTTCTTCAAGATATTCCAAGCTTTCCATAAATACAAGTTCCATTTTTATCACATCATCTGCATCGACTGAAAAGAAAATGTGTTATTAATATGCTTTTTTTAGACATGATCCTCTTACTTACCTTCCTCCCAATCAATGGTTCTGCGTACATGATCGATTTTAGCTAATAAAAGAGTGACCAAGTCTTCTATGCTTGATAGTAACAGCTTTGATCCTAAAGCGGCATCGAAAAGCACTATTAAGGTTTTGTTTAAGGGGGTTAGTAATTTATCAACTTTATCGACTGTTTAGTTACCATTCATTTCATCTTCGGTTGCGTTTTCCGACTCCAATAATCTGGCTCTGTGAGAATAAAGGGTTCCGGACCAAGGACAATTACGAATTGCACGTAAAGTGGCGGTGTTTAATAAAGAAGCAACTCGCCCCTTTTCGATCTAGGAAATACCAAAATCAGCAACTGCGTGTAAAAAAATAAAGTTTCAGTATACGTACAAGGTATAAAATATAATCATCCCATAAAGCAGGGTCTGTACAATAGTAAACAATAGCCCGTTCGTATAAACAGCGCACGTTGTTTACGGATGTCATGAATTTAGAGATTTTTTCGTTTTCGATATATTCGTAAAAGGCATCCAAGGAATAACCAGAAGAGACAATCTTCATTTCGAATAAATCTCTTTCTTCAGCAGCGCTCTTTGTTTGCGAGTAAATTTTGCTTGCGTGCTTCATAGTCTCTTCATAATTCGAATTATCCCAGGTTGAAATAAAGCTCGAGAAAGAATCAAATGTATCTTGATAATCAATGTGAAGCACTGCAAGTCGACTTAAGAATAATTGCTTGACCTTTTTTTGTTGTTCTGGGTGCTTAAATTTATTTAAAACCTCAAGTTCGAATTCGGCAAATGGTTTCCAGATTTCTTGACTTTGTTTGATGTGAAATTGTGTTGCACGAACTGCGACAAGTAAATCTTTACGCGTTGATTCAATCAGTTCTGTATCTTCCTCTACTGCGTCGTCAAATTTAGCATGGAACTCTTCCAGAATATATTCTACGTAAGATTTCCAAATCTTGATTGCTACGAAAAACAAAAGTTCAATTCACAATTGATATTACTTTGCTTTACAAAAATAAATGCATACACAAATAATCTTCTTGTGCTTCTTTGTATAAATTTATGAGCCTTGCCCGCCCTTCTTGGGTGTCTGCTGCCTTTTTAGCGTCATTGATCCAATCAAGCCATAAACCTTAATAATACACAGTCAGAAAAAAAAAAGTGGTAAATTTGGTGTCAGTATTTTACCTTCTGACAGAGGATAAACCTCATGCATAGCTAATCTAGCATTCTCAAGTTCGCTGGATAAATGAACTTGTTTCAAAGTCTCAATCAACTCGACATGGACTTCGTATTGAGTACCATCTTGTTGTAACTACAAACGATAGATTAGTTTCACACGTCCGATTTAGATTTTATATCGAGTACTTTTTCCATTAATTCGAGAGCTTTTAATTCCTTTGCTAAGTGAATCTCTTCCTCTGTTGGTTCTACGAGCAAATCTTGGTGTTGTGTTGTAGATTCTACTTCTTTCATTTCTTCTACTTGCTCTAGTTGAGTGTTTAGTAAATTAGTTTCTTGATCTGTTAGAAAGAAATAAAGCTGCGAGTAAGAATATAAAAAGCAACAAAGATGCGTGACTTGTTGTTTCCTGTTTTAACAACGTCCCGGCCCCATGGATATATTTTTTCCTTTTCTTATACATGTTGCGACCTTCGACGTTAAACGGAATACAACAGCTCGGTCGAGGATCTGACCGAAAATTGAAGGGATACGAATTCTACAACAAAATTCTAGGCACACCGAAATATGTAGTAGGTCCCATGGTTGAGCAGTCCGAGCTGGCTTGGAGAATACTAAGTAGAAGATACAACGCTCACTTGTGCTATACGCCCATGTTCCACTCCAAGCTGTTTAGCGATCCTGTCAATGGTGCCAAGTATAGAGGTGAGCAATGGACAACGAATGAGCAAGATCGCCCTCTTATTGTGCAGGTACACACACATACAAAAAAAAACTTATTTGGTGTACCCCTAAACCCATTTTTCTGCTAGTTTTGTGCCAATGATCCAGAAACACTTTTGACAGCCGCCAAGTTTGTTGAGCATGAATGTGATGCGGTTGATCTCAATCTGGGTTGTCCACAATACATTGCCAAAAAGGGTCGCTACGGATCATTTCTTCAAGAGGATTGGGAAACGATTTATAAATTAATTGCTACGCTACACAAAGAACTTATTGTGCCTGTGACAGCAAAAATTAGAGTTTTCGAAAGCGTGGAAAAGACGGTAGAGTATGCAAAAATGATCGAATCGGCTGGAGCACAAATGCTGGCTGTGCATGGTAGATTACGTGAACAGAAAGGACACCATACAGGGCTTGCTGATTGGACAAAGATCAAAACTGTCAAGGAGGCTGTGAAAATACCAGTGATTGCAAACGGAAACATACTTTATCACGATGATCTGCAGGATTGTTTAGACCAGACTGGTGCTGACGGCATCATGAGTGCCGAGGGAAATCTCTTTAACCCTTCGCTGTTCGCCTCGTCAGAATTACCGCCCATGACATACGACATTGCTCAAGAGTATCTCGATATTTGCAAAGAATTGCAGCCGGTGACGAGGCCTGTTATCATTAAAAGCCACTTGTTTAAACTGTTTCATGCTAGCTTTGCGACTCATACAGACTTAAGAGATCGAATGGGCGTATGCTCTACATTAGAAGGGATGGTCCGTATTACAATGGAATTGACGGACAGAATAAAAAAGGAACAACAACAACAAGGCGTGCATGAGCAGGTGGCGATAAAAGATGGTATTAGAACATACGCCCCTTGGAGATGCCAGGTAAAAAAAAGAAAAAACAATAATGCAAAGACTGTTGGGTCAACTAATGCAAACAAATATCAGCCTTATTTTCGAACAAAGCTAAATCCAGATTACGGAAAAGAAAAGAATGACTCCAGAAGGGAGAAGGCTCTCCAAGCGTTACGAGCTAAAAAGGCAGCGGCTTTATTAAGACAAGTGTGACAAATAGTATGAGCGGCAGCGTAGAATCACGCGTGTAATTCATGCGTTAAATTGAGTTTGATCATAAACCCCCTCTCTCCCTTTTTTTTCCGCGCTTTAGAAACAAAGTCCCCCCCTTTTTAATTATTTTTGATGAGATGTGCGTTTTCTTTGTTATCACTCCGTAATATAAATAACCTAGTACAGCGTGTCCAACCAGTAAAAAATCAAGGATAATAGACTAATCCGATTTTATCCCTTAAAAAGTAATAAAAACAAGTATTCCCTTTTACCATAAAAGTCAATTAATTGGGTCTGCACGGTCTTGGACGTGTGATTCATATTATTTTCAAATAAATAAAAAACTTGTTAGATACTTGGCACACACACGCTTCATAATCGGTACTTAATGAGAGATCGACTGATGTATAAATCCCACGTAAAAACTTGTTATCATTGTTGTTTGTTCATACGACAATAAACAACATGACATGACATGATTTTTTCTAATGATCTCAAATGAGGGAGAATGTGGGGGGTTGCGCTTATTGCTCCTTTTCGTTCAAGGGGGGGGGGACCAAGAGAAAGGGGGGGGGGGAGTGGATTACTGTTATTATATAAATAACCGCTTTCTTCTCGCTCCTTTTTGTTCTTTATTCAATTTTAACATAATATGCTTGGCTCAAACAATAACTCTATTTTCGATAACCCGACTTTTATTCAAAAGATCATGAAAAAGAAGTCTTGCTCTAAGTATAACATCAGACCCTTGTATACTGCTGACATTGTAGCTGAAGTCGGCCCTTGGAAGAAGCAAATAAACGCTGCAACTAAAGCAGCCACTACTTACTCATTTACTCAGCAGAGAAAGCCAAAGACTTATAACCAACCATCCATTGTCCCTTCACTCACCCATTCAACCTCCACAAGCACTACTTTATCTGATTCGGCTATAAATATTCCAGCAGCTTCAGTCCGTAAAAGACCTCTCAGCTCGGAGATATTGATTAGAATCATGGATCAGCGAATTATGAAGAAGCAGCAATTGTTAAAAGTAGCACAATCCACCTCAACCAACAATCAATTAAATCGCTCTGCTTCTGCCTCCACATCATCAAGCACTTCACCTCGTTTAAACAAATTGATGTTACCAACATCGTCTAGTTCGACAACAATTCGTAGAAAGAGTCTTACCAGACAGAATATTTCAACATCATTAGGTGCTTCTAATTTACAAAAGATTAAGAGCAGCAAAAGTGTATTGACCAAATTAAACCATCAGACAGCTACACAGCAATTGATCACGGACTGGCCCTATGTATTAACCCAAGATAATGACGAGCAAGATCGTATGGTAGCACAGCATTATTTATTACGAACAGCCTTTGGATCTGACTTCTCTTCGCCTATCAAGCCATTGCTTCAGAAGGGTATTGTTGTGTTAGACGTCGGATGTGGTCCAGGCACATGGACAATGGAAATGAGCACAGCCTTTCCTAAATCAACCTTCATCGGTATCGATCAAAGTGCATTTTACCCCAAAGATATTAAGCCACGAAATTGCCATTTTAGATCATGTGGTTCATTAGTACAACATCAACTTCCTTTGCCCTTTCCCGATAACAGTATTGACTACATTTATCAGCGCGATATCAACTGGGGTTTGACTGGTCAAACATGGCAACCGTTGCTACACGAATATCAGCGCATTCTCAAACCTGGCGGATGGATCGAATTTGTTGAACCCGTACGTAAATCTCACGCATTTTTTTATTATATTTATATTAACTTTATTTGCCTCCCCAATAGGATCTTGAAACACAAAATAGCCTTAAAAATGAGTGTACCTTGAACGACAAGCGTAAGTAATATAAATGTATAGCATAATTGTTGACATGTCGACTAAACAATCTATTTATAGTCATGACTGGTCTCTCTTTACGCCAACAAGATCCTTACCTCGTACACCGCTTACCTACTATGTTGTCTATCAACGGTTTTCGACGGGTTCAAGACTGTACACAAGCATTTCCACTTGGTTGGGGCACTTCTCATTCTACCAACAGCAGTGTTATGGATGAAGGCAGTGAAGAAGAAGATGAGGAAGAGGAAGGAGGTGACAAAGTTTTGAACCCTAATTGTTCAGAGTTTGCAAGAGCCATGTCAAGCCAGTATCTCTTTTTATTGAAATCCTTAAGGCCTTGGCTATCTACCGTGATGAATCTCAATTATGAAAAATACGATGAGTACATTTCTACTCTGCCTGCAGAGTGGACGCGTGCACATACATATATTAACTGGCACTGTATTATTGCCCAAAAGCCTATCTAAACTGTTTATTTTGTATCATACTATTCTTCATATGGGTTGACCCATATTTAAAAAAAAACCTTTTATTTTTCTACTATATATATTTATTTTTTTCTCCTAAAATAAAAAGGATGTACAACATACATATCATGAGGAAGATTTACTGAATACTAAAATCATCATGGCCATATTTATTGGCCAGTATACTGTACAGATAAAAGTCAAAAACCACGACCTGACAATCTGATAATCGGACAAGATACTATACAGAATATCTGTCAATGGCATTTCTGTAATTTGACTAAGTAGAGTGGCCAAACCAACTGGTGATAACAAGGTTAACATGCCAAGTTGGATGATTTTGAGTGCATTACTTTCACAAGGTCTGATTAGACTGTACGGGATCACAATAAGAATGGCAGTGGCAACACCGAGGGTGAAATTAAGGAGAGAGACTGTTGCTATTACAAGGGCACTTTGAGCAAGACAAAAAGATTTAAGGACAGTAGCATCGTGTTCAGGAGAGGAATTAGTGTATAGAATAGATAGTAAAACTGAAATGCTGCAAACAATAACAGAGGCGCCGAATTGAATCAAAAGTGACTTATTTGGATGAGCTGTTAGCACCTCCTAGAAATATGTATAGATAATTGCTTACCTCATTTTCTGTAAATTGAGCAAGATATTTCCATCCAAAAGTAGGTTGCATCAAATTAAATATAATTATTCCGGTTACGTGCGTAAGCACCAAAATAGAAAACGCAAACATTGTATGACGTTTTTCCAAGGAATATGCAGGTGGGAGTTTTCCTGTTTTTTCATCATTGGCGTTTACAATCTCTTCAGTTCCTAAATAATACAAGGCCATGGATTGAAATATTAAAGCGCAGCTGAATAAAATAACAGGAGGCATGTATTGACTGATCGACACATAACGATTAGGTTGAGGCAGCAAGTAGAAAAAGAAGGATTGATGAAAGTGCTCCAAAAGGTTGTTCAAACTGCGAAAGGTGGATTCCACCAATCTTCCAATTCTGTAAAACCCAAACAGTTGATGCAATTTTTCACTGCCAGCAATACCATGAATTGTCACTGCATCGATCGTGTAACTAATCGACAAATATATTAATTTAAAGTCTCCCATGCTACACTTGTTGTTACCGAAGGTATAATCCTGCATCACTCGATGGTTTTCCCAACACCAAATACTTCATACTAGTAAGCATGTGATTTAACGATCCTAGATATGAGCTATATTGATGATTTTCATAAGGATTTTTGCCATTGTCATGAAGTGTAACTTGGATAGCTGGACTCGTTCTTTGAGATACTGCAACAATCGTATTAATCAAATCTAGATTTGGTAATTGTCCATTGACTCCCTCTATTATCATACTCGTTTAGTTATCTAAGACAACGTCCACTTGGTTCTCTTACCAAAAAAGATACCCAGGGTTTCATAATCATGGATTCCTGGAAAATCTAGATTGACAACTCCTTGCACTGCGCCAGATCTTGGCATGACAACAGAAGATAACTCATCTACATCACAGTATTAGTAATCCACCGGATATTGCATAGATCTTCTTACCGTGAGGTGATGTGCCATGATATGCGTCTAGCCATGCTTGTGTACCTGAAGTTCCGTGATCTGTAACTAATAAAATTACATCCTTTGCCCAATACACATTACGCTTGAATAATTTAGCCAATGACAACAATGAAGCGATGCCGTTTGTATTATCTATAGGCTATAATTTAGTATCATTATTTAAGCACACTAATTTAACTCTACATTCTCCAGTTCTTGACATCCACGAAGCACTCAAGATCAATGCTTCTTTACCGTCACTTCTCGGAGCCCTATTAATTGCAAATGCATTGACTCCCTTTTTTTTGGTATATTTTTAGTTTCCACTACATTACTCCATAACCGTAGATTCTTACCATTTTGGGCGTCTTTCCGTCAATAACAAAGTGCTGTAAAGCAGATACAAATCCTGTTCTTCTAAATTCTTGGTGAATGAATTTGGCACGCCTAAAGATGAGATGTTGATTAGATATAATCTATATGTCAGCAAGTAGTATTTACGTTTCGCTGTCTTTATCCTGAACTTCCAGTATTTTGTCACGGTACTCTTCTGCTGTGAAGATATCGTTATAACCATAATCTAAATTAGCCTATCAAACGTTTAGTTGAGCTTCTATAAAAGTAGGCTACTACTTTACTTGGCCTGGTAATAACGCATTTTCTGAGATATAAGTTCGTTTATTGTATTCTTCATATGGTAATACGAGTATCCAACCCACTGCTACAAAGAATAATATAAAACTATACAATTACACTCAATTCGAGTTGCTTAACATTACTTGGTAGTTTTTTTTTGCTTCTTACCTGACGATGGGGGCCCATTTCTGTAAGAGCCGAAGTATCTTGACACGTTTTTCAGGGTTCATAGGCCTCGAACCTGCATTCCTTAAGGCCCATCGTGCTTTAATCTTGTCTATAAGTTTCATTGGGAGAAAAATAAAAATAAAAAGTCAAAGGGACCCACTTGGTTTATTTATTTATTTTGTACGTTGGCTGTTTAAAACACAGCTTGCACTGTAACTACATTCATTTCACATTGGACTTTTCAAATATACACGCTGTACATATCTTTTAAGAATCAAATTAACGTGGTCTATTTCAATCAATCAACCTCAGAAAAACCAGAGATCGCATTTATTTACAGGCTACATTGCTATTGCTAACGCGTCTTTTAAAGCATGTTTCTACATTAAAGTCGGTGTGATTATGCTGTACCTTTAGTCTTCTTCCAATGACATGGTCGCTCGTGCACAAGTTTTTTGACAGCCACTTTGTATAGACCACCAACCTGTTGTCACAGAAAATGGTGTTTCATGAAAAATGGTCTATTTTTAGTTTACATTGGTGGGGTGTCATACAGTTAATGCAAACGTGCTTTGTACAGGTTATTTTGACACTAAATAATAATACAGTACGCGTGAAATTCCCTTTCGGCAGTGGCAATACGTTTTACCCGTTGGACCTTTCATCAGACGCTGATTGTTTCCCCCTCCCTGAATGAAGGTATTAATTGGCTTTTTCTGAAAATGAAAGCCGTTAAGCATAGATAGTCAATTGGTTCACCAAAGAGTATATGTAAGTTTTACATAATGTGAGAACATCATAGCTGCATTATATTTAGATGTAATGGTTCCGACCACACTTGTAAATTAGTCGGCTCAGACTTTTTTGCATTGCCGACAAAGAATAAAAGTATGCAAGACTGGAGCCTGGATTGTATAAATTTTCTTTTGTGCAACCAACTTGGAGGCTGCGGTTGCACAGGTTAAAGATATGTTGTGCGCGTTTTTACTGCAAGAAAATAGAGGCGTAAATTATAGAAATACACAGATGACGTACATTCAGTGAAATTTCAGTGCTTTGGCGTGAACAATTGGCTATGATTATATTTATGCGCCACTGAGATAAATATGCTAAACATGACGACGTATTACTTGATCACATAATCGTAATAAAGATATAGTTTTCTTGTACTCGGATTTTCGTTTTGGATTATTCATGTTCTTTACTACAGGCTTATTCATCACCGTGTTGACTTACATGGTTTTCTCCATTAGGACGGACCAATAGAAACCCCTATTACTAAAACATTTCTGGGGTTGAAAACCAATGGAGGGTAATCTTTGCGGGAAAAAAAAACGAGGTGCATATAAATAAGCTAGGTTTTTCCACTAGTTTTAGTCCTTTATCTTTATTACAAAACATGTCTCCTCAACTTACACTCTATACTTTCAAATTATCTCTTTGGGCTGCATCTGGTCGTTTGGCCGTCCATGAGTTAGATATCCCCCATGTCAATTTCGTCGAGGTCGATCTCTCTAAGGCCGAAAATTTCTCTCCCGAATTCTTGGCTATTAACCCCAACCATACCATTCCTGCATTAGCTATTGAAGATAATGGCAAGAAAGAAGTAAGAGATGACACAAAGTCCGTGGTAGAATATCTCGATAGTTTGGCTGGAAACAGATTAAGTATCCCTTCCGAGAAGGAAGAGATTGATGCTTTCTTGAAGGAGATGCATGACGATGCCGATGTTGGTAACCCTCTCTTCTTCACCTCTGGTAGCTCCGAAGAACTCGAAGCCAAGAAATCGATCATCATCCCTTTCCTCCACGGCCGTATCGACGGTTGGAAGACTTACCTCAAGGAAGCCCCCAAACATGCTATTCTTTACACCAAGAACATTGTCGAATCTGAGGTTATGCTCAAAGTTTATGAAACCGGTGAGGGTAGTGCTATGTTTGCAATCAACAAACATCTTTGGGAAGTTGGACAAAAGTTCCTTGATAAAGCAGAAGGTCTTTTGAAGGCAAACGGCTCTTTCCTCTTTGGTAAATACTCTGTTGCCGAAATCCACTTCACTCCATACATTCACAGACTTCTCTTGGTTCGTAAGCCTGAACAAGTCTTTGAAAACCGCCCTCTTTTGGAAACTTACTACAAGCATCTTCAAGCTCGTCCTAGTTTCGAAAAGACTTTTCAGTAATTAACCACAAGAGTTCATTATAGAATCTTTTTGTATACCTTTTGAATAAAAATATAATTTTTTCGCTAATTTTTCATTTGCATATATGATCACAAGTGAGGCTTGTCTTGGTGTAACTGCCCTTAATGTTTGTAATCCTTGAGTAGTCCGTGACAGTACAAATTTTGTAAAATATCAACATTTTGGTTCAAATAATAGGTCGTGCAAGATCCAATTGATATGAATATAGTATCATACATTTATGTGGCGTGCTAATAATTGCTATCAGCGAAAAATGTAATCTACCGTGATCTCGACCGCTCGAGCTTTTTTTTTAGAACGCCCTGCCTTCTTTAATTTGTCTCACAAAGTGATATCAGTGGTGACGATTGGTGTAATTAAAAGAATGATTGAGACCATATGCAAGTATTCATACAGAACCAGTGACATGGACGCCTTTCTCGAGAAACGAACCGGTTTTTTAAAAGATCGTGTGTAACTCATCTTTACAAGGTGTAAAACCTGATTCCTAGACACATTCATACAAACGGCCAGTTTTTTTGGGACAAATTTTAAAATTTATTATGTGAAAATGAATCAAACTTTTAAACCAGTTAGAGTTGCTTCCTACAAGTAAACGCTACTTCCCTTGACATCCTCCTTCAAAGCTTTCCCGTCTCTCTTTGCTGCGTTTATGATCATTAATACAAAGCTTATGTAATCTGGCTGTTGTCCGTCTTTTGCTGTTCCTTGTGGTGTAACAAGAACTTCTTTTTTTGTTTCCAGCATTTTTTGAGTTTTGGCATCCTTGTCCGTTGTTGTTCTTTCATGTCTGGGCGTAAGAATGGCGGTTTCAAACTTGATATCTTCTTTAGCTTTATTTATTTTAGTTTTGGCCTTTCCTTTTTTTTCTTCATCCATCAAAGCAGACCATTCCTGTCGTTCTTGTTTAGCTTTGGTCATAGTGTTTTTGCCAGACTTTTTGTCCGCTTTCATCTTCTTTTTATCAACTTTTTCTTTGATCACAATAAAGTTGGATAAATCCAAGTTATTCTCCAACAAAAAGTCTTCGCCTTCATCGTTGCTGACAACTATACCAGGGGGTTTCCCTTCATCTGGTAGCTCCATACAAGAGAAACCTAAACGAATACATTTCCCACAAAGTTCAGTGTTATGAGCCACAAAAGTTTCTCGGTGATTGCCCTTTTTGTTGGGAGCTTGCCATTTATATTCCCCTGGATAGCATTTCTGATAGCAGTGTTTACAGAGTTGGTAATCATTAAGATTTCCGTTGGCACTTTGCCAACGACGGAAACACGTACCACATGTGTATTTTACGATACACACTTGAAATGGGGCTTTATCGTTAAATTTTATTTGTCGATTAGACATTTGTGGGAGAAAACTAGAAAAGAAACAGGATGCTTATATTTAAAAATAAAATATTTTTATTTCTTGATGAATTGATTGCGTCAACTCACGAACACGCAGTTTGATAAAAGGAACTCTTTCTGGGTTTATTTTATCTGGACATTTAGTGCATCTTTCTTTGATTGTCTGTCGTTTGCAATTTGCTTGAACATTTTTTTTAGTATACAGTGCACCCACTCTCATAGTTTTATAAACAACACCTATGACCGAGAATGCTCCCATAATAGTATGTGAGACTGTATCTTAGTGAAGTACTTTGGCTTCAACACTCTTAATTTTAAACCCATCAAGCGGCCTCGCAATTACTCATCTATCCCACAGACATCATCATTTACATGCAACAATAAAAAATCATTTTAAAATTTGTATCATAATGATCTATCCACGACAATTATTAAGAGTGGCATGGGTGGCTGTATTCATTATGCGAGGAGTCAAACTGTCAGTAGGAGTTAAAATGATTATTACGAAAGGGAAGTATGGTGGGGGATAAATTGGTGCAATGTCCATTGTCAGTAAGACTATTTTTATTGAACTGAAGTAATCACAGTTGGTCTTTTACATATAAAATTGAAGACAAGTGTATATGAACTTGATGAGTATTATTAATAGGCGAAAGAGATGGCTGCCATGCTTTAGTCTTCTTCATCGGTTGGTTGACTAGTCTTTGATTTTTTTGGTTTTGTGGCATAAAGACATTTGTCTCTTCATTTCAACATCATCGCTTTTACCATCATCAACCGCATCAAAAACATCAATTCAGTCATAGTTGAATGATTTCATTGCCTTCCCCATCGTCACTTCAAAACTAAACTCGACCAATTTATTCTATATAGCAAACTCATGTTACATACACATGTATATGTGCTAATGTTTTTCATGAATAATGACCTACATTCAAATAGTATAAACTATTCAATGTATCGCCAAAATGACTAAGGGTGACTAAATTGTGTGGCGTACTCAATATCGACACTGACAATGCAATAATTACGTCCTTGAAATAAACGATTTCGTACAAATACCCCGTGTCACCAATGTAATCAATACCGTTCACAGTAATGTCATTTTTGGTCAGTTTCTTCCATTCGATCAGGATCGCGGCATTATCACGAATATTTTCTATCTGTTGTGTAATCATGACCGATTTGGAGACGTTTCTCTTCTTAAACTCACCCGTATTCAACTCATTATCATCGCTATCTTTTAAAATAAAATTAATCTTTTTCCCAGAGGTGTAACTATTTGGATCAGCATTTTTGCGCCGGAAGAGCTCTTCATTCCATTGCATGTGTCTGGCAGAACACGAAGATTTTTTTTCACCACAAGATGTGTGTAATATGTTAATAGAAAAGGAAGCATGAACTTTAATTTATTAATATATACATACTCCTTTACTAATATATCTGTGTCAGCTAACACATGCGCTATGATTGGGATGAATCTTCTGAATGAAGTTAACTCAGAGGGGTCGGTATCGGGTTTTGACCATATTTCAAATGAATTTAATCTATTTTAGCAACGGTTAGGTATAAATAGACATTTAAGATATAAGGTTGAATTGGACTTACAAGTACTCCTAAATTACAATAACTTGGTAGGTTTGACAGGATCTGTTTAATGAATAAGAACCCTTTTCGTTATGCAACAGTAATAACGTATCATAAATGGTAGACAACCTATCACCTCCCAAAGAATTAGTTACATTTATTTGATATTATCATTTCTTCTATCCTCACTTGTTTATTTTCTCCAAAATACATTTCGTTGTGTCATCAAGATAATTCTTGATTGGTGTGTGTTCTTTGGTTGTACTAGCAGTTTTTTTCAAAATGTGCTGGCCCAAGATTTCCTTATAAATATCAGGGTATTATTTGTTGAGTAAATTAATAATACATTACAAACAGAGTCTATTCATAAACCAGTCTTAATTTATCAGAAGTATATATACATCATAATAAAGACTTAGTTAATAGTGTGAACATCTTCATCCGTCAATGGTGATTTGCCAAATTTTTTAACCGCATACAAAAATAATCGGAATTTTAATGACTCTTTTTGATGTTCTTCCAACAACACCATGTACTGAGGGGGTGATACGGCTTCGTCGTTCCCATTTAATTTATCGTGTGCAAATCTTAGTACAACCTTTGACAATAAAGAAGTAGACATCTATAAATAACATAAGTTAAATCAATGCATAACATTATCATAATAAATTACAAATACCTCCTCCGTATCATGTAATTTACGTTTCCTGCTATTTGATTCGAAAAGTGTGATCACATTACTTGATACTCGCGTGTTTTACCCCTCAACAAATCCAAAGCATTTTTTTCAAGCTGATATTCTGTCAGTTTCTATTTAAAAAAATGAGCAATAAGAAATATAAGTAGGTTATATTTTACTCACATATTCCAAAGTCAATTCGTATACCAGCTGCCAATCACTGTGGACTACTTGTGGACTACTTGTGGACTAAGAATATATTGAGAGTCATTAGAAAGTGGTATAGTAAACAAACATTTGGCTCATATACAGTTTCAGTAAATTAACAGGTCGCTTACTCCTTCCAACCTCTTACTTTATCCTTTTTCGCCAAATATCAGCTGATTCTCTACAGTTATTCACCGTAATGGAGGAGCTCAAGCAAGGAATCATCTGTTTATTTTTTGTCAAAAAATCGTTGAGGGAGAGATTCTTGTGGTTTCGCACGTATTTTTACACAGCTATAAATGTTCGTTAACCACTTGGATTACTTTCCATAGCCTAAACTTACTTCCAAAACCTTTGCAATGAC
The DNA here is from genome assembly GCA_943193625.1 of Mucor piriformis. Lineage (NCBI taxonomy): Eukaryota > Fungi > Mucoromycota > Mucoromycetes > Mucorales > Mucoraceae > Mucor > Mucor piriformis. Next base: position 482,293 of record OW971869.1, on the reverse strand, counting down.
TTATTAGGGGTCCCAAACCTCGACTTCTTTAAGAAATTTAGGGAATTGTGTCTAATTTTTAATATCGTCTGCATACGCTTTCCCAATTGTTTTTCAGTCCAAGAATCAATCAACTGACCTTCCATCAAAGAATCGAGAACCTTTTTACAAACTTATTCTTTGTTTAGTTGACTTCCTGCAACAGGAACACTACGAGCACCAGGATTACGTCTTCCAATGTAAGTATTGAAATCACTGAGGTTTTGCTCGAAATAAGTGAGTATGGCTTTGATTTGGCCTTTTGATGTGTTGCCGTTACGTTTTTTCTTCGAAGAAGACTGTTCAACAGTGGTGGTTGAAGATGAAGCCTGTTCAAGAGCGTTATCAAATTTAGCAGATCCGATGGAGCTGTTGTCGTTGTCACTTTGTATTTTTGTTGTAAGTTTGAGTTAATCAGAGAAAAGAAGAAGGTAAGTTATACTCGTTAATCACTGATATCCTTTTATGTCTATTTTTTTTAAAAAAATTCATCAAGTATTACACAAAAGACCGATTTAGGGTTAAGTTTTTCTGGTTGACAAAAAAAAATCGTTGGTGTTCTTATGGTTGATGACAAAGGAATCACCTTGGCTTCATTATGGTCTTGAGTGTAGTCATACATAGTGTGACGCCCTAAGTGAGATTCTAGCGTCTTGTTCCTTCATTGTGGGTTCCGGATACTTTTATCGTTAGCGTGATGTCTCTTCTATATGAATAGCAATTTGACAAATCATCTTCATGCTATTGCTCAAGCCGAGGTCCATGGTAAAATTGCTGAGCTCAAGAATACAATCAATACTATGGTAGATCAGCTTAGTTTATTTGCTTCAGAAGTAACCAGGATCGCATGAAAAGTAGGTGCTGAAGGCAAACTTGGCTTCCAAGCTCAATTTCTGGACGTGGAAGTGATATGGAGAGAAACCACGAGTAATGTCAATACAATGGCTTCCAACTTGACCAGCCAGGTCGGCGCTTTGGCACAGATTTCTGTTGCTACTACTGAAAACGATTCCTCTCATTGAATCGCGGTCGAATCATTTGGTGGCATGGATTCTCTCAAAAAACTATTACAATAATTGGCTCTTTGCGTTATTGAGAAGATTGGAGATTAATTAAATATAAAATATAAAAAGACAAGATTATCAGACTGCAAAAATAAACTAAAGACTTTATTATTATTAAACCACTCATCTTTTATATACATTTAGATAGATCAAATAGTTTTATCCCGAGGATAGAATAGCTACTACAAGATTGATCTAAAGGAACTTTGGGATGATACATTTTTCGAAACATTTAACCAATTATATTAAAATTTAATTTGGAACATTAGCGAAGTAAGATTCATAATTTTTTTACTCATTTTCGGTACCTGATTTTTTTCTTGTTTCTCTAATACTTTATGAAATGTCTATGCTACGTGTTTATCGAATGCTTTGCAAGAGACAAAGACACCTAGAGAGCTTCTACGAAAAGAGGGAAGAAACAATGTCAACGGAGGAAGAGGTCCGAGCTCCTAGAATGGTTTACATCTAACCGGTTTTGGTGATGATAAAACGAGAAAGTTGTATATTCCATTTTCATTTTTCTTACCTTACGAAGAGATTTATATTATCACTAAAGCACTGTGGTTAGAGGATCAATGCAGATATACTGGTATCAAGGTTAGCAGACAACTTGGGTTTGCTATGCTGTTAAATCGGTACAGTTACCCGCGACGTCATGAAGACATGAATGTCGTCCAAATGCAGGTCACGACACATAAAGGGCATTATACAGCGGTTGGAAGCATTTTCATACTTTGGAGTATCAAACTACTGTTAATACCGATGGAATCACGAGTAGCATAATAGGGCCTTGATTTGGTTCGCGTCATGAGTTTGTAGAGGTAGTCTGGTACTTCAAGTACTGCAAGTACAAATATGGGATAAAATCACAGAAAAATAATCCTGCAAAGATTTACCTTTTGTCTACTGTTTTCAAGAACATGCTGCATTGCGTATATAGTGTCAAATCATCAAGTGACTCGCAATCTTGTTTAACTCCTCCTACCATTCAAGAATACATATCAGGTTTAAGATGGCTAAAGATAGACGGTGAAGACGAAGACTACATTCCACATATGTAAGAACAAATAAAAAGTTTATCTAGAATGATTGTTTCTTAAAAACTTGTTCAAATCTTAGATATTTTCAATGATACTTGTCAAGAGAGCCAAGAATTTTTGTTGATATTCGTCTTGATTTTTATAAATTGGACATCAACACTTTCATCAGGAAGAGATCGAGTATCAAAATCGTCGATAAGGTCAATAAAGACCCCGACCATTAGAGTTGGACGATTCATATTGTGGACTGACAGCTCTCTCTTTGCCCTTGGGCTCGAACGAGCTTTCTTTCCTCATAGAAAGCGTAAAGCATCTTGCGCATACTTGCGTCTGCCTTTTCCTTGGCCTCTTTTCTCAGGATTTTCTTCTGACAGCCCTCCTCCTTCAACACATCAAATATTTGTTTCTATCATTGATAATTAAAGAGTTAATGTAAACTTATTTACATAAGTTCTTATTAATAGCTATTATCCTCTGGATGCAGCCATATGTATCAATCTTCATTGCTGTACGATTTTTCTGAAAACCGGTTAACGGTGAGTTCGCAGCTTCAGTGAATGTTGACATGTACGAGTTCATAATACTGTCAACTTGATGCTTACATGTCGTAAAACCAAGAAAAACATCGTTCGGAGAAATAGCGTTAACAGTACCGACGGTCTTTGCCCAGACCTCAAAACCAGTTCCACAACGAGCAGCAGGAGGAAAGTGCTCACTGTACTTCTTCATAAGTGTCAACTGCATCTTGTCAGACCAGGAGCCTCTGGCATTTAATGTTGACACAACAGTGGAACGGGATGTTCTAGGCTCCTGATCTGGAGTTTGTACCTCCGGTATCTCAACGACTGAAACATCTTCTGTATGAACTTCTTTGGCTTCTTGGACAGAGATACGGACCGCAGGTAATTATTCTCGTTTGGGAGGAACATATGGAACAATTGCCATATTCTTTTGGGTCTTTTTTCTTTGTTGTTTAGCCATTTTTATGAAATTATGGTTATATCTATTAAAAGTAGATACAAGTTCTTAACAAGGCAGTAAATTGTAATTATAACGCAGTTCTCAATTGAAGTTCGAAGGGTGTCCCAAATTTAGTTACAATTTATTTTCAGAAAATGTTCGATTTGAGAGTGGATGCACTGTATTATTTATCTTTCATAGTACTCGTAATATAATCTTTTTTTTTTCCTTTTCTCTGCCTTTTTACCTCTTGTGCCCTAATTATTCTTCTACTCGCATAACTGACTCGGGCAATTCGGTACAACTCGTTGCCACATGCTCATTATACAAAAAAAAATATCATATTATTTATTTACAACATTGAAAAAAAGGTGAATTTCATTTAAACTTTTATCGAGTCGACGGAGAACTGCTTGAGGAGATACTAAGTTTTGACTGTGTCAGTTTCGACACATAATCTGTACCATAGGTATCCATGAACTTCTCGATTTTTATACGTAGTGGCGTGTCCATTGCCTTTATTTTCCTATCCGACTGCGTTTCTTTATCTACAATATGATGCGTCACCTATATACAAATCGTTAACAAAAATTATAAATGCTCTTTCAACAACAACAACATACCTTCCTAGCCAGTTCTTTGAATAAATCTTTATCGCCTTTCCATAGTGCTTGTTGTTTCGAACTAAGGTATTTCGTCACGACTTTGCCCACTTCTCTCTTCAAATCCACATCATTTAAAAACGGTGCATTTTCATCCATCGAACCGCTTGTTGACATTTCATCCTTTGGACTATCTGTACTACTATGATCATCTAGTAAAAGTCGCTTTCTCTTGAGTTCCTCCGAGTCCAGTATTGCTTGCTCCACTAAACCTTCCAGCTGTAACGGATCAGCTACCCCTTCAATTGATATTTGCTGTGGTTGATCTTCTATTGGTATTTCCCATTGAGTTTGTTGTGTTGATATATTATAATAATAAGCGGAACCATCATCTGTTACAGCCATTTGCCAATTTAACGGTAATTTATATGGTTGTTGCTGAAATGAGTAATAATACTCTTGCAAAGTCATACCCTCTGCAGCTGCAGCTGCCTCATAATAGAATTGGCTATAATTATATGGATCTTGATAATATTCTGCATAAAATTGCTGTTGCTGTTGTAATTCAGTTTGGGTATCAATATTAGTCGTTAAAGTAGTAATAGTAGTTGCAGGTGTAATCGGAACGGATGTGGATGAATTAAAAGATGATATATTGTTATTATTGACTGTATTATAAGAAAAGTATCCTCCAGTAGTTGTATGCTTTTTATGTTTGTTATTATAATATTGCTTTTGATGATGATTTTGATAATGTGATGGTTGATATACAGTGGTTGACGTAGTGGGATCCAACATGGCTTTGGGAGCTGTTGGAATAAGAGATTGAGGTGGATATTGCATTCTGAATGTAATTTCTTCGGGAGTTGCTTCGATAGAAATATACTCGAAATAGTCGTTGTCTGGATCAAAGAATTCTCGGGTGGATTCATATCTCGTTCTCTTCTTCTTCTTTTTGGAGGCTAGTGTGACTTTCCTACTAGTTATATCCACTTGTTCTTCTTCTAATATATCTTCTTCGTCAATCACAGGTTGGATCAACTCAACGTGCGCTCTTTTCGGTATACGGTATACACATTTCAGATCACTCCATTCATCCAATAAATACTGTGATAATCCACTAATTTCTTCATTTTCATGATCTATAAATTTGTGTACCACATGAAATAATTTACAATCTTCCAGCCCATTTCTATTTGCCAGAGGCAATTTTTCCAAAACTTGTAAAGCCTATGAAAACAGGTTTAGTAAATTGATTAAAACAAGGATTAGGTTTATTACCTTCAGTACGATAGTTTCGTTGTTCTTCCACTCTCCTAACCAGAATTTTAACATTTTCAAACCGTGTAATCTCACAATCATTTTTAATATCTCCCTTCCATGAGAGTTGTCCACGTTGGTCATTTTTAGTCGCATTAGGAGTTTGTTCACCATGCGAGGCTTACCAACAGAATTAAGCATGCGTTTCACAAAAGATTGCACTTTTTCAGGATCTTGCAGCGGTTGTGGCCGCTGTATTGTGATAACATCAAGGTCTTCATCATCTTCATCAGACGAAGAGTCCGAGTCTGAGGTGTTGAGATGGGCATCAGCCAAGACCTCTTCAACCACCTTTTCGTCCGAGGCACCAATATAGCCTTTGCATCTTGATTCACCACAGTAACATTTTTGGGCAATAGCGCCGTAACGTTCGAATTTATAATCAAATGTTAATTCTTCACCTGCTTTAATTGCACGACTCGTGAATATACCAATCCGCATTTTTTTACCAATTACCCATTTCTGTGTAACGCAGTTAGGATTGCAAGAATGATTCATAAATCTTGCCAAGCAACCTCTTTTAGTGGCATCAATAATCTATCGGGACAGTGTTAGTGACTATCCTACATATATGCACGAACCCACATGTAAATACAAACCTCGTCGTTTTTAAGCGTCATGAAATAATAATGCTTGAATCCTTCGGCATCATACTCTCTTGTTCTTCGTATAAATTCAGTCTGTGGTATTACTTCGCCAATGTATTCCATGATAAAGCAATTACTATTTAAAATTTAGTACATGAAAGTGGGGGGGGAGGCAAAAGCTTAAACTTACGAAGGTAGATCAGTTAATGCCCTCAAACCAAAACCTTTCTTTTCAGTCTTGATAACATCGACTTGGGCATATTGGCCTAATTGAAATCGTCTATTTTGACATAGTCTTCCACAAGGACAGTCTTGTACAATACACTCCATGAACATCATGCGATTAATACAAATATTGTCATCACCACATGCTTCTGAAGGATTGTCTAACTCTGAATCATATTTACATTCACAAGGCATGGATTCTTCTGCCATGGATCGACCTGTTGCTGAACCAATGTAAATATTAGCTGAAATATTTTCGAACACTTGCAAAGCTTCTTCAGTTGCAGACGGGAACTGTTTGGTATCTTCCATAACATCTTTTTTTTTTCAAAAAAAAAAGCACAAGAGAGAGAGAAAGGGTTAGACCCAAAAGTACAGATAAAAGGGATGGCGAGTAACGTGACTTACCTTCTATCACCCAGTCGTCGTCCACCGATTGTTCTTCATCCTGATCTGAAGTTTGTTCATCTTCGGATGGTATAAAAGTAGTGGTGGGAGGTCGTTTCGAACCAAACTCGAAATGGAATTCAAACAAGTTTGGGGTTCGCTTTTGGTCCTCTTGATCAGATTCACCCATAATGTCGAGCTCGGACTCTTGATCGTCTTCATCGTCGTCGTCTTCTTCTTCATCTTGACTACTGTTGTCTTGGATATTTTCGGGGAATGCTCGGTCAAACGAATCTATTGATCGTCTCCTTTCTGTGACATTGTTCATTCTATTCCACATGTCTTTTGTAGTAGTTGTGGTAGTAGTAACTTTAGCACAAACAACATTCACAGTCGAAGAGGATAGAGCATTAGCTTTTTTCGCAAACTGTTTTGTATCCAACACTGTAAAAAAAAATTAGCGTTTAATGGTTTCTCAACTAAAAGGAAGAAACAAAAGTACCTGAATTGACGTGCTTAATTATGTATTTCTTTTCTCTAATTTCCAACGAGACTGCGCTTGATCTAAAAAAGCGAAATGAGCAAACAATGATTGACCATGCTTTGTTATTATACCTGATATTGGTTTTATGCATAAGCCAATATCGAGAGAGAATTTTTTTTTTCGTATGTTTGAGTTCTTTTTTTTTTTTTCTCTTTTTCTATTTGCTGGAATAAAAAAGTAGGAAGGAGTCAAAAAAGAAAACTTGAATGTGTTTACAAAAAAAGAAAAAGTGTGAAAACGGTTTTTTTTTTTTTTTTTTTTTAAACAAGCACTCCGAAATTGGACTTTTAAACCAGGCAGGCTTTACCTTGTCGATGGTTTCCCAGCAATGGAAAAAAGACCGCTTTTTTCATTTGCCCCGTTTTAAGGTTTTTCCCATCTTTGGGTTAAATCATTTGACTGTGAGTTCCCCAAGTCTACTCCGTTTCTGGAAATAATTTTGCGCCAATATATAAAGGGCTGCAAAACCTCTTGTTTTGTTTTTTTTTCTTTTCCCTTATTTTTTAATGTACAATATTCAGCAATCTAAACATGAGGAAGCATAGACTTTGACGTCACCTCAGTTTATTTGGCCTATTATCAGTAATTCCGATTAAAGTCTACTTGCCGTTTATATAACATTATTGCTTTACACATCAGACACGCCACAGTAAGTATAAGGATAACTATGCTGATCTCAAAACCCATTCGACTACAGAACTGGGGGCGTAGTATCTTAGTACGTTATATGTATCATTCTATAACAAGGAGTGATTTTAAATGGGATCCACTTTATTTGCACAACAGTAAAATAAGAAAAGTTGGTAGGTTTTGATGTACTCACTGCATATGATAGTCGTTGTTATACTTGCGCGTGCAAATGGTTTGATCACAACCAAGTTTATTACTGCAACTACATTAGCCACAAGTGCCACAGGCTTGAACATCCCATTGTTGCCACTACACATGTTACCGCGGATACTACGTGAACCAGAAAAAGAGCCTCGTCAGCAATTATTAACTAATCAGTCATTGATGACGTTTCAACTATCTCAAAACTGCGCAGTCGCTCTCGGTTGAGGTGCCTAGATGAATTTATAGTCACTTTGGCCGCGGTTGATGAATTGAAGCACTACTGTGTACCTTGCCGAGACCCGCTACATTTAATTTACCATTTCGTCAATCAAAATGACAAAAAAAAAATAGGGAAGATAAAACCTATGTCTGTGAAAACAATTCGCCTTGTATTTACCAACAGTACATCCTAGTTGATGGGTACTACTTTTGGCATTACTTTGTACCGACAATGACGACTTCAGTGGGTAAGACAGGGTTGAATGACCGACACTTTCGTCAACCGACACGTACATCTTTTAATCATAAACAATCACTTGCTTATCTTTACGATCTCGACACATAAATCCAGTCATCTCTTCAGACAAATGAGATGCACTGTTTGAAGAAGAAGAAAAATCTTGGTATTCAATACTGTAAATCAATACTGTAAAAATTACCAAGGTTTTAATACAAACAAGTAGTTGGTGCACAGATGCAATCAATTTGTATCACTTGTGCAAGTGTCACAGCGAAACGTCGTGTTGTACCGGTAGTTTCGATTCTCGAGAAGTAAATACGCTATGACCTCTCAGTAAGTAGTACATTTGTGACTTATAAAAATCAAGACCTGCAGATGCATGTACAATGACATAAGAGGAAATAAGTAGAAGGTTCTCCGTGGGGGTTGTCAAATTAAAAATAAAAAGGCAGCGTGTTATGTACTGTTTCATTTTATTCTGGTTGGGGTAAAAAAAAAAAAAAAGGGTAGAGATAAGCAGTCAGTTGTCCCTGGTTACCCATGTACATAACAGTGAAAGATTATAGGTGACAGTGTCTCCAAGGAAAAGCTAGCGACAGTAGGCAACCAAACTGGGTGTGGAAGGGAAACATCGTGGCAGTTGGCTGTTTAGCCTGTCATACAAGATTACTTGATTTGTAAATGAAATGATGTAATTTTGTGCACAACAGATCGGCAAACAAAACAAAAATGAGGTGAATAATAAAAAAAAGGACCCCTTTTCTTTGCAGGCAGGCCAAACAGAGTATTTGTTGTGAGACGACTATATCTTTTGTTTACTTTTACATGTTTTACAAAGCAAATTTCAGTAGGAGAAAGATATGATTTTAAACCAAGGGATTTCTGCAAACTTTAAGTTTGTGTATCCTTTGTTATAAGCCATCTTTTTTTTTTTTTTTATTTTTTTTTTGTTCATGAACAAGCTCATTTTTTATTCTAGCCAATAAGTGTTATAGGTGGGCAGCCTCATTTCTGTTTCTTGAATGACGTCTCTCTTTGTGGATGTAGAATTACATTGTATTTGGCAACCCACAGCGACAATTTTTCCCCATTTTTTTTTGGCTCACTCTAAAAAATACACCCACGAACTAAACGAGCTAAAATATTAAATTTTTTCCTTTTCCTTTCTTTTTCTTCTTTTCATCTCGCTTCAACTTTTTCTCTCTTTTACTCATTGCAGACGATTCTCCTTTTAACGAAGCAACAAGTCTTGGGAAAAAGAAAAATACAGAGAAATTTTATCTTGTCTAAATGAACTTTGCTTCAGCAACAAATATTACCGATATGATTTCAGCTCTGTATGCTTCAACATATTCGTGCGTGGGCGATGATTTTTTGGACTGCCTTGCCAAAGAAATCGGTGCAATGACTGGCGTACAGACCGTCATCGTCCACAGATTATTAACGGCCAAGGAATATCACGATTTAAAAGAAAATGAAGGTTGTCCAGCTATTAAGCTCGTCTCAAACGAACAAGTGCAAATGAGCCGTGAAACTTCGCCAATAATCAACGATACAGAAAACCATCCCAAAGTTGAATACCTCTTGGTCAAAGCTTGTTATTCCTCCTTGATAAATCTTGAAGCATTGTAATTATTACTCGACCCTATTTTTATCTTTTTTTATTTTTTTGACGTTAATTTCCATAGTGAAAAGTATGCTGCCCTATCCGTCAACTCCTTCTTGCCAGATTCACCTTTTCTACACACGCTTGCTTATTCACATTATCATGTAGCACAAGATGCATCGTTCCATGATTCAGCTTATCCCAAATATAGCAGTTTTGTAGGCCTACGTTTAGATCAAGGCTCATTACCCATTGGCCTCGTTACAGTCATGAACGATAAGCCGATGAAACAGGAACAAATACAAAACATTCAGGATTTGCTGTTCGCCATACAACAGAGAACTACCAACGAAATTGAGAATATCAGGCAGAGAGACAACCTAGTCATGATTAAAAACGCTGCTCTTCAAGATGCTGAAAGTAAAATTAAATTTTTAGCTGACATGAGTCACGAAATAAGGTAAATACTGTAGAGTGTACCTTTTTTTTTAACGTGCTAAAAAACGTGGTTCTCAGAACTCCAATGAACGCTGTCATTGCTTTAACAGATTTACTACTGCAAGAAAGAAGCACATTAAATGAAGAACAAGCTGAGCACTTGGAAGTGATTCAAACAAGCGGAAACCATCTGTTAACTGTAAGTTTGAGTTTTCTGATATATATTTATAAAAAAAAAAAAAAAAAAAAAAAATGACTGAGTGAAAAAAAAAATATACATATATGCCCCCAGGTTATCAATGACATTCTAGATATTTCGAAAATCAATCACGACCCGAAATTCAAATTAGAAAATCGAAGATTTAGCTTAAGAAAGTGTGTCAAAGGTATGTTTAAAAGAAAAAAAGAACAAAGCTGGGTCATTTAATCACGTTCACTATCATCAGATGCACTCAACATGGCACGACATCAAGCATCAATGACTCAGTACAATAAATTAGTCTGTGTTGCTGAGTGTCCAGCCGAAGTAAATGATAATATTCCATTAAATCAATTGGTAAATCAACTTGAAATCATAGACCCTCATCATCATGCGATTGTGCCTCAACAAAATACCACAAAAACTGTTCTACCATTATTATGGAAAATAGATTCGGATGTGCCTGATCACTTGATGGGTGATACAATGAGACTGACTCAAATATTATTAAATTTGTGTTCTAATGCTGTCAAGGTAAACAATTTTCCTGCAATTTCCTAATTTATACATATTCAATAACTCTTTTAGTTTACAAAATCCGGTGGCATTCGTGTTAAAATTACAAGATACGTTCCTTCCAATCTTCAAAAATCTTGCAGCGATACCAAATTTCAAAGCTTTAAAGATCGCTTTGATGCGAAAATAGAAGGTATTTACACTCGTGTCATGGGCAGAAAACGAAATGGTGGTGCTGGCGCTACTCATGCCGACGCAAATGAAGAAGACGGTGGAACTACCACCGAGGAAGAAGACGTATCAGAAAAAGTCATTTTGGAAATATCCGTCACAGACACTGGTATTGGTATGCCCGCTGACAGACTTCCGAGACTATTCAAGTCTTTTTCACAGATTGATATTTCTACTGCAAGGCGTTATGGCGGTACTGGCCTAGGCTTAGCTATCTCCAGTATGCTTGTCAATAGAATGGGTGGCGGCCTTTGGGTTGAATCGGAAGAAGGTTTAGGCTCTAGGTTTGCTCTCACTCTACCCTTATCGATCGCGTTTGGTCGACCTGATGTACATACACTAGGCAGCCAAATAGGCTCCGAAAATAGCAGCACCTATGCCAGCAGTGGTATGGTGGCCTCGCCTCCTTCGCCTGGCTCGTCCGTATCAGACGGTGGCTCAAGCATTGGTGAACGATCCGACACGGCTAGTTTTACCACGCCTTCTTCCCCTTCAAACTCTACCAGCTATTTCCCTACTCAAGTAAGCAACAATCGAACACTTAAATATCCCACCACCACGTTACCTTGGGAGCCAATCAATATACCCTCTACCCCATCTCCTACACCGACCCCCTTTGAACCAACCTATATCAGCTCTAACAGCAACAGCAACACACCCAATGTAATTAATAACAAGGAACTACAAAACTTGATCACCAAATCCAAATCCAGTAACGATAAATTAGATTCGGATTTTACTGCTGCTGCCGCTTTTGACTTGCCTACAGCCAAACCAAAGCCTCGTATTACTCTTGCAAAACAATATCACCATAGAAAATCCAATGCAAATAGCAGTGAGGAAAACCTTGCTTTACTATATCCCATCAAAATTATGTTGGCTGAAGATAACGTTTGTAAGTTTTTTTTTTTTTTATAAAACAAGTCCAAGTTTGCTAATCATACACCCCTCAGTAAACCAAAAAATCGCCATTAGTATTTTAAAACGTTTAGGATATCAAGATGTCATCATTGCTGGTAATGGCCGAGAGGCTCTTGACTTGATGCGCATTCATAAATTTGACGTTATTTTTGTAATGTACCACAAATTAATCTGCTTAAATTTCTAAGATTTGCTAATATATGAATATTTATATAGATGGACCTGTACATGCCCGAGATGGATGGCCTAGAAGCGACGCGATTTATTATTTCTGAGCGTAAACATAACGTGCCGCCACCTCCTCCTACAGCAGCCATCGAAGAAAGCAAAAAGAAACCCGCGCTTTTGAACGTCAACGATGTCTACATCATTGCACTCACTGCATCGGCATCTAAACAGGATCGACAAATCTGTATTGATGCAGGTATGAATGATTTTATCAGCAAACCATTTACAATGATGGAAATGAAATCCGCTCTAAAGAACTGTGCGAGTAAACGAAAGAAACGAAAGAAGCAGCAATTACGAGACGAACAAGTCCAGAAACTGCAGCAACAGCAAGAATTGGTGAAACTTGTAAAATACAAAGATGATCCGATGGTAGGGATTCAAACCGATCAAGAAGATGAGAATGAAGGAAGAGACCCTAAATGTCGTAGTCGAAGCAGTAGCATTGGCTCTGCTAATAATCGTTCACCGCCACATGACGATCCGATGCATACAAGTGTTGATGATTTAGCAATGATTCAACATGATTCTTTAAAATAAATTTTTTTTTCTATTTATTTTGCATGATAAATCGACCTGATTCGCTCAGATTGCCTAATGGAGAGTTTGTTCCCCTGAAATCAACTCCGCGCTTATTCAATAAGTGACGGGACCAGTTCCGGTTCAATTTATCGCTGTGCAGCAGGGCGAACACAAAAATGTTTATTTAATATGAAGAAACAAGTATACAGAGGGGGAAAGGAGGCTATCAAACAAAAAAAGGGGGGCAAAATCGTATATACAATTAATAGACAGGTTGAACATGGTCACGAGGATCACCCACGCTATAAGACCTAGGACGTCTAGAAACAGATAGTTGAGAAACAGCTTGATGAAGAGGGATGAAACTAGAGTCTTGAACAAGCGGATTACCCGTGCGAATGATGCAAGAAGAGTTACTACCCAAAGAATTCTGGCTGTGCAAAATCTGTTGCAATTCAAGACAAGCATCTTGAACATGTTGCATGGTGTTGTTGTTATTTAACCAATATATACTGGAAGGCTTTTTTGGACGAGGAGCGATAACGTTCATTAGTAGTATTTACAATAAAGAAAAGAGAGAAAGAGAAAAATCCAACTAGGAAAGGATTTTTATTGTGAAAAAAAAAAAGTGGTGTTGTACAAATTAGGATTGGATTCCACTAAAATACCACCACCTGCTTACCAGTGGCGAATCCTGAAATGCCTTTATCAACAGACTGTTTCATGGTTTCCTCGTCCCATTTTACTTGTGTCCACTTTGGTTCTCCAAGTTTACCTTGGCTCATCAATTCAGTGACGTCTTGCAGCATTTGATACTTCTCTTCTTGTGAGTGCACATCGGCCCATTTAGACACCCAGAAGCCATAAAATGACATGTTTTTAAAGATTAATAACGACGCAGGTAAAGAAAGTGGCTTTCTGCTCATGGCTCCATACGTAACAAACTTGCCGTTCTCACCAAGATATCTGGCCATCTCTGTTGCACTCTTTCCTCCCACACAATTCAAACCCAAAAGAGGCTTTTCGTTGCCAACCCAACTCTTAATTAAAGCTCGGGTTTCATGACTACCGAGCTCTTCGTCTGTAATAACATGAGTGGCCCCAAGATCTAAAAGCTCTTTTCTCAGGGCTTCGATATCTGGTCTAGTATGGTTTAGTAAATAGTCAGTTGATCAAGATTGTTTGTATGACTAGACCTGTTTCGCACCACATTGATTGTGTTTAATCCCCATGCTTTTGCAATCTGAATGACAGCTTGACCAACAGCACTGTTTCCACCATTTTGGATCACATAGTCACCTATTCAACAATAAATAAAAAGAAGGTTGAAATGGCTAATCTATTCTATCTACCCTGCTTTAGATTGACAAAATCTTTCAACATTCTGTATGCAGTACAAGGATTGACTGTAATGGTTGCTTTTTGAATCATGGATACATTAGCAGCACTAGGCAATAATTGGAAATCCGAAGCTGGGCCGGCTGCATGAGTTCTCCAAGTTCCATAGCCTGTCTTGGCCATCACAACCTGATCTCCGATTTGTAGTTCATTTACATTGTCCCCCACAGCAATGACTTGGGCTAACCCTTCATTACCCCCTACGGCTAATAATTTATCATCTTGTGCGTCTAACTTTTGGTACTTGGGTTTAATAGGATAAGCTCCCTGAATCATGTTGACGTCAGCTGGGTTAATAGGCGATGCAAGAAACTTGACGTGAACTGTGTTTGGTGTCAGGGCAGGAAGACGGTAGGAATGCCATCTAAAATTGGCCGTTATTTTTTTCTAAAAAAAAAACGCTGATATCTATTGCTTTCTTACTTTAATACTTGAGAGGGTTGGCCGTATTCGGTGTAAACCATGGCACTGGCCTGGATATCCGATGAATACAAACGACGCATAGTCCATGATGGACGAGGTGTCTTGACAACCGTACGTAATAAGAGTCTCATTTTATTTTTGAAGTGGAAAAGAAACGAAAATAAATAAACAATAAAAGTAAGCATGTATAAAGTCTCGTCATTCTTGGTGGCAGTCACAAGATTGTGGGGCGAACATCTCTTTCCTAATTCAGTAAAAAAAGTATTAAGGAAGATGGGAGATCAGCAAGCAAAAAAAAAAAAAAAAAAAAAAAAGGGCAGGGTATAAATAATCTTTGCACCTTTTTTTTAAAAAAAAAATTTCTTTCTTTCAAACAATGATATCAACTATTCCATCCTCATTACCTATTTTGCCATTAAATGGATATGTCTTGTTACCATCCATTGTAACAACATTCATGGTGTGTCAATCAGAAGCAGATTTTTTATTAAGTAGTTCTTCAGACTATGTGATCTGTATTCCACTTGCCAGCAAGCAAACAAAAACGAGCTCTACCGATCTCAGTCAATTATTTCATTATGGGTGCGTAGCCAAGGTCATTGAATGCGATCGCACACTACCGGATAATTGTGTTTTAAAGGTGGAAGGTATCTGTCGTTCACGCATTCGAGATATCTCTAGTGACAATGGAGGAGACCAGTTTCAAGCATTAGTGGAGCATTATCCTGATGACGAGAACAAGGGCTTGCAATTAGAGGATCGATTGGGGTTCCAAACACTTGTAAACACCTTTATTGAGAAAATGAGATATATCGGTGTCTCTAGCAGTGTGCTAAACGAGCTCAGTGAAGTAGCAGATCGCTGTCACGTATCTTACGTGGCCAACCTACTTTTATGTATTACTGATTCTCCATTTTGTGACAAGCTGCGCGTATTGGAATTATCGGATATGAAAAAACGGTTAGAACAGGTCAATCATGCGGTGAATCGTTATTTACAGGTAAATACAGTGACTGGAATTTCTATTTATGCATAACAACTCCCACAGAGAGACGTTTTTTAATTCAGCGATGTCTTTTCTAACAATAGATGATCCATACCACCTCTGTCAGTACATCACACAATGAAATGTTGTTTGATGATATTCGTAGAAAATTTTATCTGCTTCAAGAGGTAAAGAAACATTTATGCAACTTTTTTTTCGTTTTTGGTAATTTATTACGATTATGCAGGTCAACACCATTTCATATAATCAACAACAACAACAAAATCAACAATTTATGGCATTGTCCGAAGATGATGAAGAAACAATCGATCTTATTCGAAAACTCAACAGGGTGAAATTACCAGAGTATGCTGTTACAGCTGTAAGACGTGATTTAAACAGACTTCGAAAACTACCCGAATCCTCTTCGGATTCCGCTGTATTACGTATTTACATCGAGTACATAACTGACTTACCTTGGCAAGCAGCATCTCCTACCGAACTTAATATCTCATCTGCAAAGCATCAACTGGACGCTGATCACTTTGGGTAATAAGGTTTTTGCATTATTTCTTTCTCCCTTTCCCTACTAATTTAACCCCCCTTCATTACCTCCTTAGAATCCATCATGTAAAGAAAAGAATTTTGGAATATTTGTCTGTACTTAAAGTTAAAAAAGATGCAAAACCACCCATTATTTGTTTTGTTGGTCCCGTAAAGTATTATTGTGCCCTTTTTCATGCAAAATATTAAAACACCTCCCCCCATTTATAGCCTGGTGTTGGAAAAACCACTCTGGGTATATCAATAGCAACTGCACTCCAGAGAAAATTTCACCGCATGTCGTTAGGTGGCGTTCGTGATGAAGCAGAAATAAGGTACAAAACAAATATTTCCGGCTGCTGTAACACCAATCATATTTATCCCTTCCTTTTTTTTCCTTCAGAGGACATCGACGTACTTATGTTGGTGCGTTGCCAGGCTTGTTTATCCATGGCATGAGACAATGTGGCGTCCAAAATCCTGTGTTCTTATTAGGTAAAGTTACACTATTACACAACTTTTATCTTGGCTAACATGAATGCAGATGAAATTGATAAACTTGTGCAAGGCACGAATCAAGGTGACCCAGCTGCTGCATTATTAGAAGTGCTTGATCCTGCACAGAACTCCACGTTCACTGATCACTTTATCAATTTGCCCTATGATCTCTCTCAAGTCTTGTTCATTGCCACTGCCAATTCCATGGAATCCATCCCAGGTCCCCTTTTAGATCGTATGGAAGTAATCCATTTGGATGGTTATACCTTTAATGAAAAGCTACATATTGCTCAAACACATCTTGTGCCCAAACAAATAGAGGCGCATGGCTTATCTTTTCTTGACTTGAAAATTCCTGATCAGGTTGTGATGCATATCGCAGAAAAGTACACGAGAGAGAGTGGAGTACGTGGCTTGGAAAGATTGATGGCAAGTATCTGTCGATACAAGTGTCGTGAATATACAGATTTACACGAGTCGGGAAAGATGGAGCTGTTTGAAAGGGCAATTAATATAAGTGACATCGAACATATCTTGGGTGTAAAGTATATAAACAAGCATTGTTAAAAGCAGATACTGATTATTTTTGTTTATAGGCTGAGCCGTTTGAAAATGATGTGGTAGAATCAGAAGATATACCGGGTGTTATCACTGGTTTAGCATACTCAGGAAGTGGTAATGGAGGTATCATGTTTGTCGAGGCATCAAAAATGCCTGGGGATGGAAATCTTCATCTAACAGGATCTTTGGGTGATGTGATCCAAGAATCTGCCAAGCTAGCTTTATCTTGGGTAAAATCAAATGCTTATGCTCTTAAATTGACCTCAAGCTCAAGAGAAAAATTGAACGAACATGATGATATCCATATCCATTTTCCTTCCGGAGCAATTTCTAAAAATGGGCCATCTGCTGGTAATGTTTCATCCGGTTAATTATTATTTAATCTCGCCTTTGTTAATATTTCTGATTGTAGGTGTCACATTGGTTTGCGCTATCGTCTCACTTTATTCCGGGTATCATGTATCACCCACCACTGCTATGACAGGCGAAATTTCTTTACGAGGTCGAGTGTTACCAGTCGGAGGTATTAAGGAAAAGGTCGTATCGGCCCATCGCGCTGGTATCCGTAAAATCATCATGCCTTTCCGTAACCGCAAAGATGTTGAAGAAGAGGTACCTGATAAGGTCAAGGATGACATTCAATTTGTCTTTGCAAAAACTATCTGGGATGTCCTAGAGGCCGCTTTGGTTATGAATACCTCTGAAAAATGGTCCATACGTGTGTATGAGAGTCGTTTGTAATTACCCCCCCCCCTTTTCCTTATATTTAATAAAATCTAATCCAATATTTAATAACTAAAACAATTATAATCGATAAATAGCATTATTTGCTGTAATGTAAATATAGATAATGTTAACCAGAAAATCAAAGTTTATATAAACAAATGCTAATAGACTACCAAAATTTATCATTCTTTTCCTTTGTTTTCTTTGCATATTCTTTTTTCAAACCAAATATAACAGCACTACTATTTGTACTTTTTAAATGATGCGTAAAGTGCCTGATGATATATATATATATATATGCGGAAGTGTTAATAAGGCGGCTATCTCAGTAGATAAAATTGAGCATCATCTTTTATGTTTCTGAATCATAAAAGCAGACTAATAAAGTCGTTTTTAAAAAGGCACTGCAGTAATTCTCAGGTCCCAATCTCAACATGACGTAAGTGACCTGGGACCTTAAAATAATGTCTGCAGTAACATACCTTTTTCCATTTTATAAAGTCAAAAACAAGATAAATACTAATTAATTACAGCTTCACCGCATATTGTCGAATCGAACCTGATACAGTTATTCATAGATATGTTCGAAGCAGACTAATCATAGTGATAAAATATCAACGTGTTTCTTATACGCGAACATGATCCTCTAAATTTTCATCAATGAAAGCAATATCGAGTATTTTAAAGGTTTTAGTTGGAATTTATGTCTTTTTTCGGGAAAAAGACACACGGCCCTATAAACACCATTCTTTTGTTCCAAGAAGATAAATCAGAAAAAACATTATAGGCGCGGCAATGAAGAACGTGGGGTATAAGTTTATGACAAAGGATTATGTTTACATAGCCCCAATCTATGAACACTGATTAAAGTATAGAAAGTGGTGATTAACAATCGGTCCTAGATATATGAATGGTCTGGTGTTTATATAGATCAATACCGAATACCGCCTTGTACTGTATAATAGAACCGCGGCCTGATACACAGCACTGTGTCAGATCCTCGGCAGATACGGACTTTGTGCCTACAACGCAAATTTAGAAGTGATTTCAAGTCGGATCAAGATGTTTGGATAAGACAATTGCATTATTAAAACAAGATCTTAACATGTTATGGATCCACTACGGGTAGTAGATATCAAGGTGATTTATGCGGATTGTCCAAGTCTTTAATCATTGGATAAGATCTAGAAAGACGGGATAATCCGAGAAAAAAAAACTGCCATGTCATGATACGTCATTTTATTGGGTCAAGTCTCGATTCTACTGAAACCTTGCGGTCACACCACTATAAAAAAGCAGCTCATAATATCTGATTGATTCTTTGCTTTTTTTTTGTAGATTATGATTCAGCAACTTCCACTTGAAATTGCTACTGCCATTGCAAAGTATCTTCCACTGGAAGACACAGGAGAATTTGCCAGGACATGTCAGAAATGTTATTTTGCTGTGCTTCCACAAATTTGGCATAGCCTTACCATCACCGATACCAAAGAATTATCCATAGTCGCCAGAAAACTTCATACCAACTCACTTTGGGCACAACGAGCCGCACAATTTGTTCGAAATGTGTCGCTGAATAGCAAGAATAACAAAAGATTTTCAGCTACGCTATCAGCTACGTTGTTTGGTATCACTAGCACACATACTGAGCAAGAGGATGAGAAGAACGAGCTAGAAAGTGTTCAACCGAATGAACGGTTTGTAGCCTTTGCACGTCGACTTTTAGAATTATTCCCACACCTTACCAGTTTAATGGTAGATTTCTCGGAAGCGGCACGCAATTTTTATACAGTAGAAGAAACCAATGCTCGGTTACCGTTTACAGGCTCCTTTGCTTTGGTCAATTATAGAGCAGACCATACAAAGTTTATGCATAATTTATTGTCTCCTTTTAGGAACATTCGTCAACTCAAGGTACATGGATTACCAGTTGTGTCTCTTTGTGATAATATTGATGAATCTATCTTGAATAATGATGATATAATGGAATTGGCTACATTAGGTCTAACGGATCTGGAACGATTAGAACTGTCCTATCTTGATTTGGACGTTGAATTAAACACGATGCAAACGTTACTACAAAGCATGCCTCGCCTACAACACTTGGATCTCGCGTGGATTTTCCCACCCACTGAACAAGACTATCGCCTTCTGTGTAATACCATTCAAAAATATGGTTCGCTCTATCCTAACCATATCGAAAAGAAGTCGAACGTATTGTTCGTTCGTTTTAGTCCTTCATGAAATAAAAATAATGCAATTGAAAACAAAGGTCACAAACAAAGGTCACGGATTTTTTTTTCCTTTCAAACTTTTCCCCAATTTTTAAACCTGACAGGTTTTTTTTTTTCTTCTTGGATAGAAAAAAACAGAAATAATGGAAGTTCATCGTTGTCGATTCGTTGAATATCAACCAGCAGCTATCAATGCCTTAGACTTTACCCCTGCTACTGTGCCTAACGCTCGTTTGGCTGTCGGTAGAGCCAACGGTAACATTGAGATCTGGGATCCTACCTACAACTATAGACTCGAAAAGACTTTACCCGGTGGTGAAGATCTTTCTGTTGAAAGTGTTGCTTGGGCTCATCAAAACGCTGTCGCCAGCCCCGATGCTGATGACACTCCTGAAGAAATCGCTAAAGAAACCGAGTTATTATTACAAAAGCCTCCTCGTCTCTTTTCTTCTGGATTAAATCCCTTTATTATCGAGTGGGATACCACCACCATGACAGCAAAGGTAAACATACGCTCAACCTTGCAGTTTTTTTTTTATCTCTAAAATGCTAAATTTAGAAATCCTGTGATTCCAACGGTGGCGCCGTTTGGTGTTTAGCTGTCAACAGTAAAGGTACTCGTTTAGCAGCTGGTTGTGAAGATGGTTGTATTCGTATGTTTGATATTGCAGATGGTGCTCTTGAATATATTCGCAGCTTTGAACCTCAGAAGGGTCGTGTATTGTCAGTTGCTTGGGCTCCTAATGATGCATATATCGTTTCTGGTGGTTCTGATTCCGCTATTCGTACATGGAACCCCCTCACAGGTCGTACCATTCACCGTATGACTGTTGCAAAGAACCGTAAAGAGCAAACTTTAGTTTGGGCTGTTGCTGCCCTCAAGTAAGTTGTTAGTGCGAAAATGTGTGTGTGTGTGTTACTGATGTTATTTGTTTCTGTTGTAGGGATGATACACTTGTTTCTGGAGATTCACTCGGTACAATGACATTTTGGGATAGTAAATTGGGTACAGTAAAGCAATCGATGCGTGCACACGGAGCGGATATTCTCTGTATTGCAGCATCCAAGGACGGTAAGCAAGTGTTCTCTGCAGGTGTGGATCGTAAAATCACCGCTTTCCGTCGTACAACTGGTACAAAGAACAAAAAGGCGGAGACAATGAACGACTGGATCAACGTTGGAAGCCGTAGATATCATTGGCACGATATTCGAGCAGTTGCGCTCGATGAAAGACCCAATATCAACTCGATTGTATCTGGTGGTGTTGATGTCGAATTAGTTGCTTGTCCTGCTGCCGAGTTTCCTAAATTGATCCAGAACAGATTGCCTCCTTTCCCTCACAAGTACATTGTCTCCATGTCAAAGTCACAGAAATTAGTCATGTCAGCCTTCTTCAACTCCATTTCGCTCTGGAGATTAGGCGAGGCAGAGAAAGTGGATATTGGCGCAAAGAACCCTTCGCTTCCAGAAATGGTGCAACCTCATCAACTCGCACTTGAACTCAAGTTAAAACCTGACTGCAATATCACCTCCAGTGCACTGTCTGAAGATGCCAACTGGATTGCTGTGTCCGATGTAGAAAACACTCGACTCTTTAGAGTCAGCCAAGGCTCTGAACCTGGTCAATTAGAAGTCAAGAAACAAAGATCGTTCGAAAGAGAGTTGAATAATTATTTGGGTCAACATCATGCTGCTCCTGGTGCTCATCATGTCTTGTTTACACCCGGCTCTGATAAATTAATCATCGTCACACCTGAATCGCGTATTCTGATTGTAGATCTTTCCGCTTGGGAAGAAGGCAGATTCGAGGTTTTGCGTGAGTTTGGACATCATCGTGGTTTGGATAGTGAAGGAAATACATCGGATGACTATGCTATTGCTACTGTCGTCACAAGCAATGTCAGTTCGGATGGACAATGGTTAGTGACCGGTGATGACGAGAACCGTATTCATGTATTTAACTTAGATAGCTTAAAGGTAAAATAGGAAATGGTTTGAAAAAAGGGGAGCTTAAACTAATGTCTTACTATTTAGCACCACCTCAAACTTCCTCAAGGAAATATCCCTCATACAGCATTATCATTCAACGAATTCCGACCAAATGAACTTTTAGTCGCTTTAGCTACCAACGCCATCTTTATTTACGACGTTGAATACAAACGATTAACAAATTGGTCCATGAGACACCAAGACATGTCTAAATGTCGACTTTTAGAGCAAAGAGACCGTATCCGTGGCGCCATTTATAATCCAGCCGATAAAAACAAGATGATTTTATACGGTAGTACATACATGTGTCTTTTAGACATTGAAGATAAACCCGCCACCAAGAAATTAGGAAAGAGAAAGAACAACGAAAAATCAAAACCAGTTGCTGATGACGATATCCCCGTTTCTATTTCTTACCAATATCAACAAATCTTGGCTTGTGGCTTCATTGGCGAAAACCAAATGGTCATGATTGAAAGACCCAAGTTTAGTGTCTTGGAAAATTTACCACCTTCTTTTTACAAGGCTCATTTTGGTGCATAATAATAATAAAAAAAACTGTAGATTAATTTTATTTAAAAGTGTTTCACAAATTGCTCGTCTGCTTGTTCAAATGCTGTCTTTCCCTCTGCATCAACCAGTGTTGCATCAATACCACGATCCATTAATACTTTGGCAATCTCTAATTGTTCAGATATACACGCTTTGAAAACAATGAGTTTTTGTTGTTGTTTGTGTTCTCTTTGTCTTACCTAAATGAAGCGCTGTCTCTTCATCGTCTGTTCTGATATTCAAATCTGCTCCTGAATCAATCAAGAAGGTTACAATATCCAAATAGCCTCTATCTGCCGATAAATGAAGCACGGTGTACCCATCTGCATCTTTACTGTTGATAATATCTGTATTCTCTTTGATTGCCAATGTCAATTTCTCGAGATTGTTTTCCCGAGTATATCCAAAAATATCGTCTGATGCTCTACACCATAAATTTAGTGTGAAGAGCAAATCCCCATTTTAAAACTTACATTGTTTCTTCTACCACCATTGTACTCACAGCATTGTTACTTAAACCCTCGCCATTCTAATGCATGCGTCAGCAAGCGACAAAAAAAAACCCCTCCGAATATAAGACTTACCTTGATTTCTTCAGGGGAGGGTATATATTCATATTCTCCTTGGCGCGACCAGCCTACCTTCAAAGCTTCCACAGCCTCGATATATAAATTTCTGGCATCTCTGAATCCAAGGCCCTTGAAAGAATGCCAAGCATCGTATTTTGCTCGAAGCACAAATTCAAACAAACCAGGCTTTTCAATATTCACATCGCCAATCGTAGCTTGTTTAAAAAGTCCATAAAACTACATTGGGTGTCAATAAAAAAAAATTTAAACGAGACAAGGTATTTCTTACATGTAATTTTTTATCGTTGGGTAAAGGAATGTCATGTTTGTTCATGTATGTAAAGGCTTGCTCAAACCATTGATCGTCTTGACAAATCTCGTCCATTTTGATTATATTTAGATGAAAGAACACAAAAATTAACAAAAAATAAAAACTTGTCACTTTTTTATAGGCGAGCGTTTTGTTTGACAGGCTCGAAAGAAAAGATTTATTCTAACGAAGCAATATGGTAGCTCACATCATATACCATAGCAAACCATGGCATTATATACTCATCATATTTATCCAAGTTAACTGAAGATTCATCTTTAAAGTCTATCTTGTTTGAAATCTTGCCAGTTTTCGGTAAGTACTGTTCTTGCATGAACTTTTGTCTCACCACTTCGTCCAAGCACGTCTTGAGGATCGCACGTGATTCTCCTGATATTCGGGTATTGGTTGATAGCGAGAGTAACAAGAGGACATTAATCGCATGGAACATGAAATCACACGCTGCTAGTTTATAGTAACCTAAGGAATCGTGTGTCAGTGAACCCCCATTTTAAAATAGTTAAATTACACACTTACATTCAGAGGTACCTTCTGCCACTGCAGATATATGGCTCACTGCATGGATCAATATGTGACCAGCTTTAAGCGCTTTCCCTAAAGAGCTCTGTTGAACAAAAGAAAGCAACTGGTCATTGTCTCCTAAAACAACGGGATGCAGCAGACTAGCATAAATACTAACAATAAACGCTTGATAATGAATAAAAGCCATCAGCATGACACAATCTGTGGTATTATCGATTGCTTTGAAACATAATTCAATATTATTCACATCCTCACACAACCGAAATCCATTCGGCGCACCATTATTCCATTCTGTAATCACTTCGTCAATGCGGATGAGTGATTCCAAGCTAAGTGAACATTCTTGCCCTAATTGGATCTTATTAATTCTTCGCTGTAAATCGTATTAGCATTAAAGAACCCCTCTTCCCATATTTTTTCTTCTCACCAGAAAACTATCCACAAACGGATGATTGTATAAACGCAATAACCAATTCTGTGCAATGACATATTGCTGAATTTCTTCCTTCTCGTCGGGCATGCACTTCCATTCGGGAAGATGGAAAAAGGCATCGAATAAAGGATTGCTGGAGACATAGTTCATAAATCGGTTCATATAAGTTGTTATTGTGATATGTCGAGAATACAGCATTTGGTGCAATTCATCATATTCGGTATTATCATAGTAAAGATCAATACAAATTTGATACGCCAATCCAATTAATCTTCGAGACTCTCGGTACTTTAATGTCATGTGCATGTATTTGGAAAGCAGATTGATACTTATGACATTTTCTAATCGTTTCTCGACCAAGTCAAACTGATCCAGTAGGATTGATTTCGCCTTAATATAAAAATAGTCCCCTAATTTTCTTCGGTCGGATGGCAAGCAAGGGATATGATCGCAAGGACTTGTACAGACATTGGCACATATACTAAGCGTTAAAAGATCGTCTTCGGGATGCTCAAGCTGTTTAAATGTTTCCATAAAAGAGGCTTTGTGAAGCAATGGCATGTATAAATAATGACATTTAAAATAGACGTCGACCATTTGCCCTATTGTCATGTTGATGGCGTCAATGTTCCAATGATCGGGTAAATCTAATGTGTCGATGGTCTTCAAAGACTTTTGCGGACTATTTACCAATAGCCTCATGGTGAACGGGATCAATAACTGCTTGTTCGATTCGGTATTGAATTTAAAGACCATTAGTTTTTCTGAGAATGGTGAGAGATAGGACAATTTGTTGGATTGAAATGCTATCAAATCTGTAATACTTTGGATACCAGTCTCTATTCGAAACGTGCCGTTTTTTAACTGCACTTTCCATTGACTTATCACATTTTGTATCGGGTTTGTGTTTCTACGGCAACTGCTGCTTAACAGTAGTTCCATGTTTTTTACTGCGGTTTCGAGTCCCTTGATTTGGCTTTGCAATTCATCCACAATGTCTTCCTCTTCGTCGTCTGAATTTATTTCGGGTGTGCATTGCTTATCAAAACGTTCACACCTGGAGCATTTGTGGGATAATGTTCGGATACATTTACGACGGCTCTTTCGACATTCTATCAAAGCAATGTTAAATTTCAAATTGAACCGCCACTCAAGGGATGTTCATACCGGCACAAGGTACAACTCGATCTTTCATGAAGAATGATAAGAAACAAACAAAAAAATGGTGCAAGACCTGCTCCGGGGTCGGGATATCAAGTAATCCCCTTTATGAATCATAAAAAAAAAGCAGTGAAACAATACGTGCACATCCGCTATTGAGTACTGTGTGGTGTTTATACAAGTGGTAGCCTAATTTTATACGATCAATGTGCGGCCCGCATGGCGCGAGAGTTTCTCCGAAAAAAATTCGTATTATTCATTATGTTATTATAATAGAGCCCTTTGTGTCAAGGGTAGACAATAGCACCCCTTCATTATAAAATAAACTTGAAGTATATACCTTATTTCTTTCTTTCTATAGAAACGTCAACCCATTCATCAAGCTTCGGTAACTATGTACACTTTCATCCAATGACGTCAGATTAAACATGTTTTGTATAAATAGGTAATTTCCAACAGAGTGTGCAACCTCTCTTGAAGATTCCTACACGTTCTAAAAAGTTTCAAAGAGGCTAAATATAAGGACCGCCATGAAATATTTTATGCGGGCTATACCAGAGTTGCACGGCCATGTATCGGCCTGGGAAGATCACGGAGTCCCAAAAAGGCATTTCGCTACATTTAGAAAATGAATGGTCGATTTGGTAGCCAACTACATTCTCGGTCGAATACGATTATGACGAAATATGTCGTTAGAATGCCATACCACAATTCGCCTATGCCCCAAAGTATGAATAGGCAAATATTTACAATTACGTTAGCACTAGTGAACAGGCTGATATGGACTGGTACAATCATTCCAACACCAAAGGGCGGCCAATAAACAAAGGGCAGCCATAAACACAGGCATGAACACAGATCAACACAGCCGTAATGGGTGATGTGAGTTACCAAAATAATTTCAGTCTGGCCTTTTTTAAGCATTATAACGAGTACTACTCCCTCAATTTATACATTTATACTATGTTCTATTCTTCTGTAATTTTATCATTCGTCTATTGAACTTCACTTTGTTGTCTGTTCCAGTAGTATTAAGATATGCAATGCATTTCATATTGACTATTTTGGTATGAAAAAAAAAGGGAGATGAGGTATAGCAGGGGTTGAACCTATATCGTTTTAGCTATTTAAAATGCTCTGACATTGAGCCATATACCAATCCACATTCAAGTATAAATGCCAGTCCTCAACCTGCTAAACTTCACACACACCCAATATTGAAGCCGGTTATGCTGATTTGCAGATGAATTTGTTTAAATATTGTTTAAAACCATCAGGCAGTTGTAATGGTTTGCTGTTATACATGGTCATTATTTCCCCAATCTCACCACTCGTGAATGTTCTATGTTTGATTTACAGTTTAGAATCGTTGACATCAAAGATAAAAGACTGAGAAGGATGCTCTCCAATTTAAAGCTTGCCAAATTCATATAATTAATTTTTTACCACTGTACCAGTCGAGAGAGTCCATTTGTTTTTGTTCTTCAGACTTTTAAAGTTTGTGTCTACTTCTGGTCTTGTTTTGGGTGCTGATTGAAACTATCATTATCTACAAATTCAAGAAGCTGCGTTCTAATACTCACTACGTTTTTCATCTAGATTATTACCGAGCTCATTGGTGGTATCATAATGACCAGAACAGCTAGGACAACCATACTTTTTAACTATGTTTTGCTATAAGCAGTGAAAAAGTGCCAGAAAAAATAACAATGGAAAATTGCTCGATTGTAGGGTCTTATTCTCTTTCTTGCAACAGAGGTAGAAAGATATTTTTTGCTACAGAATGAAATATTAGACAGAGAAGAAAGCCATATTGCGTTATATTATACTTGGGTTTTTCAATAGTAATTCAAAATACACCTTTCCCTAGATTTTTTATCGATATCACGGGCATTGGGACGGTAGTCTTCATCGCAATGCTCTTGATATCGATAACAAGCCTAGGTCTCTGTCTTGAGTCAAGGTTATGTCTTTGAGTCAAGATCAAGTCTTTGAGCCAGGGTCAAAGACATTGAGGTGTAATATAAGTTCTACTCTTTGTAGATGGATATTTTTGGCCTGGTGTATTAAGTTTGTTATAGTGAAGTTGTATTTCAATTACGAGCCTCTCACATACCTTGAAAAGTTTCATAGTGATCTTTTAAGTTTTGAGCATTAGAAAACTCTGGATCATCACAAAGATGCAGGTGTATACTATAGTGTAATACTCATTAACAGACATTAGATGTTATTTTATAGGAAGAATAAGTAGCTATTGACATATTTTTTAATGTTGCTAAGATTTTCATTATTTCTCAAGACACTACTGCTTTTCGAGCCTTGTTAAAGTAGTAAATGGTGGAATAAAGGGGAAATCTTGATACACAGTCAATTTACACGACCTATTCCAAAAAGCATGATGTAGGCTGATAATAGGTAGTGCGAATAAGGCATAAACAAGCTTTCTACAATCACATGACCATAAACAGGTTTTATCTATAGATAATAAATGATAAATCAGGCATAATACACCTTTAAAAAAGTAAAAATTGGATATCTTACAATTTATGATAAAAAAAAGTATGTTAAGCTTAGTTTATAACGAGCGATTGTTACGTACTGACTTTACATGTGGTAGATCGACGTTGTTTCAAACAAGAGTAAAAGGCTATCTGTTGGTGAAAAAAATCGTCTAGACAGAGCGCCAAATTTTCAATAACTTTTTCAAAAAGTTGCCCTTTGGAACGACTGTACGCCGGTGTAAGACGCATTTTCAAAGATAAAGCTTAGGCTTTTGGAATCGAAGTAGAGATGCAATTACTGCACACGCTTATCAGAGATATGAATTAAGAGATTATAATCGTGATTTGGCAAAAGGGTCCATTTTTGTCGGCGACCGTTTAAAAATATTGCTGAGAGAATGTATAGGCTAGGTTTGAAGCTTAAATGCATGTATAGATATTGATCTGAGACATTCTTAACTCTAAAAAAATAAACTACACTTTTAACACTCAGCCTCTGTTTATCCCTTTACAAATGTCTGTTGCTATTTCATTTACTGGAGGAAAATGCACTTTAGCTTTACATCGTGTAATTGACCAAGGCATCAAAATATTTGTGCTTGTGACATTCAGTTCTCCCTCGGTAGACCCCAAATCGTTTAAGGCTCATTCTTTGGACATCATTAAGAAGCTGAAGCTTTAGGTCTGCCACATGCCATCTTATTTATTGATGGCCCTGATTACCTTGCCAGTTACCAACAAGAGATCAAGCAGCTTGCTGAAACCTACGATGTTAGCAAGCTTGTGACAGGAGATATTTTGCAGCAATTTTATGGAGCGTACAGTACAAGATACAGGTGTGGATTTGGTTCGACCTCTTTGGCAACAACCTCAACAAGAATTGCTCAATGAGATGTGGGAACGTCATTTTGAAAAATTGGTTACTTATTTCAATTTAAAGAAAATTCCAGTGGATATTTTGGACAAGGTACAAGACGTATATGGTGTTGGCAAACCTTTGACACAAGTAAGCTTAAATGCCATCGTCAAAGCAAACACAAATATCAGCCTTGCAGGAAAATTCGGCGAATTATATAGTATGGTCCTAAACTGTTCTTTTTACAATCATTCCAAGGTAGGGGTTAAAAGTGAAAATTTATTTTTATTTTTAAAATTAAAGATGTTCAACTTGTTAATAAATAATATGGGAAGTGCCTTTTTTTAAGCTGGTGTAACGTTGGTTCTGTAGAAGACAGCAGGATCGCCACCACCACCCAACATGACATTACCTCTAGGTTCATACTCACAAACATAGAGCTCACCTTGGATGTTGTCACAGTAAGCCACACCACAACCAACCTTCTGGGTATTTTTCCATACGACCTGGGTAAAATGACCGGTATAGGGATTAAATCCAGGATTGTTGAAATCATAGTCCTTAATTTCATCGTACCAAGAATCAACAGTGTGCTTCCAGTCGTTGGTACGACCAGCAATATTCTCTCCGTGTGAGCCCTATGTAATGTTAGTTTAGTTTCTTTAAGAGCATGGATGTCACTTACGGTACTGTGTCTCAATTCACACTTGGTGCTCCAATCATAACCATCAGCAGCCAACTCAGCGTCCCAAACAACTGGTTCAGCACCATGCTTTTGTCTGTGTTCATTATGTGCATCCAAAATTGCTTTGATGTCTGCCTCAGAGGCCATGTCTCTCTTGACCAAACAACTGACAGATGTAGCAAGCAAAGCAGCAACTAATAATTTAAGCATGATATGAACAGATGATGTAGAAATAAAAGACAAATTCTCTTCTTACAAGAGCTCTTATATACACGGTTTTTATTTTAAATTCTAGTGTTCAAATTCTATTGTTCACATTCTGCTACATTCTACAAGCTTTTTAAACATTCAGCATGTTGTCATTTATTTGTTTGTTTTTGAAAAAAATGTGAAATGGCATATGACAAATAGGTGACCCATATGAACCCGGGCGTCGGCCTCTAGTGGTGATATCAGCAGGGCAATAAAAGTCACACACGCTGGGGAAACCATGTTGCTACAAAGTGTATATAAAAGCCAAGGAGCGGTCTCTTGTTATTGTCTCTCTTTTTCAACTTTAAGATGACTAGTAACGTAGCATGTAACTTCTCGGAAGTGAGATCAACACCTATCCAGTATTCGACGTCTGATGCATCATCCTCAGAAAGTCCGCGAAATGATCTATGCTCAGTACAGTCTGGAAGATACGGGGTGTTTTATTTTAGCACACCTTTAGCCAAACAAAAACATCAGCCGTACCAATACCACGGTGGCACACCCTCTGCCAAAAGCATCAAGAGTGCATTTAGTATAGGACGATCGTGGAGGCAAAAACGGATGAATATTTTATTAAAAAAGAAACCGTATTTACCAGACATTGAAACGGAGGCATTTTGTGACAAGTGCGAAAAATATATCACGACGCGGATCCGGTATCGAAACGGGACGCATGTATGGCTCATGTCGTTTATCCTGTGAGTGTGTTTTTTAAAGTTATACTTATATGTCGAGTGATATGCCATACTTACACATTACAGCCTTTTATGTACAGTTGTTCTATTTTGGGTCCCCTTTTACGTAAAGTATTTCAAAGGTATTGTGTGTTGTAATGTAACACAATCGAGAAAAATATATATTAAATGATAAAGAAGATGTAGTTCACTTTTGCCCGGGCTGTGGTAAACGGATTGGCGTATCCTGCCGCTTGTAGCACATTAAAAACACGAGTAAATAAACATGTAAGACATGATTTAAATAAAAGCACCTTATCTTTTATTCAGGGTGTTTTTTTCTTTATAAACAAAAAGGGGGGCCAATTCCAGCCTATTTCTTTGCACGTGTAAAAGGATCGTCATGGAAACTAAAACGGGGGCTTGCTATAAGTGGGGTTCTATATTTAAACCGGAGCCAAAATCTGATTTATTTATAATCTTATAAGCCCAATGGAAATATAGGTACCTCCCTACTAGTTTCTTTTTTTTCTTTCTTTCTTTCGAAAAAAAAATAATAATTTTCTAATAATATGGTTGACGTCAAGAGTATTTGTTGTATTGGTGCTGGTTATGTCGGTAAGTACCCGTCTTAAAAGTGGTATGTTTAGTACAGATGCTCATCATCTCGTTTATAGGTGGTCCCACTTGTGCTGTCATTGCTTACAAGTGTCATGACATCAAGGTCACCATTGTCGATTTAAACCAAGCTCGTATTGATGCCTGGAACTCTGATAAGCTTCCTATTTACGAGCCTGGATTAGAGGAGGTTGTCTTTGATCGTCGTGGTAAGAACTTGTTCTTCACCACTGATGTTGATGCTGCTATCTTGGAGGCTGATTTGATCTTTGTCTCTGTCAACACCCCCACCAAGAAGACTGGTATGGGTGCTGGTATGGCTGCCGATCTTGCGTAAGTACTTATTCTATTTTCATTATGTTTCCTAGTGACTCATTTTTTATTGCCTAGTTACATTGAAGGTGCTACCCGTCGTATTGCTGAAATTGCCACCAGCTCCAAGATTGTTGTCGAGAAGTCCACTGTGCCTTGTCGTACTGCTGAGAGTATGCGTACCATTCTCGAAGCCAACTCTACTGGTTCTATCCACTTTGATATCTTGTCTAACCCCGAATTCTTGGCAGAAGGTACTGCCATCAAGGATCTCCTTAACCCCGATCGTGTATTGATTGGAGCTCTTCAAACCACCACTGGTCTTGCTGCTCAACAATCTTTGGCCAGCGTTTACAAGAACTGGGTTCCTGAGGATCGCGTTATCACCACTAACCTTTGGTCTTCCGAACTCTCCAAATTGGTAAGTTGAGCGGTAATTAAGAGATGTACGACCCAAACACTAATTTATAAATTAGGCTGCTAATGCTTTGCTTGCTCAACGTATTTCTTCTATCAATGCCCTTTCTGCTATCTGTGAAGCTACTGGTGCTGATGTTGATGAGGTTGCATATGCTTGTGGTCGTGATAGCCGTTTAGGATCCAAGTTCTTAAAGGCCTCTGTTGGTTTCGGTGGATCTTGTTTCCAAAAGGATATTTTAAACTTGGTCTACTTGTCTCAACAATTAAACTTGCCCGAAGTTGCTGACTACTGGCATCAAGTTGTCTTGATGAACGAATACCAAAAGAAGCGTTTCGTCCGCAAGATCATCTCTACTCTCTTCAATACCATCACAAACAAGAGAATTGCTGTTCTTGGTTTCGCCTTCAAGAAGGATACCGGAGATACCCGTGAATCTGCTGCTATTACATTAATCAAGGACTTCATCCAAGAAAACGCTCATGTTGCTATTTACGATCCTAAGGTCGAGCCTGAGCAAATCTATATGGACCTTGTTGAACCTGGTGTGGTTGATACCCGTAAGCAAGTTGAGAAGAGCATCAGTATCTGTGGCGATGCTTATGAGGCCTGTAAGGGTGCTGATGCCGTTGTCATTGTCACTGAATGGGACGAATTCAAGTCTGACCAACTCGATTACCAAAGAATCTACGACAACATGCACAAGCCTGCTTTCTTGTTTGATGGTCGTTTGTTGTTGGATGCTGCTCAAATTCGTGAGATTGGTTTCAAGGTCCACATCATTGGTAAGAATGAGCTTGCCGGTACTGCTTAAAAAAAATAATAGATATTTATATACTCCCCTCATTTTGTGCATTTAAAATAAAAAAAGACCTTTGGTCTCGATGAAATCCTCCTGCGTTTTTACTTGTGTAACATATTAGCACAGACCATTTTGGTATTTTATTATTGGAACGACTGTATACAACGTGAATTATTTTTATTAATGTTACATAAGAAAGTAAAATTCTTTATTAAATTGTGTATGAGGGATTATTAAAATGGGTAAAATGCAATAAATAGTTTTTTTTTTTCTAAAGGCGACGATCAGGGGAATCTTCTAAATCTTTAATAATAGCTACAACGACACTAATATCATCTGGTTTGCCACCTTCCAAATATAGACCTTCTTCCATGGCTCTTCTTTGGAAAGGAGTGTCCGCCCGACGAGACTCGCTCACTTCTTTGGCGGCATTAGCCAAGATATCAGATAAAATCTGAGGCTGTAAGTTACGGACACGAGGGGCACGTTGAGCAGTGCCAGGGATGGTATGTTCCGAAACATGGTTCTTCACTAATTCCAAGATATGCTTATCAAACAAGTTATCATACAGTCCATCAGATCCCATAATGATGATATCTCCTTTCTTGACCTTGACAGCAAAGGATTGGGCATGTCCTGGTTCATCGCGAGATTTGATACCCAACTGATAAGGGAAGTTGAACGAATGTTGTTGTTCTTCGCTTCTGAACACATAATGGTTGTTTCGAATAATAGAGATACCACAATCGCCAATGTTTGCCACTCGTAATTCGTCGTGACGTAACACCGCGATACAAGCTGTTGTTGAACCAAGAATGTTATTCTTCTTAGCCACTGACAAACTCTTTTCATAACTACGTTTTAAGATATCAACAGGGTTGGCGTCATTGTATTGAAAGAAACAAGGATCTTCGGTATCTTCAAAACGATCCATTTCCTCGTTGGCGAAATGCATTAATTGACTTGAATACAAGGCCGAGTTTGAACCTTGATATAGAAATTGATCCGGGTTAAATTTCATTGTTACACGTGTCTGAAAAATTTTCATGTTTTTATTACCTGCGGTTTCTGACCAGCCGCCAATACCATCGGCAACACCGATAGCGTCAGCACGTCTAAAATACGCATCTTCGCCAACTTGCGAACTCACAGAAGAATGAGAGGTGGAGGTATGTACAGGGGTATATCTCTTCTTTGCGAATCCAGCAGCTCCGTGTCCAAGCACAAACGATTTTTTGGCCTTGGTTTGTGCGAAAAAGTCAAACACTGGTAGTGACTTTTGGTCTTGTAGAATTTTATTGTAATGAGGGTTGTTTAATGCTGATGGTGAAATGGATTTGGAGAAGCTACGGGTACCCGCCACTCGAGCCACGCTGCTGCCTGTATGTGTCAATGATGAGAGCATTATTTGTTTGTGTTTCAAAAAGAAATAAAAAGCTGAGAAAAAGGGGGACTTCTGAATTTATACCAATCTGGCTCGTTTTTAACCTCGGCCCCGATGTAACACGATAGCCCCATATTATAAACATTGGTAGTTCTTTGCTTTATCTATGTTTATCTCCCTAAATAGCGTAAGCCTGCAATCCAAAACGTGCTGTTAGTACCCGTTATTTTTAACTTTTAAACATATCCAAAAATGATAAAGAATCCTTACTTGTCTACTTTATTTGATTGGCCGAATTGCTGATGTGTGCTGATCCATTGTCTTAAACTTGAGGTGGCTTAAGAAACTGGAACTGCGTGCGAAAGTTTCTGAGACCAAAAATGTCAAACAGTTACTGCGATACGAGATTAATTTGAGACTGACAATGATAATTGGCTAAAATCCAAAAGCCTAAAAGGATTTCAAACCCACACTATCTATACGTGACACGAAAGCACTAAAGGAAAAGGTAAGAGAAACACCCTTTTCTTTTTAAACTGAGCTTTTATGCTTGATCTATTGTCTACTGTCAATGGATGAGACATGTTTAAGCGTATGAGTTGAAGGGGAATTTGTAGAACACTCAGTGTAGAATAATTGGGACAATAATTTTTTTATTATTTATAAAATCGATGACATGAATTAATGATCAATAGGTTGTATGTGCCAGAAGATGTAAATGTTATGATATGAGATAGTGAATGTAGTATTTAGAGGGCATTGATGCCTTGAACAAGATCATGGATTCTGAGTCCATCAAGGTTGGCAGCATTATTAGCAATGTTTTTAGCCGAGATCTTTCCAGTACCGATGTAGCCAGCCTTGACACCAATAAGAGGGCTACCTCCTCCACCACCGCCATTTCCACCGCCGTTACCACCATTGCCGCCACCGTTACCACCACCACAGCCACCACTACATCCACCTCCATTGTTGCCGCCGTTGTTGCCGCCGTTGTTACCTCCGTTGTTACCTCCGTTGTTACCGCCATTGCCACCATTATTGTTGCCACCACCGTTACCACCGTTGTTTCCACCATCAAAATCATCAAAGCCAGTATCAAAGTCACCACCACCAAAGCCATCATCGAAATCATTTTCACCAGGTCCACTGTTACCGTCGTTGCCATCATAATTTCCATCATTATTACCACCGTCATGGTTACCGCCATTGCCACCATTGTGTCCACCGTCATCTACGATATCGTCACAATCAAGATGGCATTCATCAACATAAGTCCAATCATTATTAGGAACATTAATCGTATCCTCATCAATATCGTGGACATGGTCATGAGGATTGTGTCCCATATCAATATCATCGAGATCAAGGTCATGATTTCCTCCGCCATTGTGGGGGTGTCCCATATCAAAATCATCGAGATCAAGATCATGATTTCCTCCACCGTTGTGTGGGTGTCCACAAGGAGCAGCAGATGTCATAGCGGCCATCAAGGCAATAGTAACTAAACAGATATAAGTAAGACGAGCCATTTGTATTATAAAATGTTGTTGAGATTTAATGAAGATGATAAAATAGTTTTTGGGTCGCCTTTTATATAAAATGTGGCCAACCACTCCCCTCTAAAGATAGTTCATAATTAACCCTCAAAGTGAACAAGAATGCAATATATGAAAAAAAAAGGACATGCTGAACGCTATGAGGGGTAAAGAAAAAAAAAAGATAGAAGGATTGCAATGTATTGTTTCAGGAAAATGGGGCATAATCAACCGTGCGATTTGTTTGTCGAATCACAACTCTTTATGATCTAGTTCTTTTCATGTACTTTATGCACAACAAATTTAATTACTACGTGCTTTGACGAAAAAGCACCCTTAATATGCTTTTTACCCCTTTATAATAAAAATCCCTTTCTTCGATTGAATTTTTCAAAATAGTAATAAACGACAAGAGTTTTCGATTTTCTTGTCTAACGGTACCGTACCATATCTGTGTACAAGATTTTATTTATTTGCAAACACCACTACTTTCGCCATTAAAATTATTTATCATGAAAATCATGCCAAAAGCATTTAAATAGATCAAAGTCATATAGGGTTACCACGTAAAATATGTCTAAAGCCACAACCCCCTTCTCTCACAGGAAACATCCTCAAAGTGTCATTTAATTTCAGCACGTATTTCATTCTTTGGTACTAAATCCATATTTGTCACAATGCATAAATCATAGCTTTATTTGGTAAGTATACTAGTAAGCCTTTTCCTGACGATTACTTGTTAGTATGCCAATATGGTATTCATAAAGAATATTGCACTTACACAGATAGATTAAACACACTTTATTTCAATAATTAATATCACAAAAAACTAAATTGATTTTTGCCTTAGAGGTCTGGCTCTTCCAGAATATAACATGAATTACAATTGTAACATTTACATTTTCCGGTCGAAGGATCTGTTTCTCTGCTATCACAGGCGCCATGCCACCCTCTTTGCTCAAATTGGAACGTGGAACCAGGACACACATCGTTGACCACGCCATTGACGAGAAAACTGAAGCAGTCGCATTCGGCGTGCTTTTTCTGATCTGCCCACCCTAAAGAGCAACCTGATAGAACAAGTAAAAGATACAGCAACTTCATATGAATTCTCCGCCATTATATCTTTTTTTATTTGCTGTTTATATATGTTTACTTTTATTGTGAGTTCACCAAGGCTGGGACGTGTTTTTGCATTACGTTATTTTCATTGTGCCATTGAGTGGTTTAACCAATAAGGGGATTTTTTATGAGAGTGCATGAAGTCATATAGTATGTGACAGTATCTGGAAGTGTATCATGGATAAAAGCTCAACATGGAATTAGTACGAGTTAAAGAAAGCCATAATAATTATGTACGTATGAATTATTGAAATTGTTTAATAGAGCAACTTCATCAGATTTTAAGCCTGAGTGCTCGTCTAACATTTACACAGCAAAATATAGTTTTAGACCTGCTGCTGTTACTTCTGTTTATTACGCATGACAATAACATTATCACAGGTGAGGAATGTACTTTTTCTTCATCATCAGCAGGTACCATTAACTCTGTGACAGGCTAAGCTTCTTACATCTCAAAATCTTCCTCTTTTTCTCCAACCTGCACCACATTAGCTTTTTCTTATCTAACAGTATTCAAGCCTCCTTAACCAGAAAGACAATCTGTGCTATTGTAAATACCATCAAAAATGTTTAGCTATTAAAGCCACCTCGTATATAGGACTAGGAGACATGCAACTTCGAAACGGCCCTTCTTTCCATTAATCAGAACCAGGACCACAAACCCACCGAGCTGCTGATGTGCGGAACACCTAATGGAATTCTTAAGCCAGCCTTAGGACAAATTGCCATTATTACAGTACCCACTCTATTTAATTATTGTAAGATATATAACCCTTCTCTCTCTTTCGAATCGGCGACCTTACATCAAACGATAGTAAACAGAACAGCGTCTTCTAGAGTGTGAAGAGTTAATATTACTTCAATATTGTAATCAAACGATACCACATACTGGTTTGATAGATATTTGTTAAAATAATCCAAATTAACAGAAACTGTACATAAAAGCTACTTTTTATATTTGACTAGAATTAAAAGTGTAATCATTGTCTCGTCATATAGTAAAACCTTGACCCAAGCAGGATTATACTCACAATGACCTAAATGTGACAATTATCTAACAACATAAGTCTGCTTTTACTAGCGTGATAAAGAGGATAAAAGATTAATGAATTGTTGATACCATCTTGTATGAAGCTCAGGTATGATGTTTAATTTATCAAGCACAACTCGAAAGACATTCGGTCTTTTAAAAGTCAACATATCCATTGACTCAGTTTCAAAAAAATTAACCACTAATTCTTTGCATAATAAAACGGCTCCTATGATGTTTTATATTGAACTTGATAGAAAACCATAAAGGTGCAGTCGTTCTAACGCCAAAGGGCGTTTTTTTTTTTTGAAAAAAGTGCGGCTTAAAATTTCCCTAAAGGCAGTTTTTTATATTTCCAAAGGTCACTGTTGATCTCATCTTTTGTGAAATCATACATAGTCCAAAAAGAAAAAGAAAAGAGAAAATTATAGTTCATAAAAAAGAACTAGAAATTTGTAGATACTCGAAGACTTTAACTTTAATAGGTTTAATGTAAAACAAAGAACAGAGAGAGTATTTCGATAGTCTGAATTTGATTATGTTGCTTTTTAGCGTATGTCACAGGAATATATTCAAACTTTTTTTTGTCGCAACCCTTCTAAGTATTATTCTTGGGCTTGCGTTTCTTGAAGTTAGATACGTTCAAGCCTATGAAACTAGAGAAGGCTGATGTTTTGTGCTTGAATATTATCTAATGGCAGCGTGATCCTAAAGTGCAGGAATTCTTCTCATTGTGATAGACCTTGGTGTATAGCTAAAAATCATTAATAGCGGAATAAACATCAATAGACAAGATAATTTTTATTGTAAACCTTTCACTTTTTGTTTCTTGCTCCTTACAAATACTAAGAAAAACAGAGAAAACGTGATTTGCGATATGCAATCTCTTTTCGTATAGCATAAAGATATAATTTCAATTCTATATATGTAGAGGCTGCTTTGGGAGTAATTTAAAAAGGATTGCAACGTATGATTTTCAATCTATACAATTATCGTCAATTAACTTAAGTAAAGATGTTTCAATCTATCAACTTAAAATATATTTAATTTAACTTGAAAACAGATTTTCCTTTTCTTCTTGTTGGCGAATGAAAGTACCATGCTGTAGCTGCTACCTAGTTTAATCAAAGGAATATATAGAGACATGCACTACCAATCTTGTAGAAGGATTTGGTCGTCTCCTCAGGAAGAGCAAGCAATACAAGCATGTTCACGACAAGCGAAGATATACCCCGCAATGTCCTAACTTGTATACAACTGCTTTTTTTATGTCTTCCACGTGATAGTTACGTTGGTCATGGGAAAATCAGAATTTTTCCTTCTCCTTCTAATTTTTCCTTTGTCAATATATATGCCTCCTCCTACGAAGAATAGCAAGACATTACAAGCAAAAAAGAAACTAATTCCTAACGATGCCCAATGGTGCCTTGATAAAGGAGAATCTCTAGCGTTTAAAGAGTATATTGAACGCTGGGACTGTCTTGATAGAAATCAGACGCAGCAACGATTTAGTAGAATATTAAGCGAACACTACAATTCCAAGACTGATCTTCATAACAAAATACGCACCGAATATAAAACATGGACATCAAGTGCAGACTACATACGCTTTTGGCAAAATCGAGCAGACTCTATTATTCTTCTCAAAGCTGGCTTGGGCTCTACTGAGTTAATTGATGAAGTAGCTGATCAACGAATTGGATCTCTGCGATCTTATGCCGTCAAGACTAGATCTCAAACAGCCGCTAGACTGCCCTCTGAATCCTCCAGCTCTGGTAATGTTGTCGATCCTTTAATCTCTAAAGATCCTACTCTTACTACCAACCCTGGCTCTCCCACTGTCTGTGCTACATCTTGTGGCCCAAAGGGACCAATAAGCCTCACGAACTTAACACTTCACGAAATACATAATCATTTGACCAGTATCAGGAACAGTTTTATCAACGAAGAACAGATAAATAACGAATCATATATCTTTAAAGATGTCAACGTCAGTCGTCTGTTTAGCAAATACCAAAATGCCGTTAGC
This sequence comes from Mucor piriformis, assembly GCA_943193625.1. Classification (NCBI taxonomy): domain Eukaryota; kingdom Fungi; phylum Mucoromycota; class Mucoromycetes; order Mucorales; family Mucoraceae; genus Mucor; species Mucor piriformis. The sequence goes on along the minus strand of OW971869.1, from coordinate 442,439 downwards.
AATATTATTGAAAAGCACAAATGCCTTCCGATTGAATCTTATGTGCATGAGCTAGCGTCACTAACTCATATATTCTTTCTTTGTAAAAATCAACACAGTGAAATTGCCGAAAAAATATTCACATTGGATCTATTGAAAGAAGTGGCGAGCACTCCTGAAACAGACACCGCGAATGCCAATCTTTGCTTTCCATTGGACGATTTTATGACTATCACCGCCGCCATTAACAACCTCTGTTTAGAAAAGATAACAAGGGAAATAGTAACTCTTGACGTACTTACTCTGGCTGCAAGGATGAACTATGGACAAAAGCGGCTACTTATGGGCACTGTCAATTTGTAAGTTGAATGCAAAGACGGATAAAGGTTTATAAAAGGATAAATTTACTAACCCCATTTGTGGTTTGAATTAAGGATCAACAAACTACCCAACACACCACTGAATGATTACAAACAGTTGAGTGAAACTGAACTATGGAGTACCTACTTCGATCCAATGCTTTTATATTTAATTAGTGATCCTGAACGACTTATCCATCTCCGTTGGACAGATGCAATACCCAATGAAAATGGCAATTCCCGACCTGATGCTGTAATCAGTGAAAAAAAACAGTTGGCCTTTGGAAGTAGTGTAGGGTTTGGTGAAGCAAAAATCCAACAAGGCTCCTGTAGTAAGCTTTTATGTCTGGACACTCTCCGTCTGGCAATATTTACTAAAAATGCGATTGATGTCCATAAACTTGACGGTGCCCTCGCTTTCCAAATACATGGTAAATTATCTGAAAAGAGAAAGAAAAACAAAGACTTGCCATCATTCTTTACCCTTATCAATATCCAAAAATTGCTCATGGTCAATCAAATCTTTTGGAATATTTGTAAAAAATCCCAATACCCCGATATTATTCATTCAAGATACAAAGAAACCCAAATGAGTTTGGACACCATTATCGATTCAAGTCAAGATAGTACCCGGCAATGTGTTTTACGATTTGGGCATTGATTAGCCACATATTTATTTTTTCAACTTTCCAACATTATTTATATACATATCATCCATTGAACATCCCAAGCAGCTCGATGTACAGGCTTTATGTTTTATGCAATAGCTAATAGCTTTTCATTAAAATTCCCTAGCTCAAAAAATAAATCCTATTGATTATAATGATACTATCAGCGCTTTCGATTTATACATAAATTTTTTGGGTGTGTATTTGACTGGATCACCACAGCCGAGAAAGAGAAAAAAAATGAGGTGCTTGTGTCTAACAAGTTCTTTGTAATATAGGTGCTAAGATATTTATAAATTGTATGTGGCAAAATAATGCCTGATGCGCTTTTCGTATTACTTGATAAAATGTCAAGTGGTCGCTGGTTTTGAGCCGTATCTGGTTAATATCAAAAGAATGGAGGTGATTCGAATATTGCATATTAGCACAGTTTATAAGGAGTGTATAATAATGAAGTCTATAAGCTGAGTCGGCTGTAAAGGTGAGTTGAAATTTTTAGATGGAGATTTCATGAAATGAATGACAAATCCAAAAGTTGCAAGTGGAAGAGTAGGGTTTTCTTCTTAGAAGAGATGAGGACTGGATTTCAGTTTAATGGGTGTAATTATTAAAAAACTGTATAAAAAAAAAAAATGCTTCTTGGCAAGTTTTCTGGACAAAAATAAACAATATGAACCGTTCATATAAACATTTATGACTACAATACGATTAATCTCATAATTCAATACAAATATATGAAAAATATTAAGATATACATTTATTAGAGCGAGACACAAGATGCGGTGTATGTTTTCCGATGTTACAATGTGTAGCGATAAGAGACAGGCTAGAAATAATACAGATGGCAATATAAGCGAGTACAGAGAAGTGCTATAGAAGGATGATAACAAGGTTGTCCAATACCGAAAATCATGGAATTTGAAAGACACCAATAGCACCAGCAGACAGGAGGCCCTTACAAAAATCATTATTAGTAATTAGTTTATAACACATGTATGGTTGACTGTAGCAAGAGAAGAAACCTAGAGCGGGAAATGCTAATAGATCATCATACAAAGGTAACATCAAGAAGTTTGTCTCCAGCCTTACCCGAAAAAACAATTGTTAATTCCAGCAAAACCTTCTCAGACTACTAATCCCCCTGCAACTTTCACAAAAGTTTGTAAAAGAAACCCAATGAATGTACATCTGCAAGCCATTAATCTCTCCAGTGACAAGCAGAACTCGCCTCCAGTCTTACCCAAAATGACAAATGCCTTTTTCAGCAAAACTTTCTCTGGCTACTAAAAGCCCGCAACTCTACACTGCATTCCAGACAGACCATTCTTTTTAAGCACATGCCTTTATCAAATCCTTTAAGACCAAAGTAAGGATTAACAATATTGCACTTGAAAAAATAGTTTTTTTTTTTTTTATTACAAAACGGAAACGTAGTCACATTAAATTCTGATTAGAAATTCTGATGTGAGGACTTGTTTGTTTCTACACCAATTTCCTCTCTTGTCTTTTACATTAATATTAAGAAAAAATGTCTTTCACTCTTCGCATCAAACCTTGTGTACCTATTCATGAGACTATTAAGGTTCCTTTAGAGCAAATGGATGAGAAGTTGAGTACATTCCCTGAAGTATACGCTGCTATGTGGATAGCAGGAAAGCTTCATCAGGACAATAATGGCTCAAACATTTCTGTCACTGAAGGAAGCAGCAATAAAAAAAAGAATAATAGTATCACATATCCGGCATAAAACCTTCTTCTGTCATCGTGAAGGAGAAAAAGAGCAATCAAAGGCAGCTCTAGGCTGAAATTAAGGTGCCTTGAGACCTCTTTCCAAAAAAAATTCGAAAATTGGTTGTCCCGGCACCATGAGAGTAACTTGTTATAAAGACGATCCTTACAATGTTTTATTTACCTTCGAAAAAGAACTTAATCATGAGATCGGCTTAACAGAAGATGACTTGTTTTTTTGCCCGTATCAAAGTCCACAAAAGATTTCATCACGCAAAAACTTGTAGAAGGCTATGTATGGTACTTGATGAAATATTACAAGGTAAAAATAATGAGAAAAATGTGTATTTTTTATTGTAGGTAAAAAATAGACTAAAGAACTCTGCTGCTATAAAATAATTAGCCTTTTTATATTGAACAACTGCCCCTGGAAGTTATCGAGTCAACCTTTCTGGTTTTGGAATATATCTATACTCAGTTTCCTGTCTGTGGTGTTTTAGGATTGATAAAAGAAATAAAAACAAGTATAAGTACTTTGGGGCTGCTTATGAATGTTTATTAAGAGTTAAAGTATATTCTGTTTAAAAGATGTGTTGTGTTTTAAGGTAAATATATGACCCTTTAATAAATAGACTAATAACAGTCTTAGCAAACACCGAGCGACTAAAAAGAAGTTATTAAAGTGGCTTTTATTGATCCTTATTGTGGTTTTTAGAAGGTAAGACGAATGGCCATGTAATAAAAAACCGAGATTTTTTAATTTTTAGGTACGCATTTGTATTCCTTTCCTTCTAAAACAATAACATACTCACCGGTTTGGTCTTGTCTTAAAACGGCTACCAATTATTCGATATTAGGCGGCTCATTAAAACTATTAAAAAAAACTGACTTAAGGTCATCCAAAGAGAATGATACCGAGCTTGTTCTTGAGACGCTCAAATTTTATACAAAGGAACTCTAGTTTATTTTTCTGAATTCTTCGCTTATCATCAATTGGATTATGTTATTATAAAAATACCCACCTAAAGCTCCATCCCCCCCCCCTCTCTTTTTTTTTAGTCTTCAGTACATAACTTACTTTTCTTCTATGTCTTACTTCAAAATATATGCAATTTCTACCATACCGAAGGGCTGGTTGGGTCCTTCTCTTACTGGTTTGCCTATTCTAACACTGCCTAATTGATCTTTTTTTTTTCTTCGCTCTTTGATAAAGATTTGGGTATTTCTAATCTTTTTTTTTTTTACTTTTTTCATGCTACTCTTGCTATGTTCAAGGTCGTCATATATATATATACTTTAATCGTAAAAAACACTGCTGAATAATATTTGTTTACTCCTACAAAGTTTAGGTTCTAGATGCTTTAAATTTACTTTCATCATAAATCTGCAAGATATATTAAATTTGTATATTCTAAAGGAAATTTATAATTTACAGCACATGCAGTTATTGAATATCGCTTAATAGCGATTATTCTTATGAACGGAACTTGGTTTTGATTATGTATTAATAGCTTATCTTAAGTAGTTTATCACTGGTAAAGCATGATGTTTTAATCCTATTTACCTCTTTCTGTCAAATATCTGATCACCTTGCTGATCTTAACTGTCGGTAGGTTATTATGGACTTTTCTCAATTTTCTGCCTGCCTACCACAAGTCGTATTAGAATTTTAATAAACTTCTTCACTAATTTAAATCCCATTATACACTTTCGTTATCAGTGCTAAAATGTTGTATAAATCTAAAAGATTACAGGATTGGAATAGAGCCAAATGGTCATGCGATGAGGCAATTCTGATATTAACGATGACACTCTACTCTAAAATAACACACTGTCATCTTTTGCCGCCCCGTATCTAGCGTTGCACAAAAGATTAGCTTTTTTTTGGAACTGCGTTTTTTATTTCAGCTTTTCAGGCCAAAAAGTTCCCATCAAGCCAAGCTCTTCTTTTGTTTTCATGAAGCAATTTGCAACTACTGCCCAAAATGAGCCTGGAAAAGGCATTCTCGTATGCCACTGTTATAACGACCGCACCAAATTCGAACGAATCCATGCTCAATACCCCTTGAAGTTTATCCCAACCACTGGCCATGCTGACAGACTTGCAGTTGTTTACATGATGAGTTATGGCGGTGGTGTGATTAGTGGCGATAGATTCAACATTGACATGCGTATTGAAAAACATGCACTCCTGCTACTCATGACTCAAGGAAATACAAAGATTTTTAAAGATCGCATTCATCAGAGACTTTGGCTGGCTTCATTAAACGAAAACCAAGAAACAACCATCAAATTTTCAAACCTATTGCCCTCCGTACCGGCGGCTATAAGTAAATTGTTTATATCAGAACCTTCTCCACCTATCGAACCTTCTGTGCAAACAATTCTTTCCGTCGTACAGTCGGAAGCTACTTTGCTTGTAATTCCTGATCCAGTCACTTGTTTCAGAGACTCGTCGTTTCAATCAAGACAAGAGTTTAAGCTCGAGGACGACACATCCCAGCTTGTTTTACTGGATTGGTTTACAAGTGGCAGAATTACAAGAGGAGAGAATTGGTCTTTCAAACACTATTCAAGTCGCATTGATATTCGTGTGGGACCCAAGCTGGTGATAAAGGATGCCATGGTATTGGAGGATGAGGATTATATGCGAAAGGAAGGAGAGGATACATCGTATGCATCTCGTTTACAGCCTTATACATGTTTTGCAACATTGATTATGATCACACATGCTGATAGTCCATTGATGGGATCTGTCAAGGGTATCCAACATAAATCGGAAGAAATGCGATTGATGCCATTGACATTGAAATCAAAAGAAGATCGTCAAGTCTTGTGGTCCGTCAGTCCCATCTTAAAGGGACGAGGTGTTCTTGTTCGTGTGGCGGGTATGACAACAGAAAAAGTACGCGATTTTGTAAAGTATCAATGTTTGGGTCATGGTTTAGAACAGATTGTCGGGGAAGGCATGTTTAGTAAAGTTCTCATGTAGAAGAATAAAATGTATTTATAGAGTTAGATGTAGTTAATAGGAAGTAAGTATAATGATATAGAGTGAATAATAAAAAGGAATTCATTTTGTGCAGTAGTTACATAAAAAAGGAATGGGGGTATAAGTGAAACAATCAAACTTATTGAGCAAAGATATGATAATCGGATGACCATAATGGAGCAGATTTAGAATCAGGCACGGTAGTAGATGTAGAATTACCACTGTTAATAAAAAAATTACTGGTATCACTTGTGAAATGTTGGTGATCAAATTCAGTCATAAATCCTCTATCCTCGTCAAACGGATGCTGTTGCATTATAGCATGATAATCTATCGTGGGTAAAGTCATCATATCGGGTTTCATGACATCTTTTGAAATGGCGGGTTGGTTTTGTGATCTACCCCATGAAAGTCGAATACGAGAGGAACCGATTTGGTAACCATTCATTTGATCAATGGCCGTTTCTGCAGACTGTCTCGAGACATACTGAACAAACCCGCATCCTTTTCCAGGTGGGATTTTTACATAAACAATATCACCAAAAATGCTAAAATACTGTTTCAATTCCTCTTCTTGTAATGGACATGATAATCCGCCGACAAATACAGTCGTGTTTTGTTGCGACTGCGGCATTATCAAGGATGAAGCGGTAGTGGTAGGAGAAAGACATTCATAGTTTGTAGTGGTTGTCTTTGGAGTTGCTAATGAAACACGAATAGGTCTGTTTCCAATCACAAACCCTTGCATATCATTCATAGCTTGATGTTGATCCACCTGGTTGCTGAATCGAACAAATCCATACCCGCGAGTCAGTCCTGTGCGTGGGTCTGTCATTATTTTTGCGGATTTACAAGATCGATAGCGACTCTGAAATATGTTCTATATTTAAAAAATGTTAGGAATCAAAATATGGATATGGGGGGATATGTAGCATTACTAATATGATTTGTTCAGAACAATCTGAGCTCAAGTCGCCAAGAAATACTGAATATTCGGGTTGCCTGTCTTCTCTAATATAACAAATCAGTATGCATAAAATATAAAGAAATGACCAGTCTATTACTTTCGATCAACAAGACCACCTCCTGAAGCCCAATTCAATTTAATTGTACATGATGTATTAGGAATCATTTCTCCGTTGAACATATCAAGTGCACATTGAGCAGCTGATATAGATCCAAAATCCACAAAAGCATACCCGGAGCTTGTACTATTTATAATTTAGCAACCGTAAAAAAAGTGTTTATTGCTAAACAACTTACAAGGTTATTTTGTCCCGAATTACTTTGACAACCACTTGTGCATTCAAGCTTAACCAAAGCCTTTGAATATACTGCTCGTCCATCCATGGTTCAAGTTCTCCCATCCTACAATTCAGTTTATTAGTAAGTACCTTATTTCAATGTCCTTTTTTGTAATTACCATAATGTTGTCTTGTGAGAAGGAGCTGGTTGGTATGTTGGCAAACCAGGTTGGTAAGGTGAGTACATTTGGCAAAGAGAAAAGAAAAGAAAAAAAAGGAAACGAAAAGGAAAAAAAAAAAAGTTTATCAAAGGTTGTTTGAAACACAACGCTAAATTACTATCATCACAAGTTGGCCCTGAATGGCGTCTGTGTAGTATCAAACAAAGAAACTGATGAAGAAGTAAGTTACACCAGTGATGATTTCACCCTCGTGTGCTGTCATACCTAATGATGCAAAGTATTAAGGAGAAAGAGAAAGAAAAAGAGCTTTATTATATCACTGTGATTCTTTTCTTATCATTATTTGATGTGGAGGATGAAGGAGAAGGGATTAAATTATCGGAACTTGTGGTAGTAGTAGTAGTAGTAGCTGTGGTGGTCATTGTCAGGGTAGAAGCTGAGGTATGATGATGGTGGTGGTATCTAGAAGTTGTGGTTGAAGAAGAAGAGGAAAGGTGATCATCCTCTTTAAGACGCTGGAAATCATTACTTGATGTTCTTCTGTGATGGTTGGCAGGATGATGTGTTGTTTCTTTCATAGATACGTCTCTTCTTGCAGCCTCTTGAAGCATAATGCATTTAAACTTGTAATCAATATTGGCTCTACTTCTCAGGAACATGAAGAACTCGGATAGTTTAGAAAAATCCCAGTTTTTAGTGAATTCCCTTAAAAACCGCTCACGCTTTAAAATGACACAATTTGAATAAGGACAGGACATGAGTACGGTTGAGATGAGTGTGGCAGTATAATGTGTGGCCCATTGACTGGTGAGCTGTCGCAACAGATTGGCTCGTTTCATATCACCTTTATCATCACACCAATCTACAGTCACATGTCGAACCAGAATACTTGTACTTTCCCATCTCCAATCAGTTGTGAGCCATTCCAAGGCATTGACGATTCTCTCTAGTGGGTATTCATTGGCAATTCTATGCAGATAAATTGATGTGACTAGTACGTTCTCTTCTGATTTCAGCCATGCATAAAAAGTTGCATCATAAAATTGATCCATTTGTTTTATATTTGTATAAACATCTTTCCAATCATCCTGTTGCTTGGGATTGTTGTTGTGTGTAATTGTGGCTATTGGCTGTCCATCAATACTTTTTTTTATATCTTTTTTTTTTTTTTTTTCTTTTTTCTATTCATTATTTTTAGTAACAGTACCTCTTTTAGATCCTGCCCAGTCTGCCACCTTTTCTTTTCTTGGTGTGCTAGGGGAATTTGTTGTAAAAATAAATGACATTATTTCTTTAAAGAAAAATAAAAAGAAAAAAAGAGAGAAAGAGAGAGAGAGAGAGAGAAAAAAAAAGGGGGAGAAGAAAAGGAGACGTTTCTTTTTATATATATAAAAAAAAAACGGGGTTTTCTTAGCGTGTGTGTGTTTATTTTATTAGCCGGGTGTAAGAGTTAAATTAATTTAGTAATATACTCTTTCAACTCGACATATTTTAAATACAAGTTGTTACCGCCATGGCATTTCAAAAAATCTATCAAATCTTGACCTTCTTCATTCAACCACTGCTCCAAAATCATGCTTATATGTTCCATCTGCCATTTCAAAGGTGGTTGGTTTGGATGAACCAATGAAATTGATCTATTTTCAACAACACAGTGCAGCATATTTAGAAATGTCTTCCAATCCCAACCACTATGGACAAGTAATAGATTCTGGCACTCTTGTACAAATTCTACTTGAGTCATACCATCTTTAATATCCATAATGGCTCTTGTGCAATCATCCAAATCCTTTTTTAAAGAGCCAAATGTGTGTTTCAAGTTACATGCATTTGCCCAATTATGATTGATGGAAATAGCTGCACCAATATTTTCCACTTGGTGAAACCATCCAGAAGGTACGAACACAGTTTCACCATCTTTCTGATACAGTACAATCCGCTTGGCTTGTTCAAAATTAGGGAAATCTTCTTTACATACTTGACGGATATCATACACCATATTTCCGTATTTATCTTTAAATAGATCTTCTTGGTTTGGAGGGAAAAATGTCCATTTCTTTATTCCACAAATGTTACTAGACCAAGAATATGATCTATACACATCTGCATGAAGTGGTGTAAATGTTGTGTCACCTCCCATGTACGAAAATTTATAGTCATCACTGCTTTCTTGATTCCAGTACTCGTTAAGCCAATCGTCTTTACAAACTATTAGTACACACATAGAATACATCATATAACCACTATTTTACCTTGAAATATATCAGGCACTGTATAAAATATATCGTCGGAAAATGTTTTGGCCAAATGGCAATCCTTTAAATAGTAGAGCGACTCTTTACCATCATCGGCTTCCCATAGATTAATAAAGTCTTCAAACGTCATTGATTTTCTAAGCTGGTCTGTAAAATGGCGTTTGTTACAATGTGCTACTTGTCCTTTGGCTGAACCAAAATGGTCTCTCAAATAACTGTAATTAGGTTTATATTTCGGTCCATTAACCTTGTCATTGGGAACCACCCACTTCTTTCTCGATTCCCAATGCTCGGTTAGTCTGGGTCCGATGACAGCTGGTAAGTTGGGCAACAGGTGTTTCTCCAGGAATTCTTCATAACTTGGGGGTGTTTCATAATAAGGAATGTCAAGATCGCTTTCAATGTCCATTGCTTTGTTGTCAAAAGGAGATATTTTTCAAAGATTTAGACAAAAAGTCACGCATTTTGTGAACTCCGTTTTTTGCAAGTAGTAAGGTCATACAAAGGAAGAATGATTTAGCCTCTGTTGAATCAACTCTCTTCAGACGTGCTATAACAATTGCTTGTCCAATATGAAGAATGCATACTTGAAAAGGTGACTGTTTCCCCCTTGTTTTTATCAGTATATAAAGCTCCCATTTTATATTTTACTCTTTTCATTGTTTCGGGCTGCGTGTCTTATTTTAGCAATTTTCATTCGAGAAAAGGCGCTTTGAACAGAACCATCTTGATTTTTTGTTTTTTAATTACTGCGCGATATTGTTTATCTGTTTATACAGACCAATTATGAAGAGAAATTGGACGAGTGACACAAATATTGACAAAAGTCTAAACTAAGGAGATGCACTCTAAGTCTTTGTTGTAGGGGATAGTCATGATCTACCCAAAAAAGATACGCCAAAAGGGGGTATGCTAGGTACATATTTCACCTGTGTCTATATTACGTGACACATTACCCCTGAAAGGTTCATTTTTGTTTATACCCTCTTTTCTCCCTGATCTCTCTCTCTTTTCTTTTTTTCTTCTTCTTTTTATAGTAACACATGCTAAGAGTATCTTCTATTTTATATCTTCAGCGAGTATGGTCTCGTCCCACAGGTGTGTCAGCACGCTCACTTGAGTCATCAAATCAACAACAAGGCACGCTTGCCACAATAGACAATGGTAAAATGAGTTCACTCCTTTTTAATTAACTCCTACTGACATTTTATGATAGTACATGTATCGTCCGTCACTGTGGTTTCCTCATTCCAGAATTTAGATAAGAAGGCCGAGTTATCAAAGAAAATGAAACGAGACGAACTGCTAAAAAATGAGCAAGAACAACTGCGACTAAAACATGAAGAAGAATTGTTAGAAAATGAACAAAACCTGAACTTGTTGAAGCAAGAAAGACTGAAAAAAGAAAAAGAGCTCGAAGCTGTGCAATTCGAGCGACAGAAATTAGAGCAAGAAGAACAACTTGAAAGAATGAAGATGGAGCGACAAAAAGAAGAAGAACAGCGCGAGAAGATTAAGCTTGAAAGACAACAAAAGATCCTGCAAGAGCGACAAGAGGAACAGAAAAAGCAAGCAAAGGAACGCCTAGAAGAAGAACGCCTAGAAGAAGAACGTTTAGTACAAGAGCGTTTAGTACAAGAACGCTTAGTACAAGAACATTTAGTACAAGAACGTTTAGCTGAAGAACGCAAATTTGAAGAACGTCTAGTCCAAGAGCGTTTAGTAGAAAAAATTCCGGCTGAAGAACGTCTAACGGAAGAGGAAAGTACTACCATGCCCTCTACACCCTCGATCACAGGTGATTTTTCAAGTTCCAGTAGCAGCACTAACCTATTTGAAAGAACCTTCCCGGCCATGTCTCATGAAACATCATTCCACCCTTACAACTTACCCCTCATTACTTCAAGAAATCATGACCGTGACTATTATGACGACGACTTATCTTCTGATCTAGATAGCGAACATATCATTGATCTATTGCCTACTCCACCTTCGACACCGAGCAAGTTCTCTCCCAAACGTATATTACATAGAGCCAAGTCAAGCATAAATGATGATTCCGTTCGAAATCTAGGCAGAAGAACCAGTTTATTTCTCGAGAAAAAGCTAAATCCCTTAACGACAAGTGACGAATTTTCCATTAATAGCTTAAGAAGACAATCCTCAAAGATATCAAGTAAAGGAAAGTCATTATCCAAGAAATTAAAACGTGTCTTATCTTTTAGTCAATCATAAATAAAAGAATATTATTATGCCTTGACAATGATGCTTATTTATTTTTATTTGATTGTTGCTATTTTAGAGTGTCTTGGCTTTTCTTCTGCTTAGTTATTTGTACATTTTTCTGTAAGTCACCTAATCGTACTTGCTTTCTTTGTTTGCGATGAGATATTAGTTTTAATAACAAAATAAGCAATTCTTATGAGGTCACTTGCTTATAGTATGACAGAGTCGAGTTTAAAATCCTTAAAGGTTTTTGAGAGCAATTTATCTGATGGCAGTGTTGAAACAGATCTTGCATTTGTGATGTTTGTATTTAACAAACAAGGCTGCATTTGTGTATTTATAAATAACAAGAACTTTTTTTTTTTTTTTTTTTTTTTTCCATTCCAATTAATAAACAAGTTTTTTTATGCTCCATGGTTACAACCGGTCAAACTTGCATTGACAGGAAGCAATCATTTATTATGAGGTGACACGAAAAATAAGCCACACTTTTATAAATTTTTTCAGGATTTTTCATATTAGCCAAACAATGAACAAACAGCACACAAACAAACGCAAAGATGTTATTTTTTTCGATATTTTTTTATAGTATAAAATTTTTATTTAATTTAAAATTATTACTCGCGTAACAATATTCAAAAGAAAGAGATTGAGGGTTATGTTAAGAACTGATTTACTTCTTCTTGTTAGCCTCCTCCTCGGCCTTATCACGAATACGCTTCTCACGGGCACCGAGAGTACGGGCAGCAGAACGAGCGTAACGGAGCTTCATGTAAGAGCTGGTAGCCTTCTCCTCAGCGGTGATGGCACGGGCTTCAGGACCAGCAGCGGATTGCTCAACAGGGAAGAGAGCACCACGGAATTGGACAGCAGAAGCGACCTCAGCAGCCTAATATGAACAACAAATGGTTAATACATCTCGAGTCTCAAATTCCAATGTTCTTTCTTTCATGTGCATGTGTGTAAAACGTCAAAATAAATGTTCACTCGATAAAAACCTCCAGAAATATAACCCAAAGGTGAACGCATCATAAAAAATTTTACACATCACACACACGAATTTTTGATTATTTACCTCAGAATCTCCCTTCTTGGCACTACCGGCCTTACGGGGGAAGACAATAAGCTTAGCCTTGTAGGCCTTCAAGCGTTGAACGTTAAGTTCAAGAGACTCGTTGGACTTGTTGCGACGACGGTGGTCAACAGCAATACCGATGGAACGGGCTTCCTTGCGACGGACACCAGCTTCCTACAAAAGAATAAAATCTGACATTAGAATACACATTTCAAACAAGACAAAATCTAAAATTTTACCTTGAGTTCTTCAAGAGTGAAACCACGACCGGATCTCAACTTCATGTTGTAACGAACAGTAGGACAACGGACAGCAGGACGGAGAAGACCATCAATAGGTCTGGGAGCAATACGACCAGCCTTTTGAACACGTGCGATTCTTCTGGACTTCTTGCGACCGGCTTGATCGAACCAAGTCTTAACGCGAAGGTCCCATTGCTTGCGGAAATGCTGGTTAGGCAACTGATTGTTGTGCTTTAAAACCATGATCTGTTGATATGAAGTTGAATAAAAGTTGGGTAGAATTCAAAATGAAGAGATTGTAAATATAAAAAAAAAATGGAAAGTTTAGATTGTTAGTAAATCTGACTTATTCGTTGCGAATTGCTTTGCTTGTTTGTTTATCCATGCATCATCAATCGTTATGGATGGATTCCATGAGATATATTTGATGGATGGATGATTAAACTTATACGTACAAATGACCAGTAAGGGAAAAGAGAACGGCTTAACGATACAGCAAAATGTCAACACAAGTAGACGAAAAAAAAGTCCGGCGGAAACCCAAAAAAAAAATGTTTTTGTCTTTACAAGTCCCGCCCGCACATTGCCAGGACAAAACTGTGATCTATTCACCTACAAGCCAACATTTGTCAATTGGGGGCAAAGAGACATGCCTAGCTATTAAATTATTGGTTAAAAACTGCTTCTAGACGTAAGGATATCACGTAGTACCATTAAGGTTCACTTAAGGATAAAAGTCCACTGACGCTACACTACCTACTATGCGTCCTCAAGACTAAATGCGCTCAGTCCAAGTATCTTATTAACCAAGTACGGGCTAACACTAATAATAATAAAAAAACGGATACAATCAAGATTTTCATTAATAGCTGTTATTGACAAGTCCCCATATTTGTGATAATGCCAGCAGGGTAATGGTTTTTACAAATATGCTAGTGCTCATTACCAATTACTATCTCGGCCACTTCTGCAACCATCATATATTAAAATGTAACCAGCAGAAAGTAATGGGACAAAAGAACTCGCTACCCGCATCTTACCATGTAGACTTATACTTTTATCAAAGTACCGTTAATGCAACTGTGAAGTCTTGTCTAGTAAAGTTGTTGCTAGGAATTTCATTTCTTAAATGTTGATCGGAAAGATCCGTATTGGGTTTATATTATACTTGCTGTCAATACTTGATTTATGCATGTGTCTGCCACTAAACATCACCTCACGTATATTCCTATTGTTTGATTTTGTGACTGTTCTTAGAGCATGCCTCATGGCACAACAGGATCACCGGCCTTTTTTTTTATTATTATTATTAAAAAGGAGGAAAGGGGCGGATGATCTCAGAAGATCTTGAATGAACTTTGCCACCCATCACGACTTACATAAGGTGAGGGGTAAAAACTGGGTCCTACTTTTTCCTTTTTTTCCAAGCCGCTTTCCTATTGATTTGTAGTCTTGGGTATGACCTTGTATAAAAGTGGAACGACATGTATGGAACGTAATATATGGTTATTAGACAGCTTTTTTTAATATCTGAACGTTGTCGCGGATACAATTTGTAACAAACAATGTGCTTATGGTAAACTATAACAGGCTGTCAAGGACTAACAAAAACGTGTGCGCTGCGCAGGGATGAAAGGGGGATGATGCATGTATAGTAACTCTGGACAAATCGCCGAAAACGAACTCGCAACAAACACCAATGTTAAATGATCCGCTTTAGCATCAGATGTTAAAAGATATGCTATTTTTAGTATAATGTAGATTTCTATTTTTTTTTTTTTCTGGGGAAAAGAGGTGATATTAGATAATTACAGTGACACCATCATAGGAATAAACATCGTACCACTCGTTCACCCTTATCTTCCCAGTATGTGCAAGAGAAGAATATTGCCATTAATGAAAAAGTAAAGAAGCATGACCACTTACTTTGTTTATCAATGTACCTTACGGGCTAGCCATGTTGGTATGCCACGTTTTTTTTCCTCGGTGCGTTTTCTTTTCATCGAGCATTAAAAAGCAATTGTACATGAGCGGCAATGATGTAATGCAGCATAAAAGTATAAAATAAAGCCTATGTATTACAAGGAAATTCACGTAAGTTGAATAAAAGTGGTACGTAGTTTCAGTAAAGACGTTTCAACCTGATATAGTTTCATGTTTTAAGCTTTCGCGCGCGATAGGACCGCACACAGCTGCAGCATAAAATGGTCGACTTCCGTGCAAAACAAACAAAAAACGTTTAGATGCTTTATTTGAAAAAAGTGTGGGGGACTTTTTTTTTATCAAAACCAGTCATTTTCCAGCGTTTTTCCAAATTGCTTGATTCAGTTCACGTTACACGACACCACGTTATTTTTACTCTAGCCATTTGATCCCTTGGTTTGCTTTTTTTACCGTGTGTGTGGGTGTCAAGAACAAAAGAGGCTCCCTTATCTTGAGCCAGTAAGGAGGAAGGCATGGGAGCATCAGGATATATCGGTAATAGGGGATGTGAATAAAAAGTCAAGGGAATAGTAGGTCATTTTTGTAAAACGTTAGAAACCAGCTTCCCCACATTACTCCATTTTTTTTTTTTATTCCGCAACTCCTATTATTAAACTCACCTCTCTTCACAGATCCCATCTTTTTTCTTGGGAAAAAAAGGAAAATGACCCTGTCTGTATTTCATAAGCCTGTAAAAAATGGAATAAAGAAATTGGAATTACTGTATTGTTGTGATCGTACCGGTGCCTGCCCTGAACAAAGAAGGTGCAGGTTCCTGAAAATAGAGTAATTTCATATGACAAATGTGATATGTAATTGTTATTGTGTATATTACCAGAGCGCACTGCTGGTGTCTGTTTACAGCAATCAAACTACAAAAATCAAATCAATTCATTGGATGTATCGAGCAATTTACCGCAGGCTCCCACACTCATGACTCGACATTTACTAATGTAACGAACGAACAAGCGGAGAGAAAAAGGGGTTTAGTGACCCTGAGAAAATCGAATGAACACACCGAATACATGGACGGGAAGTTATGGAAAATAAATAAAAAAAAAAAATCCCTGTTTAAAATATTTTCCCTCTCTCTTCTTCTTTTAATTATTATTTTTTTTCAAAAAAATGTCTGATTATAATAATTACAGTTTATCAAAGGACACTTCGAAAGCAGTACCACTTTATCATCATGAACAAGTACCGTTTCATTCATTCTCACGTCAATCCATTTCCAGCAATAGCAATACTAATTACAATAATTTAGTTTCACCAGTCATGAATAACAACAACCTCAAAGGAGGGGAGCCAAATTTGGTTTCTGGAGACCTCCAAGACATCATATACAGTTACCAATCACAACCCGAACTTTTAAGGTTAATTCTATTGAGCAAACTTGAAGAGGATAAGAGAAGAGCAGAAGAGGCAAAGCTAAGAGCAAAAGAACTAGATTTATTGTTAATTCAACAACAGCAACAGCAAATGCTTACTTCAAACAATAACGATCCTATGTCAACTTACCCCACTAATTCACCAAACACATTTCAACAGCAGCAGCAGCAGCAACCCTCTTTTAGTACCTCCAACTTTAACATGCACCCTACACCTCCCATAAGTGGTAACTCTTCCACAGACGGACGAGGCTTCCATCACATGCGACGCACAAGCCTCGATGCGATCTTAGCATCCCCCACACACTGTGCTCCCAACCCATTATTACAACAACAACAACAGCAACATAGACGTGATTCGACATTAGGTTCATCATTTACTGGCAGTGCTGATTCTGAAGAATTTGACGACCGCACATTTTCTCCCATCCCCACATCCACGACTACCCCGGTCTCCGCTTCTTCTCTGCTTCAAATGGAAAGGTAAATTTTTTATTTATTTTTTGATCTCCCGCAATTTTTTATATTATTACTAATACAAAAAAAAACAGTTATGGCTCTGCTGCCGCTGCAGTGATGTCGTCACTTCAAAATAAGCAACATCCACTTTCACCAAGCGATTATCAACTCGATGATGATTCATTTACCAGTTCATTACATCAACAATTAGACACCCGAATGTTATCTTCATCACCGTCAGGATCTGCTCGATACGATTTCCCACCAAGACCTCGTAGAAGAAGAGAAATGCAGGCCATTACGAAGATTGTTGAGACACGAGAGTATCCATATGTCGATGGCTACTTTTGGAAGAACAACGGTAACACCGTCCAAAAAAAGACTGGCAACAAAAGTGTGTATTATAAATGTTCTAATAGTAACAAGGTAAAAAAAAAAAAAAAGCGTCTGTGCTGAAATCGAAAAAAATAGAAACTAAAGCTTCAAGTAGGGTTGCCCAGTGAATAAAACAGTGACTTGGAAAGATCAAGGTGAATACCTCATCAAATATCGTGGTGAGCATTTACTAGATTGTAACAAGGTTCAAAGAATCGTTGATGTTTAAGCACAATTCTCACTTATATGTACTATATGAAATCTCCCCCTTATATCAATTTTTTTTTTTTTTTTTTTTTTTTATTTCCCGGCCAAAAAAAAAAAAAAAAAAAAAAGAAAAAAAATCAAAAATCAAAAACTTTCTTATGACCCTTCCTCTTGTAATTTTTCCTCTCTCCCTTTTTAATAACTCTTTCTGTAATACCACCTTTGTTTACGTTTATATATGATCATTTTAACTTGTAATTCCAACCCAAACTGGATTTGGGGGCAAAATAATAAAAAAAAAAAAAAAAAAAAACCAATTTGGCCTTGTAAACCTTTAACAAATCGGTGAGAGAGTCACCTGACATGATCGACCTACTGCTTTGCTTATTTTTTTTGCGAACGCTAAAAAGTGATGTGCATGTTTGTAAACATATTTGATGACAAGCAATGTGAAAACACAATAAAAGAAAAAGAAAATTTTATTTACAACGATGCAATTGATTTTATTTATCAAATGAAGGGTGTTAATAGAGTGTTTTTTCATTGCATTTAAACAGTTAATTACTGTCCAAGGGGGCATTAATTAGTGATTTGTTGCATCGTTACACCAAATCACGAAATTTTTTTTTTAAAAGTCGAACCTTTTTAACTTTAAAAGGCACGGAAATGATATCAAGCAACAAACATCTCCTCCACGATCGCACAAAGATGCAATTGATTGTTAAAAACACACTTGGTGGAGAATGAAAAATAACAATATAAAGTCCATTGGAATACATCAGCTTTCTTTTTCTTTACTTTCACATTATCTTTTTTTTTTTCAATACAATGGGGTGGATTCAATCTTTTACTTGCATTACTGCCTGCGTTTTATTATTGCAACAGTCAATGGTAAGCGCATTGCCCACCAATGAACCCAGAGCTCTTATTAAGAGAGGAAGTTCGTTAACAGGCAAATTCCTTC
Organism: Mucor piriformis; assembly: GCA_943193625.1. NCBI lineage: Eukaryota > Fungi > Mucoromycota > Mucoromycetes > Mucorales > Mucoraceae > Mucor > Mucor piriformis. The sequence goes on along the minus strand of OW971869.1, from coordinate 424,113 downwards.
ATATAACCGGTAAGTACACTCTACAAACTAATAATACAAGCGACTCAGACCAATTTCTATAAGATATCCACATCGATCCAAAATATTTAGAAGGCGCTAGTCCTGATAGTTACTGTCATCGTCATGGCAAGAAGAGATCAAGCCAGAGTGGTAAATTTGGTGCCTTGGGTACCGATTGCGATTCCCCAGTTGCTCTTGTCAAGGCCACATTTGACTTTCTCAAGAAAGAAATTAAGGACATTGATTTCATTATTTATACTGGTGATACAGTGAGACATGTGAGTGCCAAAAAAAACAATTTAATTTGTGCTACTACTACTATATTTGCAGAATTTTGTAACTAATTTTACCCTTTTTTTTTGCAGGACCGCGATGATGATTTACCTAGAACTAAACAGGAGGTCCTGGATGGACATTCAACCGTGATGAAGTACTTCCAATCTGCTTATGACCTTAAAAGCACGCCCTATGTAAGTTAGATCCAAGTACCTTTTTCTACATCTTTTAAAACTCATATATCATTAGATACCTACCATTGGTAACAACGATGGATTCGATCACGATGATGTCGTCAAGAACGATAAAATCTTTAGTAGTCTCAAGGCTATTTGGTCTCCTCTTGATCTCAATTTAACACAATCATTCAGCGCTGGTGGTTATTTTGTACAAAACATTGTGCAAGATAAGTTGAGTGTTATCAATTTAAACTCCATGTACTTTTTCGAGAAGAATTCCGATGTATCTGATTGTAGTAGTTCCACAAGTCCTGGTGCGATTCAGATTAAATGGTTAGAACAAACATTGAAGGAATTCAAGAATAAGAATAGCCATCAAGTCTATATAATGAGTCACGTTCCACCTATTGGTGATAAGGGCTCCAAGCTTTACAAATCTTCTTGTTACTCTCAGTACTTGAACTTGCTTGGTGAATATGGTTCTGTCATCGCCGGTCATTTCACTGGTCATACCAATAGTAAGTATCTAGATTTTCCGGATAAGAGACACAAAACTAAATGTTTAATTATTAGGTGATAACTTAAACGCCGTTGTTCCTGACGGAAAGAATGATTACACTTATATTGCTGCCAACGATAAGGCTGCTCGTGGACTCAAGTCTACTTTAGCTAAATCTTCTGTCGCTCTCTTCAATGCTCCTTCTATTATTCCTGTCAATAACCCTGCTCTCCGTGTGTACACGTACGACACAAATGGTAAAGACTATCCTGTTGGTACTATCCGTAATTGGGAACAATACTATATTGATCTTGAGGATGCAAACAATGGTGGTTCCGCTGAGTTCAAACTTGAATACACTGCCGATAAATTCTATGGCGTGGATCACTTTGATGGACCTGGTCTTGGCCAAGCAATCACCAACATTGTTAGCCACAAGAAGACCCGTAAATTGTATAAAAAATATGCTAAAGTTTCTTCTTAAACATGTATACCTTTAAACCTACATTTTAAACAACCGGTTTTGTATTTATTATTTTATTGTCAAAAGACTATCCCCCCCCCCCTTATTTATTCAATAAATTAGTTTTCTCGTCTGTAATCATCTTGCATCGATACCTCCTGTCATTTCTGAAATCGATGGAAAAAATCTTTTCTTTCATGGAATAGGCTTAAAAGAAATTACAGGGAATGCAACAATCAAGTGTAGTAGCATTTATATTAAAAAAGAGTAACATAACACCAACTTTTCGGCATTGCGGGAGGTTCGCTGGCGTTACGTGATACTTGTATATGTGAATACAAAGCGCACTGCCCCTTTTTAAACTTTTCAAGTAGTAGGCTTCTAATCTTCTGTATTTGAACAAGATATTGCTGTTACATTTTAATTGGTTGTTTACGGACGTATAATTTCATAGTAGTTTGAAAAAAAAAAGTGGCGTTAGGAACCTTGTAGTACTTGGTGATCACAACCAGAGTGATACAGTTATTATCCCGTAGATGGACCCGTGAAAATATAGGATACAACAACAAACTTCTAGCAGCGAGTTTAGTAAAGTTTGTAAAACTAAAGTTGATCCATTTAACAGAAAATTAGCCTGCATTAACCGTCATACAAGATAAATTGAGACCATTACTAGTTTCAGGGGGCGATTCTTGTTGTGGATGAGTATTATATGTAATTTAATTCTTTTCTGGCATCGGAACCTATTTATAATCAAAATTTATTTACAAATTGAAAAAAATGAGTTAATATACTGAGTCAGCTAACAGCCCTTCATTGATCAATCTGACTAAACTTGACCTGAAAAAAAAATCTCGGACGTTTTCCTTTATTTACGTACTTGGATGAATTAGGCTAAATGACTTGTTTGCACCATTAAATCTGATACAGTTTGTAGGTACTCGGATTATATAATGCTCGTGTTGATGCATATTGTTTTTCAGCATTATGGGCCTGCTCTGTGAACTAATATAAACAAACATTCATGAAACTCACATGTTTTTACTTGTGACGAGCTCCGATTTTAATCTTTTTTTCTGTAAAAGTTTAACCAGATTTGCAGCATGTAAAGCAGACGACAACCTTGTGTAGATCTTTGTGTATGTTACCACGTAGCAAAAATCTGTAATTCCTCAACCGTCAGCATAGAATTTATATAGTTTATATACCTTGCGTATAAAAATGTTCCAAGCTGCAACTTGTTCCAACTCGTATAGGTCTATCTAAAGATGAGAGCAGAATCTGTTTGATCTTCCTCGATTGGTTTGAGAAAAGAAGCGTATAGTGGGATAAGCAGAGTGCTTCAACGACATAACGACTGATGAATTTTACAAATTATCCCTGTTTTTTGCTGTGCCCCGATCAAAATATCCTCCCATTTAGAAAGCTCAAACTGTCAGCAATCATAAACAAAAAGCAGTCTAATAGCCGGCTTTCGAAAACACCAAGGGGAGAAATTTGGCTGCTAGTAACGTCAAGTTCCACGAGTCAATACGAGGGGAAGGTATGCGACAGATGATAAGAAAGCAAAGATTTCCTGTGTACTTGATTGATAAACATCGTCACTCTCCCCCCAAAGACGGAAAACTGAAGAAGTGTATGCTGATTCCAAATCCACGGCCATTTAGTAGAGCCAAAATCGCAACAGTGCTCTTTTACCAGATACATATAATGTTTGGAGTCTTCTCGATAGAGACTTGGCGGCGGTATTGAATTTCAGGGATAGTACAGCCACAGACAAGCACTTGGCCGTCTGCGCAGGTTTGAAAAGACAAATACGGTTCCACAAGTAACGATGCTTTATCGAGAAAAGCGTTTTCCGCTCTAGGTTTCCTGATAACGATCGAGCTTCTGCCTGAGAGACTGGTAGAGTAAACCATGATTCAAGTAAGCTCAGAAAAATTATTAACTGAATTTCAAAGTGTGAAAAACTGCAATTTAGCAGTAAATCAAGCCCCAGTGACCGGTTGTCGTTTTCAAAAACCTGGATTTTTTTTTATATAAACATGTTTCGGAAGTCCCAGCCTATAAACACTTTTTTTTTTATTACAACGAAAACCTTTAGATAACATGGGAAAAAGAAAGACTGAGAATACTGCCTCTGCAGTTTCCATCGCTGCCCCTACCGAAGAGAATTTCCCTCGTGGCGGTGCCAGTACTTTAACACCTCTTGAACATCGTGAGATCTCCAACAAGGTCGCTAACGATCTCTTTGTCTCTGTAAGGATCTAGTACTGCAACATATTAAGAACTGAATTAACATGTATCTTGTAGAGCAAAGAAACTGCTACCGAAGCCGTCGCTGTCGATGGTGAAGAGCCTGCCAAGAAGAAGAGAAAGCCTTCAAAGAAAACAAAGACTGCTGTAAAGACTGAAGAAAAGCCCAAGTCCGAGAATGTTTATATCGAACAATTAAACTTCAAGGTAAAAATTCAGCAACAGCCAGATCCATCATTCAAGCTTGGTATATTTATTCTCTCCCCCTTTTTTTTTCTATAGAAACTTACTGTAGGAACTGCCTTCATGGGTTGTATTTCTCGCATCAATGAACTCGACTTATTTGTTTCATTACCTCATCAATTAGTCGGTGTCGTTCCTATCACAGAAATCTCTGATGCACTCACTGCTATCGTTGAAAAGGTAGCTAACGAGGATGAAGATGAAGATATGGAAGAAGGTAGTGAAACCAGTTTACCCAACTTGGCCGAATTATTCCATATTGGTCAATGGGTTCGTTGTAAGATCACTTCTCTTCAAACCGGTGAGAACCTTAAGCAAAAGAAGGTTGTAGAGTTAAGTTTGAAGCCTAGCGTCGTCAACGAAGATATTGCCAAGGTTGACGTTACCCCTGGTGTTGTAAGTATAACTTGTATACATGTGTGAAAATCATCACTAAATCGATTATATACATAGACTTTGGGAGCTATTGTTAAGAGTGTCGAAGATCATGGTTATATTATGGATTTAGGTGTTAAGGATTTAGCTGGCTTTTTACCATTAAAGGAATCAAAGAGCTATATCGACAAGTATAACAACAAGAAGGAATTAGCGGTTGGACAATATGTCGAAATTGCTGTTGAAAAGGTCAATGGACGTACTGTCAATGTCACCATTGACCGTACCAAGGTCGGTCACACAGTTGTCGAAGATCCTTTCTCTCGTATCACCTCTGTCCTTCCCGGTCAATTAGTTAACGGTCTTGTCGAGGCTGTTCAATACAATGGATTATCAGTCAAGATGCAAGGTCTTTACGCTGTCACCATCGACCAATCTCATATCCCCGCCAACATGAACATCGAAAAGGATTTCAAGCTCGGTCAAAGTTTAACTTTCCGTACTTTATTCACCATGTTGAATACGGACGAAAAGAGAATTGCCGGTACTATTTTACCTCACATTGTCAACTTGGATGTCCCTGTTGCCGCAAAGGATAAGCCCATTACAGAACTCTACCGTGCTGGTTCATTCTTGGAAAAGATCAAAATTGTCCGTGTTAATAACACTGGTGTCTGGGCTACTTTAGATGGTGTTGACGGTATTTGTGGTTACGTTCATGTCTCTCGTCTTGCTGATGAACCCATCACGAACGTCAGCGCTACCGCTGGTAAGTTCAAGATCGGTAGTACTCATCGTGCTCGTGTCATCACCTATAACCCCGTTGATGCTGTTCTTATCTTGACTTTACAACCCTCTGTCTTGGCTGAAAAGTTCTTGCGTGTTGCTGATATCGAAATCGGTTCTATGGTTGAATGTGAGGTTGAAAGATTGATCCCTGCCGGTATCATTGTCAAGGTCTCCAAGTCCATCAGCGGTCTCGTTCCTACCGTTCATATGGCCGATGCCACTTTGACTCGTCCTGAATTCAAGTTCAAGCAGGGAAAGAAGATCCAATGTCGTGTTTACAAGACTGATCTTTTAAAGCAAAAAGTTTACTTGACTTTAAAGAAATCTCTCCTCAACAGTGAATACCCCATCTTTAAGGATATCAGCGAGATCAAGGTAGATGATGTCAGTCATGGTGTCATTCTCGCCATCAAGAATAACGGTTGTATTGTCTCTTATTATAACAACGTCACTGCTTTTGCTCCCGGTAGCGAAATGACCGAAACTCGTGTTGCTAACCTTGGTGAGGTCTTCCATGTTGGACAAACTGTCAAGACCACTGTCTTGAACGTCGATCCTACCGAAAACAAGATGTTGGTCTCTTTCATCAACACAAAGAAGAAGGCAGAAAAGAAGGCTCAAGATAAGGCCAAATTAGATGCTAAGCATGATGCCAAGAACGATGCTATTGCTCCTGGTAAGCTCGTCAAGGCTGTCATCAAGTCAGTCAAGAAGGCCCACCTTGTTGTCACTCTTCCTAACGATGTGGAAGGTCGTGTTCACGCTTCCGAAGTCTATGAAAAGTTCGAAGATATCCAAAATGCCAAGAATCCTCTTGCTCAATTCAGATCCAAGCAAGAAATCGAGGTCAAGATCTTGGGTGTCCGTAACGTCAAGAATAATACTTACTTGCCCATCACTGGTAAGAGCAAGCAACACGTTGATTGTTCGCTTCGTTTGGATAGCACTGCTGATGATAGCGCTCGTGAGATCCGTAATGTCAAGGCTGGTGAGGAATTCATTGGTTTCATCACAGATATCCATCCTTCTTATGCTCGTATCAGTATCGGTTCTCATACAGTCGGTACAATGCAAAAGCAATTAGCTTCATCTGATCCCACCATCTGTAACGACCTCTCCAAGCATTTCGTTGCTGGTCAAGCTATTCGTGCTGTTGTCCTTGCTGTCGATGCCAATAAGAACACAGTTGATTTCATGAACGTTGAAGACAAGGCTACTCCCATCATCACTGATATCAGCTCTCTCGAAGTCGGTCAAGTTATGAACGGTGTTATCAAGCGTATCAACAAGGTCACTGGTTTGCTTGTCAATATTACCGGTAACATTGTTGGTAAAGCTTATTTGACAGATATCGCTGATACATATACCGAGGACCCTACTGCCGGTCTTTCTGAAGGCCAAGTTGTTCGTATTGCCATTATTGGCGTTAACAAGGAAAGAGGTCAAGTGGATGTCTCTATGAGACCTTCTCGTGTCTTCCCCGGTATCGAGTCTAACGAAATCAAGGAATTTGCTGATGTTAAGCGTGGTAACGTTTATGAAGGTTATATCACCAACATTGCTCCTACCGGTGTCTTTGTCAAGTTGAACCGCTCTATTGCTGCTCGTGTCAAGATCGCCAACTTGTCAGATGCCTTTGTTAAGGAATGGAAGGGTATTTATAAGGAAGGTCAATTGGTCAAGGCCAAGATCATCCATATCGATTATGCACAACATCGTCTTGAAGCTTCTCTTAAGAAGAGTGTTGTAGAAGGTACCAGTGGACCTGACAAGAAGGAAAAGAAGGCCAAGGCTGAACAAGTTGTTGAGTCCGAGAGTGAAGATGAGGAAATGCCTGAAGTCGATGATTCTGACGAAGATGAAGAGATGGAGGAAGTTTCTGATGAAGAAGAAGAGGAGGATGAGGAAGAAGAAGAGACTGATGCTCCTGCTTTAGCCATTGACAATTTTGATTGGACCGGTATCAACACTCGCGTTGATTCTAGTGACGAAGAAGAGGAATCAGATGATGACGAGGAAGATAAGCCCAAGGAAAAGAAGAAGAAGAAGGAGGTTGAAGACAAAACCGCGGAATTAAACACAACTACACCTCAAACAGCAGCTGATTTCGAGCGTGTGCTTGTTGGATCACCCAACTCATCTTACTTATGGATTAATTATATGGCTTACCAACTTCAATTATCTGAAATTGCCAAGGCTCGTGATATTGGTGAACGTGCATTAAAGACCATCAGTTTCCGTGAAGAACAAGAAAAGATGAATGTCTGGGTTGCTTTACTCAATTTGGAAAATAACTTTGGTACAGATGAAACTCTTGAGGAGGTCTTCAAGCGTGCGTTAGTGTATTGTGATCCCCTTAAGGTATACCTCCAACTCGTCAAGATTTATGAACGTAGTGACAAGTTGGATAAGGCCGAAGCACTCTGGGAAGAAATGACCAAGAAGTTTGGTCAATCCCCTCAAGTCTGGACAGGTTTCGGACTCTACTACCTCGAGCACAACAAGGCAGATAAGTCGCGTGAGTTACTTCAAAAGAGTTTAAAGGTTTTACCCAAGCATGAACATGGTCAAATCGCTGTCAAGTTTGCACAATTAGAGTTCAAGCACGGTGAGCCCGAACTTGGTCGTACGATCCTTGAAGGTATCATGAGCAATTCACCCAAGCGTTTAGATTTATGGAATGTCTACTTGGATATGGAGATCAACATTGGAGATGTTGAGAAGATCAGACGTCTTTTCGAGCGTGTAGCTTCAATGAAGTTTTCCTCCAAGAAGATGAAATTTTTGTTCAAGAAGTGGATCCAATTTGAAAAGGCAAATGGTACAGAAGATGATGTCCAAAGAGTCAAGGAAAAGACCCTTGCCTATGTAGAAAGCATGTCATAAAAACAAAAGTTGTACATATAAGAATCCCTTTTTTATTTCCTTTTTTCTTCCACCTCATCCCTTTTAATTCATCATCTATAATAAAACCAGTTTAATTGTGTTTAAAAAAAAGTCCCCGTGCGTTCTTTTAATGTGCCTCAACGCCTCAATGAGAGTTTAACGCCTCATTTAAAGGGAAAAAAGTAACCGATTCACCGCGCCAAAGAAACATTTGTAAGACTTTTGTAAACCATGCTCGACCCACTAGTTTTCTTTTTTTTTTTTTAATGTTACTCTTAATGCTTTATTATTAAAAAAAGATGAAATGACCCGTGAAATTAAAAAAAAAAAAAAAAAAAAAAAAAGCCCTGGACCATTTCCTTTGTTTTTGGGTCGATTCAAACTTTCTAGACCCCTCGAGGATAAAGATAATGACGTGGAGTGCTACGATCACGATTTTCCCGTGGCGAGGTGGAAAAAATACTCGAGGGTAACCCAAAAGCGTAGGTTGTGTAATGAGAGGCTTTATCGTATCTTGTATTTGAGAAAAAAAGCAAAATTTAAGGAGCGATTGGTAGAAAGACCTGCCGTCAATGTAACGAAGCATATCTAATAAACAGTAATATTTTCTTGAGCTGATTATTTTTGCCATCCTCGAGTGCTTTTTTTTTCGCATTACAGGCGTACGAACATACAATCAACAAGCGATCTGTTTCTCAAACAGCTGGTTTTATTAAAGTATCTTCTATCTCATATATGGATAAGTTTGGCCGAAACATCGACTACCCTTATATATCACCACTGTAAGAAACCATGTTTTCAAGCTACCCGCTGTAGTTTGTTAGAAAGACGTGTATATTTCTGTACAAAAAGACAATAGTTCCTTGATTTCTACTTGTTTGCAGTCATATACTTTATTGACAGGCATAAATAGCAAAATACTACACCCTAAATCATTCTCATTTGTGCTATCTCCAATAGAGGGGGGGGGGTTTTTTCTTGTCTGCATATGAAAGAGTAGGCATCTATTTTGTAACGGGAGATCACCCATTGGCTCCATGGGATCTTGCCTGTAGCAGATTTCCAATGCGTTAATAATGGGTACAAAATTCATACCAAATTCAGATTCATCTTGTGATGTCTTTTGATACACTTGTGATTGTTAAACATTACACAATATAGTTTGCATATGGGTTGTTCCCTTGTTATCCTATTTATTACTTGAAATGATCTCTGCTAAAGAAGGACGCAGAAAACTGAGATTGAAAAAATGGACATGGTAAAAATGTCAAGTACTGTTCTAAAAATATTTTACGCCAAGAGAAAAAAAACAAATGACATATAAATAACTTGCTCCGCCACATAACACTGCCACATCTGGTGATTTTTTTTAAAAAGGGGGGAGGGAATTTTATTTACTTAAACGAACGAGCTTTTAGTTTCACTCTTTGGATTATGAATCAAGGATCGTAATACTTTGTTCTATAAATAAAGTGGGTTAGAGAAAAGAAAAAAAAAAAAAGACTCCTTTGAATAATAAAGCTTACCTCGACTTCCAAATCATGAACGCGCGATTTCAAGGTGGCGGCCTCTTTTTGAGCCATTGCTCTTATTTGATTGATATCACGTTTAAGTTCGTCATTTTCTTGTAACAAACGGTCTAAATTATTGGATGATTGTGGGCTATAATTAGCAGGTGGAGAGGCCGAAAGCGGTGGTAATGTGGGTCTCTCGTTGTTTCTCGAATAGGGTGACCATTGTTGATAGGGGTGGTACATGGGCGATTTACTTGTTTTTGATTTTTGTTGTTGCTGTTGCTGTTGCTGTGGTGGAGACGAGGGAGTATAGATGGGGGTCAAGTTGTTATTGGTAGCAATAGGTAAAGAGGAAAGGGCGCTTGGAGAAGGCAATAATTGACCCTGTTGTTGCTGCTGTTGATTGGGTGGTATAGGCGAGGTTTGGAAATTGTTATCTTTAGGGTACAAATGAGAAGCAGGATGAGGGATATGAAGTTGAGGAATCACAGGACGTTGGGATTGTGGAGATTTAGGCTGTGGAGAATTAGCGCCACTTGTCTTTGGAGAAGAAGAAGCTCGGTAGGTGGCGTTTGTGAGGCTGTTTGAGTTTTTCACTTGTAATTCCTGTTTAACTTGTTGATGCACGGCGCTGCAGGCTGTGCCACCCTCCGCACGACGATGACGATTTAATGCATCCAGTCTTGCAAATGAGCGATAACAGTCTTTGCAGACGTACGGCCGCTCACCCGTATGTAGCTTTTGGTGGCGCTTCAAGTCATGGTGTCTTCTAAAGTGATGATTGCAAACATCGCACTATATGGAAAAAAGGGAATAAATAAATCTTGTCACACAGTCTAAGGCTATACCACACACACACACACACACACACACACACACACACCGCCCAATTTTGTTATAGAAATTAAATAAATTTTCTAATAATAGTTTACCTGGAAAGGTCGTTCAGAAGAATGGGTTGTGAGATGTGATTTGAGGTTGTGAGGTCTACTAAAAGTTTGGTGACATTCTGGACAGGGATAAGGTTTTACATCGTTTGTATTGGTTCGTGATATTGTTGTGGTTGTGGTTGGTGTGGTTGGTGATGGTGGCGGCTTTATCACCGAAAATGTGCTATAAGCACTGGTATCTTTTTTGCTATGGAATTGAGTGAAATCAGAAGCAGGTGTAACAGGCGTTGGCAAATATTCTTTCATTGGTGCATCCACTCCCTGCTTGCCTTTGTTATTCAGTATAGTGGATAATGTGGGTGATGTGGACTGTCCATTACTCATGGTCATCATTTCTTCGCGGATAAGAAAAAAAAAAAAAAAGTTTGAGAGAAAAGAAAAAGAGAGGAATAAAAAAAAAAAAAAAAGAAAAGAGAAAAATAAATAGGCGGTACACTACAAAAGCTATATCACACATATAAGGCAATTCATCGGGATTTTATTTTATTTTTACCGCCCAACAACACACAAAATAGCTAAGCAGTTTCTTCATTAGCTTCATCGTCATGTTGATTCATCTTGTACTGATGAGTTATCAAGAAAGGGAGTTCTAAAATGCTGGTTGACGCCGACGTATCATAGCCACTTTCTGCTGGCGTTTTTTTTTTTTTTTTTGGTTTCCAGGGGGATTAAATCATTGTATTTACCCCCCCAGTGGCTGATAAGACAGAAAAAAAGAAGGGCCTTTTTTTTTTCTCTATCTTTTTCCATTGAAAGATTTTCATTTCAGCGTGCTCATTTCAAATCAATTCGTGTAGTTTCGCTTTTAGATCTAAATAATGGTAAAGTCCATTAATTAATTTTTCCTTGTATTACAAAAAAAAAACGCCCTTTATAAAGTAATGTCCATTTCCTGGAACACAAATCCTCATCGGAGTCACTTTTCTAATCCCCCCAAATGTGATACGAGCTAGATGTTTCTTTTTGGTAGCCTACTGCCAAGCCATGCGCCACACTTTTATTGATCGTGACCGTTCTTCTTTGATCTTTATTTAATTCATGGGCGACACGTTTTTATAATGCTGCGCTTTAATTTTCATCCTGTTCTTGGAGTGATGCACGCAGAATTTGATTGGTTACTTGTTATACTAGATGTAATAAAACAAGTTGACACTCCGGGCAGAGATCACTTTTTTCGTGCTTTTTTCTAGCCACTTAATGCAACCAAGAAACCCACCCAATTCCTGGGTTTCGTTTTAAAAAGTAAAAAGATACTGTGGATGGATTTTATTTTTTTTATAAAAAAAAAGGATGAAAAAAAAAAAAAGAATAAAGGGGCAAAAGGGAGAGGGGGAAAAAAAAGGGGGGTATTTTTGTTATGATATGCAAAATGAGGGGTTGTGTTTGGGCGGGTTATAATTAGTCTTGTTCAGTCTTGATTCTTCTTGTAGCACGATCAGGCGAAGTCTTTTGCATGGATTTTGAATCGAGAGAACATGTAGAAGTTTTTCTTTTCTTTGAAGCGACTTCTTCCTTGCCAAATAATACGGCGGTGGGGGTCTCAGGCGAGAACCATGAGGATGGGGTGGTGGAACCTGCACTTCTGTGATCTGCAACCACGGCAGGGGCTGTGTTGGTATAAGGTGAAGATTTGATGTAAGGCGATGACGCAGCCGTCGTGTATTTCTCTCCTCCGTTGAAGGATCGACTTCCGTAACTGGTATGATTGTACATGTGATCTACATAAGATGTTGGGGTGGTAACAGAGCATGGCTTGCTGTCATCCTCGTGATGTAATGAAGGGTAGAGATAGGACTGGTGGCTGGAGACACTGCTGAAGCTACCTCTATTGTTATTATGATGGTTATTAAATTGAGTGTTGTTGTTGCTGTTGTTTAAAAGATACATGTCATTTTCATCTGAGGATGAAGGATGGTGATGATGGTTTCGGTTCAAGCCTAGAAAAAGGAAATTTTTTGGATTATTAGTCATGGATAAACAAAAAAAAAAACAAACATTATCGCTGTTTCTTACCGTGATCATAGTGAGATAAATAAGAAGGTCTGTTATCCCAATTTGGGATGGCAGAGGGAGAATATTCATCTGCTGATGGCCGGTTATTAAAAGCAGGCAGAGGGGATGATACCATGTTACACTTGGTGACAGGAGGTATCACATCTGTGTGTGCTCCATTGCCGATAGGATTACACAAGTAAATAGACGGCTCCTCAGCAAACAAAGGATAGAGCACATCCAGGATCTTGAACTTTTCTGCTAGCTCTGTGGCTCTGCTAAAAGGGATCCACACGCCTTTAAGATGCATTGCACCCACTTTGACAACGACACGGCCTTTTTCGTTCTTGAGTATTCCATCGCGTTTACCTCGTGACATACCAACGACGTTTAATAGCTTGGTGCCGTTGATCATATCATTATCTATTTATATATAATAGCACACACGCTGGAATAAATATATACAGATTAAAAATAATAATAATAAATAAATAACATACCTTGTCTACGTGCTACACAAACACCTTTGGCATCCACCTGAAAACAAAGTGTGCCTTCATCCTCCCAGATATTGGTGGTGATCTTGGGACGTGGAGACACAACGGTGCTCTGATTATTATTAGTGGCTGCATAATAATGGTAGGGATGGTTATGGTGAGGAGGAGGAGACCAATTGTTCATTGAATGATGGTGTGGGTATGGGTTGGATCTGTACACATGATCTATATTGCTCTGTTGTTGTTGTTGAGGCAAATAGCTATAAGGAGGGCTTTGGTAAAGGCCTTCCATACTATGTATATATAAGAAAGAGAAGAGAAAAAAGGTAAAGAAAGAAGAGAAAAAGACAAGGCAAAAAAAAATACCTTTTAATCGTTTCAAAACTGTCACGATGATTGGTTTAAAACAAGGAGTATACTAACCTAATATTTTTCATTTGATTGTTTATTTGGCTGTGTATATATATATGTGTGTATATATATTTATATATATATATAAACCTGCATTAAACTTTCTTTCTTTCTCTCTCTCTCTCTCCCTCTCTCTCTCTCTCTCTCTCTCTCTCTTTTTAATTTTTTTTTTTGAATATATACTTGTTAGTTTGGCGCTCAAAAGCTCCTTTATTATAACCGCCCAAAAAGAAAATATAAATAGTTCTTTACCCCCTTGTGTATCTTATATAAACAAATAAAAAAAAAAAAACCTCTCTTCTCTTTTTCTTTTTTTATTAAAGAAAGGTAAAAGTTTATTTACTCCTTATTAAGAATTAATAAAGCAGAGAAAACAAAACAAATATACTTTATGCTGCAAAAAAAAAAAAAAAAAAAAAAAAAAAGTGATACGACAAGTGCGTGTTTTTTTTTTGTCGCCCGTTTGTGTCCAGTCTATTTCATAATAAAAGAGACCCGGTATTGCAGATCCAACAAAACTAGTATTTTAGACAGAAGATCATTTTGACTCCTTGATCAGCTGTGTCTACGTAAACAAAAGCCGTCAGTTGTATTTAGAATTTCCAATCAGCTGACTCTTAGTGAGTTTATAGGTGTGGTCAAGGGGAGATTCCTCTTTTTCTCTCTCTTCTGATGTAGGGCCGATAGTCCGGGCTGCTAGAGAGAGAGAGAGAGAGAGATCACCCAAATAAATAACGCGTACTGTCTTTGCCCTCCCCCCAATGCTATCTGATTTGCCCTGAACCCTCTCATTGGCCAACCATTATAATTTTTTTTTTCTTTGTTTGTTTGCCAATCACAGGCCTAAAATTATCCCTCTCTCTTTCTCTCTTTTTATTACCCCACCCATCAATGACTACAAGTGGAACACAGACAGCTGAAAATGTGGAGATTTGGTCTACCATCTTGACCGGTGTCGCTTCATCTAAAATGGTGCCCACAAAGAAATTGCTTGTTCTAGGTATGAATAAATAAACGCTTGACCCCCCCCCCTCCATCACTCTTATAAAAAACTTTAGGTGATCCTGGAAGTGGTAAATCAACCTTGATTCACTATTTAAAAAACGATCCTGGACCACAGATTATTCAAGCAGAGACTGATGAAGCACCTACTAACAACTTTGGTGTCAATAACAACTATGATAACAATACAACACCTTTAGATAATCTCGATGATGATGCAACCAACACACTTGCATTGGGTTACAGTTTTATTGATGTACAAGATGAAGAGAACGAGGGTACCTGATAATTTTTTTTTAAATAGTCTTCAATCTAACCTTCAATTATACCAGCTGTTGCGAGATTGGGCGTATATCAATTAGGACTATCTTCAGTCGAATACATGCCTTTACTTAAATTTGCACTGGCCACCGACACCTTGATTGATTCAACCGTGGTGATTGTATTAGATTGGACGCGTCCCTGGGAGTTTTTAGAGACTTTTCAAAGATGGATTAATGTGTTACAACACCGAATGGATGAGATCTGTAAAGAAGGAAGTGCGGGTGAATCTTGGAGTCGAGGAAAGGCGGTTGTGGATGAGCTTCGAGAGAAAGTGGAATATTATCTTCAAACCTATACTGAACCTATCGTCAATAACATTCATTTAACCGCTTCTACTTCCACAGGGTCTCTTGCTCCTTCTACAAGTACCACCTTTGCAACGGCTCCTCTCGTCACCACTACAACAGCGGCAGATCAAGTCACCTTGCCATTGACCCAAGGTAGTTTGACGAACAATTTGGGTATTTCAATTATCGTGGTCTGTTGCAAGGTATCCCATCCTCATCTTTTTTTTTTAATTCATTGTGATACAAGATTTAATTTGTTTATTTTCTCTTTAGAGTGATGCCCAAAATACACTTGAACAGACATTAGATTACAAGGATGAACAATTTGATTTTATCCAACAAACATTGCGTTGTATCTGCATGAAATGTAAGTCTCCCCCCAATTTAAATTGATTTCTTTTTTTTTTTTAAAAAAAAAAAATTGTCTAGTTGGTGCCGCCTTGTTTTACACTTCTACACTTCAACCTTATACCTTCCACAACTTGCGTCAATACATCCTTCATCGATTATTAACAACATCGACCAAATCATATCCGTTTAAATTAAAGGCACAGGTTGTAGAACGTGACGCCGTGCTTGTTCCTTCTGGTTGGGATTCATGGGGAAAATTACGTGTTTTAAGAGACGGGTTTGATTGTGATGCAGTTCATCTTGGTTGGGATTCGGATATGGATGCGGTGACAGATCGACAGCAACCTGGTGCACATGGAGCCCGAGGTAACTATGAAGATGTCATCCATAACCCCAACTCTGAAGATCAGGTACTATATACTAACCATTATATGTTTACTTTGGGGCTAACATGTCTAATAGCCATTAAACAATATCCCTCCACCCGTGACTTGTGAAGACGAACAAGCCTTCCTTGATCGACACTTTGAGACATTACAACACGTTTCGGAAATCCCAAGTCGAAAGGGAACAGGAGCACAGTCTACACGACCCAGTGTGGTGGGTCCCATAGGTGAATCGGTGCTTGATATGAGCCGTACAGATGATCGTCGTAAGGAAGACCTGAAGATATCCACGAGCTCCAGTACGACCATGAACGCTCCCAATGCTACAGCAACGTCTAACGCAATACCACCTATTGATACCAACGTAGCAGGTTTACCCAACGCGGCAGGAGGAGGAGCAGGTGGGCCATCGCATGAAGTCCTGGCTAATTTCTTTCAATCTTTATTATCTAAAAAGGCGTCCTCAGGTGGCTCATCACCTACCACAACATCGTTACTGAGTGGGGGTCTTGGGGGTAGAGAAGAAGTTTCGAATACGGCAACTAATACAACTTCTGCATCGTCAGGAACGACAAGAAGACCTACTGTCAGTCGAAAAGATGTTCATAAGGAACTCGATCGTATGAGACAGTTTGTGAACAAGCAATAATAAACATGGTCTGTCTTAGTATGTAATGAAGTTGTAGACCTCTCTTTTATTAAGGTTCTATATCAGTGATTTTTTTTTTTTTTTTTTTTTCAAAAAATATATCGAGTGCATAAGAATTTATCTGCTATTTTGTGGTCGACACTGTGTTTATTGACTTGTCTCGACACTGGTATGTGCGGGTAGATGCGTGGATGAAGTAGGTGGTGTGTCACATTCAAGTACTTCCACGCTTGTCAGACAGGCACAGAACAGTATATTTTGAATGTGGTAAATGATGTGCCAAATAGCGGACATGATGGAAAAGGAGGGGGGATAAAAAAGAGATGGCCCGTTCTAGAAATTGGATATACATCCGGATTCAATTTAACAGGTTGCTTTCTAGATTTTTGATTAGGTCATCTGGCATCAATCTTTGGTGCACATGTATTGCTCGTCCTATATAGCACTGGAAACCCATGGTTACCAAAGGTGGGTGGTTACTGCGAAGACGCTTTCTCAGTAGGATATCTGAACGGTCAGGCTAATATTCCATCTCGACTTGAACAACTTTCTAATTTTTTTATTTTTTTGCATGTTCCGACATACTCATGGCGAGTCTCTTGAATAGATTTAGTAGAGAAAGAAGCGCCTTTGGAATAGAAAAGAGCAAAAAAAAAAAGCTCGATAAGGAGGTTCCTCCAGAATGATGATGTCACAAATTGGGTCCCAAAAAAAAATCCCCGGATGGAAGCAGAAAAGGACAATAGTATCGGGGGTGTGTCCATCCCTTTCAGCTTTTATATATTTTCTCCCCACTCTTACAGTTTTTTCAACTAATTTAGAAAAAAATAAAAAAAAAATATGTCTTTGTCTCTCAAGTCTCTTGTTCAAAACTCTAAGCTTCTTTCAAGCTTCTTGAAGCCTGTTGCCAAGGCCTATGCTGGTGCTGCTGGTTATAGACAAATTGGTAAACAAACGAGAAGAAAAAAAAAAAAAAAGATTAAGAAAAAATGGAATCATTAACATTGAATTAGGTCTTCGTTATGATGATTTACTTGCCGAAGAGAGCGAGTTGGTCCAAGAAGCCCTTCGTCGTCTTGAGATTGCTGAACCTCGTGCTGCTTATGATCGTGCTTACCGTATCCGTGTTGCTCAACAATGTTCTTTGAGTCATCAACTTTTACCCAAGGACAAGTGGGTTTCTGCCAGCGAGGTAATAGACAGAGTGTGTGACAGTTAGAATGGAGAACTAAACTCTTGTTTTACAGGATATCAGATATCTTCAACCTTACATTGATGAAGTCGCTTCTGAGACTGCTGAACGTGATGCTTTCGACAACATCAAGGTTTCCGCTCGCCAATAGATTTTAAAACGAAAGAACAAAAAAAAATGAATCATTTTTTTATTCTTTAATCATCTCCCACTTTATTTAATAAAAGAACATCTCCCTTGGATAGTGTTGATACTAGGACATCAGAATATATACCAAGCAAAAAAAAAAAAAAAAAAAAAAAAAAAAAATGACATTTGAACAAAAAAAGGGGCATGAATTTAAATGGGATTTATAGATACTTGTGTAGATGGCCGACGAGGATGAAACAATACACTTTTGATGTACAATTCGCTATAGCTAAAACAAGGTATCCCGCATTGTTACCTGTGTCAATGAGTATCCTATGTAGCTTGATTGTCTTACGGAATTGCCAAACCAGTGTATCTCCTACTGGGATGTGTAACTACTGATGAATTCCAATGCGCAAAAGTGTACGACAAAACATAGGATGATTATTTCAGTATCAGCACTTTAAACCCAACAGCCACCCATTCCAAAGCGATGCTGGTATACCCCTTTTTTGTCAAAGGTATTTATATAAAGTATGGAGCAGCAGCTTAATGAAGCAATAACACGGGTTTTCCTTCTTGGACATGGCAGAACAAGTGATGTTAGCAAATCGGTAGCACATGTAACAAACCCTTTGAACTTCAGTTTCAATTTTACACAAAGGTTTATGACACCATGGGTTACATATGACGCAAACGACATAGAGTAATATAGATGTATGTTATGATTAACGGACAGTGGTTTCCATTTTAAGAATCATAACAAAACGTCGCATGTAAATTAATACACGATGAAACGCCCAACGATTTAAAATGCTTCCAAACAACAAATCCGCAGGGATAAAACTCGAAGCGTTTATTAAACCCCATTGTAAGCGTATCTCAGATTAGAGATTCCAAATCAAGGACCGCTTTTTTTTTTTTTTTTTTTTTTTTTAGGTGTATAAAAGCTTTTTTATATTAGCCTCTTTTTTTTCTCTTCTTCTTTATTCTTTCTTTACACATGGATATTCCAAATATACCAAAAGCAAGTGACTCGAGTGTTCCTCGCATTCGAAATCTTCATCCCTCGCAACTCTCGCCTGACCATGTCGGCGATGAGCATATACCTATTGAGCGCACGGTGAGCTCCTTTTCTGAAAGAATCGGATCCTTTGTAGGTTCTTATTCTCGTACAAGTATGATGTTTATGGCCGAAAACCTCGCCGTCCCCAATGCTCCTTTTGTAAGTACACACTATCCTCTATAAACACACACACACACTGACACAAAACAGCTGGATGATGAGGAGGACAAATATTCCGCAATTTCTTCTGGCTATGTTTCAAGGATTCCATCAAAAAGCTCTGTGTCACGTCTCAGTCGTGTTGAATCAGGTCCCAGCAACGAAAACACCGCTCTTTTACTCTCCCATTTGGATAAGGTGCTTTCGGTTAGAAGTATCTGTACCGTCGCCGATGAGTATCGCTATGAACCACACCCAATGGCTTCGGAAAAGTCATCATTTACACAATCTATCTTCAACTCTATCAATATCTTGATCGGTATTGGTATCTTGGCCCTGCCTCTTGGTTTTAAGGTAAATAAAGGGGGGGGGGGGGAAAGCTCGTTGAATATAAATAGACTCATCTTCTATATAGTGTGCGGGCTGGGCAATTGGTATGTCTGTCTTTGTCTTTTGCTGTGGGTTGACAAATTACACTGCTAAATATTTGCAGAAATGTCTCGACTTGGATCCCGAATCGAGAACGTATGGTGATATGGGCGCTTTAGCGTTTGGATTAAAAGGTCGCATTTGGGTTACGGCCTTGTTTATTACAGAGTTGATCACCAGCAGGTAAGAAAACTGGAAAAAAAAGTGATGAGGGCTCTAGATCTGTACAACCTCTAATCTCTGTTGTTCTAAATAGTGTGGCATTGGTTGTACTTTTGGGTGACGGTATTGATTCTCTGTTCCCTGGATCTACTGTGGTAGAAATCCGTATCTTATCGTTCGTTATCTTGACGCCCATGTTGTTCTTACCTGTGCGACATTTATCCTACACAAGTTTATTAGGTATTATTAGTGCGTTCAGTATCATTGTCGTCATCATCTTTGATGGTTTAAATAAGAAGGATGCTCCCGGTAGTTTGATCCAACCCGCTGTAAGTAACGTACATGAATTAAAAGATAGAGCCACTTACTGTTATTTTTTTAGGATACCGAAATCTGGCCTTCAAACTGGTCGACTGTACCCCTTAGTTTCGGTTTGATCATGGCTGGTTTTGCTGGACATGCTGTTTTCCCAACCGTTTACCGTGACATGGATAACCCAAAGCTGTACGTGCGTATGGTGAACTGGACTTATGTAGCCACCACCATTGTGTATTTCCTTGTAGCCGCATGCGGTTATTTAATGTTTGGCTCTGACACAATGCAAGAGGTAAAAAAAAAAAAAAAAAAAAAAAAAAAAAAAAAAAAAAAAAAAACTATAATCCAAATAGAAACACAATAGTAACACTTGCGTATAGATTACGCAAAACATTGTTTCGATCCCCGAGTATAACCAAACCTTAAACCGTCTTGCTGTCTGGTTAATTGCAATGAATCCTATAGCGAAATATGGCCTGACAGTGAACCCAGTGAATTTAAGTTGGCAAATTTGGTTATTTAGAAGCCCACCTCTTGAAGATTGGTGTTACAAAAATAGCTGGCGTGAGCCCATTCTGACAGCTATAGGCAAGATTTGCATCAGTGCATTTATTGTTGTACTTGCTTATATAATACCCGGGTTTGACAAAATCATGTCTTTATTAGGCGCCTTCTTTTCTTTCATGATCTCGGGTATCTTTCCTTTGGTCTGCCATTATTACTTGTTTCATGAAACCATGTCGACGAAACGCAAGGCTTTGGATCTCGTCTTGTTTCTCGTTGCTTCCAGTATGGCTTTAACTGGTACCTTATGGAGTTTCCTTTAAGAACTTTATTATTCCCCCTCACTCCACCTTTTTTTTTTTTTTTTGAAAGTTTGTGTGTATATATACATTTTTGACCAAAAAAATAACACAAAAAGAATTAAAATATACATATATAAAAAAAATAGAGTTTTTAATGTATCCAGTTATGAAGGTCATCCAGCGCTTCTTGTGACAATGCATGACTCAAATCCAACTGAGTTGTATCATGCTGTGTATGCACACTTTCCAATTTTTCATACATTGCTTGTTGAAATCGCTCACGAAACATAGGAGATACCGTCATCAGTAAATTATCCATTGTTTCAAAAAGGACTTCCAGATTATTTTGTACTACCTGGGCTGCCGTCACTGCACTACTCGCATTGGAAAGTGAAGAGCATGAAGCCACCTATAATTTAACTTATGAACTCCGGTACCCATTAAATCCCACTACTGCGTATTACCTTGTATCCCTCTATAGATACTTCGACAACTATCATCACACCTTCTAATAACGTCAAATCTAATCTTCCGATATTGTTGATTTCGTCTCTTACAAATACGGTAGCTGAATCTGCAACAATACCATAATCATACGCGTGTGTGATATCGTCTAATTCGTCACTCAACAAACTGTGTCTCATTATGGGGAGGGGAAAAAAGAAAACAAAAAAAAAGTAAAAGAAAGAGAGAAGAAAAGTCCCCCTTGGCTGTATTAAATAACCCCATACACACAAACACACACACACACACACTTGGCCACATGACTACCAGTAGAAGAAAAACTCTCGCCATAGAAAATCTAGTTCTTCTGTGTAACGTCTGACAAAGCTCATTGGCCTTTTTTTACAAAAAGGTTACACCTTTTCATGTCGTCTCAACTTGGCAGCCCCCTTTTCCTATATAATGTCAAGACGCTTCATTCGGGTGTGTCTCCCACCTCTTTTTTATTTCTTAATGTTGCCACGGCGGTAAAAAGAAGTTAGCTCCCTAATAAAAGACAAATACTGCCCTGGGAGACCAATATATCACGAGATAGTAGTAACACAAAGCGTGTCTCATTTATATAACACTAAAATCTCAATAATGGGGCCACTTGATAGGCAGTAAATGCCATCAACACAGCTGCCAACAAAAGAACGGCCAAGATAGTTGAATAGTTGAAAGGTTCAGTCTGAATAGGTAAATGTTGGAATTGGCTATAGTTTTCCTTGATGGCGTTCCAATAATAGCCCATCCAATTTCTTTTGATGATTTCTTCTTGGCCTACAGGTACACCTTCTTGAAATACATTGACAGAAGCACCGTCTTCCTTGTTTTCAAATGTAAGTGTTACCTTGGAATAATGATCTAAATTTAGAAAATGGGTAAGAGGTCCCGAAAGGATGAAATTGTCTGAAGTTACCTTTAGGCCAGTTTTTAAGTCGCCAAGTTTGTGTGATGCTTTTTCCAGGTGTCTAAATGAAGATGAGTTTTTACTGTCACAGTGAGAAAAAAAAAAAAAAAAACCCCCTTTTTACCGTCTTTAACAATACGCCATGCACATTACCGTCAAAGAATTCAAAGCGACTACCGATTTTCTTGGATACCTTTGATTTCCCGTTTGTCCAGATATTTGCACGATCCGAATCTAATAGGGCTTCATAGATATCTCGAGCAGAAGTACCATTGAAATCAAAAGTGTGTTCTACAACAGTGGTGCGCAACACTCCGTCGTCTTTTTTGGTAATGGGTGGTAGAGTAACCTGCTTTTTTCGTTGGAATAAATCAGGAGGTGTGGATGAATCTGCATATAAATCTGCACTATAATCTGGGAGAGGGGAAAACATGAACACTTGAAGTAAAAAAAAAAGGGGCATACAACTTACTTTGAATCAAATCATGTGTAAAGTTTGAAAATTTGGTTCTTAATAAAGGTGTCAATTCAGTACGAATCCATTTTTTAAGCTCTTGATCACTGCTTTCAATAATAAACTAAATACTATGAATACACCGTATTTTAACTACTGCAATTTTTACTCTACCACATAATCATCCATATCAGTATCAAACGCGACCTCGGGAATACTGATTGTACCGTAGGTCTTTGAACCGTCGCGCAATTGAGCTTGCCAGCTTAGTTTTAAAGCCACGTCGTAAATAGCAAGTAACTTGCCTTTACGTTGATTCAAATCTACATCACCTGTACATTCATCAACAGTGGTAATGCGTACCTCAGTATTGCTTTTTTTAGCTGTTAAGCCTACGAGTTGTTGACTAAAATAGGTCTTTGCCCAAGGTCTACAATCTTTATTAACCCTACACAATAGAACACATACGAGGGGGGGATAT
The DNA here is from genome assembly GCA_943193625.1 of Mucor piriformis. Classification (NCBI taxonomy): domain Eukaryota; kingdom Fungi; phylum Mucoromycota; class Mucoromycetes; order Mucorales; family Mucoraceae; genus Mucor; species Mucor piriformis. The sequence continues at coordinate 401,195 of OW971869.1, read as the reverse complement.
TAAAACAAGTTCTTGATGAACTACTGAAATTCTTTTTCTTTTTTTTTACCAATGCCTAATTGTCTCGTTAGTGATGAACATCAGAAGCATATGTTTATGCAAGTTTTACCAATTGTTGACATTACGCATGTCTGACATTTTCAAAAATAGTATACAAGAGAAAAAAAGGGGCAGATGTTTTAATAGGAACTCAAAAGGTATTTATTTATTTATGAAGGTTGGGAGGAGAGAAAAGAGTATTTACCCAAAAGCAGGTACAGACTTTGCAGATTGAGCAGGACTTCCCATAGTAGAGCTTACACCACCAGGACTAAGTGCGTTACTTGCCATACTGTTAGGACTATTGGACATGGTAGGATGCATGGAAGCCTGGCTACTAGCAGGTTGAGTCGACTCCTTGATAGCCAAAAGTTGTTTAGCACGGAAAGCTTCATAATGGATTTGTGCCGTCGTCTCAATCAAATCCTGAAGATGGGTACGAGTCAAGAAGTTACGAAGGTAGATGAATTCACAATGCTCTTCGTTCTCAACATTGATCACTCCGTATCGATTCTTTCGACCTCGTACAGGCTTACCATCAATCACTACATTGCGTTCTGAACCAACAATTGCAAAAGGAAGTAGCTCTCGGATACTTTCGTTTAATGCTTGCTCTTGTTCATCATCCTCGTCACTCTCATAAGGATATAATTTAATGTTATGGAACACTAATTCTGCCTTGATCTAATCAAAAGAAATATTAGCGCTTTCTTTCCCAGTAAAATCGTATTAAACACTATCTCTTACTCTTTGCTTAAAGGCTTGTCTTTCATCGATAGTCAAGGAATCAGACTTGGCAATCACAGGTACAACATTAACTACCTCGGAAAGCTTCTTGAGGACAACAATATCAATGGGCTTTAATCTAAGAGGAAGAGTAAACAAACAAGCACGTATATAAGAAACCAAACTTACGCATGGCCGGTAGGACCGATAAAGAATAAACAACAATGGACTCTGGTATCTTGAATATAACGATCACGAGTAGCAGTCAACTCCTTGCGCAAATAAGCAGAATGTTGATCTTTGATATATTTAATAATGGGTTCCCAACTAGCAAAAAAAGTAAGTAAATAAAAAAAAAAAAGGGTACACACATATACGCACCAATTTTCGTTATTGACTTGATCTCCGTATCCAGGGGTATCAACAATATTGAGTCTAAGACGTACTCCGTTCTCCTCAATCACTGCAGTTGCAATTAGAAAATAGGGAGACGAAAAAAAGAAAAAAATACATTACAGTGAGATACAGTTTGGATTTCTGTGGTTTGTCTAGGTGGTTCATCAGCAGAAAGACGAGCTTTACTTTCAATCAAGTGAGAAGCAAAAATAGTGTTTACCAAAGTGGATTTACCCAAACCAGATTGACCTTGTTAAAGAGAATGTGTAAGTGATGATATTTAAACCACTTGGTCCCACTTACCAACGACCATCACATTAAAGTGAAATCCCCGCTTCAACAACTTTTTTTCAATTTGTTGTGTAATTGTATCAAAACCTACATATCCTTCCAACGAAGTTTGAAGTGAAGACTATTTTTTTTGTTAGGTCTTTTTTAAAAAAAAAAAACTTGAAATCGTTATTTTTACCGCTACTGGTTCTACAGCCAAAGAGGAGGATGACATTTTTTTATTTGTAGTTTTCAAAAAAAAAAAAAATAGAGATAGAAAAAAATAAGAAAAACTATTAAGAAGAAAAAAAAGTGTTTCTGTTAAAAAGGGAGGAATAAAGGAGGAAAAAAGGAGAGAGAATGTTGCTGTTGTTACACGTTCCAATGTGCACTGCATGAAAAAACAAAAATCCTTGAGCCAGTCACAGTGTGGTATTTGTTGTCATGAAAAAACCTCATCCCAATGATTTGTAACATAGTAAGCTTTTGGCCATGAGTATTACATCAGTTTTCAAAATCCCCCTGATGTGGGGTGCATGTAGAGTTTTTTATGCAAGATTAAAAAAACTAGATATTGTTCCACTTGGCAAGTACAGTAACAGATTCGTTTTTTTATCTTGGAGTAAAAGAATTTCTTTAGTTACCAACACTATTCTATGGCTTGACTTTATAATAGACATTTGCCCTGATGCATATATGATTTTTTTAAATATATCAAACATTATTAGGAGAGACTATGTTAAAATATGAAAAAACTTCAATTTATTGAATCATACATTTTCATTTTTTTGTTACGTTTCTCCGTGAGGAAGCGAGCTAAAGTATTGTAATGAGATCAACTAGGGGTTCTCAATTAGAAAATACAAGTCACTTTACATTTGTATAAATAAAAACATTGATATATTCTATATCAAATATAAAGGTGGCTCATTAACAAATATGATGTCTTTTACTCAGCTTTTACAAGTTCGTGATCATTCAATAACAAATTTACGCAGAAAATACAATTCAAAATGGTTTTTTTCAAAGAAGAGTGTTTACAAAAAAAAAGGGTTAGCTTTAAGCATGGCGAATTTATCAGGTTTTAAAAGTGATTCTTGCAATAGGACAGATAAATCGTATTGGTTTAAAAAGCCTATAAACATCATTAAATCAAAATCCAAAGTTCCGATGTATATCAGACTAAAGACAAATATGTGGACTCATATCTGCCATTTATAACTATGACTATTATTGCTTCATGTACAGTACAATTAAGACTGAAATTAGTCTTAGTCTTACAAGTTAAACTAGTAGGGAAATGTTTTCGCATAAAAGATTGTTTAATAGTCAATATTTTACTTCACAACAAAATACTTAATAACCAGTGCGAATAAATAGAATAGAATGATTTATTGCGATTAATCATTATTTTTAGAAAACATGTTTTATCCTCGAAAAAAAAATTGAGTGTTACACCTTTATATGCAATGTAGGGTGTGTATACAGTACCGCAAAAAACCATGGTTTTCCAAAACACTCATCAGCTAAATATACCACATCCTGTATAGCAACAATCAACATTAATAATTTTTCCTACATTTTTTTCAATAAATTTTAATTCCGTGTTTGAAAAATAATTTATAGTAATGGGAAAAACAGACTAAATACACTACACCATCACGAAAAAACAAAAAGAGGTCTCACCGAGAATCGAACTCGGATCACCGGATTCAAAGACCGATATGATAACCATTACACTATGAAACCTTGATATGATTTAAAAATCTTAAATTAATAATTAAAATTATTAATTGATAACTTAATCACGTGATATCCACGTGAAACACTTGTGATTGGGTCATGTATTACGCCTTAGTAATAAGTCAAAAATGTTCAATCCAGCGCCAAAGGGCGGTTTTCATTTTGTTTTATTTTTTTTCTTAATAATATGACAACTCATTTCATTTTGAAGGCGATCAAGGTAAAAATAATTGATGAGCAAGGGATGCTATGAACTGGGATGAGGAAGTCACTCCGTTCCATTTAAAAAACACATTTTTTTGATACTCGATAACTTTCCGCAATGTAACTCCTGTTTCAAACACCTGATTTCGAAAATCGTAGCAAATGCCACTGTTATTTTTTCTCATCGAAAAAAAAAAAGTGTAATCAATAGTTTAGTAAATAAAATATGAAAGGCTGACTTGAACATTAATGTGCTTACATAAGGTGTGTTATTTTGATATAAAAAATGAGAAGATAAAACAATAGAATGTACTTTGAGACTGTTCGTATGATTTATTAAAAATTATCGATTGATTGTCTTTTTTAAAGATGTTTTAGAGGGGTATTTATAATAAATGTCAAATCAAGGGGCTTGTTGTCATACACCGAGTTCAGAGAGAATCGATTTGAAATAAAAACAGAAATAAATACAAGTATAAGTACTTTGAGGCTGCTTATAAATGTTTGTTAAGTTAAGAAGTTGTCTTTTTAAAAGATGTTTTTAGAGGGGTATTTATATTAGAATGTCAAATCAAGAGGCTTGTTTTGATATATCATTTTAGAGTGTTGTATTATGATATCATGTTACACCGGTTTTTTTATAGAAAATACAGTTCATTGTTGTTGCAAGCTAACTTTAATCTACAACAAGACATTTGTGTTACACCTCATAATTGCTATGTAGGTGTGTACACAACACTGTTTACTATCAACAGATCCAATATTTCTTCTTGCATGTGATATTTGGTTCATTGTAAGTTGTTGTAATCGTAGTAGTGCAGGAATAGTTGTGAGGGCAACATGGAAGTCATACATGCTTCGAGGAATATAAAACGAGCGTATCTTTGCAAATATATAGATCAAAGGAGCAGCTAATTCCATTCTATATATATATATATATATATGATAATTAAAACCTACTCCTCTGTATTGTTAGTCAACCGTTTCCTCTTCAGCGATATCCCACTTATAGTCATACCATATCCCACAACCCCTTAAACAACAGGCTAATTTACGTTACTAGATATTAAACGATTAAGCATAAATTGAAGCTCCAAAGACATCTTGAACAAATCATCGTCAGCAGTAGACTTGGGACATTTAATTTCAAATGCTAAGAAATCAAACTATATTTCACGCCGGGTTTTAAATCATTATTTCCAGTTTAAACTGTGAAATGGCTACGTAATATAAACGGATGAGTTCCCATAGACCTACTATAATGCTGCGATATTTACCCATATCTAGTCATACTGCCACCAGCAAGAAAAACCACATTTAAAAACGGATTCAAAGCTCTTTCGATAAAAAGTGATTAATCTTTAGAATCAATATTTTCAGCAATATCATAGTTTGTAACTCTAACAGAAATATTTTTAGTACCGAATGGAAGTCAAAAGACATATCCACTTACAAATTGTACTTAATTTTAGCAGCTATGTTTGTATTATACTTGGCCAAATAATTTAAAACTAACTCCATTGCCTTCTCTTTACGATGAACATTGGAATTCTTAAATTAATCAAGTTAACAAAGCTGTCCATTTTTTTTTTTCATTAAAACATACTTGGGCGATAAGATTGAAAAATTCTACGTCTCTTATTGTTAAGGTAGGATAATATTGGTCCAATTCGAATTGTTCGAAAAATTTATTTCGTACACAAACAGCAGTGTTTTCAGTGTCCTGGTCAATTAAATATACATGGTTTATTGCCATTTTTTCGATGCTTGATAACTTTTCACAATCCAACTCCTGTTTTAAACACTGATTTCTAAAATCGTAGCAAATTTTACTGATATTATCCTCATTGAAAAAGAACTATAATTAATAGTTTAGTAAATAAAATATGAAAGGCAGACTTAAACATTAATTTGCTTACATAAGGTTCCATTCTGTCAAAATCTACCTCAGTACTTTTGGTACCATTAATAGTATATAACGAAACTTGTGATTCATGTGTGGATATCGACTGTTGGGATGAATATGACTCTTGTGAAAAACGTAATTCTTGTTCTGGTGGTGATACATCGCTAAATCGAATACTACTTCATTAATGCCGACCGGTTACTTGTTTTAGTTTGTACAAACGGTATCGATGTTCTTACGTCGATGTGGGCTGAGGGGTATCCAAAGCTGTGACATTTAAACAGTATAATTGTTTGAGTCATGTTCTTAAGAAGACACGATAAATTACACAGAGTTTAGCTGCATTTTGCCAGCACTGGATCTCTTAGAGACTGGCGAGTAACGTCACCTGAGTGCTTTCTTAAAAAATAGTTGGGAATTCTTGCCATGGATCCTTTATCAACAAAACAAGTCATCTCCGTTGATACGGTGGTACAGATTACTGATAGTGGCCAGAACGATTTCTTTTATCTGACTGAGTTTTTCAAGAATGGCAGGTATTAGTAAAATATCGCTAGTATTATCTCTGAAGTTCTTGATACACGGTCAATTTACACGGCCGATTTTTATAAAACTTTTAAAATATTGATCAACTTTGTGTAGACGGCTTTTCTTACCAACAGCTTACCTTTATTTTTGTTTGAAACGACATGGATATACCGCATGTAAAGTTAGTGAGAAACAACCACTCGTTATAACCCAAGCTTAGCATACCTTTTTTTAGCGTGTTTTTAAGATGGGAAAGAAGATAAAAAATTGAAAATTTATCTTCTTTTTAAAGGTTTATTATGCTTGATTTATCATCTATTATTTATAGATGAAACCTGTGTATGATCTTATGGCCGAAGAAAACTTGCTTACATCATGATATTTGCAATCCATGTATCAAGAATTCCCCCAGAACAAACAAAGATCTGTTCTTCCTTTATTTAGAGCTACTAAAACAACTTAATTTTATTCTACTCCAGGAATGCTATGATTCTACATTCCTTGTACTCTCGAGGTTCTATAGTTCGTTACGGGGGACTATAGTTCAAGGTTTACGTTACGGGGTAGACCGCAGTAGTGTTGAATAGAAGCAGATTACTTCCTATTACTGTCTCAAAAGTATTCTTTCTAAACTTTTTGTGTTTAATCGTAAAGTCAGGCGAAAGAGATTTATAGTTGCATAGCCATTGGTCTGAACTTGATGTTATAATTCGTTACGGGTGATTATAGTTATGGATTTGCGTTATGGCAGTTTCTTGGGATAGTTAAAAAGATCTTTTGCCACCTGAAAGTCCGCGTCTCATACTCAAACATATGATAAGTATTGCGTTACTTGTTGTACATAAAAGAAAATCAGCCAAGTTGCTTTCATTAGGTGCTATATCTATATTTATTCTGTGTGTATGTGTGCCTGTCTGTGTGTCTGTCTGTGTGTCTGTGTGTTTGTCTGTCTGTCTGTGTGTCTGTCTGTGTGTCTGTCTGTGTGTATGTCTGTCTGTCTGTCACTATTTATTGCACGTATGACCTAAATTTTAACTGAGAACAAATTTGCTCTTCCTTTACAATTGGCATTGAAACCACTGTAATGAAAATAAAAACATTTTATTGGGCAGCAGAAGACTCATACTACTTGACAAGAAATTTTATTCAGTGTGGAATCTTTTTTAAAGGTACAGCCGTTCCAGTCGGTTTCTTTTCGTTTTCAAGCGAAACACTGTATCTCCATAAAAAATAACTTATTACCTAAAATGATTTATAGTGGCTCGCCACGTAAGCACATTTCAAAACAATTAACAGAGTGCAGAACAAATGCCTGTAGGTGCTTAGGAGGAACAGATTTATAAACTTCAGAATTTTTTCCGAGAAGCCAAATTTTCAGTAGCTTCGAATGAACTTCGTTTAGCCTTATTTTTGACAATTGCCCAAAACTACTCTATTGGATTAAGTTCATGAGATTAAGGAGGAAGGTAGATACTCTTGTGCCCTCTTGTAACTATCATCTCATCAATTTGGTCCGCTGTATGAATGGGTGCATTATTCATATGTACATAAGGCGGTATCGTTTCACACTTTCCCAATTTCTCAGAATTATGAGCTCGTGTATGTCAAAATATGGCCTAGTTGCAGATGAACATACGAATGCAATAAACATCTTAAACGGTTTGTCATCGTTTGGGTCCTACTGTCCCGTGTAATTATCAATCAAGCTGTCATAATAGTTGTTTTTCTGCCTCTTTACATCCTTATTCTCTTAAAATTCTGCAGTCAAATGACTTCTCAAGGTCTGTTCTTTACTCAAATCTGCATGCTACTATCTGGAATGTCACTATTGAACGAAGTGGAAAAAGTGTGTTTGATTCTGTACTGTCATCATCCCCCTACGTAACGACACTGTATCGAATATTGAATAAAAACTGCATATGGGATGAGGGCCAAGTGTTGTATGAATATATGTCTAGTTTAACTCGATTGAGAAGTGTTTATTGGGCGAAAAAATAAAATAAAGGGGTAGAAACAAAGTGACAGCTGTGAATGAAATGAAGAAAGATGGCAGATTAAACATTCTAACGCTTGACCCAAGTGTACCTTGCTCTGGCCTTTCTGAGACCAGGCTTCTTTCTCTCGACCACTCTAGGATCACGAGTAATACAACCAGCTTTACGTAAGATAGGCTTTAATTCGTCGTTGTGGATCAATAATGCTTTACCAAGACCAAGTTTGATAGCTTGTGCTTGACCTAAGATGCAGAAGAAGAGGGTTAGAACATAAAAGGCAAGGAAAAAGAAAGGGACTTACCGGTAGTTCCACCACCGTTAACAACAACCCAAGCGTTATATTTTTCCTTGAGTTCAGTTACATCAAGTGGTAAGGTGACCTCATTTCTATCTACGGATCTTTGGAAATACTCGTTCAACTCCAAACCGTTGACTAAGATCTTGCCTTCACCTTCAACAAGGTAACATCTAGCGCTGGATTCCTTTCTGCGACCAGCAGCATAAGCACGTCCAAATTCATCCAAGGTGTGTGATTGAACTTGCTTGTTTTGTGTGTTATCAAATCTTTGATAGGGTTCCAAAATGGAGGATACTGAAGGAGGTAAAGGGTGAGGGAGCGAGGCAAGAGCAGTTAAATGAGTAGTGATCTTTCTCCATTGAGAAGTGGTTAAAGGGATGCTTAATAATTCGGACATCTTGTCACGTAACTTCCAAGAATAAACTTTATCCTCGATCAAGTCTTGTTGAATATCAGCCGATTCGGTCAATGCGTCAGTTGGCTTCCATGCGACAAAACGTTTATGAAGTGCATCGAGTTCGATCAATAAATCGTTGTACTTGAAGTTACCGGTGAAGTAAGACAAAGACTCTGGCTTCTCTCTGTATTGAAGGATATCTTCTTGGGGTTGGGCAGTAGTGTTGTGTTGGTGGAAGTTGGAAGCAAATCTTTTGGTGATGGCAACTGAGGGTAAAATGTGACGACCCACTGTTGCTGCAGGTAAGATACGAGCAAGCTTCAACAAACTAGACATATTTTTTCGAGTGAAGAAAGAGAAGTTGTTTTTTCCAACAGGCCCCTTGACGTTTCTTGAAGGGGGACTTTTTTGCGCCCGTCCCGTATGGCTTTTCACCCCCGCACTCTTTTTTTTTAAAAGAGTCACAAAACAATGGGTGGAAAAAAGGACTCTGGGGGAAAGAGACCTATACAAAAAGTTTTCTTTTCTGTACAATGAGTCCTAAAGCACATCGATCGAACAAGAAGACGGTTCATGCTTACACTGTAGGCTTTGGGTTTAGACCTCCCTACCAAATCTTGTGTATGTTAAGCAAGTAAAAACAAGGCAAAACATTAACCAACTTTATTTAGTGGACGGTGACTTCTGTAAAGCCGCTTTAGAGAAGCAAATCTATATCAAGGACGAACTTCCAGTTTTAATGACAGGTTTAACACGTTTAGGTAAATAAAGCAAACAAGAAAAGAAATGTGTCAAGCTGACACGTTGTGTATAGTTGTGACAGAGTGTATTTTGCAGGACATCAAAGCCAGAGGACATGATTTCACCAGTGCGTATATTTTAGCCAAAAGATTCGAAACACGTCGTTGTCCACACAAGGAGAAGGCGGTTTCCAGCTACGAATGTATTCGAGATTTAGTAGGTGCTGAGAACCATCAACATTTTTGCGTTGCTACACAAAACCCTAAATTAAAAGATCGCATGAGAAAGATACCGGGTGTGCCTCTTGTCTATGTGAATGTAAAGGGAAACGGTCTTGGTCTTGAGCCCATGACAGAAAAGTCAAAGGAAATGGTCAGATTGAATGAAAAGGAAAAGGTAAAGCCTTTGGACAAAGAAACTGCTAGATTGAAGAGACTCCTTTATACAAACGATGAAGAAGAACAAGTGCATGAAAGTAAACCCAAACCCAAGAAGAGAAAGGTGAAAGGTGTCAATCCTTTAGCAATGAAGAAAAAGAAGAAGAAGGCCCCTCCACCTAAAAAAAATACTGTTGAAGCTAAAGCAGTACAATAAAATGTCTTGTAAATATATTTTGTCGTTGCTATGTGAGGGTTGTACCTCTATTTGATACATGAAGACAACCATTTGTCTTGGTAGAGTATAAGGCTTATAAATGAAGGCTTATTTTATCCATGGCGAATTGCTTAAAAATAGACAGGAAGCTGTATTTAGATGATGGTATTTTAATGCTTCTTATATATCGGTGTGAATCTTTTACACACTGTTGCATAACAATTAAATTCTTAATGCCTTCCCATAGTAATTGTTTATTTGGTAAAGGAGGAAGGAGTGGGAAAACACGTATTAATCTAATTTTTTGAGCTTACACGAGAGATAGCAAATACACCTACGATAACGACACCCAAGAAAGCGATGGCAGCAGGCAATATTAATTCTTGAGGGATTCCTGCAACTGAAGGGATTTGTTTGACGGCCTGTTCGTTGTCCGACTCATCCTCGTCGGATGAAACGATGACTTCTTTCTTTAAGCTACGCTTCTTTGTCTTTTTCTCTTCGACCTTGGCTTCAGTAATTTCAATGACGGGAGGAGGAACATGCACAGGCTCGGGAACCTCTTGGACAATGGCAACTGGTGGTTCCTCGATCACGGGCTCTTCTTCCTTATGTGTGGCATCATGCACAAACAGCTTTACACGATCTTGACCCATTTTACGAGCCAATTTGACAGCGTCAGATACATCTGCATCGGAAGTCATCAAGACCTCATCCTCCTCATCATCTAAATAAGAAATACTCAACCAAGAATCGGCAGGATCGTCGTTCTTTGTACCGGTATTTGCTAAATGTTCTCCAATGACCTTTTGACGGACAGCTTCTAAAAGAGAAGAATAGCTGTCATAGACAGATGCAACACGATGTGTCTTTCCTCCGTCTGTTGTGAACTTGAAGGAAAAGACGTCTTCTTTTATTTGATTGTGTTGGTGATGACTTCTGTCTTCGGACATGGATGAACGACCTTCGTCGTTATTTGCTACCATACTGGCCGACTCATTGGGTGTGATTTCAGAAAAACCATGAAGTTGAGAAAATGAAGCGGAAGGCTCAGGTGAAATCACGCCACCGTTGGCAAGACTTTGAGAATGTGCGGATAATAACTGGGATGACAATGGATCTGATATTTGGGATTCTGTATCGTGATGCTCTTGAGCTCCAAAACTATCCCAGAATCGACCCCACATAGGACCTTCACCATCATTGCCCTCGATACTGTTGATCTGTTCCATAGTAGCGTAGGTTAACTTTAAAACATCGACAATACCTACTACATCACCGTTTTCAACCACGGGAAGATTGAGATAGTGACCATCTAAGAAGAATGGAAGGGGGGAAAATGAGTATGTGTGCAGATTAAAGAGATATGAGAAGGGGCGTACCGTGCATTTTCTTTAATGCGTCCATGATCGACATTTGAGGATGGGCAGTGTCTGGGTGAGGCGTCATGACACGGACCACGGAACAATTTTCAGGGTGCAAACCTGCAGCAATGACACGTAACACAACGTCTTTGGTGGTGAAGATACCAGCCAATCCTTCTCGATCCATGACTAACACGGCGGTTGTGTGGTAATCTTTCATCATACGAGCCACGTCGCGTACGTTGGTCTTTACACTGACTTCAGCAGGAGCTAATCCATCCAAGACAGAGTTTAAATCAGGGCATTCCATTTTGTCACGTAATGCTTCCATGTATTGTACTAATTGAATAGGGCTGTTACTCCATTCTTTCTCTACACCTTCAAGGGCGTCGTATAACTTGCGAGACGACCCAAAGGCTCTTTCCATTTTATCGAGTGCTTCGTATAAACATTTGGTGATATCTAACAGTCCAAAAATATCGCCTTCTTCGTTACAGACAGGCTTTAAACTTAAAAGTTAATTTTTTTGTGTTCCTGTTTCCTAAATTCTATTTATATTACCAAATGACGGAAACCACGGGTCACCATAAGATTAAGCGCATCTGTGGCCGATGTATCAGAAGTAACACACATGGGTCCTTTCGTCATGATTTTAGCAACCGTGGTGTCTCTATATAGAGAGACATGAGTTATCAAGTGACTCTCAACGGGCTTAATTGGGCTTTGCTTACCTAGCATCCAAGGATTCAGCAACGACTCTATAGGCGAGATCTTTAGCAGTGAAGATACCACATAAATGATCATCATCATCCACGACCAACACACAATCACTTCTCTTTGCAGCCATCAACTGAGAAGCCTCAATAACCAACATGTTTTCCTTGACGGTTAAAGCTTGAGAAGGTCTAAGAGCAGATACAGTACCAGCAATTTTGCGGGTTTGACGCACTCTCTTTGATCCAGTCTTCTTCTTTGAGAGTTCAGATTCTAACTTCTTTCTAATGGCCTAATAGAAACAGAATGAGACAAAAAAAAAAGGGGAGGGGGTATATAAGGAGTGTGTGTATTACCTCGTCTCTCTTGGACTGACGTTGTCTACTACCCGTTGTACTCGAGTCAACGGCAGAAGCATTGTCGTTACGGAAAGAAGGAGCAGCTGGAATCCTTGAATTTGCTCTTTTAGTAGACATTGTTCAACAGAGAAAAGAAAGATTTTTTTTTTGCAAACAAACACACCCCCCCTCCCCCATTTATATTCGGTTACACATGAATTTTTTCATTTTTATTTTAGATTTCAATTTTTCTGTTCTTGTCCATGTAGAAAGAAATCATTTCATCTGTGATTTTGCTCTTTCTTTCTTGGAAATCAGAAACAAACTTTTGCAAAGTTTCGATACAGATTTTCTTTAATTCGCCCGTCATCAATTCACCGGATTTGTAAGTCTATTATGAATAGGGTTAAATCTCTGTTGATATCGCAGACTTCTATGTTTACTTACGTCGTGAATGTTCTTTAATTCTTCATCGCTCTCTAAAAAGAAGGAAAGGTATTGATAAGCAACATCGACATCGGGGTTACCACCATTGGCTCTGTGTTCCTCGACAGTGGCTCCACCACCAGAGAAAGCATGCTTGTTGATCTTGTTCTTGATTTGCTTGGCCGTATCGGTCATGAAGATAGCCGAGGTATCAATGGAGGCACTCATCTTGGTTTGAGGACCTTGTAAAGCAGGGAAGAACTTGGCATGAATAAGACAAGGCTTGGGGTATTTCAATCTCTTTGCAACATCACGCGTTAAACGGAAATAAGGGTCTTGATCGATGGCACAAGGAATCAAACAAGGGATGTCCTTCTTGTCGCCAAAGATTTGAGGAAAAGAGTTGGAGAAAGAAGGTGCGGCTTGAACAGAGACAAAATGGGCTTTACCGACATTATCACTGTCGTTGAAACCAAAGGTGGCCTTGGATTGGTTCAAGGTGATACAACGAGAGATTCTTACAACGTTGTGATAGAAGGGACCACTAAATTTAAATTATAAATGAGTCAGATCCCCCTTTTTGATTAATTTAAACTTTACCCGACAAAATCAAGGTTGGAAAAGATGAAGGTCTTTTCAGGCTTGAAACCACAGGCGATAATATCTTTGGCATTGTCAAAAGCAAATTGATGACACATTTCAACAGTCAAGTTGGCCTTGAATAAGAACTTTTCGTCGTCAGTCAATTGAATTACAATAGGCACGTTGAAGACATCTTGAAGCCATCTAAGATAAATATGTCAGTAAACAGGCGCCGATTTGCATGCTATTCTTCCACTTTACTGGCAAAAGACAAAGGGGACCATATGGCCTAAATGCATTGAAGCAGAAGAAGGACCACGACCGGTATATAAAAAGAAGGGCTTCTTTTGTTCGAAACGATCAAGAATGATACCGAGATCTCTAATTATGATATATCAGTACACAGACATTTATATCATACCAATCGCAACAAACCTGTGTGAAAAGAAAGTACCTCTTCTCAAAAAGATGTGAGCTTTACGACCGGTTAAAGTCTCGAAACGTTCCAACAAAGCAGCATCGATGGGTCTGGTACCGAACTGGTCAATTAACTTGTTGTAATCAATGGCTTGTTGAACACCATCGACAACAGCTCCCTCGACTTCCCAAGGGGTGACGTGTTGAGAGACGGCGGCTACTTCGACAGCAGCTCCTTCGAGCTTCAACTCTTCTATTTTGCTAGACAAATCTGCCATGGTATGAGAAAAAGTTTTTAAAAAAGATAAACAGAAAAGAAAGAGGTAACTCGAACGGTTTAGATCTCCGTGGTAAATACCCCCCACCAATCTGACACCTTCACTGTGGCTTGTTTTTAGCTGACGGCCCCCAGGAACAAACAAAAAAAGAGGTGCCGCTGAATATATAGCTTTATTTAAAACCATGTCTGCTAATTTACTCTCTTTTGCTAGACAAGCAACTTCCAAATGGGCTCAGCCTCGTGTCATCTCCGTCACTGGTAAACGTTATTATAAATTAAGTGTCGGATCTATTAAGAAGGGTCAGATCGTCCAGTTGAAGGACAAGGCATGGAAAGTGTTGACAAGAGATCACGTTTCCACTGGTAGAGGTGGTGCTGTTGTAAAGGTAAGACCCCAGGAAATACAAGACGTTTAAGAGTAGCTAACAAAACGTATCCTAGATGGAATTACAAGATATTTTATCCAGCAGTAAAATTAATGAACGTTTCAAGTCAAGCGATACCTTGGAAAGTAAGAGACACTAAAATCATACACCTCTTATATCAATTAACGCTTATATTCCCCGGTAGTCTTGAATTTAGCTGATGAACCATATCAATATTTATACACAGAAGGGGATCAAGTTCATTTGTTGAACCTTGAAACTTTTGAAGAAATTGAAATGACGACAAGTCAATGCGAAGGTGTTATCAGCATGTTGGAAGGTAAGCTTGGGCAATATAATAAAAAGGAGCGTAGTAAATTAACAAGGTGATGATATAGATTCTATGCCTGTGTCAGTATTTTTCCTCACCACACCCGAACATGGTACACAACCGTGCACATTCAAGTTACCCTCCAACTACACATACACTGTACAATCCGTCATTGACCGTGCAGGACAAGCAGCCAAGGGTACAGTCTATAAGACAGCTACTTTGACAAACGGAGCCAGATTACAGGTGCCTGAATTTGTCAACGAAGGAGATAAGATAGTTGTCGATATCGATACCATGAAATACGTTAAGCGTGAATTATAAATAAAATCGTGTATTGGAAAAGTCAAAGCGCATAAATGCTATAAAGATGACGTTGATGGTTTGGGTCGTTTCTGATTGGATCTTCAAATTCGCCGTGTACATGACTTCACAACCAGTATTTTTTTTTTGTTATCCATTCTTTTGGTTTTTTTTTTCACACAGAACAAAGATAAAGGAACAACATCAGATTTCTTTCTTTTTTTTTTGTTGAAAAAAAAAAGAGAAGGAATTTTGTCCATACAGGAACCATTTAAATAAGGAAATAGGATTTGCCATGGGCACAGCAGCTGTCAATTGGTGGAAAGAATTCGCGTAAGTTAGTTACACACTTGGGAAGAGAGAAACATATTAAAAAAAGTAAAAAGTCAAAGTCATGAAAATTTAAAGCACTCTATTGCGGGCGCAGGCGCTGGCATTGTTTCGTCCATCGTTACATGTCCTTTAGATGTAGCCAAAACGAGATTACAAAATCAAGGTGTTCCTTTGCCCGGTGAGAGGTTGTATAAAGGCACGCTTGGTACGCTGTCCAGAATATGGACAGAAGAAGGAATTCGTGGACTGTACCGAGGGTTAGGTCCAACCATCCTAGGTTATTTACCTACGTGGGCTATCTATTTTACTATCTATGATTATTGTAAAAGTCATTGGGCTGATGAGTTAGGTATGTTTTTTTTTGCGGGTGTAAATTACATGTGATGCTAACGATTCAAACAAAGGTCATGACAAAGAATGGTTATTACATATATCCTCGGCCATGACTGCAGGAGCTACTTCCACTTTGCTTACAAATCCATTATGGGTGATCAAAACTAGACTAATGGTTTGTTTCAACTTGAAAAGTTTTTTTTTTGATCTAGTAAAACTAAATCACACATGGTTTCTAGACTCAAAATGAACGAACCCCGTACAGATATAAGAACACGATCAATGCATTTGTTACAATCGCAAAGGAGGAAGGATTTAGAGGTTTCTATAAAGGATTGGGACCGTCGCTTCTAGGTATAAGTCATGTTGCTTTGCAGTTTCCATTATACGAAAAGTTAAAAGTTGTCTTTCGTAAGTTCTTTTTCTTCTTGTGTATGTGCTCTAGTTTAACATTTTCTCCTGTAGGTGTGGATCGAGATATAGCACCGGGATCATCATCAATTTTATTAGCGTCTGCCTTTTCAAAGATGGCAGCGAGTCTCGCTACTTACCCACACGAAGTGATCCGAACCCGTTTACAGAACCAAACGAAAAGACCCTACAAATACCAAGGCGTTATTCATGCGATAGAGGTTATATCAAAGGAAGAAGGCCTGCGAGGGTTTTATAAAGGCTTATCAACCAATTTAGTTAGAACTGTACCTTCTTCTGCCATGACCATTCTTACTTATGAATTGGTTGTCAGGAAATTAGACGATTTGAAAAATCTTTAACATATATAGTAAAATCATGTACATACCCACTCTGTTATAAATTAAAAAAAAAAAAACCTTTTATTTACATTTGGTATTTAGCTATTTTTGGTCATGTTCGTATTCGACAAAGCTTTCTACGTCAGACATTTCTAATTTACGGTTGGTATCACGCATGACGGCATCTTCTTCTGCGTCCGTGGTATCCGCTTTATGATGACAGATATAAAAGAGAACGGTACACAATAACATGAAGGCACAGATACCGGTATACATCCAGACTAATTTAGGATCTACTGTCACTGACACCAAAGCAAAGCCAAGGATAGAAGCAAAACAATTGGTGAACAAGAAAAGGGCCATGACAATCGACTTCATCGACTGAGGTGCTTTCTTATAAGCGTATTCCATACCAGTAATAGAAGCAAAAATTTCTGAAATGGCAATCAAGACATAAGAAGGAATCAAATAGGCAGCAGAAATCCAATTTTGTCGGCCATCGGGGTTGTCGTAGTAAGGTGCTGTTTTGTAGACCATGGATTGAATACCGGCAGTATAGCCCATAGCTGCTGCTGCAAAGAAGAAACCGCATGTGATACGAGCGATAGGACGCATAGGCAAACCACAACGACGGAAGAAAGGATAAACAAAAGTATCCATTAAAGGAATCATGATAATCAAAGCAATAGGATCGATGTTTTGCATGATATCGTTAGGGACATTACCAGTTAACATGGTACCAGCCATGGAAACTAAGTTGTTGGTCATTTGAGAGTAACATAACCAGTAAATAGGGTACCAACAAAAGACGACACAAGCCTTTAATGTACGCTTCAATTCGTCGACAAAGACGTCATCCCAGGTCACTTTAGAGAGTAGTTCGGGGTGGTCGCGGGATAAGCTAGAAGGTTTACAAGCTTCTAAACCACCTGGTACCTTCCAACTAAGATAAAAGAGACGACCTGCTTCGACAAAGACAGAACCACGGGGAGGATTCAGAACGTATTGGTTACGGCCCATAACAACCACGGCGATACAGGGAATGAACATGAGGGTGGGAAGTAAATAGGCAGGCCAGAAACCCACATTCTTTTCCAACTCAGTGGTAGCAATGGCAGAAAGAGAACCAATGTTAATACCCCAGTAAAAGTAATTGAAGATCTTTTGATAAGTAGCTTGAGGAGTGACGATAACACGATTACCATTCTTCAAGGTCTTGACATAGGCAGATTGACTACGGTATTGTTCAGCGACAAGAGGGGAAACATTGGCTTTGATACCACCCGTGCCAAGACCAATGATGATGATGGCGACGATAAAACCGGGGAAAGCAGCCCCGGATGCAATAGCGGGGGGAATAGCAGTGAGAGTGAGGATTAAAAGACCAACGAAGTAAATGCAAGAAAAGATCAAGATGGTCTTGTATTTACCCCAGAATTGATCTGCTACGATGGCACCAAAAATAGGGGTGATATAACACCAGAACTGGAAAAAGGTAGTCAAGGAAGTAGCGGTTTGTTGACCTCTACCCATGGCACCAGGTTGTGCAGCGGGATCTTTTGAATTTATAATTAGCTCATTACCCAGATTTGATAAATTTTGGACACTTACAAGAATCAGGGTTAGCATTTTGGATATAATTTTGGAATGGTCCACTTAAGCCATAGTAAGTGAAACGTTCACAAAACTCGATAAGAATAACGAGAAATGCAGCTTTGGGAATTGAGTCAGAGACTTCGGCCAACTCCTTCCAGTCTTCCTCAGTTGGCTCCGGTCCGTTGGTTGCGTCGTCATGGATATATGATGGTGCAGGTTCGTTGTCGTACCTGACCTGGGTAGTGGTGATCATGTCTACTTTTTTCTCGTCGCTCATCATTGACGCTGTACAATAAAAAGGACTTGAATTTATTTATTTTTGTTAAAACGAAAAAAGAGGGAAAAACTATCGGTCGGGCAGAAGTTATTAGTAGATTTTTATATTGACGTTCTTTTTGCCTTGGTTTTTTGGTCTCCGTTTTGAAAATGAAAAAATAAATAAATAACCGATGATTATGTTGCATGGGTAAAGTCTCCAACGTTGATGAGGTTACTTTCTTGCTCTTTACTCTTTCAATTGACACACGGATGAGTTTTTTTTACATACCATGTACAAAAAACGTTGTGATTGCTCAAGTCATACGATGTCCTACTCTACGTTACACCGCACCATAAATGAGCTAAAAACGGGTTCTGTTATTTTTCCTACATATGGTAATAGCCTATCAAAAAGTTTCTCACGGTTATTTTACCTTCAAAAACCCATAAAAGGAAGAATACTTTCAGAACTATCATCCGGACAAAGAAGATTTAATTGGTTTTACGTGGTTCATTACGCTTTACGGAGGGTCATTTTGCCTTTTCGGAAAAGTTTTTCCGACTGGGCTTCCCGTATGGATTACACACCAGGAAAAAAATTTCTGCTTCATGGTGCAACTCTGGATAACACACAAACAAGAACTTAATCTGAAAAACAAGATTTTGACATATTGGTCAAGGCATGGGTAAACAACCGTGAGTAAAAACCTTAATGTCCGCAACTTGAAGACGTGATCTACACGCTCGTAGTATATCTGTCATTTAAAAGATCTATTTTTGACCAAATTACGCAATATCTACAAATTTACCATCTTTATTGAATATCATAAAAAGTTGAGAAATCTGCTGTGATTCAAACAATTCATTGTGACATTGTAAATGGTTTTTTACATGACCTAGTAGCCTGGGAAAAAATAGTCTTTGGCACTTGTACTATTTTATGAAAGAGGATATTCAATTGAGTCTGAGGGGTATGAATTACAATGACATGTTTTTATATTACGCTAAGACATGCTTAGCATTGGTCATTACGTAATCCACATCAAAACTATATATCAGTAGCAATCATCCACAGAGCGTTTGTGTGTCTGGTAAATTTAGTTAAAAATGGCTAGGCTGGTTTTACTTTCGATATATGATGATATACTATCAAATTCTGGGTTTTATTATTTTTTTGTAACTTTTTTTGAAATTTTATGGCAATGAGCATGTAGTCACGAAGTGTGCAATGTTACCCGAGCCAGTTATGAATGTAAGAGAATAAAAAACTTCTTAGGGGACAAGAAGGGAAAAAAGAGAGAGTGAAGGAAAAAGAAAAGAGCAGATTATTTGAAATAGGAATACATATAAATGGTGAATAAAGATTGCCTCAAAGGGCCTCTCCCTTTGTTGTATGGACACCCTATATGGCATATATAGGCATAACACTCAATTATCTTGTTATGAGGTGGGGTTCCTCAACAATATAGGCAAGATCCAAGGTGACCAAGATAATGCATGAACCATCAGACAACGACGCCAATAAACTCTCCAGGCCTGTTATCGCAGGTCAACCATAGATACGCTCAAGTGGTAAGTTCAAGTATTTATTTTGAACTATTCCTTTTTTTTTTCACTTTATGAGCCTAATTTTTTTTTTTCTTTGTACGCCAAATTATCTTTTTACATTTGAAGTTGAAAACAAACTAACAATTTCTGGAAATAGCGTATTCATCAGACCAAATATTTTTAACAGTACATCATACTTAAAAAATAATATATACACATACAGTTTATACCTCAATATGCATAGCTTTTTTAATTTCTTGTAAAACCATTAAAAAACACTAATTTACAAAAAGCTTACGTAAGCATAAGTTGTTTCAATGAACAAATACAGCTTCATTCTTTCAATAATTAACATGTAATAATTTCAGCTATAAGTCCCCTCCATACATGTATAAAATAAGCAGGTGTTGTTCCCAAGCTATCAGAAAAGCATTTCATGTTAAACTACACTGATAGGGTGAAACAAGTAGAGTAAATCCTGGATGTTCCCACGGAAATATATTAATATAAACAAAAGATGTTTCAGATTTATGTAGCATAAGCAACACGATTTCAATGGTGGGAAAAAATTTACAGTCACTTTGTTTATATAACCAATATGGCGTAGCCCCCCCCCCTTTTTTTTTTGTTCTTCATCTTCCCATTACTTCTTTATTATTACAATGTCCCATTCTTGCTGATTCGCTGATAGTGTCTTGTCAATCTTCCCTTGCGGATTGATACATTTTGCTGACTTAAAGGACGTGCGTTGGTTTTTTCTTACACTTTGGGGTTGACTCCAGGTGAAAAGGTATGGCGTCGTAAGGCCGCATGCTAACACGGCGCAGCAAATGCTTCCTGGGCTTGATCGACTGCATTGGGTGCTTTCTGAAGTCTGTTGGTGTCTGGTAAGCTATTTCATACAATAATTTATTAAAAGAAACTGATACTAACATATTTATCAGGGATTACTCCGCTGGCTTTCTTTGTGGACAAAACCTGTGGTATTGTGTCTTGTATGAGGGACCATGCTGTCGCGGATACAGGTAGTCTTATGGTGAAGCAAGCCTATAACTGTATGCGTATTGTACTGGTGAGAGGTGGCATCAGTGACGTGGTGGATACTGGCCAAATTGGGCTTGTAGAGGTAGGGCAACAGGAGTTATATTTAACAGGAAGATTTGTTTGTGTATTCCTCTCTTTTTAGGCACTTACCTGATGTGGCGGCTGCTTTTGTTCAAGATCTCTTTACTTCTTGTATTCATGCACACAACATATAGTCTTGTCTGCTTCCTTTCTGAATTCTGGTCGAGTCCTTGTCTTGTACTATCAAAAAAAACCCCCCCAAAATACATAATATTTTGATAAAAAAAAAAAAAAAAAAAAAAAAAAAGGCCTGGTGCCACCCCATGTAAATATTGGCTGCCTGGTGCTGTCCTCCGGAACCATCTGTATATACAAACCCCAACCCATACTGTACATAATTTAAAACAACCAAAAAACAAAAAAAAAGTAAAAAAAAAAAAAAAAAAGCAAAAAAAAAAAAAAAAAAAAAAAAAAGGGTGCAAGACTTGGACAAGACCTGAACGAAGATTGGAAGTACTCAAGACTATATGTTGTGAACATGAATGCAAGAAGTAAAGTTATCTTGATCAAGAGCAACCAAAGCTGATGGTGGTGTCTAACTAGAGGGGTTGTAAACCACAAACATTTCCGAATGTTAAATTGGTTCCTGTTGTTTCTGCTTCTGCGAGTCAAATCGTCGGTGTTCACTCGTTACTTTTGCTGCCTCAAAATCTTTGTGCAATCGCATACTTTTACAGGTCTTGTGAATCTGCAAGGCTGCTTGTTGAAGTGGTAGTATGTTTCATCATGCAAGGCTCGATATCACGGGGAGTAGTCTGCTTGGTTGTCGGTGGGTATGAAAGGGCATCAGCATTCGGAGGACTGCACTCAGTGTACGGCGGTTAGGTCTGGGCAGTATTTGCTGTTTCCGTGCATGGAACCAGGCCTTAGACGGACTTACTTTTTTATCTGGTAGGCACCTCTTGGTGTGAGAGACTTTGAAGTTACGCCTCTTTAAGAAGTTTGAAGACATACGTATTCAAGGTTGGCTTGCCTTGGCCTATTAGTTTGATGATGCTTGCGTGAGCATTGTAATCTCTTTGATTCTCTTTCATATTATACCTTTCCGCGTCCATTGTGTCTATATTTTCCGCACCACAATCTCTTCATTCTTCCATCTTTTATCTTTACACCATTTTTTTATCTTCCTTCGCTACCTATTTTTTGCTCACTACTTCCCTTCTACCTCGCTCACTTATCTCTTTACCCCCTTTTCTTCAATCGACCCTTTTATTTTCTTTGGGCCAGGATATGCTTCCACCTTCTCGTGGTCTGGCCTGTTAACCCTATTTGGGAACCAAGAGAAGCATGTGAATAATTAATTGATTAGTAATGAACATTAAGTAAATAAAAAACTAGGTTATTTTTTTTCTATGGTAGACATAAAGACGTTGGTTTATAGCAGCAGTTCATATTATGGTTTATTATAACTACTTGAATTATTTAAGAACGACTTGAACAAATAAAGCTGTGGAGATTGCACCTATTTTTGGTATAGGATTATGTAGCAAGGCTAAAAAGAATGTCATCACAAGGACTCTTTGTTTCGACATTTATTCCAGCATTTGTAAGAATGAAAAACGAAACTTTTAGTGACTTTTCTCTATACTCTTTCAGGCTTCCGTAATTCTTTGTGGCATTGACTCTTCTTGTAGTAATCTGACATGATATTAAGAAGTAATCATCATAAAAATAATCTCAACTATATTCACATCATCCTTTTAAACTAAAATAATTATAAATCACATTGTATCATCACTATTTTAGTAGACTTTCATCATACAACAATTTTTATTAATTCAGACTAATCTTGCATGTACATCTTTGAATCCAATAACATTGTAAATCTCAATTCTTTAATTTCTAATAAACCCTTCAAACAGTCTCAAAGTACTCTCTATTGTTTTATCTTCTTATTTTGTCTGAATTATTTATCTACTACTGAAATACTACACTTTTTGCAAAAACCTATCACGCTTAACCTTACTCTTTACCATTGCCCAGAACTGTTCTGTTGGGTTAAGCTCAGGAGATCTCATTGTTGGCCTGTTAACAATAGCACGAGTACCTTTTTCAGACCAAGCTCTTGATCGCTTCATGTTTATATTATAAGCAGACTCTTCAGGGAACACGCAATTCATCAAAAAGTTCGTATCTGTATTTTTTCATTCACGAACCTAATTTGTGCTGTACTGTTTCTTTCGGTAGAATGGAAATCTACTTCTTTCAACGATAGGTTGCATTAACTTTTCATGAACTTATAAACAGTGCTGCGTGACACTTTGAGATCGTGAAATCGCTTCAATAAATATTCGGTTACTTCAGCAATAGTAACAGAAAGATTGGCATCAATTAAGCCGATGACAGTCGTTATTCCCTTCGCTCAAGATACACTTATAACCTACTTTTTTACAACTATTGAAAATACTCTCAGGGCAAACACTATATTGCTTAATCCATCTCTGAGCAGTTCGGATATGAATACCCAACTGCTTCGTTGCAGCTGATGCACTCATACACTTTTCAATTTTTAAATCGAAAAACTTGGACTTATCCTGACTGTATAGCAAACATAATCTCTTTTTGGTTTTGTCTCCTCCTTCATTCGGATGTCTTCATCTTTTGGTTTTTCTACCAACATTGGATAAGATAATACTCCCCGCAGGTTGCCTCTTTTAAGCAATCAGTGCAAATGGCAATAGCTTCAACAATAAACTCATATAAAACATTTCTATGCCCATCTTCAGATAAAAATATTGCGCTAATGTTAAATTGTAAAAGTTCGAAAATCAAGAAATGCTCTCTCTTCATATTCTCCGCGTGCCCAAGAGCGGCATGATTTCGAAGTAAGCGATATCGATTTTGATTGGCTGCGACATTGCTTCTTGAAAGCACTGTACCTGGCTTAATCTGAACTAAGATTGCGCTCAGACATCACACTCTACTTAATGCTAGATCAACAAAACTTTGATGGTTCATATTTCAGGTTAACTAGCGCGATAATTTTTATACTACAGACCTGCATAATATACTAAAAAAGTGTTTCAGGTAGCTTTTACAGCCATTAATAGTTTGCTCCCAAAGCATTACCATAAAGTGGTAAAGTTCAAATTGACAACACTACTCCTGAACTATAAAACAAGAATATCAGTTGCTATGAATCTCATTTTCGCTTTTACTTATCTAACATAGTCAGAAACACTACTACAAAACAATTGTGTGTTCCTGTAGCTATGCAGTCTACGAATATCTTGTCGTCATATTTGACTAAATCGAACATAAGTTCTTGTTCCTTAAACGTTCAGTCAAAAATTGAGTTTTGATTATGCAGAAATTGGATATTTGAACTCCCAAACAGGTTTTAAGTCATAGACCAAGAGCCAATAATAAAAAGGCGTGATTTGTTTATGTACCTTGCCCCCCCCCCCACGAGTTCATTGATTTTTTTTTAATAGGACTCCCTTTTCATCCACACTATGCCATCTAAATCTAAGGCGAGAGGATGCTTTCGAAAATGGAAAGGTAAATCCTCGGATGGCAACCATATTGATCAAAATGATCCTGCTGCTTCAAAAAGTCACAGATTCAGTCGCGCCTTCCGTTCAAAAAAAAATAGACATGTCATTCCTGTGCAAACTCAAGAAAAAAATACAGAATGTCTTCAAGATTGGCAAGGCATTGACACAACCAGTGCTAAGCAGCAAGTACCGCCTCATTTTAAAAATTGGCAAGGCATCTACGTAGGCAATGTGAAATTTGACAAAAACCAGTCTTCGACAATGATGTATACCATAGACTACGACTTTGTGTACCTGAATAAACAAGACAATATCGAGCTTAGAAAATGTTTTCGAAACTGGCAAGGCATATATTTGGGATTTATGAACTTTGGCCAAGACGAAGTGGTTTCGTTTAGAGATTCACTAGATTTTGACACAATCAGAAAGAGTATCGAGAGAAAACCAAGTCTTACTTTGACAGTAGAACATGTGTTTAGAGATTCCGACACCCGCCCGCAGGTTTTAGAAGACAGCATGCACAGTAGCACTGAGACAGATACTCAGAAAGACATCATTGAAAAAGATACTACAGCAAAACCTCATTTACATTATGACATGAAACAAGACACTACCTACCATAAAATCAAGCATGACATTGCAACTAATACTGAAACCAATCACAGAAACCAACGACATACCAAGATGAACTCATATATCCCCTTAAAAATAGATCAAGATACCACAGCAATAGAGCGACATTTAGAATCACTCCAACAGGAACAAAAGAAAAAGCAGTACACTGATGAATCAAAAGCTGCACTTGTTAGTCTTGTCCTAGACAAAAAAATTTCCGTTGCTCAAGTTGCAAATAATGCAGATGTTCCCCATAGTATTCTTCTAAATTGGATAAATCTTGCCAGAGAGAAAAGAAGTGCAGATCCATCTGTATTGAATACTGAGCATAAAAAATACTTGATTGATTTCATTGACGAAAATCCTACTGCTGTTCTTAATGAGGCTCTTGAAAGTTTGACTCAAAAGTTTCCAGGCTTGATGGTTAAGAAGATTCATATTCAAGATTTCATGAAGATGGAGTGTAACATTAAAGTACTCAAAACAGATGTTCCCAGTCGAAAAGAGATCAAGATGACATTACAAAACCGCGTCAATTGGGTCAATCAGTTGAGCCGTACGGATTTGGATTACATGAAAAACTGTGTCTTCATTGAGTGTCCAAGACTTGATGTTGTGATGAAAAGCGGAGGACTACCCTACAAGAAATCAGGTTTGAATGTAACACCACGTTACTTTTTTGTCGCACTTTCGGCTGTTGGCATTGTAGAAACATGTATGTTTCATCCAGGGATTAAACGCGAGGACCCCTATGTGGATTTCTTAAATACAATATTAAATCGATTGGATATGGTTAAAGAACTCAAGGGATCATATATTGTAATGAATGGTATGCATGACTGGCTTTTAGATGATTTGGAAAGAATTGTAATCGATAGGGGATATCAATGCGTTAATCTCCCACCATTCTGTTCCGATCTTAATCCAATCACCAAATTTTGGACAGCAGTTAGATATAGAATCAATCGACATTATCTTTTGGATGGTGAAACTATAGCTCATAGAATAAATGAGTCTAAAGATAAGTTATCAAAAAGTGAGATTGAAGGTTTTATCCAGCACTCTAAAAAATATTTTATTGGACTTCTAAATAAACCTAATGCATGATACATCGCCATCATCGATTTTCTTTATCTATCATAGAAATTAAATTATTCACTCTAATCACCTGAATTAACTATTTTTGCACGTATGCTATAAAGATTGTGAATGTGCGGGGCCAACAGAAGATCTAAGGCAGATATACATCAGAGCAGTAATATCTTGATAAAAGTTCTATGTCTATAACATTAGTCTTGTAATCTAATTAAGACCGCTTTTTCGGGCTGATTAAAAGAAAACAGTATGCACACAATTTACACTGCTTTTATTCTAGTCATTTTTAGACATTCCATACGTTACAGTTGTTCCAACGCCAAAGGGCGGTTTTTTAAAAAAAATAGTGCAGCTAATAAATTTTCCCCAAAGGGCGGTTCTGATTTATCTAATGGCGTTTCGATTTATTCAATGGCGTTTTGATTTATTTAATGGCGTTTTGATTTTTCCCAGAGGGCGTTTTTGACTTTTTCAAACGTTTTTATGTCATACTTGGATTTTAAAGTAACTACACTTGCTAAGGGTTCAAGATCATTCTTCAGCAACTACCCTGCCAAGAATTGGAACTTTTATGATTACTTTAGCTCAACTCACAATGATATAAAAAAACTGAACAACTACAAAAAAATTCAACTTGATTACAAAAATGATCTTGAATGGATTACCAGTTTGGAGTTAATACCAAGTCAAATAAAAGAATACGTTGCTTCTTTACAAATGGAAACCCTGCCAACAAAGACAGAAATAAAGGCCCATTTCTCCAAACCCCAAAAGAAAAGAAAAAGAAACAATAATTACACCATAAACATAAATGGCAATCATAATACAACCTTTGCTGGTGATAAAAACACTGCCAATTATAATGCGAATAACAAGATAAAGGAAGATCATGAAAAGACAAGTGATAAAGACGGTTATAAGAAAGATGAAATTTCAAACAGATTTTTGAAATCCTGGATCGAGTTTATTAACAACAATGATAATTTTCTTCCATATAGCCCTGAGGCTCACGAAATTATCCAATGTGGCAAAGGAGTTGATGCTTTTCCCTATGTTAACAAAGAAACGTATAATGAATACGTTCAAAATCATGAGACAGAAGCTTTCCCACTACCAGAGGTATGCATCACGTACTTAAACAACGTTATAGATAGCGTAAGCAGATTTAACAAATGTGTATAATGCAATGTCGTTTTTAACACGTAAATGGATAATATAGAAGACTTTGAAAGCATTTAAAAAGGCCTTAACCAGTTTCCCGAAAACAGAGGGTGAAGAAGAATCTCTTTTGGAGTTTTTAGAAGACATTCTACGAGCTTGGTAAGTTGTCATTTTTTCGTATTTACTTGATAATTGGTCCATGTCGAAACTAAAAAAATTTGAAGCCTGAAGTTTTATTCGACAAAATTGGATATTGAAGATGGTGAATCTGTGTTTAACTCTTTATTCATATATCCTTTCGTTAAAGCGGTAGCGGATGTTATTACAACTGATATTGAAAACTCTCTTGCAGATTTTCGACCTGGCGAAGTCAAATTAAAGTCAATGTCCAATCAGTTAAAAAAATCAGAAATATTGAAAGACGATAAATGCAATTACCTGGCTGATGGAATTATTAAACTCTATGGCTTGAAGGAGATTGAAATTCTTCTACTGGAGACATCATGGCACTTCAGATGTACGGATAAATCGAAACATAGCTTTGATCATCATAAAGGTATCTTTGGTAGCCTTGCCATGTTGAAAAACTTAGCGGACGAATTTCCATTTGCAAAACTTGATTCATTTTCGACCATTAAAATATTTTTTTTGCATGCTGCTGGTAAGATGCAATTTTTCCCCTCCAAATTTAGATTGAAACTTAATTTACATCAACATTTTAGGAGACACATTATATTTATGGTCTGTTTGTTTCAAAAAAGATGGTGGTATCTATGAACTTTGGCTGGAACATCGGCTACAGATAAAGCCTCACATCGAAGATAAGCTTGAAAACTTGCCTAACTTTGTCAAGTTTTTCTGGGACATGAAAGTAAGCATTGTTTCTCATTATTCTTTCAAAGTACGATTTGTTTATTTATTTCTCTTTCTTTTGGTAATAGTGTCTGGTTTGCGAGTCTGTTAAAAATATTCTAAAGCTCATGGAGGAACACAACACCGCTCTTGTAGAATCCCGTTTCAAGTCCAATCATATATATCAACCACTTTCTGAGATTGTGGATCCCTCAATACTTAAGTTGGTCGAAGAAGACGATAAGACTGGAATGGCTAGTCTTGGACCATTCTATTCCCATAAATAGTTAAGTTTCAACTTTATATCTTATTTTAAACAAATTACATCATTGTTCTTTGTTATCGACAGTTTGTCTTACAGCTTTATATTATTCCAATTGATTTAAAAATACGTTTGCTTGTCATAACTGTACTACTTTTTTTTTCGCTATTGGTCACTGTCAGGCTTACTAGTTGATTTAAAAGAGATTTGTGAAATAAAACTTTTTTTCTCTTTTCAAAGGATGCGAGTCAACCTTGTGATATCAAACGGATCAATATAAAATGCAACTGTATATGAGTCATGGATTCTCCCGTTTCCAAAATGTGCCTACCATAGTTATTTCCAATCAATGTTTTGCTAACGATTTGTCACCCAATTTTAATACCACTGTCGCTTCTGGCTTATGTTCGTCTTCTCCTAAAGCCACCTGTTTCTCAAAACCATAATTTGTTGTAATAAAAAATCGTCCCTTGTCAGAACCGATATAAAGCAGTGAAACGTTTACTAGTTAGCTTTTAATTATAATTAATAATACGAGTTCGCGGCCTGCTTGGGGCGTACTCTCGCCTGCAGTGGGCTGTGCGACCGTACTCAATAGTCTTTATTGTTAAATGTATTTACATTTATAATCTAAGTGGGAGGGGCTGTAAGTCCCGCCCATCTCACTCGATGATTACTATACTCATAGAAAGAAAAAATGTCTCGTTGCTGCAAAAAAAACAGTCAAAATCACCATAAAAGGTCTTTAGTGTCGAAGTATAAATAATCATTATAATATTGATGATGTTATATTAAGTAAAGGCTATATTACATATTTCGAAGCCGTAATAGATAATACTTAAAAAAAATAGTGAAATAACTTGAGAAGGCATTGTACAAGGAATGAGTGTACAGATATATTACAATGAAATGATTGTGCGTATGAAAGTATGCCATGAATACGAAATCTCAATAGAATTACTGTTTGACGTTGAAAACCTTGCCAGTTGTATGTTTAGAACCGAATATGTTTGTTTGAAAAGAAGAGGAAAACACTGCCTGAATAAACGTAGATTGTACCATATGATGTTGATGTAGGGAATATTGTTGGGCATTTTAATAAAAAAAAAAACAGTTAAAAAGTGATCTTGTATGATTTGTTATATATTATATATATTAATTTTCATATTTACCATTGTCGGCAAGTTGGTTAATATGTTGAGATAAGCAGCAATGAAGCATAACACCCTCGATGAACACCTTATTTAAGGAGTAGTAACTCAATAAATAAGTCAACTCTGCCATCGTCTAGTCTAGTCGCGTCGCAAGCCAGGGGTAGCTTGTCAAGCCCAAGGAGGATGTTAGGTTATTACAGTAAAATCAGACCCTAAGCCATTTACTGCAGCTTCATGCTCTTGCTTACTTCTTTTCTTTACAACAACCTCGATGAACACCTCGTTTACAGAGTAGTTAAATAACCACCTTTTCAACGAGTCAGCTCTGCCAACGTCTGGATTAGCTGCGTCGCGAGTTTAAGGTAACCCGTCAAGCCCAAGGAGATTGTTCACAAACGAAGCACGTCTTAAACCAGCAAGACCCCTTAGTTCAAGAGTTCATCTGTAATCCAAACAAAAATAGCAAAACCATTAGTTTGGAACCGAATGTGTTTGTTTGTAAAGAAAAGGAATGAAAAACAGTTAAGTGCTATGCATTTATCTGAAAAAAAAACATTTAAATCATCGTTTTATGTAATAGAATATATTATACATTCATATACCATGGCATGTTAGATAATAACGAAGACATCTTGTTTCCACACTACGAAAAGAAAAAAAAAATCGAATACTGTAAAAAAAAACCGCCCTTTAGGAAATTTTATTAGCCGCACTTTTTTTAAAAATCCGCCCTCTAGCGTTGGAACTACTGCATTTGAATAGCGATACTTATAAACCTCTTCCAACATCAATGGCCATTATGTAAGACTTTTGCCACTGCTGCAGAAATTTAATAGATATTGATGGATTTTTTAACAAAAAAATGGGCGAAAAAACTGAAATTCTATGTTATATGTATTAACGTGCTATTCATTTCATTTTTATATAGTGGCATTATTTAATTGAGAGAATAATATTTAGCTTGTTCAATTAAGTACGTAATTTTTTACATATTGCATCACTACAATTATATTTGTTAGACCTCAATGACTTCAGGCGTCCTTGAATTCCGTATTACAAATTTCCACATTGCAATGGTGTCAAATATAGCATAATAACTAAACCTAACTGGAAACCACATAATCTCGAAACTAAAGTACGAGGCGCACAAATACACAAACGATAAAACAATTGCTGTTAATCTTACGGCACCAAGACTATAGCAATTGTACCAAAAGAGCAATGGAAAAACAATCATAGCCAGAGCTGTCCCTACATTGTAAATGCATATCACAGTTATGAAACAAGCTATAAGCGTCATTTTTGTACGAGATCCATTTTGTAAAAAAGAGAAACTATTTTTTGCAACAGGGTAATCTTCATTGGGTGTTTTTTTAAAGCCAAGTACAATATACGGAATTAAGGTGATTCCAACAAAAGTAATGTTGTACCAATAAAGAGGAGGCCTTATTTAATTTACAAGAACTGTATTTGGAGATAGTAAATTGTTATTGTCGGAAGGAATTTGTAAAACAAAGAACATCAAAGACATGAACGATATCGAAAGTGTCTGAACTGCAACCTTCATTGTGTTGCCAGCAAGTTTTCCATCACCAGGAGGTATTCCTTTGTTTGTCGTCTATAAATCGGTTCAACATAATTTTATTATAGAGGCAGCATTCATACAAACAACACTTTACTTCTTCAGAGATCACAATTATTTCGTCTTTCATTTTAGTTTTTAAAAAGAGGAACGAAAAGAAAATAGTCAATTTAAAGTTATCTTAAAAGAGTGGCACGAGTGTTATGTGTTACTCCACCTAGTGCTTACTACTCATCCGCAGTAAAAACAAACATAAAGTGTGAAGGAAGATAAAAAAAGATAGATACCCTCTTTTTATTTAAAAGAGGTGTATTTATGATCTTTGTCAGTGGACAGACGTGAATGTATACAAAAAAAAAATTAAAAGTAGAGAATGTCTGCATGAAATTCAATCCTTTTAAACATAACCAATTGCATTGCTTCCACGTGTATATCACGTGATAATAATTTTAATAATAATTATGTTATATATTAAATTTTGGTTCTAGATATCATCAAGCCTAGCTAGCTCAATCGGTAGAGCGTGAGACTCTTAATCTCAAGGTTGGGGGTTCGACCCCCCCGTTGGGCTTTACATTTTACCTTATTTGATCAATATGTAGTGTGCGTAGTACTTTATTCGACATCAACAGAAGTGCTTAGGCTTTCTTTCGTGTATTAAATGACGAGGACTGTGATTCTGAGGAAATCACTTAGTTAATTTTTATTTCAATTTAATTCAATAAAGTAACGTGAATGTATACAAAAAAAAAAAAAAAAAAATTCTGTAGCTATAACAGTCTATTTATCACTTATTATGAACGACTATTACACCTCACCTAAAATTAGAGTAAATCGATTTTTTTGACCCTGTTTGCATCGTTTTAAGTGAAAATAGAGTAGCTCAAAGAATTAAATATAAGACAAATGCTCTTAATGATTGAGCACCAGGCTGTTATAGTAGTCAGCTGGAATTGTTTAATATAAAGGCGTGGTTCTACGACAAATCTAATTTCAGTGCTTTCCAAAGGAATGAAGTAATATAACTGGAATCAACTATTTATTATTGATTACAAGAAGGAAATCCCTTACAATTATGATAGCTATATGTATTATAAACAGGCTTATAATAAATACAAGACTAGTTCAGATTTATCGTAAAGAAAATGAATGAAGTAAGGCCGAAATGACTGACAAATAAAGGTGGCACAACAGCATCAAATTCTCCATGATACAAAAGCGTGTCAGTAAAATATAATTGTATGTTAACGTACAATAAGTACTACCTTCAACATAAGAATAGAATTTAAATTATGTTCCAAGACCGTTTCAGTATAGTCAAAACGAGGCAACTCCTCACTACTGATTTTCTCATATGAGTGATGATCATCAATTAAACGAAAGTTACATGCTTGTTGGAGGCTCTGACAGTTTTAAGTACTCTTACTCTAGTCTTAAACACCTCCATTCTGTATATTTCAGGCTCCTTAATCTTTCCATGGGCAATATCCAGTTCAGTTCCACAGGTTGGCTTGGTGTTGAAGATGATATCAGAGCGGATGGCAACACTATCAAGAGATGTAGCTAAAGATGGTGTATTCCTAAAAATTAATTGACGATGATAAATAACTCAAACCAAATATTGCTATTAATATGTTTGCCATAATAAACGTGTGAGGACGAAAGCGTACCAGGAAGCAGTTGATACAATCTGCTATAATAGTAAGCTCCGAATGTGGAGATCGCACCTATTTTTGGTAAAGGATTATGTAAGGCTTACAAAATTAAGACATAAATCGGTTATAGAAATAGATAACTGTAAGAAAATATATACCTTTATGATGAAATAGAAAATCTTTATCTTTTTTCTTAGTTTTTTTTATAAATCCTAGATTTCATCTACCTTCACATGGCATAGGCAATATTGTTCCGATTGTTTCAACTAGTGCTTTAAATGGTTTTAGAAGAAATTAAAAAAGATATGTATTTATTAATATAGATCACCCAACAGGAAAAAAATAAATTAAGGTATAAATTATGTGTATATGAGAGATGGGATTTTTTGAGGTATGATTTACAAATGCTTAGGTTCACTGTTCTCAATTTGACAGATGGCGCTTTTTTGCTCTTTCTCATCACGATATAATCTACTATGACCACTAATCGATTCTTTATCTTCATTCAAGAAAGATTCTGGTAAATCAGCAGGAAGGATCCAGTTAAGCAATATAGCAATTAGACCCGCCATGAGATAACCTGTTTCAACAATGGTACTGATAGAATCGTAAAATCCTTGTGCAGCTTCATTGGTAGTTGTAGGCATAACATAGTCAAACCAATCTGGAACAAGGGAGACACCAAGTCCAATAGCTAAAGAAGAAGCGACAATAACACGATCACGACGGTTCCAATCAAGATAACCCAAAATACGAATACCTGAAGTACCAACCGAAGAAAAAATGAATAAAGTCATACCACCCACAACAGGGTTAGGGATAGCCAAGAAAGCAGCAGAAATTTTACTGAACATACCACAGAGAATAAGAAGACCAGCACAGACAAGACCAGCTGTTCTACTAGCACATCGAGTAACGGCAATTACACCATTGTTATTACTATAGGTGATAACGCCCATGGTGGAACAAAGACCGGATAAAATAATACTGACACCATCACAAAGAAGACCTCCTTGAGAGCGTTCTTCGAAAGCAGTACCTTCTACAGGCAGACCGGAGACATCACTAGCAGCGGTTAAATCACCTAAACACTCAATCATCATATCAATACAAGTGAAAAGAAAAGGCAAGATAGCAGGAGGGTAAATACTGTATTTGAACGTCTTGACCCAAAGAAATGTGATAGCAGGAGCCGAAGCAATATTTGCACCATCAAACATACCGAGTGAAACGGTCATGATAACACCAATAATGAGACCAAGAATCACCGAGATATTCTTCAAAAAGACAGAGCCTAAAATTTCAACCAAGATAATGGAGCCAAATACAGCACCTCCAATAGCGAAGTTCATTGGGCTTCCCCATGCTTGTGCGTTAGGAGCATAAATGTCAGGACAAAGTACATATTCACCAGATGATGGACGGCTCATACAGGAACCAGAACCACCAGCCCAGTTTTTCATGGCGTTACCAATAAGCGAAGCACCGATAACGACTAGCACGGTACCTGTGACGATCTTTGGAAATAATGTACGAAGTACACGATGAGGTAAGAAACTGATGGCGATGTTTAAGAGAGCACAAAGCATTTGAGTTCCGAGGATGGCGCCAAAGGCATCAGGACAAGGTAAATAATTTGTAGTACCATCGGATAATATTTCAGTAGGACAATGACCATCTATGATGTGTTTAGTATATGATGTAGAAAAAAAAAGATGAGAATACTTACTTTTATACATGTTGCCTACGACAGCTTGAGCAGCCGGCATATTTGCAAAGGCAACACCAGCGATTTGAAGTAAACCGATACCGAAATAATAATTTGTTTTTGGAATTTTGAACCTGACGATTTGAAAGATACTCATGATACCGCTGACAATGAGAGAGACGGAAACCATATATTGACGTGTATCTTCATCTAAATTCAAATTATTTGAACCAGCACCTGATAAGATGATGGTGGGCGTAATAATGCCGCCTACGACCGCCAAAAAATCTACAAGGGGGTAAAGATTTGTTTAGATTCTCTTTTTAAGATTTTTTTTTTCGTTTGAGTTAAAATGTAAGAAACGAAAAAAAAAAGAAAAAGGAGTAAAAAGAAAAAAAAGGAAATATCATTTACGTTGAACACCCATCAAAAGAGCGACAAGTACGGGAATACTATCATCGGGACCATAAAAGATAGATTTTCCAACTTTTTTGGTGTAAAAAGGAATACGAGGCATACATAGAGCGCCATAGTCGTAGTCCCCTAGTAGACCTTCACGCGTTGTAAGTGTGTTTTGAACTCGCTTTAATAAAGAGAGCCTGGGTGGATCGACTGTAGTCATTGTGTATTCTGGTGCGTAGTAGTAAGTGTCTGGTGTCTCTGTAACAATGTCTCCACTTGATTTAACTGGGCTGATTTCTTGTGCCATGTTTAAAAGTTAATTTGAATAAAGACAGCAAGATAAAAATTTGACATTTATTTATATTGTGGGGGAAAGAATTCTGTCAAGTAGCACAAGTCCGATGAGATAGCGATACCTGAGTGTTTGCGTGAGTATAAAAGGAAAATAAAAGATAAAGGGAAGAGATAATTATAATAAAAAGAAATCTCCCGCAATTTTAGATCTTACAAAAAACTATTACCGATAGATTTCCACTGTTCAGCTGATCACATTCAACCACCTTTGAAGATCCGAAATGGTATATACACTCTATAATTAGGTCTGATGCAGTCAAAAATCTCTATGAGGGTAGCTTTATTGATGAGTTAACTTGGAGATACTGCTTTTAGGCGCATTCGTGAAAAAATATCAGATTTTTTAATATGCCACCAAGTATTCTAGCTCTACAGCTGTAATGAACATAACTCCGTAGACCAAATATACCGAATACAATAGCGGCTTATTTTGATCATCTCTAATGTATTAAGTGTCCGCCTATAGTCTTATCTTTAGGTACCCACTTGTAACACCCACTTGTTTCTATGATTTAAATCCATTTACCAACGTCCAAGGGCCATATATTTTTTAACGACGGTAAATAATGCAAATGAAGCAGAAGAGGGGGTGTAATTTTTTATACCCGCTCTTAGGTCCAATTGGGCAATCTATCTTATCTTGCAACATGACACAGTATTTATCAAAACGACAATGCAAATGCTTATCAATTTGGCGGGATACAGTGCTATATATTATATATACATATTTTATTTCATCTAAGAAGTCTAATTTAATCTATCCATGACAGTGTCTCTACCAAGCACTTGGATGGTTTCAGCAACACCAGCACCTACTCTTGATCCAGTTACTTTATAACGCAAAGCCATCATGACATGATTAGGGTTCAGACCACTCGTTTCAGACAATTCGTATAACCAAGGTTTGATTGTCGTTGCCTCAAAAGGTTCGATGGAACTTAATTTTTGTTTGAAATCGTCCGCAGATATCAAATCTATAAAGTGGTTAGTTCCCAATTATGTACGATAGGTAAAGGAACATACCAAGGGCGGGTTGTTTAATTTTCTTTTTTAAAGCTAAAGCGTCTGGACTTGTATAATCAGGGTTTTCAAAGTAGTAACTACAGAGGCTTGGGATATCGCTAATGTTTCTGATACGCTCCTTGATAGTGTTGATGACTTGAGAAAGATAATCTGTGCTTAATCTATAACCCAATTGAGTTCCTTCTAAATGGTGGTAGGACGTGTTGACAAAGGGCTTTAAAATTTCGACCAAACTATTTAATCCTTCGGGAGTCTCTGCACGTTTTAAAATATGATGTTTGTTGATCCAATCCAATTTTTGATGATCTACTACAGCACCAGAATGATTAATGTCCTTGATATCAAACTAAGAGGGAGGGAGTTTAAGAAATGGATAATATCAGGGATAAGTCGAGTACTTACTTGTTCAATTAATTCTTTTACGGTGAATACAGATTCGCTTGAGTTATTTGGATTCCAGCCTAACAAAGCAACAAAATTATCAATGGCTTCGGGTAAATAACCCTTTGCAATGTATTGTTCAACATGTACATCTCCGGATCTTTTAGATAACTTTGAACCATCAGGGTTCAACAAAAGAGGGAGATGTGCAAACAGAGGAGGTTTCCAACCTAATGCTTTGTAAAGCAAAATGTGTTTGGGAGTTGAAGATAACCATTCCTCACCTCTTAAAACGTGAGTTACTTGCATTAAATGATCATCCACGACATTTGCAAGATGGTAGGTAGGGTAACCATCACTTTTAATCAAGATTGTATCATCGATTGTCTTGTTGCTAAAATTGATATTTCCGTATACTAAATCCTGATGTTCAGTTGTTCCTTCGTACGGTGTCTACATACATGTTTGAGTGTCTCTAGGATACTTTTTAATCTTTGAATAACTTACACGAAGACGAACAGTAAAAGGTAATTTTTGATCTATGTTCTCTTTGATTTCCTCATCACTCAGGTATGAACAATGTTTATCGTAGGCGATATAGTTGCCTTGCTTTTGTCGTGATTCGCGAACTCGAGCTAATCTTTCGGGTGTACAGAAACATTGATATGCGTGTCCTGAGTCGACTAATTTTTTAGCATGATCTCTATAAAGTTCAGTTCTTTGTGACTAAAGAGGATGTGAGTATAGGATCCGACAGTGTTGTAACAAGAAAAAAAAAAAAAAAACTTACTTGGTAGTAAGGTGAATGAGGACCTTCCTTTTCAGGTCCTGAAATTAAACGTTAGCCAAGATGTGTGTCATCGATGAAGCGAAAATTACCTTCGTCATGAGGAATGCCAGCCCAGTTTAGAGCCTTGACCAAGTTTTCAACCGCACCTTCTACATAACGAGTCTAAACCATGTATAAGTTGATGTGTACAGTTGCGACAAGTCTAATGTTACCTGGTCAGTGTCTTCAATACGAAGAATAAATTGACCACCTGTCTTTTTGGCAAGCAAGTAGTTGAAAAGAGCAGTTCTTAAACCTCCTAAATGTAATTGACCGGTTGGACTAGGAGCAAAACGAACTCTTGCAGGTGTAGTGAGGTATCTTTTCAATGGACCTGTTTGACGTGACAATAATCGTAAATTAAGCAACATGGTTTTTATTGAGAAAAAAAAGTGACCCCTGGCCCCCGACTTCTTTTTTTAAAGCATAAGTCAAGAGGAAATTCAATTATTGGACGCGAAGAAGTGGTTTAAAATTGATCAAGGATGCTCATAGAATACCTGTGATTACATGGCTCGATACATAGCTTTATACAGTTATCCAAGACAGTGTGTACCATATTCCTAAAGTAAGCTCACATTGATTCGAATACACACAATCGAGGTCTTTTTCTGTCTGTCAAAATGACTAGTGCAACTGAAGACACCGATTTGTAGCAAACTTGGCGTATGGAATGCGAAAACAGGCCACGTCTCCTAAATAAACTTGGAACATGTCTAGATCAGGATATCTGTGGTAGACCACGGAAATATGGAACCTCGCTTTTACACATGTAATACGAAACATGTCACGGCTAATTAATGTGGATAGAAAAGAGTTTTTGATATATACGTGTGACGAACCAATTATTGGTATCGGTGCAAATACCGAAACCTTGATGCGTGTTTCTATTGCTGCTAGTTTACTTGGTTGAAAAAAAATACGCAAAGCATGATGCCAAAAGTCTTTATCTACTCCATCTCTGTGACTAAAATAATGTGAGTAGTTAGTTGTTGATAGAATGCATAAATCAATGTTACAGATAAAAGTCTATATTAAGCACACACATTCTTTTCGGCGTACAAATGTCCAACATGCAGCAACTAATATAGATACGGAAGTCTTGTTCTCTTGTACTTTATGCAATGTACCAAACATCGAACTCGCTATGGCCTTTTTATTAGAATACCCTTGCAATCATTTGTACATTGTCTAGTATGATCAAGAGATCATATATTTGTAACTTAGTACAGACTACGAGAGAAACGGACTAAAGAGAGGATCAAGTACCACAACCCGGGGATGACAAGCAAACTCGCCGTTTTTATTTGTGACAACGCTTTGTCTATGTGTAAAGGCAGACAAGGTCGTCAACTTTAGGCGGACAATGAATAACAAATGCATTTTTTTTGGGGAGCAGTAAAAACCTGTTGAAATTCAAGGGGGTGGATGGAACATACTTGACTGATGTTGTCTAATAAATAAGAATCTGAGAAGGAGAATGACTAAAATATATGAGACATATTAAATTTATTTTAAGCTTTCTTGTACTGTAACAGGCGGGGTAGGTGACCAAGAGTTCTTGTGTCTCGCCTGATTTAAGATAGCGGTTAAATTAGGATCAAAGGGTTGAGAAAAGAATGGATGCATTTCTAGAGGGTTACTAAGGTTATAACAAAAAAGAAGAGCTACATTTGGATGTCAAAAGAGGTGTGCTGATTTCAAGTGTCAATTCTCTTTTGACGTAGAGACGTACCACATTTGAAGCTTGTCCTACAAGTAATCTTCTGTGAGCGGCTCCTTAAACCATCAAGGACCAAAAAGGTCAAATTTTTTATTATTTTTTTTTGTTTTGGTTCTTCTCATCATCACTTATAATTCACCATGAAGACTGTTACCTGTACTGCTCCCGTTAACATTGCTGTAAGTTTTTTTTTGGGCAATGATGTACTTTTTTTAAAAGAATAGACGGTCTAACACCCTTTTTTTTTTCTACAGGTCATCAAGTATTGGGGTAAGAGAGACACGGACCTCATCTTGCCTACCAACAGTTCCATTTCTGTCACCTTATCTCAAGACATTCTTCACAGTAAGACAACTATTTCTGCCAGCCAAGATTTCAGCCAAGATCGTCTTTGGTTGAATGGAGAGGAAGAAGATATTACCAAGAACAAGCGTATGCACAACTGTTTCCGTGAAACACGCGCTATTCGTAAGTCTATGGAAGACGCAGCTGAGCAATCGGGCTCTCCTATTGAAAAGCTCTCTAGTTACCCTGTCCATGTCTGTTCCGAGAACAATTTCCCTACAGCAGCAGGTCTTGCCTCTTCTGCCTCTGGTTTGGCCGCTTTAGTCTACACTTTATCACAATTGTTTGAATTGACTATTTCTACCTCAGAAGTATCGCGTATTGCTCGTCAAGGTTCTGGATCCGCTTGTAGATCTTTGTTTGGTGGGTTTGTTGCCTGGGAGATGGGACAAAAGGAAGATGGATCAGATTCATTAGCTGTTCAAATTGCCCCTGAGACTCACTGGCCTGAACTCGAGGCTTTAATCTGTGTAGTTTCGGATGCCAAGAAGGGTACTTCCTCTACTGCCGGTATGCAAAGTACGATCAAGACCAGTCCTTTAATGAACGAACGTATCAACCAAGTGGTCCCTGCTCGTATGGAAGGTATGACCAAGGCTATCCTCGAGAAGGATTTCCAATCGTTTGCGGAATTGACAATGCGTGATTCCAACCAATTCCACGCTGTTTGTCTCGATACGTATCCTCCTATTTTCTACTTGAACGATACTTCTCGTGCAATTATGCAGTTGATCCATGAATACAATGCTACATCTGAGGACGGTAAGTTAAAGGCTGCGTACACCTATGATGCTGGACCCAATGCAGTGATCTATGCACCTAAGGCCAATATGGCCGAGATTATTCAATTGATCGGTCATTACTTCCCTTCCAACAAGGAACCTAGTGCATTCTTTGCGGACCCTTATCAAGTGGTTGAAGGTACACTTGGACAAGATTTCAAGCCCAAGACACATGTCAACTTTAACGAAAATGTGATTCCTGTACAACCTGAAGGTAGTGTTAGCCGTTTATTGCATACCAAGGTGGATGACGGACCTCGTGTGTTGGAACAAGAGGAATCTCTTTTAAAAGAAGATGGACAACCTAAGCGTCTTGCATAATTTTTTTTTTTTCTGTAAACAATTAATAATAAAACTTGGCGCGCCACCCTGTGACCGCGCTGTAATGCAAAAATGATGATGTATAAAAATTTCGCGTTTCCAACTGTTGAGTTTTTTTTTTGTTCTCATCATGTCTGAATTTGAAGAAAAGGGATGGTTCTTATCCCCAGAAGGAATCGAGTTGTTAAAGAATGAGAATCCAGAAGCAAAGAGCATAGAAGCGTATATTGCTTGTGCTAAAGATGTATGTGTATAATTTTACAGAAAGAGAGAAAAGCTAAACGTGTTTTTTTATATACATAGACTGATTTACGTCTTTTGTCCGTGAAAGGGTTCAACAAGATGAATGAAAAGGTGACAGAGATTCCTTCACCTTGTGTACTTCAGGTGTTAGAAGTCAAGAATATTGCTATGCCGTCCGTGAATCAAGGTGAAACACCGCGTCTTTTGTCCGTTATTTTTACAGACGGGAGTAAAAAGAAGTTTAAAGCTGTTGAAGTATTTGGCAAAGTGGAATGTTTAAAGTATGTTGTTGCTACCGAGTTCATTTGTGTATAATTAATGTGTTGTAGACTTCATACTCCACCTGGAACGAAATTCATGGTGACAAAACCTATTGAAATAAGAGACCAAATACTAATGTTAGGACCTGGTATGCTGACAGAAATCGGAGGTCATGTTCAAGAACTTGTACAAGCTTGGCGAGCTGGCAAGGTAAGAAGAAGACTAGATTGATCAATGATAGACTTATATAATATATCCGTAGCAATTTTTAAAGCGGTTTGGTGGAAAACAAACTGTAAAAGAAGGTGAAGATCAAGGCCCACCCGCATTCGTGCCTTTTAAAATCAAGGTACGTTTTTTTTTTTATCTTGGGGCTTATTTGTGAGTCTTCTTACAATATATATTTATAGCCTGTAGAGAATCAACGTGTTGATAAACCTGTTGAAAACAAGATCAATGCAAAATCGAATAATCAACAAGATACCGCCAAAAAGCCAAAGCGGGAATCAAAAGAGAAGGGTATGCGTCAAACCAAGGTGAACGATAAACCTGTTGCACGTAACGAGAAATCTAGTGCTATTAAATCTGACAACAATACAGTTGACACTAATAAAGCTGATAACAATACAGCTGATAACAACACAGCTGATACTAATAAGGCTGAACGTACAAATAAGGAAAAACGTAACGAAAAAGGCAGTAAGGTTGCAATGGACGTGGATAAGGGAAATAAAACTAGAAAGAACAAGACCGCGAATGAAAAAAAAGAGGTGATGGAAAGAAATGACAAGCCTGAGAGAAAGGGTATATCTGAAAAAAATAATCAACCTGGCAGAATTAATCAGTCTGAAAGAAGTACCAAGCCAGAAAGACGTGATAAAGGAACTGATAGAGTTGAGAGAAAGGATACACTTGAAAGAGTCGAGAGAAAGGGTACACTTGAAAGAGTTGAGAGAAAGGGTACACCTGAAAGAGTTGAACAAAAGCAAATATTTGAAGGCGCTGAGCGAAAGGAGTTTACAGAAAGAAACAACAAGACTGAAAAAAAGGAAAGGCCTGAAAGAAAGGAAAGGCCTGAACGAAAGGAAAGGCCTGAAAGAAAGGAAAGGCCTGAACGAAAGGAAAGGCCTGAACGAAAGGACAAACTTGAAAGAAAGGACAAGCCTGAAAAAAAGGAGAAGCCTGAAAGAAAGGACACGCCTGAAAGAAAAGCAAAGTCTCAAAACCCCAACAAGGCCGAGAAAAAGAACGATACCACCCAAGTCGAGAAAAATACTGAAATTAATGCCGACAAAGCCGCCGAGAAAAAGGTTGAAGACAAGGTTGCTGACAATAAGGATGATACAACCAAAGCCGATGAAAGCCAAAAGGCCGATAAACGTAAGGAACGTAAGCCAAGACCTGAGCGTAAAGAGAGGCCACGTAAAGTCACAGCAATCGAGCGTCGTCCCTCTGAACATCAGCCAACCGCGCCTGAAAATAGCCAGCTTGAACCATCTGAACCCAAGCAACCTGTGCAGGCTGGAAATAAAACATCAGAAACACAACAACCACCACGCAAAGAAAAGTCGAGACGTAAAAAGGAAGCAAAGACGCCCGTAGTTGATGAAAATGCTGCAGAGGGATCAAAAACAGAAGGATTAAATACAGCCGAAGGACCAAATACACCTGTGGTTACAGATACGGCAGAAGAATCAAAATCACCCATTGTTGTAGAAGCATCGGTAGAATTACAGGTGGATCCAGTGGTTAAACAAAAGTCACGCAAGGAGAAGAAGCCCAAGAAGGTTGCATCTACCGAACCACAGCCAGTGAAACCTGCGGAAACTGAGAAGTCGTCACCACCACCAGTAGAACCTACTCATCCATCAGTGGAAAGTAGCACACAGCCCACTGAGACGGACAAACCCGAGAAAAAGGCTAGATCAAAAAAGAAGCCCTTTGAAGAGAAGCCCAAGAAGCAGCAGCAACAGCAGCATCAAAAGCCCAATGTGGAGGAGACTGAACCTAGAGTAGAAGAACCTCCTACTCCAGTCCAAGCAGTCGTACCGGTTGCTGAGGCTACCCAACAACCCTA
Organism: Mucor piriformis; assembly: GCA_943193625.1. Lineage (NCBI taxonomy): Eukaryota > Fungi > Mucoromycota > Mucoromycetes > Mucorales > Mucoraceae > Mucor > Mucor piriformis. The sequence goes on along the minus strand of OW971869.1, from coordinate 357,972 downwards.
TACGTATGATCACTCGTATTACCCACAACAACAACAACAACAACAACAGTATGATGAATACTATTATCAACAAGCGTATGCGCCCGATTATAGTATGATGGTGGTCTATGGATACCAACCACAGCAATATGTTCAACCTGTTTATTACATGCCTGAACAACAACAACAACAACAACAGCAACAGCCTTATTATAATCAACAGCAATACATGCCCTATACCGAGTATTATAACAATGGATATGGATATGCACAACGAGGCCGAGGACGTGGAGGAAGAGGAAGAGGACGAGGTTGAGAAATAAAAAAATTTATTATTTTATTCTAATAAACGTTGTTTTTGATCCTCATCATCACCGTTGGTGGGATCAACCCAAACGTGCCAGATGATGGTACTGATACCTACTAAAGTTGCAATAATACAACCTAAAATCAATGGAGATTTGATCGGTCTAATACCATCAGGGGCGCCATCTAAATCCAAACCTTGTTTTCCTGCAGCGTTTCCTTTTGCAGGTAAACCAGACAAAGTACAGAGATCGTACATGTCTTGTGGTAAATTGATAAAGGTCTTTCTTGCGAGTTCGGGTGCGGTAATAAAAGTAGCGGCTAAACCAGCGGGGAGATGCCAATCGACGTGACAATGGAAAAACCAGACACCTGGGTTGTTGGCAAGGAAACGTAAAACGACGTAACCTTCTGGTGTGACAACGATAGTATCTCTGACCGTTGGGTTGACTGGTTCCTTGATGACGGTGTCTTTTGTGTATACGCCGTCACCGTGAGCAATGACTTGAAACGAATGGCCGTGTAAGTGAACTAGGGTTTCAGAGAGTTAAAAACTTGTTTGGTACTAGAGAGATAAGAAACTTACAAGGATGAGGACCGTCATCTAGATTATTAATCACGATTTCAAGGACTTGATTTAACTCGGCTACGATGGTTTGACTTTGAGGGCCATAAACTTTGGTATTGTTGACGAGGGATTCTTCGATGGTCATTAAAGTGTTTAAGCTGGGTACGAGAGGGGACAAGTAAGGAATGCCGTTGATGACACCGTGATTTAAACCGTCTGTGTTTTCCATAAAGTCTACAGTCATGTTGATGTGTCGGTCAGCGACAAGAGGAGGGGATACTTTGAGTGGGAAGATGGAAGCGTCGTGATAATTATCTTGTTTTTTGGTCGGGTCATCTACTTTGGCAAATTGAGAGTTCTTGTCGTAATAAATAGGGGCTTCGATATCTAATGTGGGAGGTTTAATCAGTATGGCTACGGGGATGTTATAGAATATACTTGCTTAGTTTAAGACCGTCTGGTATATAGTCAAACATCTCAGGGTTCATATCGGCATGCAAGAGATAATTGAGATTGGTGGTGTGCTTTGTTCTGACAAGCACAGATACACGTTGACCAGCTGCCAAATAAATAATACCGGTGCGTGTAGGTTGCGTAGGAGTACCGTCTACTTCAATAACCTGCATGTCGTGACCGTCAAGATAGACATTAAAGGTGGCGATACCAGCCATATTAACAAAGCGAAGACGGTACGTCTTGTTTGGCTTGAAGGAGAATGTTGAATTGACGTGGTCGTTGATCAAGCCAGATTCTGTAAGAAATGAGTTTAAATGCAATGGTGTTTATGTTATGTATAACTTACGAGGAATAGGTTCTACGCCCTCGATGTTGTCATGGTTCATGTATTGTTCGAGGTTTGTGTACGAGTCTTGATGATACCAGTCTAATATCGGAGTTAGTTCATTAAAAAAAAAAAAGTAAACAAGCGAGTCCTCAAACCTGATAGCGAGATGGTTTCATCCTCGTCCCAGTGATACGGGTCGTTGGGATCATGGACAATTAAGGGGACACGCAGGCCGTCCATGTACTGTACTTTGTAATGGCTGTGTATCCAGAAGGTGCCTGCGTGTGTGACAGGGAATTCGTAAGTGAAGCTGTGGCTGGAAGGGATGGGGCTAGAAAGAAGATATGATTAATATACGAGATTAAAGAAAAGACAGATGGAATAAGAGTACCACTGGGTCACCATACCAGCACCATCCATGTGGTTTGTACGGTTATTTTGGTTGATACCGTGTGCATGAATGACGGTGACTTCATTAAGGTTGTTGTGGAGGTGTATGACGAGGGTATCATTGACAGTGAGTTCGACAGGTTTCGGGCTGTGAGATGAAAAAAAAAAAGAAGTGAGATTCTTTGTTTGACAAGCAAGAAGAAATACGTTACGGCCATTGATTGTTGATACTGATGACTCTGCGTTCAAACAGACCATCGGGGTTTACATTCTTATACTGTAGATCCCAATCGAAGACGACTCTTTCTGCAGATACCAACGCGCACAAAGACAGCAAGCAGAGAAAAGGCTTCATTCGAGGGTGGAAAAAGAGAGAGAGAAAAGAAAGAAAGAAATTAAGGCGACGGAGGAAAATAAATACAACTTAAAAATCCAAGTTCCGATATAAAAAGGGAGGGGGGCAGAACATCTACAACGTAAAGATTTTTTTTTTTTATCTCTCTTTCTTTTTCTTAACACAAAAGATGGACAGGCAGTTTTTTCAGTTAATACTCAACAAGGTGTTTAATACAACAGTCGTGACGACAAGCCTGATTATCTACTCGAAGCGGGACAAACGACTTATTATTCTCGGGGTATTGACTGGATTTTTAATCAATATCATGATCCATGTTACGGGTATGCGGTTGAATAATGGTATGCAGTTAATCAACTCGGTGTGCATTGCCTTGTTATCTACACGGATCGGACAAAATATGCTCCAGAAGAGACGGGATGATGTCAGCGCTCGATTGACGCTGTTGTTGCTGCCGACATGTTTCATGATCAATCAAGGCTTAGGCGTCAGCCCACAACACGAGGCATTTCTTATGACCGTGTACAGCATGGTTTTGTGTGGCGTGTTTGGATTGGCGTACTACTTTACATTGACGCATTTCTCACGAGCGGTGCAGACAGCTGGTTGTAGCATTGTTGTTTATTTAACAGGCGCGATTGCTGTGTCCAAGGTGTTTGGAAGTGTGGAACAAATAATCCATCCGCCGATAAAAAGTCTGGTGTTGATTATTCGGGAGCAGTCAGCGATGAACGATGGTGGTCTAATCCGGTAAGAATAAAAAAAAAAAAAAGATCAGGTTATAATTATCACTGAAACAAATAAATAGATTGCTGTTTGGGACATCGGATTGGAATGGCACTGGGTACAGTATGTACTGGTTTGCAGTGTCGATTTATTTAATATATGAGACTACAAGAAAACAAAAATAAAAATCATTTTGTTGCATAGAGTTGGGTATACATTTTGATCAAGCTTTCATAGCCTAATTTATCATTGCACCGCAAGAGATTAGCGGCGTCACAGTTGAGGGGAGAGGAAGGTTCGGGGTTGCATAGCAAAAGCGAGATGGCCAAGATGGTGGATCTCAAGGTCCAGGCAGGTGACCACGCTGTTTTTAATATGTCTAGACAAATCTCGCCCGTCTGAGTCTTTGGTTAATAATTTTTTTGGGTGTGTGAATATAATATGAATTTTTTTTTTTTACCTTGAAATGAATGTTGGGGTGGCAAATGGTAGTCACGAATCGTACACTGGGAGGATGGATGGGATAGTTGTGAGGCACATCAATGGCAAGCTCGAACTGCCCACCTAGTGTGTGTGTGTGTGTGTGTGTGTGTTAGCTGCTTGAGTCTCACTTGATGAAAATCGGTTTATGATTTACCTTCGTACGGAGTGTCAGTGAGTCCAGCAAGCACAGCTCGCCACTGTAACAGGTCGTCGTCGTTCTCTGGAGAAAGGGAAATGATTTCAGGGTGTGCACCTGCCTCTCTGTCAATTTCACGCAACTCCTTGATCAGTCTTTTAGAAACAGCATCCATGGTTTGTAATGTAGAATGAAGGAAAGGAGGAAAGCCGTTTCTTTTTCCTCTTCTTTTAATCCCCCGCCTTTTGGGGGGGGGGGGATGGTTTTTAAATGTCAGCCTGCCTTTTTGAAATTGGAGAGGGTTTCTCCCTTTTTTTCTTCTTCTTTCATCTTTTATATTTGAAGAAACAAAAAAAGAGGTTCAATCTAGAATAACAGACTAATTCAAAGCAACATGAATTCTTGGAAATTACCCGGTGTTAGAAGTAAAGTACCAGATGATGTCATGGGAGGGATGGAGAAAAAGAGCAGAGATTTTATAGTAGCAGAAAGAAGGAAAAGGCTAATGTTTTTTTCATCTAGAAAACAAGGAGCCTTCAGCACCTTTACGTCCACCGCCTATTCAGCATTCGAATAGCTCCTCACCTTCACCCAGTGCATCTTCCTCCTCCAATGAACCCAAGTCGGGTGTGCTGTTGATTCGAGTATGTGAAGCGCGAGGTATTTCTCCTCCCGCAGGTGTCAAATTACCTGCTGTGCCTCCTCAACCCGCGGTGCAAGCTCGTGGTAACCGTGACTCGTTGACCCGCAAGCAGAATTGGTGGTTGCCCTATGTTGTGTTAGAGTTTGACAAGAACGAAGTCTTGATTGACTCCTTGGGAGGCGATACGGCCAACCCCATTTACCAATACCGAGCTCACTTGTAACGTATCTCATGTTGTATGTAAATTAGTACAAGTAAACTAATCCACCTTTATATAATGACAGCGATGTGTCTCGTAGCTCCGAAGTATCAATATCCATTTACATGCGTCACCCTCCCACAGCACATGGCGAGACACCACGCACAACCAACGATTTCTTCTTGGGCGGTGTCAAGATTCAGCCCAATTTCGACAGTACAAAGATTGAAGACCAAGTGCTTCAGATAGTGGGTGGAACAGGTGCCATGCATCTCCAGCTGTGCTATCGACCACAGCAAGTGAGCACGCCTATTACATTTGACGCCTTTGATCTGTTACGTGTGATTGGTCGAGGTAGTTTTGGCAAAGTATATGTGGTGCGCAAGAAGGATACCAACCGTATCTATGCCATGAAGGTTCTGCGTAAATCACGCATTATCTCCAGATCTGAAGTGACGCATACCATGGCGGAAAAAACTGTGCTTGCCAAAATCAGAAACCCCTTTATCGTGCCATTGAAGTTTGCCTTCCAGAGCCCGGATAAGCTTTATTTGGTCTTGGCCTTTATTAATGGTGGTGAGCTGTTTCATCATTTGCAGCTGGAAGGGAGATTTGATGAGAATAGGTCTAGGTTCTACACAGCCGAACTGCTGAGTGCGCTAGAGTGTTTGCATGACTTTAACGTGGTGTACCGGTGAGTGTGTTTTGCATGTGTGTAGAGACTGTGTACTAACCGTTATACCCTAGTGACCTCAAGCCTGAAAACATCCTTATTGATTACAATGGACATATTGCATTGTGTGATTTTGGTCTCTGCAAGCTTAACATGAAGGAGAACGAGCGTACCAATACATTCTGTGGCACACCCGAATACCTTGCGCCCGAATTATTACTTGGCCAAGGGTATACCAAGACGGTGGACTGGTGGACACTTGGCGTACTTTTATACGAGATGATGACCGGGTTACCTCCTTTCTATGATGAGAACACCAACGAGATGTACCGAAAGATTTTGCAGGACGAATTGCGATTCCCTGATGATATGAGTGCCGATGCACGATCGCTTTTACGCGGATTATTGACGCGTGATCCCAACGAGCGATTAGGCAACAACGGGTCAGAAGAGATCAAGAACCATGCGTTCTTCTCGTCTATTGACTGGCGCAAGTTAAATCAAAAGAAATTACAGCCGCCTTACAAGCCGTCAGTTGATTCGGCCTATGATACAACAAATTTCGATGATGAATTTACGTCGGAGGCACCTCAAGAAAGTTTGGTGGATGATTCGCAAATCTCGAGAACTATGCAAGAACAGTTTGCTGGCTTCACATATAATCCAGCCAATGATGGTGTTATGGGAGAGAGTTATACAGGACCTAGCGTGGGAAGTCACAGTGCTTCACAAGGACCCTCTTGGTAGTTGTGGGCGTATTTTATCCACTTGAAATAATAAATCTTTTTCTTTTTCGGTTAAAAGTTTGGCTCAGGTGTAAAAAATCAGTCACAAAACTAATTTGAAAAAAAAAAAGTCCATCGTTTCCAGGACTAATAATGAGTGTGTTTGCGAGTGCCGTCAATGAAGACAAGGCCATGCCATCGCTTGATATGGAACATTTGTGAGACTTGAGGACGATCGATGCTCGGGTAAGAAGCATCCTCGGTATCTTGTATCGACACGTCTTTCACAGCGTGTTGATATAAAACGTGGGTAGGTTTGACAGATAGCGATGGCTCTTTAAAAGCAGCCAGATCATACAAATAACGAGATTCACATGGCAGTTTGAGGAGGAATTTTATTGGCTGTCGAGACAAATTCATAGAAATCCCTGGAATGAGATTGGCTTGAGATTGAAATGTATTGAAATTCATGATATCTGGTTGGGCACTACAGCCAAAAGTAAAAAAAAGAAAAGGAAAAGTTGTAATCCCGTTTGTAGCACGGACCTACAAAAAAAAGTTTCACTTGCCACGTGGGTAAATAACGTTCCCTCTCCCCCCCTCCCCCTTTTTTTTTTCTTTTTCTCTCTCTTTTTCCCTCAAGTCTTTTTTTTTTTTTTTTTTTTTTTTTTTACTGCTTTGTTATGAACTCTTCACTTTGTACAGTGGTGATACTACACCAACCTTATATCATAGATGAGAATGAACCATACCAGCAATTATTTAGTTCTCACTTTGGGCAAGGTAAATAAAAAAAAAAGAAAAACAAATAAGAAAAAAAGCTGAAAATTGGGAAAAAACAGTGATCGTACAGCATGATAAGAGAGAAGCGATAGAGAAAGTCAAGCAAAGCAGCCTACATCAACCCACGATCTTCTTGGTTGATTTAGACGCGATTGAATATACACAAGAGTGTCATGAAAACTACGAGTATTCCTGTACTTCTTGTTCGACCATCGATGATACACGACAGATGACTCGATTTATTTCTAAAATCACACGCGATTTAAACACTTTGCCGAATTATGTGCCTCTAGTCGGTTAGTTTTTTTTTTTTTTTTTTTTTTTTTCTTTAGGAATCTAAATCCATATCTGAGCGTAGTGTGTTCGTCAAATGATGATACGGAAATTATGTTGGATTGTATGCATGCTGGCGCTACCGACTATCTATTAAAACCATTGTATTCAAACGTCATAAAAACCCTATTTCTTGCAAGTATATGTTTACATTATTATTCAACCTCTGTCGTTAACACACTTTGTTGCTATAGAAACTACATTCTTGTCAACCGCCATCTAGAAAGCAAGATGCAAAGACTGTGCAAAAGGACCTGCATGACAGAATTAACGACATGACCTCCAAGGACTTACAGTATGTGTCTTTTTTTTTTTTTTTTTTTTTGCACAACTAACTTTTGTTTTTATTCTTAATAGTCTCACTAAAATACTGATGGACGTGTATGGTTCTCCATCCTGTACACTCAAATATCCCAATATATCAAAGTAAGATAGTTGGACCCTAGCCAAAAGAATTTTTTTTAATTTTTTTAACGCAACACCTAATTTAGGAAGCGATCTTCGGAACTCAAAAGCAAAGTATGTAGTTGGGACTTTAGCCCGTTTGGTTTATCAGAAGGCGAATTAATTCATTGTGTCTATCTTGTGTTTGACCAAGTCTTGAAATTACCAGAACTTTATCACATCTCCATTACACAAGGTTTGTGCTCCCCTTGAAAAAAAAAGCTTAAAAAAGGAGGAACTCATCTCTCTCTTTGATAGTGCAACTGTACGACTTTATCATTGATTTAGCAAGTGTTTATCATGACGAAAATCCGTACCATAACTTTGCACATGCTGTAGACGTATTACAGTGTCTTTTCTACATGTTGTGTGAGTTGGGCGTGTTACCGTTTACAAACAAGTTCTTGCAAAGGAATAAGCCGCAGGGTTTGTTAAGACCTAAAGACGTATTTGCCTTGTTGATTGCAGCAATCGGTCATGACGCAGCACATCCAGGTGTGAACAATGTATTCTTGATTAACTCTGCAAATCCATTGGCCACCTTGTATAATGATCGATCTGTTTTGGAAAGTCTGCATTCCATGACCTTGTTTCAACTGTTAAATAAGCATGGCATTGATCGGCTTGTAGGAGACCCTAATTCAGACGCATACAGAGGTAAAAATAACACTCTTGTGATTCTATCATTCTCCCAGTTTACTGATATATAAGAAAAAGAATTTAGAAAGACGGTTGTATCGAGTATATTAGCTACAGACATGTCATTACACAACGATTACGTGACCAAGATTCAACAACAAGCGACACGCTTTGCAGAAGGGATCAGCAGCAACGAAGCGGAAGAACGTAACTTGATCTGCAGCGCGTTAATTAAATGTGCCGATATCAGTAACGTAGCACGACCGTTCCATTGGGGTGCGCAATGGGCGGAACTGTTAGTGAAAGAATTTATTACACAAGGGGACTTGGAAAAAGAGTTAGGAATGCCGGTATTGCCGATGAACGATCGAACCAAAGTAGTATTGGAGGACTCTCAGATTGGATTTATACAGTTTGTGGCTCTTGATTTGTTTCAAAATGTAAGCGGGGTGTTGCATGAAATCTCGTTTGCGGTGGAACAGATGCAATTGAATTTAAAGCGTTGGGAATCTAAAAAGAAGAACGAAGAGTCGGATGATGACTTTGAGATTGTGTCGAATTCAAGTACGACCCAAATGATGATGGTAGAAACAGGGATAAAAAGGTCGGGAAGTAGTTTGGATCAACAGGCGACGGAACCCATGAAGAAACGTGTTTCTGTGGAGAAGTTTGCGGGCGATGGTTATGAGAGTGATACACCCGCTTATTGCCAATGCTCTATACAGTAAAACTCTGTGTGTGTGTTTACCTTTTTGTATCATAGTTGTAAATTTTTTCATATGTTCTAGATTTTTTTTTTTTTTGTATATGTATATTTTTTGTTTTTATTGTATATCTCACGCAATGTTTATGTGTAAATTGGATTCTCATCGTGTCAAGCAATAAATTCAACCTCCTGTTTTATTTTGTTATCATCCCTTATACCCTTTTTTTATAAAAAGGACAGGTATAAATCCATTATACGCTTTCTGGGTGGTGGTGTTTGAATGGTGTAAATTAACCCTGTCATACATTCATACATACAAACAGGTTTGTGATAATTAGATTACTATAATTCTAAACTAGAATTTATCAATTCATAATGGTTTTTATTTCCTATTAGTAAGACTAAACATTCAGCACACTGACAACATTTAATATAATCACACTTGCTCTTTTTATTGAAAAATTATGATGAGCAAAGTTGGAGACAGTAACATATGAACCATGATGGGTTTCCAAGTTTAAGCTAATAAACATTATAAGTTTGTTTCAGTTGATGAAAAGACATTTACCAACGGTTCATCAGAATAAGTTGATATGTGGTAAATTAATGCACTGTAGAAGTCTTGATTATGCCGAATTAATATCTTCTTGTCTGTTGCTCGAACTGTATTGTAATTTACCCCCGAGTGTTTCATTCGATTTTTTTAATCTATCCAAGAAATTGCCTGGCTTATTTGTATCATAGTAAACTTGGAAAAGTTTGTACAGTACACTGAGGTAAGGGCCATCAGTACAAAATACCTTGTACAAATATTATAACAAAGTCTACAAAAACATACTTTCCTAATCCAAATTTGTGTTACAAAAATATACTTATAGCAAGATTTCATGGTTTTTTTCTCTCAACCTAAAAACGAATTTACTCTCTGTGAAGTCTCAACTAGTAGTTTATTTCCCATTTTTTCAACAGGTTTGGGGATATTTATAAAAATCATGAATAGACGATAATAAAAAAAAAAATTAGCAGTATTTGTGTGCTAACATATATAATCGTTTTAATCGATTCGTAAAAAAAAATCTTAATAGACTAACAAAAAAAAAAAAGGCTTTTTCTTTCATTTCCTTGAAAAAAAAAAAAAGACATTAAACAATCTAAAAATTCATGAGAAATTTCAACAAGTAAGCTATACTTTGTTATATGTTGCTCACACAAATTTATTAATACAGATGATAGCTGAATCAGGAGCAGTATAACCATATGGTAGCAATTAGCATTATTGTTACCAACAAACATGATTCGATGCTCACTAGAGGCATGCTTTACAGAGCTGGATTCAAATCTAAAGAGAACTGTCTCGGCTGCTTGGACCACAGAATGCTGATTACGCTTTCTCAAGTAGAAAATAGGACTCGAGAAATTATTAACGTCTGCATGCTTCAAGTTCTTTATATTTTTGCATCGCAACTTAAGGATAATAAATTTAATAAGCATGAAATGGTGAGCCATCATCTTGTAAAATCAATACATTTCAATGAATTTTTCATTAAAAATTCTCTGCTAAGATCAATAGAACTGTTTTAGTCGCATCAATTCTCGTGAGATTTATATTTTAAAAAGGTATGGTGTTAGGAAAAATTTACAGTTAATTTTAAAAGCCTATTTAAATAGTGTTTCATTACAGCAGTAGATTATTTGACTAGAGAAGTCATAAAGAGGTTGGTCTTTTATAATCGATATAATGCTTCTCAGGTGGTGGTAGTGTCACCGGCACAAATTTGTGAGTCTTTTTATACTATTTACCGAATGTGTTGCTTATGCTCAGGAGTAAGTGATCAAGATAAACCAAGATTGTCTGTGACTTCTTGTAAGCTACCTGTCGTATTTGAGTACGATTCATTTAAATAAATCGTATAAAACATAATCATAAAATAAAATATCTTTGAATGTTGAGTAATAGCATACATGTGTACACTACTACACAACTACCCCTACTTCGAGTACATACTTCTATATAAAAGATGGCATGGTTGGCTTAAATGGATATAAGAATAAAAGTTGCATATAGAATAATACACAACTTAGTTACTATACTTAAGTTGCAAAACTAAAAACACACTCCAATTAAATCAAGAATATATAAAAAAAAAATCTAATCATGATAGTTTCCTCTATGGATTAGCTACCCATCGAGAGAATAGAACAGCTATCATTATCAATGGTTCATTTATTTATATATTCATACAAATTATACGACTGATAAGTGTACAATAGAAATAGTGCATAAATAAATGGATGCCTACTTTCTGCAACCAAACATTACGAATATGTTCTGCCGAAGCCAATTAACAATAAATCATGTATGCCTCTTTTGACAGCTACAGTTACACATTATCTGGCTGGTTCTTTCTACTCCGAAAAATACAATAAGAAGTCTTCCCGGATCCATTGATCTTGGACGACGTTAATCTAAATCAATTCCAACGAGTAGAATTCATTTAACGAAAGGCGGGAAAATGAGTATAGATTTATTCCAAAACCAGAAAGGTTGACTCACTATCTTCCAGGGAAGTTGTTCAATGTAAAAGGATTGATTATTTTATAGCAGCAGAGTTCTTTAGTCTTTTTTTTTTTACCTACAATAAAAAAAAATACACATTTATCTCATTATTTCTACCTTGTACTATTTTATCAAATACCCCACTACCTTCACGAACTCTTAACAATACTTCCACGAGCGCATAGCTGTCAGGTACGGGTTCTAATTAGGACAGGACAGGACGAGAGAACAGATTGAATACCTGCTTCAATGTTGTGGTTATTTATTATAAGAAGAGAAGAGGGAAAAATAACATGATATGATAATATATGTGATGAGTAGAAAAACTAAAAGTGAAGAAACTAGGCTATATTTGTATGAAAAGGAAAAGGAAAAAAAGGAAATAACTAGTATAAAAGAATAAGCAATGAAAAAGATTAGTCGATGGTTATTAAAGATGACAGAAGAATTATGATAGCTGACAAATGCTTGCTCATGAATATAATAATAATAAATCATGCAAGAATGTTGCACGATCATGACAATAGCAATACGAGGATTGATTATAATATCCTTTGCATGCATAATCACGTTTCTCTTTTCTGGAGAATGCTCTATTATTCGGTCAAGAGATGTCTCTGACTTGATTATTCTAGTCTAACAACGGCGTTGCTTTCTACTGGCTTGACCATTTCTATAGGTCCTTCTTTTTTTTTTTTTTTTTTTCGAATAATCATTACAGAATATATAAGCAAGTTGCATCGATTAAAATTTTACTGACTTCCCAAAAACAGGAGAATATGTAAAAAAAAAAAAAAAAAAAAAAAAAAAAAAAACAGAGTACGTATAAAACAGGCACAGTGTGACAATGCGAATTTTAGTTATATGTGACCTAACCGTCATTCTTTTCTCAGCTCGTTTATTCTTAATACATTATAATTTAGTGTCATGCAAGCTTTTTTTTTTTTTTTTTTTTTTTTTGTCCAACTTTACCTTAGCTGTATTATCTTTATCCGAGTCATGGGTATTGTTACCGACCCCTTATAATTAGAGAAAAACATCTTGAATAAACATTCAGATTTTACTATATAACTTGCCTGTCAAAACACTATATCATCAACATATAAATGGCCTTATCAATATTTATGTATCCCTTGAAAAATCGTAGCTGGTGCCTCTTTTTTTTCACTGTAATTATTTCTTGATCCTTTTTTTTTTTTTTTTTTTTTTTTTTTTTTTTTTTTTTTTATCAACTATATACTTGTTAGATCGACGTGGTGATCACTTTAAAACAGAATTGTTAAGCCTGTGTGTGATTTCTTTCTGCCTTTTACCCTCTATTTCAACTACTAAAAATAAACTTATACTACCCAGATCGTATCATCACATTTCATCAAACAACAGTAGTGACACGACAACCCAAGTAAAGCAAATAATCCATATAATCACATCTCAAACTCCGCTATTTTCGAAAAAAAAAAATTGGAGTAGCTGGGCGTCGATCCCAGTGCCTCTCACATGCTAAGCGAGCGCTCTACCATTTGAGCTACAACCCCTTGCTTTTGGTGGTGCTTCTGGTGGTGCTTCTGGTGGTGCTTCTGGTGGTGCTTCTGGTGGTGCTTCATACCGTTCTGACGAAGAAATGGCGTCTAACACTGGATCAGACTCTGGTGACAGTGACGTGGACCTTGAAGATGCTGAACGTAGCAAAGATGGTGACGGTAACGGCGCTGATTCCACTCGCGGTTCTGGTTCGTCATCTTAATATGTCGGCCCTAGAACAACCATCCCAGCCTTTTGTAATTAGTCTTTGGAATGCAAATGGCCTACGGGATACTACTATCCAAGACTCCCTCTCACACGCTCTCGCCTCCCATCTTTTCTTCATAACCGAAACCTGGGTAACCAAAACCCAGTCCATACCAACCGATTGGAAGCAATTTCACCTCTTCGGTACCAAGGTACCTAATTGTAACAATCGTGGTCGTAATGGAATATGCGCTCTTTTAAATCCATTATGTCCCTATCCAGTCCTTCAACTTCCTTCTCCCAATGGCCACACCCTATCCTTCAAGATTGGTGAATTACGTGTCCATTGTTTATATCTTCCTCCATCGCTCTCGAATGAATATGTCCTGGATGTGTTTGAATCAATTCCACTCGGTTCAAACACTATCATTTGTGGTGATATCAATGCTCGGATGGGTGATTTTTTAGGTGATTACAATACCAACTCTCGTGGTAACTGTCTTCGGCCTTGGTTGGAATCTCATCTACTCACAGTCCTTAATGCTTCACTTGCTTTTGGTGTCCCTACCTGGAACGGTGTCTCTCCAAACCAGACTGAGACTAGCAGTGTCATTGATCTGTTCCTGACGAACATGGACCCCTTGTCGATGGTCAACGCCAGTATTAAGGTAGAGTCCAACTTGTCACTGAGCTCGGATCATCGTTTGCTTACACTATCGTTTGAACATGTACCTTTCCAAGGTGGTTCCTCTTCTGCTGCGGATATCTCTGGTATTTGTCTGTGGTATTTGATAAAATAGCACCAGGTAAAAATAATGAGATAAATGTGTATTTTTTATTGTAGGTAAAAAATAAACTAAAGAACTCTGCTGCTATAAAATAATCAATCCTTTTTATATTGAACAACTGCCCCTGGAAGTTATCGAGTCAACCTTTCTGGTTTTGGAATAGATCTATACTCAGTTTCCCGCCTTTTGCTAAATGAATTCTACTCGTTAGAATTGACTTCAATTAGCGTCGTCCCAATTCAGAGCAATCGGGAACACATCTTATTGTGCCGAAAGGACCAGTAAGATAATGTGTAACGGTAGCTGTCAAAAGTGACATACATGATTCATTGTTTAATTGGCTTCGGCAGAACATATTTGTAATGTTTGATCTCTTGTTGATTCTACAGGTTCTTTTCCCATCTGTGAATGAATAAGATATGATCCCCAAATATAGAACATCTTATCGATATTTGTATGTTTGGTTGCAGAAAGTAGGCATCCCTTTATTCATGCACTATTTCTATTATACACTTACAGTCGTATAATTTGTATCAATATATAAATAAATGAACCATTGATAATGATAGCTGTTCTATTCTCTCGATGGGTAGCTAATCCATAGAGGGAACTATCATTATTAGATTTCTCTTTTTTATATTCTTGATTTGATTGGAAACGGTTTTACTTTTCCAATCGAGACATAGGAACTCAGTTGAATATTTTTATTTATCCGACTTTTATTCTTATATCCAGTTAAGCCAATCATGTCATCTTTTATATAGAAGTATGTACTCGTGGTAGAGGTAGTTGTGTAGTAGTATACGAATGTATGCTATTACTCAACATTAAAAGATATTTTATTTTATAATTTATAATTTATACGATTTATTTATTTATTCTTAAATGAATCGTACTCAAATACGACATAGCCCCCCCCTAGCCTCCTTGTAAAATTTAACATTCGGTAATTTTCAAGTGGCGAGAATAAGGTAGATGTATTTGAGAGAAATTTGGTTGTTTATAATGTGTATGTGTGGTGTATATTTTATCAGAATAGCTGTTGTGACGTATTTTTTATAGTGACGTACAACTTTTTCTGTTTACCAAAAAGAAAAAAAAAAAAAAAAAAATTTTGTGTGGGATAATTTTCACCCTTTATTTATTTTTTAAAACGAACAGGATCTGTAGCAGGACTAAAAGTATTCTGGTTTAGACGATTGCTTCGACGAAATGAGCCATGTGCAGGATTATTAGCTGTAGGTTTTGTTCTTACGCTAGTTTTGTGATATACACGGTTGACATCATTTGTTCGAATATTTGTAGTTTTATTTTCCGCAGAGGAAATTTGTTGCAAGCGTGTGCCCGTTTTATTTTGATCAAAGGTAGGAAGATCTGATTCCTTAGATTTGAACATTGTTTGGAGTATTGATTCCTCATCTTTAGGTACAGAACCTTTAACACGTTTCCAGTATGTTACAACAGCTTGTGGATCAGTAAAGTTAGTTAACGGAATCCAACTGTCATGTTCAGGGGAGTAATTCTTCCATCGAATCTTATAGAGACGATTACCAGCATCACCTTTATGATCCACAATAGCCTCGAATTCGTAGATTTCTTCTTTGGAGACGATTGAATCTTGTGACACTAGTTTTAATTCAGAAGGTGTAAAATCTCGAGGCATAACCAAACCCATTTCATCACGAAGAGTATAGTTGCCATGTTGAGTTTTACGAATTACTTCATAGGGTCCTTCGTACACTGCAGAGAGTGATTTTTGGATTCCCTTTTTCTTTACAACAACGAAGCTTCCGATAGGGAAGTCAATCAACTTGTGTTTCTTATCAAATTGATTCTTCATCATCTTGTTATATATTTCAGTGCGATCCTTTATAGCGGGAAAGACAATGTCGGACATATATTCAATCCGTTTGATCAATTCATCATTACTCATGGGTTCGATACCATCTTCTGGATCGTTGAATAATGGATATTCGTTCGACATTTTTCTTGCAAACATTAGGTTGAAGGGACTAGTATTTAAGCGTTTAGACACCTTACAGTTGATCATAAGTTGTACCGAGTTGACTTCAATATCCCAATCATCCTCTGATACACCCTGAATTAATTTCGAGAGTAATTTTTTACAACTTTGAACCATTCGTTCAGCTCCACCATTACTGGAAGCAAAATAAGCTGTGGATAGACGTTTATCTATTTTCATTGCTTCACACAAAGTGTCAAGTATTTGATTTTTCCATTCAGTGCCACGATCACTATTGATAATGCGAGGGTAACCGATTAATGAAAAGATTGAAATTAATTCTTTTGCAACCGTTTTGGCTGATTTGTCTGGGATAGGACGTAAGATTACAAATCTAGTAGCGATATCAAGCATAACTAAGATATATGTATTATTGGATGTAGTTACGGGAAATGGTCCACACAAATCCATTTGATAGTGCCATCCCGGTGTGTAACAATATAATGGTTTTAAAGGATTATATCCCTTTTTTGCAATTGCGAATTTTTGACACATGGAACATTGCTTTACAATTTCCAGAGCATCTTGCATAATTTTAGGCCAATTCATACCTTCATCCTTACGAATACGATGTACTAAACTTTCACCACCGCCATGACCAAAACTATGGGCACGTTCGAGAATGTCTTTTCTATCTTTTTCTAAAGGAATGATAAAGGATTCATCCATGTTTTGGATGTAGTTGATTTGAAAATCATCATTGGTATCGTTTTCAACCATGTTGTCATCAAGTTCATTATGAATTGTTTTTATAGACCAAGTGTGTATTCTCACATGATTGTTTACATCATTGGTCATATCTGTGGAACAATAATATTGTGAAAAGTTTGGTAAGCGCTCGGCATTTATATCGTTGGCTTCCATAAATTCTTTTTCATTTGCTTTATGCAATTCATTGTTCTTTTTGTTTGTTAAAGTTTTCCTTTTATGTTGTAACTTCGATTTTAAATTCTTTTGGTTTGTTTTAAAAATTTGAGGAAATAATTGTTTTTCGTCTTTTTCAAATGGAATTTTATCTGCATGAGTGGGGAATAATCTAGAGAGTTTATCACTCATGATGTTTTCTACACCAGGGATCCAAATTACCTTCATGTTAGGAAAAGATAAAATAACTTCCATATATCTTAACATCATCATCGACATGTGTTTAGTCGTAAATAAATATTGAAGACTTCTATGGTCAGTGTAACACTTGAATTTTTTAGAACCATATAAGAATTTATAAAATTTGGTTAATCCAGTAGTGAGAGCATATAATTCCTTTTTGGTTACGCTATAACTACGTTGGCTTGGACTTAATGCTTTAGATGCAAAACCAATATATTTGATAGTCTTTTTTCCTGTTTTATCAACATATTCTTGAAACAGACAAGCGCCTACTGAATAGTTACTAGCATCTACGGCTAAACTAAATTCATGATTTAAATCAGGATGGCTTAAGACAATGTTTTGTTTTATGATATCAATAATGCTTTGATAATGTACATGCATTTGGGGTGTCCATTCTAGTACTTTTTGTGTACTATACCTTAAATGGTCCAAAGGTGCGGTCAATTCACTTGCGTTTGGTAGGTGGGATCGCATATAAGATACCCAACCGCAAAATTTCATCATTGCTTTTGCAGTCTTAGGTTTTTCCCATGAATCGATGTTTACTAAACGTCTAGCATCAATTGATTTTCCTTGTGGGGAAATACAGAAACCAAGTAAATATACTGCATTTCGTGCAAAATAAGTTTTCTCTTGATTAATGGGTAATTTGTTTTTAGTTAATGCTTCCATGACAAGCTTACAATGTCTTTCATGGGATTCTAAATTATTGGAGTAGCAAACGAGATCATCGATGTAAATACAAACGAATTCTTTCATCTCTGCAAAGATCATTTCCATTAAATTTTGGAAAATGCCAGATAAACTTTTGAGACCAAAAGGTGCTCCTCTGTAACAATAAGTTTTGTTTTCAAAGGTGAATGATAATTTATGACGATCATCCTTATTAATTTTTAATCTATGGAATGCTCCACTAACGTCAAAGACAGACATAAATTTTGCTTCTCTTAAAGAATAAAAGATATCTTCAATTAATGGTGTGTTAACGTTGGAAACATCTTCAAGAAGTGTATTTATTTTACGGGTATCTAAACAAACCCTCCATTTTTTAGTTCCGTCTGGGCCATTTGGCTTAGGTACTAATGTCAATGGACTGTTGAAGCTGCTAGGTTTTGCTGCTTCAATTGTTTTGTCATCTAGCCATTTTTGAATTTGTTCCCTTACCACTGGCAATAAAGCATATGCAATAGGGTATGGTCTAGTGAAGGCTGTTTGATTAGGTGGTGTTTTTAAAGAAACAACCGCATCTTCACGTGGGCATAGTTCGTGAATATTTATATTTTTGTTTGCTTCTAAATATGGTTTCATCCTTTCCATAAAGATTTCATATTCATTTTCAGAGCATGCTTTTGTTACATTTGGTTTATACATAGTATCATCTACGGTGTCATTGTATATAATCTCTTCTTGTTCGTCAAAGTTATATGCGATGTTCTCAATGTAGATACCAAGTTTAGGTATTAAATCTCTACCGATAAGAATAGGGATTTTGGCATTCGGCATTTCAACAATTTCAAAGCTGTGTCTGAAAACTGCTTTTCCTTTATAACTGACTTCTAAAGGTTCGGTTTTACCAATGCGCAAGGCAAAAGCATCTTTGTTTACGAATGATAATTTACCATTGGCAGGGATTATCTTTTCAAATATGCTTTTATCTTCAAAGTCATAAGTTTTATTGATTAATGATATCGTAGCACCTGTATCAAGCATGCTTACCAATTTTTCATTATTTATTGTAATAAAGGGAGAATAGGGAGAAAGATCTTCCTTTTCCTTTTCATTATATCCTTCAATTAGATAACAAGAGACATTATTATTATTGGATGTACTGATTTTATTTTTATTGAAGTTAAATTTTTTTAAATTTCTATTTTCTATTCTATTTTTAAACTCGTCAATTAGGGACTTGAATATTCCTTCAATATCTTCTTCTAAAAGCTTGTATATATTACTATAATTGAGTTTATTGTCAGTTTTATTTTCAGAAATAGAGTTAATATAATAAATTGGTACCTTATTTCTTGATTGTTCTTTTGCATCGGCAGATTTCATCAAATACTGTTTGTATTTGTCGCTTGTCAAGTAAGAGACGCAAGTTTTCAAATGTTCGTAACTGAAGCTGGCTTTGTTGCAATAGTTACACATATTCTTGTTGTCTTTAAACTTTTTGTTGCGATCATATGCGTTGCTGTTGTTGCTGAAATTTTGGAAATTTCTTTTGTTGTCGAAACCTTCAACATTGCTATTTTTTGTTATTGTCGTATTGGTGACAGAAGGGGTTTTGTTGTTGTTGTTGTGAGGCACAATGACCGAGATATATAAAGCTTCTTGGATATCTCCAATATTCTTTTCTAAATATTTGAAGAGCTGTTCCAATGATGCTGGCAAATAAGATTCGGCATCTGCTTTCTTGTTTTTCTTCAGCGAGTTGGTGACTTCTTCACGTCCTCTAGGCAATAAAGATTTGATGAATTTCATTGCTTCGATTGAGTCGCTGGGATTTTTGTTGCTAGGAAGACGGCGATAGGTTTCGAGGTATCTGTCTATATAATCCCTGATATTTTCGTTTTTGAGTTGTCGAAGATCCAAATATTTTTCGATATTATTGGCACTGTTGGCTGAGTTGCCAAATCGGTCGATCAACTTTTCTTTGATTTCTGCCCATGGTGCTGTTTCACTGATCGGACTGATGAAGTTTGTAAACCAGCGGTGGTGCTTCTCATTTCTACTGAATAAAAAAGCGTTGGGGAGATATTTTTTCCATGATGCGTTAACATCCACATCGTTTGTTTCCAATATCATCTCGAAAGTGCTGACAAAAATTTCGGCGTTTTCGTAAGATGGTCGGTTCTCCGATTTTGTGGAGGCTGGATCGTCAATTAATTGGAAATGGGGAATGTCAATTTTTTTGTTATTGAATTTTGATTTATTGTTGGGTTTGACTTCCTTTTCTTTTTTGTTCTCGTTCGTTAATTCATTGATTGAGATTTTGAGTTGAGCAATCAATTTGTTATTGTTGATGATTTCCTCAATGTTGTTGGTTGTTAGTTGAGCTTTGTGCAACAACTTGATTTTTTGGTGATAGAGTTTAATCAACTCTTTGTCCTCATCCAATTCGTCAGAGGGTGATTGATCTAAAATAGAAATATTGTTAATCTTTCTGATTAACTGATGCGAATTGTATTCATTGCCAACATCATATTTACTATTAAAGCCATAGGGACCAATATCATCCTTATTGACAGAGATATCAGCGTCAGAACCAGGAGCCAGAGGAGAGTCTTGAGCTTCTTCATCCGAGAGGGGGCCGAGATCCAGGTCAAGTTCCATATCAGAGTGATCTGATACTTGGTCGAAGGGAGCACCGTTGTTTACGGGGGTAGCAGCAGTTTCTTGGTTCTTCATTAAAAAAATTGTGGTATTTGATAAAATAGCACCAGGTAAAAATAATGAGATAAATGTGTATTTTTTATTGTAGGTAAAAAATAAACTAAAGAACTCTGCTGCTATAAAATAATCAATCCTTTTTATATTGAACAACTGCCCCTGGAAGTTATCGAGTCAACCTTTCTGGTTTTGGAATAGATCTATACTCAGTTTCCCGCCTTTTGCTAAATGAATTCTACTCGTTAGAATTGACTTCAATTAGCGTCGTCCCAATTCAGAGCAATCGGGAACACATCTTATTGTGCCGAAAGGACCAGTAAGATAATGTGTAACGGTAGCTGTCAAAAGTGACATACATGATTCATTGTTTAATTGGCTTCGGCAGAACATATTTGTAATGTTTGATCTCTTGTTGATTCTACAGGTTCTTTTCCCATCTGTGAATGAATAAGATATGATCCCCAAATATAGAACATCTTATCGATATTTGTATGTTTGGTTGCAGAAAGTAGGCATCCCTTTATTCATGCACTATTTCTATTATACACTTACAGTCGTATAATTTGTATCAATATATAAATAAATGAACCATTGATAATGATAGCTGTTCTATTCTCTCGATGGGTAGCTAATCCATAGAGGGAACTATCATTATTAGATTTCTCTTTTTTATATTCTTGATTTGATTGGAAACGGTTTTACTTTTCCAATCGAGACATAGGAACTCAGTTGAATATTTTTATTTATCCGACTTTTATTCTTATATCCAGTTAAGCCAATCATGTCATCTTTTATATAGAAGTATGTACTCGTGGTAGAGGTAGTTGTGTAGTAGTATACGAATGTATGCTATTACTCAACATTAAAAGATATTTTATTTTATAATTTATAATTTATACGATTTATTTATTTATTCTTAAATGAATCGTACTCAAATACGACATTGTCAACGGCGCCTATGGAACTTATCGCGGTTAAAGTTCCCAAACAAGGGTGAGATCTACAGGTCTTCGTTTCGCTCACGAGTCGCTCCTCTCCTGCAGTCTATGACGGATTTGGTGGATAATCCCCCTCCAATATGCCCAGATATTGATGCGCTCAACAATACACTGTGCCAGGATATATACTGTGCTCTTGATACTGCGGTTGGGGATAAGCCAGACCCTCCGAGTTTCTGGAAGAAGTATTGGACGCCCGCCCTGGAAGAACTTGCTCGAGTCAGAGATACCCGATACGGCCGTTGGCGTTGCTCCGTTGGCGTGGACAAAATATACTGGTGGAATGAACACAAGCTTGCTTGTAAAAATTTCCGTCGGGCTGTTCAAGCGGCCAAGCGTGCTTCATGGAAGAACTTCTGTTCGTCGATCGAGACCAACTTTGGTAAGGCTACTAGTTCAATGAAGCGTATTCTTCGGCGAACCGATACTTCAGCCACCTTTGCTCATGTGGATGGTCCTGGTGCTGCTGCTAATGTGATGGCCACCCATTTGGCATCCATTTATAACGGCTCGTCCCTTCCAGCTGACTCTCTGCGTCCCAGTACTGTAAATCCAGCATCGGATGGTCTGCCGCACGTGCTTCCCGAGTCTGCAACGTTTTCTGAAGACAACATCAAGTACTATGTGCAGCAATTACCTCGGTGCAAAGCCCCCGGTCCAGACCATATTAAAGCTGAAATGCTTTATCCTCTTGGTAGTGTCCTCGTCCCGGTCTTATCGGCTTTGTTCAAATTATGCTGGCAGTGGTCCTATACTCCTTTGGTATGGCGTCAAGCTACGGTGTTTCCAATCTTTAAGAAAGGTGATGCTAGTGACCCAGCCAATTACCGGCCTATATCTTTGACCTCTGTACTCCGCAAACTGTTTGAAAAAGTTATCTGCTACCATCTCAGCGAGTCTGCTCCAATGCTGGATGTTGCTCAGGGTGGCTTTCGCGAACAACGAAGTCCATTGGATCAAGCACTGTGCCTTCATGACCTCATGCATGCCTACTTTCTGGAACATCGCCATTACCCTGCTGTAGCTTTCCTAGATATCAAGTCTGCATATGACACAGTCGATCGACGTGTGGTGTGGAATTCTTTACAAACATGTCCTGATCTGCCCCGTGCCCTGCTTGGTGTTCTAATGAACTTATTTGACGAGGTCCAGGTATCGGTCTTGGTGGGTAATCATACTTCTGCTTCTTTTGGTATCTCCACTGGTCTTCTTCAGGGTTCGGTGCTGAGTCCGTTATTATACTCGATATATATTAACACCCTTCCTGGTATACTTCGACAAGCGTCTACACCTACTACCTCTGCTGTTACGGTTCCTGGTATTTCTGGCCCTGTTGCTCTTAACTCATTGTTGTTTGCTGATGATGTCGCCATTTTTGGTAACCGTCACTCTGTCCAACAAATGTTAGATCTCGCTGCTGAGCATTCCTTTGCTCTTGGCTACCGCTGGAACCCGAAAAAGTGTGCTGTGGTCAATGCTCCCTCTCCAACGTCTTCTACAACGCCTGGGTTTGAGTTTACACTCTACGGTGAAGCGCTTCCTCGGTTGGAGGAATTTATGTACCTCGGTGTCCCCATTGGAAAAAAGGGTCTCTCTGGTTCTAGTATCTTGAAACATCGGTCTGCTGGTGCCATCAAGACAATGGCCTTGTTAACCTCCGTTGGTGTACATCGGAATGGATTCTCTCTTCTTCTCTGTGCCCGTCTCTACAAGACGTTTATTCGTCCAAAATTAGAGTACGGCTTGGCTATCAGCAGGTTATCTGGTCCCGATATCAAAGCTCTGGAAAAGGTCCAAAACCAGCTCGTTGGTATGTTCATTGGTAGCACCCATACTACTGTGGCTAAGCACATGACTTGCATCCCCGGTATGGTGCATCGCTTTAACACCTTGGTGACTAGGTATGCCCTCCGCTCCCAGTACTTGCCTGATGATTCCCTTGTGGTCCTTTTACGTGATTCCCTTCCGTACTGTCGACTGGAGACTGGTCTTAAAAATAACTCCTTGTACCTGTCCTTGCCATCGCCCGCTCCTACAAGTGATTCCCAGCTCAAAATGCACTGTGATAGTCACTGGCAAAGGTACTGTGATGCCCAACGGATCACATTAGCCTCTGCAGGTAAGCAAGTTCTCCTCCGAGCATGTCGGCCATGTACCACAAAAGCTGACCCTGTCCTGTACTTACCAATGGCTAATACTTCTCGAAGCCGGTTAACACGGTGGCGCCTTGGTCGATTTACGGGTACGCAGCGACAACCTTGCCCATGTGCTGACGGTGGTGTTCTTATTTCAAGAAACCACTTCCTTACTTGTCGAGCTATCGAACCTTCTCTTGTGGATTCTCTTCCTCGGTGCCCACCCAATGTCAATCGAATTGACTATGCTATCTCTTGCTTGCCAACAACATCTCAGGATTGTCCACCTAGCTACTGGCCTGCTCTGCTAACCCTGCTATGGTACATTGACACACTGTGTCACCCAACAAAAAACATTCCCGAAGATCCATCTCCTGGTTCTTCATGGTTCGTCCTCTCAGGTTGAAAAGGTGCAGCTTTGTCTTTTAGGGTGCGGCTCCACGGTAGTAAGTGTTTATCAAAGTTCCTATCCGTTGGTTAACCCCCCAAATCGAAGTTGCCCCTAAGTACACCTGATGGTCTCTGCTCTTATCCTCTCCATTTTAAATTCTCCGATGTGTCCTTAGAATATTTTTAGTTACTCTCCTCCTTTTGATCTTTGAAAATAAGGCTATGCTACATTTAGCGCCCATCCATTTTCGGAATAGATGCTTCGCATCTATTCTATTCTAATAAAAACCAAATTCTTAACCTGAGCTACAACCCCGTCTTTCTTTCACTCAAGCTTAACTTTTTGTTGATTTCAAACTCCGAAAATCTTTTTTTTTGAAAATTGCAGAATATCTGAAGCATCAAAAAAATACAAAACGCAAAGTTATATGACACACCGTCATCAAGTTATTACATTTTTTGTCAAAAATTAGTCATTCAGACATTTCACCATCTGGAGACATCTACTTTTTCAAATTCTCTGAAACTTTCACCAAAGTTGCTCCTGGTCTTGCTGAACATAACGCAAAAACTCTCAAGGCTATACCTCATCAACTCGTTGCACAAACACAAAACGCCCACTTTTTTCAAAAAAAAGTTTTTGCTTATATCTCTTTAACCTGTAATGGCTACCGACACCACAAAAATTAATTTTATTAATTCGACTGTGTGCACCCCAACTAGCCAACTTGACCAAGTTGAACTCTCCGAATCTTCTGGAACAAGTCTCAAGCGACCCCTCTCTACCAGTCCTCCATCTGAATTCCATTCAATTCACAAAAGAATGTCACTCTCTACTCAAGACTACCTCAGCCAAATGAATGAGCGTCTGAGTCGCCTCGAAGTTGCTCACGACGAGATCTTCGAGCTCAAGGCTGCCCTGCGTAAGTCGGAATCTCTCCGCCATGACCTGGAAAAACAAGTTGCTTCTCTTTTGGCCCTCCAAAAGGGTAACACCAAGTCCGCTCCCCCTGCCTCTTCTAGCCCAGCAATTGTAAGTTATGCTGGTGCTGCTGCCTCTGCTCCTAAGACCAAGCCCGAGAAGGTAAAAAAGACTCCATTGCCCTCTCTTCGTCGTGCCACCGCCACCGTAGGTAGACTTTTTGGGCCTAAAGCTGGTACACCCTCTGAGTACCAATTCTTGTACTACGGAACCTCTGTCCGCCGACCCCTCAAAGAATTGAGGCGCACTCTTCAGGCCTGTGGCGTGAATGTTTCCCGGATTCTCGATATCCAGTATCCCGACTCTAAGGTTATTTCTTTTCTTGTGCACACTGATTTTATTGTCGAATTTACCAGTGCCATGCACATGAAAGGACGTGGTACCGCGCCACTCACCAGCTATGACCCCTTGGACCCTGATCAACTCAAAGATCCCAAATTCGCTTCTCTCTCTCTGGACTTGCGGTGCCAGAAAGCTCGTGAAATACAAAATCTCCGGTGTATTCGTTCTCTCTCTTTTGTTCGCCGCTCTGCTCGTCTCTCTGTTGCTCGCTCCTTTTTATACTATGAACGTATTAATCAGGTGCAATTCGATGCCATCTTGGCTGAAGAAATGGCCGCCCGTGCTACCGCTCCTGCTCCCCCTACCAGACCGTCCTCTGCTGAAGATCAAGAAGTCAAGAACCAACGCTTGCGTTATCTTGGCTTTCTCCTTCATCATGACGCTGAAACGGCTATGCTGCTTTCTGCTCCTCCTCCTGGTGATATTGCAATGTCAGATTAATTTCTGTTATTTTTTATTTGCAATTACCTGCTAGTCTCTGTCTCTCTTTTCTGTCATCTCTTATCTCTATGGTTTAGCCTCTCTCTCTCCTGCTCCGTGCTCCTATTTTTTCTTTTTGATTTTTTGTCCCTGGTTGGTGTGTTTGTTATTTTGTGTAGGCTCGGACTGACTGCGAGGAATCCTCAGTGCAGATCTCTCCACTACCTTCTTATATCTCCCCAATTATACTCTCCTTTACTCTCTCCTCTCTTTCCTGTTGATCTTTTTCCTATTCTTCTTATTTTCCAACCCTCTGTGTTTTCGGGCTTCGCCCAAAAACACACATAATTTAATTAGTTTAGTTTTGGTTAGCTTGGATCTCCTTGAACAAGGCAAAATATCTATGGATGGCCCATTACGTTCATCATTAATTTCTATTAATAAAAACCCAATTCTTAACCTGAGCTACAACCCCCGTCTTTCTTTCACTCAAGCTTAACTTTTTGTTGATTTCAAACTCCGAAAATCTTTTTTTTTGAAAATTGCAGAATATCTGAAGCATCAAAAAAATACAAAACGCAAAGTTATACGACACACCGTCATCAAGTTATTACATTTTTTGTCAAAAATTAGTCATTCAGACATTTCACCATCTGGAGACATCTACTTTTTCAAATTCTCTGAAACTTTTACCAAAGTTGCTCCTGGTCTTGCTGAACATAACGCAAAAACTCTCAAGGCTATACCTCATCAACTCGTTGCACAAACACAAAACGCCCACTTTTTTTAAAAAAAAGTTTTTGCTTATATCTCTTTAACCTGTAATGGCTACCGACACCACAAAAATTAATTTTATTAATTCGACTGTGTGCACCCCAACTAGCCAATTTGACCAAGTTGAACTCTCCGAATCTTCTGGAACAAGTCTCAAGCGACCCCTCTCTACCAGTCCTCCATCTGAATTCCATTCAATTCACAAAAGAATGTCACTTTCTACTCAAGACTACCTCAGCCAAATGAATGAGCGTCTGAGTCGCCTCGAAGTTGCTCACGACGAGATCTTCGAGCTCAAGGCTGCCCTGCGTAAGTCGGAATCTCTCCGCCATGACCTGGAAAAACAAGTTGCTTCTCTTTTGGCCCTCCAAAAGGGTAACACCAAGTCCGCTCCCCCTGCCTCTTCTAGCCCAGCAATTGTAAGTTATGCTGGTGCTGCTGCCTCTGCTCCTAAGACCAAGCCCAAGAAGGTAAAAAAGACTCCATTGCCCTCTCTTCGTCGTGCCACCGCCACCGTAGGTAGACTTTTTGGGCCTAAAGCTGGTACACCCTCTGAGTACCAATTCTTGTACTACGGAACCTCTGTCCGCCGACCCCTCAAAGAATTGAGGCGCACTCTTCAGGCCTGTGGCGTGAATGTTTCCCGGATTCTCGATATCCAGTATCCCGACTCTAAGGTTATTTCTTTTCTTGTGCACACTGATTTTATTGTCGAATTTACCAGTGCCATGCACATGAAAGGACGTGGTACCGCGCCACTCACCAGCTATGACCCCTTGGACCCTGATCAACTCAAAGATCCCAAATTCGCTTCTCTCTCTCTGGACTTGCGGTGCCAGAAAGCTCGTGAAATACAAAATCTCCGGTGTATTCGTTCTCTCTCTTTTGTTCGCCGCTCTGCTCGTCTCTCTGTTGCTCGCTCCTTTTTATACTATGAACGTATTAATCAGGTGCAATTCGATGCCATCTTGGCTGAAGAAATGGCCGCCCGTGCTACCGCTCCTGCTCCCCCTACCAGACCGTCCTCTGCTGAAGATCAAGAAGTCAAGAACCAACGCTTGCGTTATCTTGGCTTTCTCCTTCATCATGACGCTGAAACGGCTATGCTGCTTTCTGCTCCTCCTCCTGGTGATATTGCAATGTCAGATTAATTTCTGTTATTTTTTATTTGCAATTACCTGCTAGTCTCTGTCTCTCTTTTCTGTCATCTCTTATCTCTATGGTTTAGCCTCTCTCTCTCCTGCTCCGTGCTCCTATTTTTTCTTTTTGATTTTTTGTCCCTGGTTGGTGTGTTTGTTATTTTGTGTAGGCTCGGACTGACTGCGAGGAATCCTCAGTGCAGATCTCTCCACTACCTTCTTATATCTCCCCAATTATACTCTCCTTTACTCTCTCCTCTCTTTCCTGTTGATCTTTTTCCTATTCTTCTTATTTTCCAACCCTCTGTGTTTTCGGGCTTCGCCCAAAAACACACATAATTTAATTAGTTTAGTTTTGGTTAGCTTGGATCTCCTTGAACAAGGCAAAATATCTATGGATGGCCCATTACGTTCATCATTAATTTCTATTAATAAAAACCCAATTCTTAACCTGAGCTACAACCCCCACCCTTCTTTCGTATAAATTTATAAATTAATTAATTTTTCGTGTAACGCCCACATTTATTTTCAAGAAATAATAAGCAAGACCAAACCCACCCAAACTAAGCATTAAACTTACAAGCAAGTCTTTCTGTTCAGTTTAGTCCAACTCCCAAAGTCCTCAGACAAAAACTCACCAAGTTCTGACGACTTTTGTTTTTCCACCATTTCGACATTTCGAGATTCATCTCTACATCTGTCAACATCTGTTCTTGCAACTCGGTTCATTTTTACTTCCAGAACCCGCTCGAATTACAGCTTTACATATTACTGTATTTCCAGCCTTCTCTCTTTAATTAACACGCCTCCAAAACCGTTATTATAAGGTTGTATTTATATATAACCTATAATGACAGTTACTAAAAAACTTTCCACTAGAAAGGGCACGGATATCATTCCCCCCGGTTCTACTGATGCCACTAAAACTACCACTCGTGGTCAGTTTAAGCAAACTACTGCTTCCCAAAAAGCTGCTGCTGATACGGCTGCTGCTTATGCTAAAGCTGAACGTTTAGCTAAGGGCGCCGCTCGCCAGCTTTTTGCCCAAGAAGGCGAAACTGTCACCCTCGTTGGTCAATCCAACCTCTCTGTCCCTTCTCGACCAACATCTTTGGATTCTCAAAGCCAAGAGATCCAAAATGGTCAGCCTCTTCCTTTTGTCGACACGTCGTCATTACCTGCCGTGACACCAAATTTACCTGGTGACACCACGTTCCTCTCCTCCCTCCCGGATTTTGCCCTGGACATGCAAAAGCAACTCCGTGAACAAGCTCGACGCTTTGATGAGTACGAAGCTCGTTTCTCAGCAATGGAGCAAATCTTGCAAGAAAACGTTGCTTTAAAAGCAAATGCCTCTGCTCTTGAAACTACCATTCGAGAACAAGCAGCAACCATCGCCGCCCTCAAAGCCCATATTAACTTGTCATCAAGTACCTCCTCTGATGATATGTTAATTGATGAACAAGACCGTCCCTCTTCCCAGAGTATCTGGGCTAAGGTACCCCCCACCACCGCT
This sequence comes from Mucor piriformis, assembly GCA_943193625.1. Classification (NCBI taxonomy): domain Eukaryota; kingdom Fungi; phylum Mucoromycota; class Mucoromycetes; order Mucorales; family Mucoraceae; genus Mucor; species Mucor piriformis. The sequence goes on along the minus strand of OW971869.1, from coordinate 328,811 downwards.
AAGGCCTCTGTTAAGCCTAACGCCAGCAAAAGTAAGCCTGTTTTATCTATGGCCCAGATTGTTGCGCTTAAAGCTAACAAGCCCCTCAAACCCAAGGCTCAGGCAAAAAAACTTACTGCTGAAGCCAAAGCTAATGCTGCGCGCCCTTTTATGGATCGTGATCCATCCGAACCTAGAGGCTTCCAATATGTATATATTGGTCGCTCTCGTAAAATTACTCGACCCGAAACTCGAAAGAGATTCAAGCTTGTTGGTGTTGATACAAGTCGTATCTTGGATATCACCTTCCCTGCCACTGGTGTTCTTGGTGTCCTTGTACACGTCTCATACGCCCCGATCTTCATCCAAACCATGACCTCTGTAGGTGCAGGTATAATTAAGGACTTTGACCCTTTAGATCCAAAGCACCTGGCTAACCCCATCTACACGTCATACTCAAATGACTCCCGTGCCTCTATAGCTTTTGACCTTAATGCCAATCGTTGTAAGCATGCTCTTCTGTACCTACACAACACCCGCCCACACCAAGTGAAATCAGTGGGTTACTCCATGGTTGACCTTGGCTACATCAGCGAAGAAGACCTCTTCGAAATTATTGCGGTGCCTCCTCAAAACCCCAGGTTACCTATCAATGAAGCTACTGCTAAATTGTTTAGTGTACCTGGTCAAGCTTTACAAATGGAAGAAGATACACCAAAGAAAGAAGACCCAACCGTCGAAAAAAAACAAGGTGATGAACCTGAACGTTCCGATGAGGACATTATTATAGACTCTGAAGAGGAGCTATAATATGTCGGCCCTTCCTTTTAATATATGCCTCTTTAATGCCAATGGCCTAAAAACCAGCGTCATTCAAGACCCTCTTTCCCATGCCCTACAATCAGATATGCTCCTTGTTACCGAAACCTGGTTAACCCCCACTATGATACTACCGACAAATTGGCCCCAATACCATTGTTATGGTCAAAAAGTCAAAAATGGAAATAATCGTGGAAAAGGTGGTATCACCGCTTTATTCAATCCTTTATGCCCATATACTGTCCTTCAACTTCCTTCTCCCAATGAACATACCCTCTCCTTAAAAGTCGGTGCTCTTCGTGTTCATTGTCTCTACTTACCACCCTCTATGCCTAATGACCAAGTCTTTTCGATCATCGAATCCATCCCTCTCCTTCCAAACACTATTATCTGTGGTGACTTTAATGCTCGTCTTGGTGATACTGTTGGTGATCATTGTACCAATTCTCGTGGAAATCGTCTCTTGTCCTGGACCTCTCGTAATGACCTGCATATTTTAAATGAATCTCTTGCTCATGGTGTTCCTACTTTTACTGGGTTTCGACTTGGTAAGGTTATAAGTAGCATCGTTGACTTGTTCATCACCAATATTGCACCGTCTGCACTCTTTAACTCTTCTCTGCAAATTGAATCTGACCTCTCGTTGAGCTCTGACCATCGTCTTATGCACCTATCATTTGACTTGGACCCATTGCCAGCTGATGTCCCCCTTCTCACTTCCGATCGACCGTTGGCACCACGTAGAGTATGGAATTTAAACAGGCTTAGCAAACCTGCGTATCTCCAAAAATACCGTGAGTCCATTAAAGAAAAGATTGCACCCTTAACCACCAAACTTGAACACTGGGTTTCCTCTCCACCTCTGCTATGTCCATCACTTGATCTATTCAATGCTGATTTCAACGCATGTGTGTATGATTCTTTAGATGCTTCAGTTGGTAATACTCCAAAAAGACCCTCTTACTGGAAAAAGTACTGGACTACTGAATTGCAAGACGCTGCTCAATTACGTGACCGATGTTACCGACGCTGGCGAAGGTGCATTGGTATTGACAAAATCTACTGGTGGAATCAACACGATGAAGCTAACAAGGCATTCAGAAAAAAAATACAACAAGTAAAAAGAGCATCCTGGGCCGAATTCAAAAAATCGCTTGAAAAGAATTTTACAAAAGCCACTAAAACAATGTCACGAATGAAAAACAAGAACACACATTCAGACTCCTTCTCGCATACTGATGGACCATCCACAGCTGTTGATATCATGGCCACACATCTATCTTCAGTGTACAATGGTTCCACTCTCCCTGCCCCTCAAAATCGCCCCCCTCCCGTCCCTCTGTATGAAATATTACCCCACGACGTATCAACCTCTTCATTTTTGAATGTTGATTCTGTCAAATTCTTCATTGGACGCCTCCCAAGTCACAAAGCTCCTGGACCTGATCATATCAAAGCCGAAATGCTCAAACCAATCGCTGATATACTTGCTCCTTTCATCACTCTTTATTTTACAATATGTTACCAGTGGTCTTGTACCCCATCAATTTGGCGTCAAGCTACTGTGTTTCCTATTTATAAAAAAGGTGATCGCTCTGACCCTGCCAACTACAGACCTATTTCCCTTACATCAATTCTTCGTAAATTGTTTGAAATGGTGATAGCCTCTGAAGTTGAACAATATTCTCCTACCCTGGATTATGCACAAGGTGGATTTCGTGCACAACGTAGCCCTCTTGACCAAGCTTTATGTCTGCATGATCTTATGCATGACTATTTTCGCCGACATCGACATTACCCTTCTGTTGCTTTTCTTGACATCAAGCAAGCCTATGATACGGTGGATCGACGTGTTGTGTGGAACATTTTAGCTTCTACTTCTTCTTTTCCGGTACCTCTGCTCAACCTGCTCATCCATATGTTTGATGATGTTTCTATCTCTGTGTTGCTGGCCAACCATAGATCAGACTCATTTAATCCACATACTGGTTTGTTGCAAGGCTCTGTGCTTAGCCCGCATTTATACTCTCTGTATATTAATTCTCTTCCTGGTGTATTGCGTACCGCTGCCAAAGACAATCCTGCCACCATTATTGGTCCTGGTGATACCTCACCTACAGTCATTAATTCTTTGCTCTTCGCCGATGATGTTGCCATTTTTGGAACCAAAGAGGAAGTCACAGCTATGCTCAAGCTCGCTGATGATCACTCTATCAAACTTGGCTTCAGATGGTCACCATCCAAATGTGCCATCTTAAACGCTCCTTCACCCACATCATCCTCTTCACCAAACTTCCAGTATACACTTTACAACGAACCCATCCCCACTGTTACCTCTTTTACGTACCTTGGTATGGAATTTCGAAGTAGTGGTTTATATACACCTGGTATTGTTGAATCTCGAACCGCAAAAGCCAAAAATACCATGGCACTTTTCAATCACTGTGGCCTTAACCGTAATGGTTTCTCTCTCCTTCTCTCTGCTCGGCTTTACAAGACATTTATAAGACCTAAATTTGAATATGGTTTGGCTATTTCAACTTTCAGTACTACTGAAATGCGACAACTAGACAAACTACAAACGGATTTAGTTCAAATGTTCTTGAACAGCACCCACACCACCGTCGCCAAACATATCACATGTATTCCAAGTATGCTTCACCGCTACAATACTCTGGTTACAAAATATGTGATACGATCACAAACCCTCCCGGATGATTCTCTAGTCCTTCTTTTAAAAGAATCACTTCCACAAACAAGACTTGGAGATTATCTCGAGCACAATGCTCTCTATCTCTCTCTCCCTGAACCTCTACCAAATACCAACCATCTTCTTCGCCAACACTTTAATCAATACTGGCAAGATTTTTGTGACCAATACCTCGATACCACTCCTTTCAACAAAGCTGTCCTTCTCCGTGCCTGTAGGCGTAACACCTCTTCTCCTGACCCAATATTATATCTTCCAATGAACAATATTGCTCGAAGTCGATTAGTACGATGGCGTCTAGGTCGTTTCACTGCCATGGCAAGAACGGAATGCCCTTGTACAGACTCGGGAAAACTTATGTCTCGTGATCATTTCCTTACTTGTAGGGCTATTGATCCGGATTTAATTTCTTCTCTTCCTGTCTCTCCTCCCGGTGTAAACCGAATCGATTTTGCTCTGTCCTCTCTCCCCACCAAGACAAAATCTGACCCACCCTACTTCTGGTCGACACTGTTGTCCTTGCTTTGGATAATTGACACATTGTGTCACCCACTCAAAAACATCCCTGAAGACCCACATCCGGGTTCTTCTTGGTATAACTACCCTTGCTGAACAGGTTTTGGTTGTCTTTTGTTGCGTCGTCACGGTGGTAAGTAATTATCAAAGTTCCCATCCGTTGATCGTTCCCTCAAATCAATTCAAGACCTTACTAAGCTCGTGCTACTCTACTCCAACCTTTACCATTTTTTTATTCAACTTTCATGCAAAAGTTAGTTACACCGAATATTTTTTTATGCAACATTTTTTCCTACCGGTACTCTGAAAATCGACATATATTCATGAATAGTCCACTTATTTTCATTATTTTTTGATATTCGGAAAGCTGACGCTTTCCTCTATTATATTGTTAAATAAAAACCACCTTCTTCACCTGAGCTACAACCCCAAGCTTAACTTTTACTTGATTTTAAACTCCAAAAATCTTTTTTTTTGAAAGTTGGGGAATTTCTCTGGCAACAAAAATATTTTTAACTCGAAGCTGTACAACATCTCAATCTCAAGTTATTCGCGTTTTAGAAAAAATTAAATTTTCAGTAATCTCGAAATCTGCAAACACAAACTTTTTGAAACACCGTCAAACTTTTACCGAAGGTAGTCCTTGTAAAACTCAACATAACGCAAAAAGTCCGAAAGCGATATCCCAAAAACTCGCGTCGCATTCTAAAAACGCCCACTTTCTCAAAAAACATAGTTGTGCCTATATCTTTTTTTTGTGAAATGGCTAAGGACACCACAAGTCAAAAAAAATCCACTCACCCGCCTGCTGTGGCTGCAAGCGCTACAACTCTCAGTAGGCCCCAGCGTAGCACCGCCATTACTAAACCATCTGCCGCATCAACTTCTACTAAGTGGAAAAAAATTTTTCAAGAAGATTCCGAATCCTCTCCTTCCGGACTACAAGCTCCGAGTAGTGTACAAGGTTGTGAAGAGTTAAGCAACGTTACACCGAGACATGATGCTGAATGTACCCTGGACCCTTCCACCGACCCTAATCTGAACTTGGAGATACCTGTCTCGACTCCCGGTATCAATATTCTGCCCCCTGCCTGGGCTGTACTTCTCCAGAAGCAAGTTAAATCTTGTGTAACTGAACTGGATACCTACAAGTTGCGTTTGACACAGATGGAGCACCTTCTGGAAGAAAATGCTAAACTGAAGGCACAAGCAGACTCCCTTAGCAAAGCATTGATGGAGGCCAATGCATTGATCCAGCAACTTCGTGCTTCTTCGACTACTGGTGGTGCTACTGTTGATAGTGTTGCTGTTGAACCTGTATCTGAAGAGATGGATGTCGACGTTGCTCGTGGCCTCTCCTCGCGTGACAGCAAGTGGGCCTCTGTGCCAAGTATTCACGTCCCTTCGAAGCAAAATTTGGTGGCTGAACGTCCCAAAAAGACCCTTGCCCAAATTGTTGCCGCTCAAGGGTCTTCAACATTGAAACTGACAAAGAAACCAACGAAGGCTCCTCGTACTAGTGCTAAGACAAAGAATGCTGCTGCCCGTGCATTCATGGAACCAAGCTCTGGACCCCAAGGTTTCAAGTATATGTTTATCCCTCGGTCACGTAAGATCACGCGTTCCGAAGTCCGCTCTCGATTGCGAAAGGTGGGTGTCGAAACGAGTCGGATCCTGGATTTGATCTTCCCTGCCTCCGGTGTTATCGGTGTCTTAATCCATGCTCAGTATGAAGAAGCCTTCTCTACCACAATGAAAGCTGTTGGTGCTAAAATTTTGGATGAGTTTGACGTGCTGGACCCAGCTCACCTCGGTGACCCCCAGTACCTCTCCTACTCAGAACAAGGTCGTGCCACAAAGGCTCAAGAACTTCACTACAACCGGTGCATGAATGCGCTTGAGTTCCTACACCGTACCAAGTCTCACCAGGTGGGTGCAGTTGGTCGATCCTTTGTCGAGTATGGTTGGATTGAGCCCGTTGATGTGAGCAGCATCATGTCTTCCTCAGTGTCTGGTGGTGCTGGTGGTGCTTTTGGTGGTGCTTCTGGTGGTGCTTCTGGTGGTGCTTTTGGTGGTGCTTCTGGTGGTTCTTCTGGTGGTGCTTCTGGTGGTGCTTCTGGTGGTGCTTCTGGTGGTGCTTCTGATGGCGCTTGGTTTTCTGGTGATGCTCGTGGTGCGAAGAGAGCTGCTGCTTCATACCGTTCTGACGAAGAAATGGCGTCTAACACTGGATCAGACTCTGGTGACAGTGACGTGGACCTTGAAGATGCTGAACGTAGCAAAGATGGTGACGGTAACGGCGCTGATTCCACTCGCGGTTCTGGTTCGTCATCTTAATATGTCGGCCCTAGAACAACCATCCCAGCCTTTTGTAATTAGTCTTTGGAATGCAAATGGCCTACGGGATACTACTATCCAAGACTCCCTCTCACACGCTCTCGCCTCCCATCTTTTCTTCATAACCGAAACCTGGGTAACCAAAACCCAGTCCATACCAACCGATTGGAAGCAATTTCACCTCTTCGGTACCAAGGTACCTAATTGTAACAATCGTGGTCGTAATGGAATATGCGCTCTTTTAAATCCATTATGTCCCTATCCAGTCCTTCAACTTCCTTCTCCCAATGGCCACACCCTATCCTTCAAGATTGGTGAATTACGTGTCCATTGTTTATATCTTCCTCCATCGCTCTCGAATGAATATGTCCTGGATGTGTTTGAATCAATTCCACTCGGTTCAAACACTATCATTTGTGGTGATATCAATGCTCGGATGGGTGATTTTTTAGGTGATTACAATACCAACTCTCGTGGTAACTGTCTTCGGCCTTGGTTGGAATCTCATCTACTCACAGTCCTTAATGCTTCACTTGCTTTTGGTGTCCCTACCTGGAACGGTGTCTCTCCAAACCAGACTGAGACTAGCAGTGTCATTGATCTGTTCCTGACGAACATGGACCCCTTGTCGATGGTCAACGCCAGTATTAAGGTAGAGTCCAACTTGTCACTGAGCTCGGATCATCGTTTGCTTACACTATCGTTTGAACATGTACCTTTCCAAGGTGGTTCCTCTTCTGCTGCGGATATCTCTGGTATTTGTCAACGGCGCCTATGGAACTTATCGCGGTTAAAGTTCCCAAACAAGGGTGAGATCTACAGGTCTTCGTTTCGCTCACGAGTCGCTCCTCTCCTGCAGTCTATGACGGATTTGGTGGATAATCCCCCTCCAATATGCCCAGATATTGATGCGCTCAACAATACACTGTGCCAGGATATATACTGTGCTCTTGATACTGCGGTTGGGGATAAGCCAGACCCTCCGAGTTTCTGGAAGAAGTATTGGACGCCCGCCCTGGAAGAACTTGCTCGAGTCAGAGATACCCGATACGGCCGTTGGCGTTGCTCCGTTGGCGTGGACAAAATATACTGGTGGAATGAACACAAGCTTGCTTGTAAAAATTTCCGTCGGGCTGTTCAAGCGGCCAAGCGTGCTTCATGGAAGAACTTCTGTTCGTCGATCGAGACCAACTTTGGTAAGGCTACTAGTTCAATGAAGCGTATTCTTCGGCGAACCGATACTTCAGCCACCTTTGCTCATGTGGATGGTCCTGGTGCTGCTGCTAATGTGATGGCCACCCATTTGGCATCCATTTATAACGGCTCGTCCCTTCCAGCTGACTCTCTGCGTCCCAGTACTGTAAATCCAGCATCGGATGGTCTGCCGCACGTGCTTCCCGAGTCTGCAACGTTTTCTGAAGACAACATCAAGTACTATGTGCAGCAATTACCTCGGTGCAAAGCCCCCGGTCCAGACCATATTAAAGCTGAAATGCTTTATCCTCTTGGTAGTGTCCTCGTCCCGGTCTTATCGGCTTTGTTCAAATTATGCTGGCAGTGGTCCTATACTCCTTTGGTATGGCGTCAAGCTACGGTGTTTCCAATCTTTAAGAAAGGTGATGCTAGTGACCCAGCCAATTACCGGCCTATATCTTTGACCTCTGTACTCCGCAAACTGTTTGAAAAAGTTATCTGCTACCATCTCAGCGAGTCTGCTCCAATGCTGGATGTTGCTCAGGGTGGCTTTCGCGAACAACGAAGTTCATTGGATCAAGCACTGTGCCTTCATGACCTCATGCATGCCTACTTTCTGGAACATCGCCATTACCCTGCTGTAGCTTTCCTAGATATCAAGTCTGCATATGACACAGTCGATCGACGTGTGGTGTGGAATTCTTTACAAACATGTCCTGATCTGCCCCGTGCCCTGCTTGGTGTTCTAATGAACTTATTTGACGAGGTCCAGGTATCGGTCTTGGTGGGTAATCATACTTCTGCTTCTTTTGGTATCTCCACTGGTCTTCTTCAGGGTTCGGTGCTGAGTCCGTTATTATACTCGATATATATTAACACCCTTCCTGGTATACTTCGACAAGCGTCTACACCTACTACCTCTGCTGTTACGGTTCCTGGTATTTCTGGCCCTGTTGCTCTTAACTCATTGTTGTTTGCTGATGATATCGCCATTTTTGGTAACCGTCACTCTGTCCAACAAATGTTAGATCTCGCTGCTGAGCATTCCTTTGCTCTTGGCTACCGCTGGAACCCGAAAAAGTGTGCTGTGGTCAATGCTCCCTCTCCAACGTCTTCTACAACGCCTGGGTTTGAGTTTACACTCTACGGTGAAGCGCTTCCTCGGTTGGAGGAATTTATGTACCTCGGTGTCCCCATTGCAAAAAAGGGTCTCTCTGGTTCTAGTATCTTGAAACATCGGTCTGCTGGTGCCATCAAGACAATGGCCTTGTTAACCTCCGTTGGTGTACATCGGAATGGATTCTCTCTTCTTCTCTGTGCCCGTCTCTACAAGACGTTTATTCGTCCAAAATTAGAGTACGGCTTGGCTATCAGCAGGTTATCTGGTCCCGATATCAAAGCTCTGGAAAAGGTCCAAAACCAGCTCGTTGGTATGTTCATTGGTAGCACCCATACTACTGTGGCTAAGCACATGACTTGCATCCCCGGTATGGTGCATCGCTTTAACACCTTGGTGACTAGGTATGCCCTCCGCTCCCAGTACTTGCCTGATGATTCCCTTGTGGTCCTTTTACGTGATTCCCTTCCGTACTGTCGACTGGAGACTGGTCTTAAAAATAACTCCTTGTACCTGTCCTTGCCATCGCCCGCTCCTACAAGTGATTCCCAGCTCAAAATGCACTGTGATAGTCACTGGCAAAGGTACTGTGATGCCCAACGGATCACATTAGCCTCTGCAGGTAAGCAAGTTCTCCTCCGAGCATGTCGGCCATGTACCACAAAAGCTGACCCTGTCCTGTACTTACCAATGGCTAATACTTCTCGAAGCCGGTTAACACGGTGGCGCCTTGGTCGATTTACGGGTACGCAGCGACAACCTTGCCCATGTGCTGACGGTGGTGTTCTTATTTCAAGAAACCACTTCCTTACTTGTCGAGCTATCGAACCTTCTCTTGTGGATTCTCTTCCTCGGTGCCCACCCAATGTCAATCGAATTGACTATGCTATCTCTTGCTTGCCAACAACATCTCAGGATTGTCCACCTAGCTACTGGCCTGCTCTGCTAACCCTGCTATGGTACATTGACACACTGTGTCACCCAACAAAAAACATTCCCGAAGATCCATCTCCTGGTTCTTCATGGTTCGTCCTCTCAGGTTGAAAAGGTGCAGCTTTGTCTTTTAGGGTGCGGCTCCACGGTAGTAAGTGTTTATCAAAGTTCCTATCCGTTGGTTAACCCCCCAAATCGAAGTTGCCCCTAAGTACACCTGATGGTCTCTGCTCTTATCCTCTCCATTTTAAATTCTCCGATGTGTCCTTAGAATATTTTTAGTTACTCTCCTCCTTTTGATCTTTGAAAATAAGGCTATGCTACATTTAGCGCCCATCCATTTTCGGAATAGATGCTTCGCATCTATTCTATTCTAATAAAAACCAAATTCTTAACCTGAGCTACAACCCCCTTTTTTCTTTCACTCAAGCTTAACTTTTACTTAATTTCAAACTCCGAAAATCTTTTTTTTTTTGAAAGTTGGGGAATTTCTCTGGCAACAAAAATATATTTAATTCGAAGTTGTACGACATCTTAATCTCAAGTTATTCGCGTTTTAGAAAAAATTAATTTTTCAGTAATCTCGAAATCTGCAAACACAAACTTTTTGAAACACCGTCAAACTTTCACCGAAGGTACTCCTCGTAAAACTTAACATAACTCAAAAAGTCCGAAAGCGATATCTCCAAAACTCGCGTCGTATTCTAGAAACGCCCACTTTCTCAAAAAACATAGTTGTGCCTATATCTTTTTTTTGTGAAATGGCTAAGGACACCACAAGTCAAAAAAAAACCACTCACCCGCCTGCTGTGGCTACAAGCGCTACGACTCTCAGTAGGCCCCAGCGTAGCACCGCCATTACTAAACCATCTGCCGCATCAATTTCTACTAAGTGGAAAAAAATTTTTCAAGAAGATTCCGAATCCTCTTCTCCCGGACTACAAACTCAGGGTAGTGTACAAGGTTGTGAAGAGTTAAGCAACGTTACACCGAGACATGATGTTGAATGTACCCTGGACCCTCCCACCGTCCCTAATCTGAACTTGGGGGAACCTGTTTCGACTCCCGGTACCAATATTCTGCCCCCTGCCTGGGCTGTACTTCTCCAGAAGCAAGTTAAATCTTGTGTAACTGAACTGGATACCTACAAGTTGCGTTTGACCCAGATGGAGCACCTTCTGGAAGAAAATGCTAAACTGAAGGCACAAGCAGACTCCCTTAGCAAAGCATTGATGGTGGCTAATGCATTGATCCAACAACTCCGTGCTACTGCGACTACTGGTGGTGCTACTGTTGATAGTGTTGCTGCTGAACCTGTATCTGAAGAGATGGATGTCGACGTTGTTCGTGGCCTCTCCTCGCGTGACAGCAAGTGGGCCTCTGTGCCAAGTATTCACGTCCCTTCGAAGCAAAATTTGGTGGCTGAACGTCCCAAAAAGACCCTTGCCCAAATTGTTGCCGCTCAAGGGTCTTCAACATTGAAACTGACGAAGAAACCAACGAAGGCTCCTCGTACTAGCGCTAAGACAAAGAATGCTGCTGCCCGTGCATTCATGGAACCAAGCTCTGGACCCCAAGGTTTCAAGTATATGTTTATCCCTCGGTCACGTAAGATCACGCGTTCCGAAGTCCGCTCTCGATTGCGAAAGGTGGGTGTCGAAACGAGTCGGATCCTGGATTTGATCTTCCCTGCCTCCGGTGTCATCGGTGTCTTAATCCATACTCAGTATGAAGAAGCCTTCTCTACCACAATGAAAGCTGTTGGTGCTAAAATTTTGGACGAGTTTGACGTGCTGGACCCAGCTCACCTCGGTGACCCCCAGTACCTCTCCTACTCAGAACAAGGTCGTGCCACAAAGGCTCAAGAACTTCACTACAACCGGTGCATGAATGCGCTTGAGTTCCTACACCGTACCAAGTCTCATCAGGTGGGTGCAGTTGGTCGATCCTTTGTCGGGTATGGTTGGATTGAGCCCGTTGATGTGAGCAGCATCATGTCTTCCTCGGTGTCTGGTGGTGCTGGTGGTGCTTTTGGTGGTGCTTCTGGTGGTGCTTCTGGTGGTGCTTCTGGTGGTGCTTCTGGTGGTTCTTCTGGTGGTGCGTCTGGTGGTGCGTCTGGTGGTGCTTCTGGTGGTGCTTCTGATGGTGCTTGGTCTTCTGGTGATGCTCGTGGTGCGAAGAGAGCTGCTGCTTCATACCGTTCTGACGAAGAAATGGCGTCTAACACTGGATCAGACTCTGGTGACAGTGACGTGGACCTTGAAGATGCTGAACGTAGCAAAGATGGTGACGGTAACGGCGCTGATTCTACTCGCGGTTCTGGTTCGTCATCTTAGTATGTCGGCCCTAGAACAACCATCCCAGCCTTTTGTAATTAGTCTTTGGAATGCAAATGGCCTACGGGATACCACTATCCAAGACTCCCTCTCACACGTTCTTGCCTCTCATCTTTTCTTCATTACCGAAACCTGGGTAACCAAAACCCAGTCCATACCAACCGATTGGAAGCAATTTCACCTCTTCGGTACCAAGGTACCTAATTGTCACAATCGTGGTCGTAATGGTATATGCGCTCTTTTAAACCCATTATGCCCCTATCCAGTCCTTCAACTTCCTTCTCCCAATGGTCACACCCTATCCTTCAAGATTGCTGAACTACGTGTCCATTGTTTATATCTTCCTCCATCGCTCTCGAATGAATATGTCCTGGATGTGTTTGAATCAATTCCACTCGGTGCAAACACTATCATTTGTGGTGATATCAATGCTCGGATGGGTGATTTCTTAGGTGACTACAATACTAATTCTCGTGGTAACTGTCTTCGGCCTTGGTTGGAATCCCATTTTCTTACAGTCCTTAATGCGTCACTTGCTTTTGGTATCCCTACCTGGAACGGTGTCTCTCAAAACCAGACTGAGACTAGCAGTGTCATTGATCTGTTCCTGACGAACATGGACCCCTTGTCGATGGTCAATGCCGGTATTAAGGTAGAGTCTAACTTGTCACTGAGCTCGGATCATCGATTGCTTACACTATCGTTTGATCATGTACCTTGCCAAGGTGGTTCCTCTTCTGCTGCGGATGTCTCTGGTATTTGTCAACGGCGCCTATGGAACTTATCGCCGTTAAGGTTCCCGAAAAAGCGTGAGATCTACAGGTCATCGTTTCGTTCACGAGTCGCTCCTCTTCTGCAGTCCATGACGGATTTGGTGGATAATCCCCCTCCAATATGCCCGGATATTGATACGCTCAACAATACACTGTGCCAGAATATCTACGGTGCTCTTGATACTGCGGTTGGGAATAAACCAGACCCACCGAGTTTCTGGAAGAAGTATTGGACACCCGCTCTGGAAGAACTTGCTCTGGTCCGAGATTTCCGGTATGGTCGTTGGCGTTGCTCAGTTGGTGTAGACAAAATATACTGGTGGAATGAACACAAGCTTGCTTGTAAAAATTTCCGTCGGGCTGTTCAAGCGGCCAAGCGTGCTTCATGGAAGAACTTCTGTTCGTCGATCGAGACCAACTTTGGTAAGGCTACTAGTTCAATGAAGCGAATTCTTCGGCGAACCGATACATCAGCCACCTTTGCTCATGTGGATGGTCCTGGTGCTGCTGCTAATGTGATGGCCACCCATTTGGCATCCATTTATAACGGCTCGTTCCTTCCAGATGACTCTCTTCGGCCCAGTACTGTAAATCCAGCACCGGATGGTCTGCCGCACGTGCTCCCTGAATCTTCAACGTTCTCTGAAGATAACATCAAGTACTATGTGCAGCAATTACCTCGGTGCAAAGCCCCCGGTCCAGACCATATTAAAGCTGAAATGCTTTATCCTCTTGGTAGTGTCCTCGTCCCGGTTTTGTCGGCTTTGTTCAAATTATGCTGGCAGTGGTCTTATACTCCTTCGGTATGGCGTCAAGCTACGGTGTTTCCCATATTCAAGAAAGGTGATGCTACTGACCCGGCCAATTACCGGCCTATATCTTTGACCTCTGTGCTCCGCAAACTGTTTGAAAAAGTCATCTGCTACCATCTCAGTGAGTCTGCTCCTATACTTGATGTTGCTCAGGGTGGGTTTCGTGAACAACGAAGTCCATTGGATCAAGCACTATGCCTTCATGACCTCATGCATGCCTACTTTCTGGAACATCGCCATTACCCTGCTGTAGCGTTCCTAGATATCAAGTCTGCATATGACACAGTAGATCGGCGTGTGGTGTGGAATGCTTTACAAACATGTCCTGCACTTCCCCATGCATTGCTCGGTATTCTCATGAACTTATTTGACGAGGTCCAGGTATCAGTCTTGGTGGGGAACCATACTTCTTCTCCTTTTGGTATCTCCACTGGTCTTCTTCAGGGTTCGGTGCTAAGTCCCTTGCTGTATTCGATATACATTAATACTCTTCCCGGTATTCTTAGACAAGCGTCTACGCCTACGACCTCTGCTGTGACGGTTCCTGGTATTTCTGGCCCTGTAGCTCTCAACTCGCTGTTGTTTGCTGATGACGTTGTGGTATTTGATAAAATAGCACCAGGTAAAAATAATGAGATAAATGTGTATTTTTTATTGTAGGTAAAAAATAAACTAAAGAAATCTGCTGCTATAAAATAATCAATCCTTTTATATTGAACAACTTCCCCTGGAAGTTAGTGAGTCAACCTTTCTGGTTTTGGAATAAATCTATACTCAGTTTCCCGCCTTTTGTTAAATGAATTCTACTCGTTAGAATTGACTTCAATTAACATTGTCCTAGATCAAAGGATCCGGGAACACTTCTTATTGTGTTTTTCGGAGTAGAAAGAACCAGTAAGATAATGTGTAACGGTAGCTGTCAAAAGGGGCATAACATGAATTATGGTTAATTGGCTTCGGCAGAACATATTTGTAATGTTTGACCTCTTATTAATTCAACGGGTTCTTTTAACCCATCTGTGAATGAATAAGATATGATCCCAAATATAGAACATCTTATCGATGTTTGTATGTTTGGTTGCAGAAAGTAGGCATCCATTTGATTATGCACTATTTCTATTATACACTTATCAGTCGTATAATTTGTATCAATATATAAATAAATGAACCATTGATAATGATAGCTGTTCTATTCTCTCGATGGGTAGCTAATCCATTGAGGGAACTATCATTATTAGATTTCTCTTTTTTATATTCTTGATTTAATTGGAGTGGGTTTTTAGTTTTCCAATTTAGGTATAGTAACTCAGTTGTGTATTATTCTATATGCAACTTTTATCCCTATATCCATTTAAGCCAATCATGCCACCTTTTATATAGAAGTATGTACTCGAGGTAGAGGTAGTTGTGTAGTAGTATACATATGTATGCTATTACTCAACATTCAAAGACATTTTATTTTATAAATTATAACTTTATACGATTTATTTATTTATTCTTAAATGAATCGTACTCAAATACGACAGCTATGATGACTACCGCCGGTGAAGTGATTGTCCGTGGTGCGCTGATTCTTGGTACTTTGGATCTACCTGCAGCAGCAAAGACCTTTGGGTTTAGCGCTCATAATTCTTTGTTTGCTTGCCGAAAATGTGATCATCCGTTTCCTTCTCTTGAAGAAGATCCAATGAAACGTGATTTTTCTGGTGGATGGGATGGCAATTGGAAAAAGCGTACGATGGCATCAAATTTGGCGTATGCCAATCAATGGAAATTGGCTTATAACGAAAGTCAACGCCAAGAACTGGTGAGACAAAATGGTACGAGGTGGAGTGTCTTTCATGAACTCCCCTATTTTGATATTGTTCGTTTTGTTGTGTACGATCCCATGCATAACGTCTGGCTTGGTACTTGCAAAAGAATAGTGCAACATGTCTTTCTGAAAATGGGCCTCATTGTGAAAAAGGATTTGAAGGAAATGGCAGCAATTGCTAGAAATTTGATCATGCCATTTGGATACGACACCGCTTCTATTGCTAGAAAAATTTGCATTGGTGATGGATTTGCGTATTTCAAGGCCGACGAATATCGTGTGTATTCTCTTTTTCTGTCACCTTTGCTTTTAAAAAGCCGTCTAACAAATGCTCAGTACGAAAATTGGATGCTCTTTGTCAGTGCAATGCAGGTCATGAGTATGCCAAACGTTAAAATTTCTGATATTCGCCTCTGTCACGCCAAAATCGTTGATTTTTGTAAAAGGTTTGAAATTTTGTATGGTAAATCTAGTTTATACAGTAATATGCACTATCATGTACATTTATTGGAACAAATGCTTGACTTTGGAAGCTTTCATTCACACCATGCTTTTAATTATGAACGGTACAATGCTGATTTGAAAGGTGTCAACACAAACAACAAATCCATTGAAAGAACTGTTGTCAACAAATTTGTGGAAAGTGTACACCGTCAAGATTATTTTGCTTCGTCAAAAATTCCGGATTTAGGTCCCCATGTGTCTTTTGATAATCTGAAATCTATTTTTTTGGGTGAAGATATTCATGGCAAGAAGAAGGCTTACGAAAATGCTTTTTTGTCTGAAGAGATAAAAAATGCAAATGATGCTGATTTTGATTTGTTTGGGTTCATCGATTTGGCTGGTAACAGTAATGGTAACGGTGGTTACACGCATGCTTATGGGTTTGAACAACTTCCATGTAGCACCGTCAAGTCTATGAAATTCAACAAGGCTTACAGTGCTCTAACATCGGATGAATACGATCAATTACTTTGTTATTACCAGGAATATTTCGATTCTAGTGACGATATTGATCCATATATCTTTGGCAAAGATGCTCAAGTGGAATGTGTGATGTACGATGACGACAATATTATGTTAGAGCATAATAGAAACGTCAAGGTTAGTACAAAGGTAGTGAAATTCAAGTCAATTAACATTCTTGGTCAAAGGTACAGTTCTCGTGAAGCTACCTCAGCCAGAGGTAGTTACATACGTGCCTTTTATCGAGATGTTAATGAAATTGATTCTACAAACCATGTGCTTCGCCCTGCTCAAATTCAGTTTTTTTTTCGACAATCATTGCCTATCATGGATACCAACAACAAATTGCAGATAGTAACTTTTACCTTTGCCTATGTTCGCTGGTATAAATTTTTGGATCCCAATTGCTACGTCACAACATTTGATACCATTAATTCCCATTCTTGTTCGAATAGTTTTACCAATCGTTCCTTTATGGATATTCTTCCCGTGCACTGCATATATTCTCCAATTGGTATATATGTTGAAAGACTCAGCAATTGTAATATTATTATTGATTTACCTAGACGCATAGTGGAATAAGTTTGTAAACGGTAACTATGTCAATATTCAATAAATTATATTTAACTTTTTTGCTTTATTTTGTAATTTTCCAAAAAAAAAAAAAAAAAAAAAAAACAGGTAGTTTAATTGAGACCCCAAGCAGGCAAGAGTCGTCGTTGGGAAGGCTTGGGCTCTACTTCCACCGTCTCGTAGACCCTCTCCTTAGTACACACGCCCGCATTGGGGTTTTGGTCTAGGCGAAGCTTGTCAAGTTTCAAGAAGAAATCGTTCAACTACACATTACATAATTAATTTGATTTATATAGGTCCATCATAACATACCTTGGGGCTTCTCCAGCTAGGCCTTTTGACGAGAATAGTCTTACTTTGATTACTATTCTCTCTGTAATCTCCGTCCTCCTCAGCAGAACAGCATTCTTCATCGATGAACAAAAATCCATCCTGGACCGACGGATTAGCTTCAGAAATAACCTGTCCAAACTCGTTCCAGGTTTCAAGTCTATTGATAATTTTCTAAAGCAGTGTTTGGTCAGTAATTTTTTTTTCTTACAAGAATAAACTAACTCTTGTTATTCTAGACTTGTAACGGTAAGCACGAGCTTCAGTGTCTCTTTCCTGCAAAGGCTTTTTCGACTTGTCGTGTCTCTTTTTCATGGTAGTATACCGGGTACTAAGACACTTGTTAAAACAACTAAGCTTTCCAGGAAGAAAATGGCCAGACCGGTCAAGCAAATGGGTTTTCAAGTACTGCGTGTCCTGAGCCTGAGCCAGAATGGACTGGTAAACAGCTTCGTTTCCCTCATTATGCAAACCTGCAAGATCAAAGTTGAACCTGTTGGTCGGAATCTCGGTCAATTCTTTCAAGAGGGCCTTTACTGTGCGTTAATTTCTTTTCTGTTGTATATAGAAAACAAAACACTTACGTTAAGGTTCTTGTTTTTTGCCGCAGTCGCTCTTCGGCTAGAACTAATTGGTGAAGCAGATTGTTCAAGCAATTGCAATTCAAGAGAACGAAGCCTGGCATTCTGCTCTTCAAACTCACGGCGGGTAACGGGAACCTCTCTGTCTTCCTGGTTAGGGTATGGTTGGCGACGGGAACTGTTGGTTGTTCTAACGTGTAACAAGTTGTTTCTCATATTGTAAGGGGTAAAAGGAAAAGAGAGTAATAATACCCTGTGGCTTGGAAAACACCTTTATTGAAAGCCAGTGTGCTCGACAGAAAAATTCTTTTTCCTTCTATACAATTCCCTCAGTTTACGTCAGTACTGAATGGCACAAGCATCTAAACTGGTACACCTACAATCACGTCTGCATTTCCCTTTAAGTCTACTGTACAAGTTCAAAGAAAGACAAGGTCTTCTCATGCTGCCATCAAAACTTTATTTTGACCAGACTAATTCATGATTTCAGTTATTTAGAATGGCGTTTCTCCTCATCTAGTTATTCATTGGTAAAGTATCTGTCAATTATTCCTTGAATCTGTATTTCATTGATCAGCGAAATAACGGGTCCCTTTTTATGTGATATCCACACAAATTATTGTACACGTGGTAGGCTAAAGAAATATTATTGTCTTCTGTGCCAAGTTGATTCAAAATCTAAATTAGGTCCTCCTAAACTTTGGACAGCTGTCATCTTTCAACTTGTCACTTTGATTACTGTAATAAGCAACTTCATCTTGGTTCACCTTTGGAAAAAGACAAGTCTTTAGCACAACTAGGTCGTTGGTATATGTAAATATCTCAAGTCTTTGCTTCTTTGAGATCTCACTGCATATTTTTATCTTTAGTCGTAGTCAAATATTGCTCTGCCTGATTGCTACTGCTTATAGTTAACTTTTACTGTGGACATCTTTGTTATAGCTGCGTCAAAAAAAAAACCACAACGTCAGGTAATGACAAACTTCTTGTTTATATGAATTCAAACTAATATAACATGATGTAGGTGCTGACTAGAGCTTTGGTGTCGGAACAGTGCAATTATCGTGTTTTTGTGTGTGCATGTGTGTGTTGCCCAAGTCAAACAAGCTCTCTGTAATAAAAGGTAACGCATGAAAGGTTTTAGTAATCATTCAGTACTAACGTCTGTAAACCTATAGATAATAATGACGGCCCTCCCGCCTCCACACTATGTTACAGTCCTATACATATCTTGTATTGTTGCCACGTATTATGTTCAGGTAATAATTTTTATATCTTTTTTTTGTCTTCATTTATACTAACTGGTTATGCGTAGGCTCAGAACTGCTCTATTGCATGTTGTCTACTGGCATGATGAATTGTTGGTACTCCCCCAAAGTTTAATCTGGTTGTGCTTTAATGAAAACACTGTCGTATATAAGAGTGGTAATTATTTATTCTTCAATTTAATTTTCTTTGAACTTGTCGTATTTGAGTACGATTCATTTAAGAATAAATAAATAAATCGTATAAATTATAAATTATAAAATAAAATATCTTTTAATGTTGAGTAATAGCATACATTCGTATACTACTACACAACTACCTCTACCACGAGTACATACTTCTATATAAAAGATGACATGATTGGCTTAACTGGATATAAGAATAAAAGTCGGATAAATAAAAATATTCAACTGAGTTCCTATGTCTCGATTGGAAAAGTAAAACCGTTTCCAATCAAATCAAGAATATAAAAAAGAGAAATCTAATAATGATAGTTCCCTCTATGGATTAGCTACCCATCGAGAGAATAGAACAGCTATCATTATCAATGGTTCATTTATTTATATATTGATACAAATTATACGACTGTAAGTGTATAATAGAAATAGTGCATGAATAAAGGGATGCCTACTTTCTGCAACCAAACATACAAATATCGATAAGATGTTCTATATTTGGGGATCATATCTTATTCATTCACAGATGGGAAAAGAACCTGTAGAATCAACAAGAGATCAAACATTACAAATATGTTCTGCCGAAGCCAATTAAACAATGAATCATGTATGTCACTTTTGACAGCTACCGTTACACATTATCTTACTGGTCCTTTCGGCACAATAAGATGTGTTCCCGATTGCTCTGAATTGGGACGACGCTAATTGAAGTCAATTCTAACGAGTAGAATTCATTTAGCAAAAGGCGGGAAACTGAGTATAGATCTATTCCAAAACCAGAAAGGTTGACTCGATAACTTCCAGGGGCAGTTGTTCAATATAAAAAGGATTGATTATTTTATAGCAGCAGAGTTCTTTAGTTTATTTTTTACCTACAATAAAAAATACACATTTATCTCATTATTTTTACCTGGTGCTATTTTATCAAATACCACAATTTTTTTAATGAAGAACCGAGGAACTGCTGCTACCCCCGCAAACAACGGTGCTCCCTTCGACCAAGTATCAGATCACTCTGATAAGGAACTTGACCTGGATCTCGGCCCCCTCTCGGATGAAGAAGCTCAAGACTCTCCTCTGGCTCCCGGTTCTGACGCTGATATCTCTGTCAATAAGGATGATATTGGTCCCTATGGCTTTAATAGTAAATATGATGTTGGCAATGAATACAATTCGCATCAGTTAATCAGAAAGATTAACAATATTTCTATTTTAGATCAATCACCCTCTGACGAATTGGATGAGGACAAAGAGTTGATTAAACTCTATCACCAAAAAATTAAGTTGTTGCACAAAGCTCAACTAACAACCAACAACATTGAGGAAATCATCAACAATAACAAATTGATTGCTCAACTCAAAATCTCAATCAATGAATTAACGAACGAGAACAAAAAAGAAAAGGAAGTCAAACCCAACAATAAATCAAAATTCAATAACAAAAAAATTGACATTCCCCATTTCCAATTAATTGACGATCCAGCCTCCACAAAATCGGAGAACCGACCATCTTACGAAAACGCCGAAATTTTTGTCAGCACTTTCGAGATGATATTGGAAACAAACGATGTGGATGTTAACGCATCATGGAAAAAATATCTCCCCAACGCTTTTTTATTCAGTAGAAATGAGAAGCACCACCGCTGGTTTACAAACTTCATCAGTCCGATCAGTGAAACAGCACCATGGGCAGAAATCAAAGAAAAGTTGATCGACCGATTTGGCAACTCAGCTAACAGTGCCAATAATATCGAAAAATATTTGGATCTTCGACAACTCAAAAACGAAAATATCAGGGATTATATAGACAGATACCTCGAAACCTATCGCCGTCTCCCTAGCAACAAAAATCCCAGCGACTCAATCGAAGCAATGAAATTCATCAAATCTTTATTGCCTAGAGGACGTGAAGAAGTCACCAACTCGCTGAAGAAAAACAAGAAAGCAGATGCCGAATCTTATTTGCCAGCATCATTGGAACAGCTCTTCAAATATTTAGAAAAGAATATTGGAGATATCCAAGAAGCTTTATATATCTCGGTCATTGTGCCTCACAACAACAACAACAAAACCCCTTCTGTCACCAATACGACAATAACAAAAAATAGCAATGTTGAAGGTTTCGACAACAAAAGAAATTTCCAAAATTTCAGCAACAACAGCAACGCATATGATCGCAACAAAAAGTTTAAAGACAACAAGAATATGTGTAACTATTGCAACAAAGCCAGCTTCAGTTACGAACATTTGAAAACTTGCGTCTCTTACTTGACAAGCGACAAATACAAACAGTATTTGATGAAATCTGCCGATGCAAAAGAACAATCAAGAAATAAGGTACCAATTTATTATATTAACTCTATTTCTGAAAATAAAACTGACAATAAACTCAATTATAGTAATATATACAAGCTTTTAGAAGAAGATATTGAAGGAATATTCAAGTCCCTAATTGACGAGTTTAAAAATAGAATAGAAAATAGAAATTTAAAAAAATTTAACTTCAATAAAAATAAAATCAGTATATCCAATAATAATAATGTCTCTTGTTATCTAATTGAAGGATATAATGAAAAGGAAAAGGAAGATCTTTCTCCCTATTCTCCCTTTATTACAATAAATAATGAAAAATTGGTAAGCATGCTTGATACAGGTGCTACGATATCATTAATCAATAAAACTTATGACTTTGAAGATAAAAGCATATTTGAAAAGATAATCCCTGCCAATGGTAAATTATCATTCGTAAACAAAGATGCTTTTGCCTTGCGCATTGGTAAAACCGAACCTTTAGAAGTCAGTTATAAAGGAAAAGCAGTTTTCAGACACAGCTTTGAAATTGTTGAAATGCCGAATGCCAAAATCCCTATTCTTATCGGTAGAGATTTAATACCTAAACTTGGTATCTACATTGAGAACATCGCATATAACTTTGACGAACAAGAAGAGATTATATACAATGACACTGTAGATGATACTATGTATAAACCAAATGTAACCAAAGCATGCTCTGAAAATGAATATGAAATCTTTATGGAAAGGATGAAACCATATTTAGAAGCAAACAAAAATATAAATATTCACGAACTATGCCCACGTGAAGATGCGGTTGTTTATTTAAAAACACCACCTAATCAAACAGCCTTCACTAGACCATACCCTATTGCATATGCTTTATTGCCAGTGGTAAGGGAACAAATTAAAAAATGGCTAGATGACAAAACAATTGAAGCAGCAAAACCTAGCAGCTTCAACAGTCCATTGACATTAGTACCTAAGCCAAATGGCCCAGACGGAACTAAAAAATGGAGAGTCTGTTTAGATACCCGTAAAATAAATACACTTCTTGAAGATGTTTCCAACGTTAACACACCATTAATTGAAGATATCTTTTATTCTTTAAGAGAAGCAAAATTCATGTCTGTCTTTGACGTTAGTGGAGCATTCCATAGATTAAAAATTAATAAGGATGATCGTCATAAATTATCGTTCACCTTTGAAAACAAAACTTATTGTTACAGAGGAGCACCTTTTGGTCTCAAAAGTTTATCTGGCATTTTCCAAAATTTAATGGAAATGATCTTTGCAGAGATGAAAGAATTCGTTTGTATTTACATCGATGATCTCGTTTGCTACTCCAATAATTTAGAATCCCATGAAAGACATTGTAAGCTTGTCATGGAAGCATTAACTAAAAACAAATTACCCATTAATCAAGAGAAAACTTATTTTGCACGAAATGCAGTATATTTACTTGGTTTCTGTATTTCCCCACAAGGAAAATCAATTGATGCTAGACGTTTAGTAAACATCGATTCATGGGAAAAACCTAAGACTGCAAAAGCAATGATGAAATTTTGCGGTTGGGTATCTTATATGCGATCCCACTTACCAAACGCAAGTGAATTGACTGCACCTTTGGACCATTTAAGGTATAGTACACAAAAAGTACTAGAATGGACACCCCAAATGCATGTACATTATCAAAGCATTATTGATATCATAAAACAAAACATTGTCTTAAGCCATCCTGATTTAAATCATGAATTTAGTTTAGCCGTAGATGCTAGTAACTATTCAGTAGGCGCTTGTCTGTTTCAAGAATATGTTGATGAAACAGGAAAAAAGACTATCAAATATATTGGTTTTGCATCCAAAGCATTAAGTCCAAGCCAACGTAGTTATAGCGTAACCAAAAAGGAATTATATGCTCTCACTACTGGATTAACCAAATTTTATAAATTCTTATATGGTTCTAAAAAATCCAAGTGTTACACTGACCATAGAAGTCTTCAATATTTATTTACGACTAAACACATGTCGATGATGATGTTAAGATATATGGAAGTTATTTTATCTTTTCCCAACATGAAGGTAATCTGGATCCCTGGTGTAGAAAACATCATGAGTGATAAACTCTCTAGATTATTCCCCACTCATGCAGATAAAATTCCATTTGAAAAAGACGAAAAACAATTATTTCCCCAAATCTTTAAAACAAACCAAAAGAATTTAAAATCGAAGTTACAACATAAAAGGAAAACTTTAACAAACAAAAAGAACAATGAATTGCATAAAGCAAATGAAAAAGAATTTATGGAAGCTAACGATATAAATGCCGAGCGCTTACCAAACTTTTCACAATATTATTGTTCCACAGATATGACTGATGATATAAACAATCATGTGAGAATACACACTTGGTCTATAAAAACAATCCATAATGAACTTGATGACAACATGGTTGAAAACGATACCAATGATGATTTTCAAATCAACTACATCCAAAACATGGATGAATCCTTTATCATTCCTTTAAAAAAAGATAGAAAAGACATTCTCGAACGTGCCCATAGTTTTGGTCATGGCGGTGGTGAAAGTTTAGTACATCGTATTCGTAAGGATGAAGGTATGAATTGGCCTAAAATTATGCAAGATGCTCTGGAAATTGTAAAGCAATGTTCCATGTGTCAAAAATTCGCAATTGCAAAAAAGGGATATAATCCTTTAAAACCATTATATTGTTACACACCGGGATGGCACTATCAAATGGATTTGTGTGGACCATTTCCCGTAACTACATCCAATAATACATATATCTTAGTTATGCTTGATATCGCTACTAGATTTGTAATCTTACGTCCTATCCCAGACAAATCAGCCAAAACGGTTGCAAAAGAATTAATTTCAATCTTTTCATTAATCGGTTACCCTCGCATTATCAATAGTGATCGTGGCACTGAATGGAAAAATCAAATACTTGACACTTTGTGTGAAGCAATGAAAATAGATAAACGTCTATCCACAGCTTATTTTGCTTCCAGTAATGGTGGAGCTGAACGAATGGTTCAAAGTTGTAAAAAATTACTCTCGAAATTAATTCAGGGTGTATCAGAGGATGATTGGGATATTGAAGTCAACTCGATACAACTTATGATCAACTGTAAGGTGTCTAAACGCTTAAATACTAGTCCCTTCAACCTAATGTTTGCAAGAAAAATGTCGAACGAATATCCATTATTCAACGATCCAGAAGATGGTATCGAACCCATGAGTAATGATGAATTGATCAAACGGATTGAATATATGTCCGACATTGTCTTTCCCGCTATAAAGGATCGCACTGAAATATATAACAAGATGATGAAGAATCAATTTGATAAGAAACACAAGTTGATTGACTTCCCTATCGGAAGCTTCGTTGTTGTAAAGAAAAAGGGAATCCAAAAATCACTCTCTGCAGTGTACGAAGGACCCTATGAAGTAATTCGTAAAACTCAACATGGCAACTATACTCTTCGTGATGAAATGGGTTTGGTTATGCCTCGAGATTTTACACCTTCTGAATTAAAACTAGTGTCACAAGATTCAATCGTCTCCAAAGAAGAAATCTACGAATTCGAGGCTATTGTGGATCATAAAGGTGATGCTGGTAATCGTCTCTATAAGATTCGATGGAAGAATTACTCCCCTGAACATGACAGTTGGATTCCGTTAACTAACTTTACTGATCCACAAGCTGTTGTAACATACTGGAAACGTGTTAAAGGTTCTGTACCTAAAGATGAGGAATCAATACTCCAAAGAATGTTCAAATCTAAGGAATCAGATCTTCCTACCTTTGATCAAAACAAAACGGGCACACGCTTGCAACAAATTTCCTCTGCGGAAAATAAAACTACAAATATTCGAACAAATGATGTCAACCGTGTATACCACAAAACTAGCGTAAGAACAAAACCTACAGCTAATAATCCTGCACATGGCTCATTTCGTCGAAGCAATCGTCTAAACCAGAATACTTTTAGTCCTGCTACAGATCCTGTTCGTTTTAAAAAATAAATAAAGGGTGAAAATTATCCCACACAAATTTTTTTTTTTTTTTCTTTTTGGTAAACAGAAAAAGTTGTACGTCACTATAAAAAAATACATCACAACAGCTGTTCTGATAAAGTATACACCACACATATACATTATAAACAACCAAATTTCTCTCAAATATATCTACCTTATTCTCGCCACTTGAAAATTACCGAATGTTAAATTTTACAAGGAGGCTAGGGGGGGGCTATGTCGTATTTGAGTACGATTCATTTAAGAATAAATAAATAAATCGTATAAATTATAAATTATAAAATAAAATATCTTTTAATGTTGAGTAATAGCATACATTCGTATACTACTACACAACTACCTCTACCACGAGTACATACTTCTATATAAAAGATGACATGATTGGCTTAACTGGATATAAGAATAAAAGTCGGATAAATAAAAATATTCAACTGAGTTCCTATGTCTCGATTGGAAAAGTAAAACCGTTTCCAATCAAATCAAGAATATAAAAAAGAGAAATCTAATAATGATAGTTCCCTCTATGGATTAGCTACCCATCGAGAGAATAGAACAGCTATCATTATCAATGGTTCATTTATTTATATATTGATACAAATTATACGACTGTAAGTGTATAATAGAAATAGTGCATGAATAAAGGGATGCCTACTTTCTGCAACCAAACATACAAATATCGATAAGATGTTCTATATTTGGGGATCATATCTTATTCATTCACAGATGGGAAAAGAACCTGTAGAATCAACAAGAGATCAAACATTACAAATATGTTCTGCCGAAGCCAATTAAACAATGAATCATGTATGTCACTTTTGACAGCTACCGTTACACATTATCTTACTGGTCTTTTCGGCACAATAAGATGTGTTCCCGATTGCTCTGAATTGGGACGACGCTAATTGAAGTCAATTCTAACGAGTAGAATTCATTTAGCAAAAGGCGGGAAACTGAGTATAGATCTATTCCAAAACCAGAAAGATTGACTCGATAACTTCCAGGGGCAGTTGTTCAATATAAAAAGGATTGATTATTTTATAGCAGCAGAGTTCTTTAGTTTATTTTTTACCTACAATAAAAAATACACATTTATCTCATTATTTTTACCTGGTGCTATTTTATCAAATACCACAGCATGAATGCGCTTGAGTTCCTACACCGTACCAAGTCTCACCAGGTGGGTGCAGTTGGTCGATCCTTTGTCGAGTATGGTTGGATTGAGCCCGTTGATGTGAGCAGCATCATGTCTTCCTCAGTGTCTGGTGGTGCTGGTGGTGCTTTTGGTGGTGCTTCTGGTGGTTCTTCTGGTGGTGCTTCTGGTGGTGCTTCTGGTGGTGCTTCTGGTGGTGCTTCTGATGGCGCTTGGTCTTCTGGTGATGCTCGTGGTGCGAAGAGAGCTGCTGCTTCATACCGTTCTGACGAAGAAATGGCGTCTAACACTGGATCAGACTCTGGTGACAGTGACGTGGACCTTGAAGATGCTGAACGTAGCAAAGATGGTGACGGTAACGGCGCTGATTCCACTCGCGGTTCTGGTTCGTCATCTTAATATGTCGGCCCTAGAACAACCATCCCAGCCTTTTGTAATTAGTCTTTGGAATGCAAATGGCCTACGGGATACTACTATCCAAGACTCCCTCTCACACGCTCTCGCCTCCCATCTTTTCTTCATAACCGAAACCTGGGTAACCAAAACCCAGTCCATACCAACCGATTGGAAGCAATTTCACCTCTTCGGTACCAAGGTACCTAATTGTAACAATCGTGGTCGTAATGGAATATGCGCTCTTTTAAATCCATTATGCCCCTATCCAGTCCTTCAACTTCCTTCTCCCAATGGCCACACCCTATCCTTCAAGATTGGTGAATTACGTGTCCATTGTTTATATCTTCCTCCATCGCTCTCGAATGAATATGTCCTGGATGTGTTTGAATCAATTCCACTCGGTTCAAACACTATCATTTGTGGTGATATCAATGCTCGGATGGGTGATTTTTTAGGTGATTACAATACCAACTCTCGTGGTAACTGTCTTCGGCCTTGGTTGGAATCTCATCTACTCACAGTCCTTAATGCTTCACTTGCTTTTGGTGTCCCTACCTGGAACGGTGTCTCTCCAAACCAGACTGAGACTAGCAGTGTCATTGATCTGTTCCTGACGAACATGGACCCCTTGTCGATGGTCAACGCCATAAGGTAGAGTCCAACTTGTCACTGAGCTCGGATCATCGTTTGCTTACACTATCGTTTGAACATGTACCTTTCCAAGGTGGTTCCTCTTCTGCTGCGGATATCTCTGGTATTTGTCAACGGCGCCTATGGAACTTATCGCGGTTAAAGTTCCCAAACAAGGGTGAGATCTACAGGTCTTCGTTTCGCTCACGAGTCGCTCCTCTCCTGCAGTCTATGACGGATTTGGTGCATAATCCCCCTCCAATATGCCCAGATATTGATGCGCTCAACAATACACTGTGCCAGGATATATACGGTGCTCTTGATACTGCGGTTGGGGATAAGCCAGACCCTCCGAGTTTCTGGAAGAAGTATTGGACGCCCGCCCTGGAAGAACTTGCTCGAGTCAGAGATACCCGATACGGCCGTTGGCGTTGCTCCGTTGGCGTGGACAAAATATACTGGTGGAATGAACACAAGCTTGCTTGTAAAAATTTCCGTGGGGCTGTTCAAGCGGCCAAGCGTGCTTCATGGAAGAACTTCTGTTCGTCGATCGAGACCAACTTTGGTAAGGCTACTAGTTCAATGAAGCGTATTCTTCGGCGAACCGATACTTCAGCCACCTTTGCTCATGTGGATGGTCCTGGTGCTGCTGCTAATGTGATGGCCACCCATTTGGCATCCATTTATAACGGCTCGTCCCTTCCAGCTGACTCTCTGCGTCCCAGTACTGTAAATCCAGCATCGGATGGTCTGCCGCACGTGCTTCCCGAGTCTGCAACGTTTTCTGAAGACAACATCAAGTACTATGTGCAGCAATTACCTCGGTGCAAAGCCCCCGGTCCAGACCATATTAAAGCTGAAATGCTTTATCCTCTTGGTAGTGTCCTCGTCCCGGTCTTATCGGCTTTGTTCAAATTATGCTGGCAGTGGTCCTATACTCCTTTGGTATGGCGTCAAGCTACGGTGTTTCCAATCTTTAAGAAAGGTGATGCTAGTGACCCAGCCAATTACCGGCCTATATCTTTGACCTCTGTACTCCGCAAACTGTTTGAAAAAGTTATCTGCTACCATCTCAGCGAGTCTGCTCCAATGCTGGATGTTGCTCAGGGTGGCTTTCGCGAACAACGAAGTCCATTGGATCAAGCACTGTGCCTTCATGACCTCATGCATGCCTACTTTCTGGAACATCGCCATTACCCTGCTGTAGCTTTCCTAGATATCAAGTCTGCATATGACACAGTCGATCGACGTGTGGTGTGGAATTCTTTACAAACATGTCCTGATCTGCCCCGTGCCCTGCTTGGTGTTCTAATGAACTTATTTGACGAGGTCCAGGTATCGGTCTTGGTGGGTAATCATACTTCTGCTTCTTTTGGTATCTCCACTGGTCTTCTTCAGGGTTCGGTGCTGAGTCCGTTATTATACTCGATATATATTAACACCCTTCCTGGTATACTTCGACAAGCGTCTACACCTACTACCTCTGCTGTTACGGTTCCTGGTATTTCTGGCCCTGTTGCTCTTAACTCATTGTTGTTTGCTGATGATGTCGCCATTTTTGGTAACCGTCACTCTGTCCAACAAATGTTAGATCTCGCTGCTGAGCATTCCTTTGCTCTTGGCTACCGCTGGAACCCGAAAAAGTGTGCTGTGGTCAATGCTCCCTCTCCAACGTCTTCTACAACGCCTGGGTTTGAGTTTACACTCTACGGTGAAGCGCTTCCTCGGTTGGAGGAATTTATGTACCTCGGTGTCCCCATTGGAAAAAAGGGTCTCTCTGGTTCTAGTATCTTGAAACATCGGTCTGCTGGTGCCATCAAGACAATGGCCTTGTTAACCTCCGTTGGTGTACATCGGAATGGATTCTCTCTTCTTCTCTGTGCCCGTCTCTACAAGACGTTTATTCGTCCAAAATTAGAGTACGGCTTGGCTATCAGCAGGTTATCTGGTCCCGATATCAAAGCTCTGGAAAAGGTCCAAAACCAGCTCGTTGGTATGTTCATTGGTAGCACCCATACTACTGTGGCTAAGCACATGACTTGCATCCCCGGTATGGTGCATCGCTTTAACACCTTGGTGACTAGGTATGCCCTCCGCTCCCAGTACTTGCCTGATGATTCCCTTGTGGTCCTTTTACGTGATTCCCTTCCGTACTGTCGACTGGAGACTGGTCTTAAAAATAACTCCTTGTACCTGTCCTTGCCATCGCCCGCTCCT
This sequence comes from Mucor piriformis, assembly GCA_943193625.1. Taxonomy (NCBI): domain Eukaryota; kingdom Fungi; phylum Mucoromycota; class Mucoromycetes; order Mucorales; family Mucoraceae; genus Mucor; species Mucor piriformis. The sequence goes on along the minus strand of OW971869.1, from coordinate 298,833 downwards.
ACAAGTGATTCCCAGCTCAAAATGCACTGTGATAGTCACTGGCAAAGGTACTGTGATGCCCAACGGATCACATTAGCCTCTGCAGGTAAGCAAGTTCTCCTCCGAGCATGTCGGCCATGTACCACAAAAGCTGACCCTGTCCTGTACTTACCAATGGCTAATACTTCTCGAAGCCGGTTAACACGGTGGCGCCTTGGTCGATTTACGGGTACGCAGCGACAACCTTGCCCATGTGCTGACGGTGGTGTTCTTATTTCAAGAAACCACTTCCTTACTTGTCGAGCTATCGAACCTTCTCTTGTGGATTCTCTTCCTCGGTGCCCACCCAATGTCAATCGAATTGACTATGCTATCTCTTGCTTGCCAACAACATCTCAGGATTGTCCACCTAGCTACTGGCCTGCTCTGCTAACCCTGCTATGGTACATTGACACACTGTGTCACCCAACAAAAAACATTCCCGAAGATCCATCTCCTGGTTCTTCATGGTTCGTCCTCTCAGGTTGAAAAGGTGCAGCTTTGTCTTTTAGGGTGCGGCTCCACGGTAGTAAGTGTTTATCAAAGTTCCTATCCGTTGGTTAACCCCCCAAATCGAAGTTGCCCCTAAGTACACCTGATGGTCTCTGCTCTTATCCTCTCCATTTTAAATTCTCCGATGTGTCCTTAGAATATTTTTAGTTACTCTCCTCCTTTTGATCTTTGAAAATAAGGCTATGCTACATTTAGCGCCCATCCATTTTCGGAATAGATGCTTCGCATCTATTCTATTCTAATAAAAACCAAATTCTTAACCTGAGCTACAACCCCCAATACTCTGGTTACAAAATATGTGATACGATCACAAACCCTCCCGGATGATTCTCTAGTCCTTCTTTTAAAAGAATCACTTCCACAAACAAGACTTGGAGATTATCTCGAGCACAATGCTCTCTATCTCTCTCTCCCTGAACCTCTACCAAATACCAACCATCTTCTTCGCCAACACTTTAATCAATACTGGCAAGATTTTTGTGACCAATACCTCGATACCACTCCTTTCAACAAAGCTGTCCTTCTCCGTGCCTGTAGGCGTAACACCTCTTCTCCTGACCCAATATTATATCTTCCAATGAACAATATTGCTCGAAGTCGATTAGTACGATGGCGTCTAGGTCGTTTCACTGCCATGGCAAGAACGGAATGCCCTTGTACAGACTCGGGAAAACTTATGTCTCGTGATCATTTCCTTACTTGTAGGGCTATTGATCCGGATTTAATTTCTTCTCTTCCTGTCTCTCCTCCCGGTGTAAACCGAATCGATTTTGCTCTGTCCTCTCTCCCCACCAAGACAAAATCTGACCCACCCTACTTCTGGTCGACACTGTTGTCCTTGCTTTGGATAATTGACACATTGTGTCACCCACTCAAAAACATCCCTGAAGACCCACATCCGGGTTCTTCTTGGTATAACTACCCTTGCTGAACAGGTTTTGGTTGTCTTTTGTTGCGTCGTCACGGTGGTAAGTAATTATCAAAGTTCCCATCCGTTGATCGTTCCCTCAAATCAATTCAAGACCTTACTAAGCTCGTGCTACTCTACTCCAACCTTTACCATTTTTTTATTCAACTTTCATGCAAAAGTTAGTTACACCGAATATTTTTTTTATGCAACATTTTTTCCTACCCGAACTCTGAAAATCGACATATATTCATGAATAGTCCACTTATTTTCATTATTTTTTGATATTCGGAAAGCTGACGCTTTCCTCTATCATATTATTAAATAAAAACCACCTTCTTCACCTGAGCTACAACCCCTGCCTGTTTCTCCTCCTGGCGTTAATCGCATTGATCATGCAATATCATGCCTACCAGTTGATTCCCAAGAAGGTCCTCCTTGCTACTGGTCCTCACTTTTATCTCTTCTCTGGATCATCGATACTCTATGTCACCCGCTTAAGAACATCCCTGAGGATCCGTCCCCTGGTTCTTCTTGGTTTATCCGCTCAGGTTGAAAGGGTGCTCTTTGTTTTCTAGGTGCGGCTCCACGGTGGTAAGTAAATATCAAAGTCCCCATCCGTTGGTTGTCCCTCCAGATCAAATTGTACTCCGGTAATCCTGCTGACCTCAACATTTCCTCTTCTCTTTTTATTCTTTTGTGATCTTAGAATTTTTTTAGTTTATGCCTCTCTTCCCTGATCTTTGAAAATAGGCTATGCTACATTTAGCGCCCATCAATTTTCGAGTATAGATGCTGTGGTATTTGATAAAATAGCACCAGGTAAAAATAATGAGATAAATGTGTATTTTTTATTGTAGGTAAAAAATAAACTAAAGAACTCTGCTGCTATAAAATAATCAATCCTTTTTATATTGAACAACTGCCCCTGGAAGTTATCGAGTCAATCTTTCTGGTTTTGGAATAGATCTATACTCAGTTTCCCGCCTTTTGCTAAATGAATTCTACTCGTTAGAATTGACTTCAATTAGCGTCGTCCCAATTCAGAGCAATCGGGAACACATCTTATTGTGCCGAAAAGACCAGTAAGATAATGTGTAACGGTAGCTGTCAAAAGTGACATACATGATTCATTGTTTAATTGGCTTCGGCAGAACATATTTGTAATGTTTGATCTCTTGTTGATTCTACAGGTTCTTTTCCCATCTGTGAATGAATAAGATATGATCCCCAAATATAGAACATCTTATCGATATTTGTATGTTTGGTTGCAGAAAGTAGGCATCCCTTTATTCATGCACTATTTCTATTATACACTTACAGTCGTATAATTTGTATCAATATATAAATAAATGAACCATTGATAATGATAGCTGTTCTATTCTCTCGATGGGTAGCTAATCCATAGAGGGAACTATCATTATTAGATTTCTCTTTTTTATATTCTTGATTTGATTGGAAACGGTTTTACTTTTCCAATCGAGACATAGGAACTCAGTTGAATATTTTTATTTATCCGACTTTTATTCTTATATCCAGTTAAGCCAATCATGTCATCTTTTATATAGAAGTATGTACTCGTGGTAGAGGTAGTTGTGTAGTAGTATACGAATGTATGCTATTACTCAACATTAAAAGATATTTTATTTTATAATTTATAATTTATACGATTTATTTATTTGTTCTTAAATGAATCGTACTCAAATACGACAGATGCTCCGCATCTACACTTATCTAATAAAATAATATTTTTTAACCTGAGCTACAACCCCGTCTTTCTTTCACTCAAGCTTAACTTTTTGTTGATTTCAAATTCCGAAAATCTTTTTTTTTGAAAATTGCAGAATATCTGAAGCATCAAAAAAATACAAAACACAAAGTTATACGACACACCGTCATCAAGTTATTACATTTTTTGTCAAAAATTAGTCATTCAGACATTTCACCACCTGGAGACATCTACTTTTTCAAATTCTCTGAAACTTTTACCAAAGTTGCTCCTGGTCTTGCTGAACATAACGCAAAAACTTTCAAGGCTATACCTTATCAACTCGTTGCACAAACACAAAACGCCCACTTTTTTCAAAAAAAAGTTTTTGCTTATATCTCTTTAACCTGTAATGGCTACCGACACCACAAAAATTAATTTTATTAATTCGACTGTGTGCACCCCAACTAGCCAATTTGACCAAGTTGAACTCTCCGAATCTTCTGGAACAAGTCTCAAGCGACCCCTCTCTACCAGTCCTCCATCTGAATTCCATTCAATTCACAAAAGAATGTCACTTTCTACTCAAGACTACCTCAGCCAAATGAATGAGCGTCTGAGTCGCCTCGAAGTTGCTCACGACGAGATCTTCGAGCTCAAGGCTGCCCTGCGTAAGTCGGAATCTCTCCGCCATGACCTGGAAAAACAAGTTGCTTCTCTTTTGGCCCTCCAAAAGGGTAACACCAAGTCCGCTCCCCCTGCCTCTTCTAGCCCAGCAATTGTAAGTTATGCTGGTGCTGCTGCCTCTGCTCCTAAGACCAAGCCCAAGAAGGTAAAAAAGACTCCATTGCCCTCTCTTCGTCGTGCCACCGCCACCGTAGGTAGACTTTTTGGGCCTAAAGCTGGTACACCCTCTGAGTACCAATTCTTGTACTACGGAACCTCTGTCCGCCGACCCCTCAAAGAATTGAGGCGCACTCTTCAGGCCTGTGGCGTGAATGTTTCCCGGATTCTCGATATCCAGTATCCCGACTCTAAGGTTATTTCTTTTCTTGTGCACACTGATTTTATTGTCGAATTTACCAGTGCCATGCACATGAAAGGACGTGGTACCGCGCCACTCACCAGCTATGACCCCTTGGACCCTGATCAACTCAAAGATCCCAAATTCGCTTCTCTCTCTCTGGACTTGCGGTGCCAGAAAGCTCGTGAAATACAAAATCTCCGGTGTATTCGTTCTCTCTCTTTTGTTCGCCGCTCTGCTCGTCTCTCTGTTGCTCGCTCCTTTTTATACTATGAACGTATTAATCAGGTGCAATTCGATGCCATCTTGGCTGAAGAAATGGCCGCCCGTGCTACCGCTCCTGCTCCCCCTACCGGACCGTCCTCTGCTGAAGATCAAGAAGTCAAGAACCAACGCTTGCGTTATCTTGGCTTTCTCCTTCATCATGACGCTGAAACGGCTATGCTGCTTTCTGCTCCTCCTCCTGGTGATATTGCAATGTCAGATTAATTTCTGTTATTTTTTATTTGCAATTACCTGCTAGTCTCTGTCTCTCTTTTCTGTCATCTCTTATCTCTATGGTTTAGCCTCTCTCTCTCCTGCTCCGTGCTCCTATTTTTTCTTTTTGATTTTTTGTCCCTGGTTGGTGTGTTTGTTATTTTGTGTAGGCTCGGACTGACTGCGAGGAATCCTCAGTGCAGATCTCTCCACTACCTTCTTATATCTCCCCAATTATACTCTCCTTTACTCTCTCCTCTCTTTCCTGTTGATCTTTTTCCTACTCTTCTTATTTTCCAACCCTCTGTGTTTTCGGGCTTCGCCCAAAAACACACATAATTTAATTAGTTTAGTTTTGGTTATGTCGTATTTGAGTACGATTCATTTAAGAATAAATAAATAAATCGTATAAATTATAAATTATAAAATAAAATATCTTTTAATGTTGAGTAATAGCATACATTCGTATACTACTACACAACTACCTCTACCACGAGTACATACTTCTATATAAAAGATGACATGATTGGCTTAACTGGATATAAGAATAAAAGTCGGATAAATAAAAATATTCAACTGAGTTCCTATGTCTCGATTGGAAAAGTAAAACCGTTTCCAATCAAATCAAGAATATAAAAAAAGAGAAATCTAATAATGATAGTTCCCTCAATGGATTAGCTACCCATCGAGAGAATAGAACAGCTATCATTATCAATGGTTCATTTATTTATATATTGATACAAATTATACGACTGTAAGTGTATAATAGAAATAGTGCATGAATAAAGGGATGCCTACTTTCTGCAACCAAACATACAAATATCGATAAGATGTTCTATATTTGGGGATCATATCTTATTCATTCACAGATGGGAAAAGAACCTGTAGAATCAACAAGAGATCAAACATTACAAATATGTTCTGCCGAAGCCAATTAAACAATGAATCATGTATGTCACTTTTGACAGCTACCGTTACACATTATCTTACTGGTCCTTTCGGCACAATAAGATGTGGTCCCGATTGCTCTGAATTGGGACGACGCTAATTGAAGTCAATTCTAACGAGTAGAATTCATTTAGCAAAAGGCGGGAAACTGAGTATAGATCTATTCCAAAACCAGAAAGGTTGACTCGATAACTTCCAGGGGCAGTTGTTCAATATAAAAAGGATTGATTATTTTATAGCAGCAGAGTTCTTTAGTTTATTTTTTTACCTACAATAAAAAATACACATTTATCTCATTATTTTTACCTGGTGCTATTTTATCAAATACCACAATTTTTTTAATGAAGAACCAAGAAACTGCTGCTACCCCCGTAAACAACGGTGCTCCCTTCGACCAAGTATCAGATCACTCTGATATGGAACTTGACCTGGATCTCGGCCCCCTCTCGGATGAAGAAGCTCAAGACTCTCCTCTGGCTCCCGGTTCTGACGCTGATATCTCTGTCAATAAGGATGATATTGGTCCCTATGGCTTTAATAGTAAATATGATGTTGGCAATGAATACAATTCGCATCAGTTAATCAGAAAGATTAACAATATTTCTATTTTAGATCAATCACCCTCTGACGAATTGGATGAGGACAAAGAGTTGATTAAACTCTATCACCAAAAAATCAAGTTGTTGCACAAAGCTCAACTAACAACCAACAACATTGAGGAAATCATCAACAATAACAAATTGATTGCTCAACTCAAAATCTCAATCAATGAATTAACGAACGAGAACAAAAAAGAAAAGGAAGTCAAACCCAACAATAAATCAAAATTCAATAACAAAAAAATTGACATTCCCCATTTCCAATTAATTGACGATCCAGCCTCCACAAAATCGGAGAACCGACCATCTTACGAAAACGCCGAAATTTTTGTCAGCACTTTCGAGATGATATTGGAAACAAACGATGTGGATGTTAACGCATCATGGAAAAAATATCTCCCCAACGCTTTTTTATTCAGTAGAAATGAGAAGCACCACCGCTGGTTTACAAACTTCATTAGTCCGATCAGTGAAACAGCACCATGGGCAGAAATCAAAGAAAAGTTGATCGACCGATTTGGCAACTCAGCCAACAGTGCCAATAATATCGAAAAATATTTGGATCTTCGACAACTCAAAAACGAAAATATCAGGGATTATATAGACAGATACCTCGAAACCTATCGCCGTCTTCCTAGCAACAAAAATCCCAGCGACTCAATCGAAGCAATGAAATTCATCAAATCTTTATTGCCTAGAGGACGTGAAGAAGTCGCCAACTCGCTGAAGAAAAACAAGAAAGCAGATGCCGAATCTTATTTGCCAGCATCATTGGAACAGCTCTTCAAATATTTAGAAAAGAATATTGGAGATATCCAAGAAGCTTTATATATCTCAGTCATTGTGCCTCACAACAACAACAACAAAACCCCTTCTGTCACCAATACGACAATAACAAAAAATAGCAATGTTGAAGGTTTCGACAACAAAAGAAATTTCCAAAATTTCAGCAACAACAGCAACGCATATGATCGCAACAAAAAGTTTAAAGACAACAAGAATATGTGTAACTATTGCAGCAAAGCCAGCTTCAGTTACGAACATTTGAAAACTTGCGTCTCTTACTTGACAAGCGACAAATACAAACAGTATTTGATGAAATCTGCCGATGCAAAAGAACAATCAAGAAATAAGGTACCAATTTATTATATTAACTCTATTTCTGAAAATAAAACTGACAATAAACTCAATTATAGTAATATATACAAGCTTTTAGAAGAAGATATTGAAGGAATATTCAAGTCCCTAATTGACGAGTTTAAAAATAGAATAGAAAATAGAAATTTAAAAAAATTTAACTTCAATAAAAATAAAATCAGTACATCCAATAATAATAATGTCTCTTGTTATCTAATTGAAAGATATAATGAAAAGGAAAAGGAAGATCTTTCTCCCTATTCTCCCTTTATTACAATAAATAATGAAAAATTGGTAAGCATGCTTGATACAGGTGCTACGATATCATTAATCAATAAAACTTATGACTTTGAAGATAAAAGCATATTTGAAAAGATAATCCCTGCCAATGGTAAATTATCATTCGTAAACAAAGATGCTTTTGCCTTGCGCATTGGTAAAACCGAACCTTTAGAAGTCAGTTATAAAGGAAAAGCAGTTTTCAGACACAGCTTTGAAATTGTTGAAATGCCGAATGCCAAAATCCCTATTCTTATCGGTAGAGATTTAATACCTAAACTTGGTATCTACATTGAGAACATCGCATATAACTTTGACGAACAAGAAGAGATTATATACAATGACACCGTAGATGATACTATGTATAAACCAAATGTAACAAAAGCATGCTCTGAAAATGAATATGAAATCTTTATGGAAAGGATGAAACCATATTTAGAAGCAAACAAAAATATAAATATTCACGAACTATGCCCACGTGAAGATGCGGTTGTTTATTTAAAAACACCACCTAATCAAACAGCCTTCACTAGACCATACCCTATTGCATATGCTTTATTGCCAGTGGTAAGGGAACAAATTCAAAAATGGCTAGATGACAAAACAATTGAAGCAGCAAAACCTAGCAGCTTCAACAGTCCATTGACATTAGTACCTAAGCCAAATGGCCCAGACGGAACTAAAAAATGGAGGGTTTGTTTAGATACCCGTAAAATAAATACACTTCTTGAAGATGTTTCCAACGTTAACACACCATTAATTGAAGATATCTTTTATTCTTTAAGAGAAGCAAAATTTATGTCTGTCTTTGACGTTAGTGGAGCATTCCATAGATTAAAAATTAATAAGGATGATCGTCATAAATTATCATTCACCTTTGAAAACAAAACTTATTGTTACAGAGGAGCACCTTTTGGTCTCAAAAGTTTATCTGGCATTTTCCAAAATTTAATGGAAATGATCTTTGCAGAGATGAAAGAATTCGTTTGTATTTACATCGATGATCTCGTTTGCTACTCCAATAATTTAGAATCCCATGAAAGACATTGTAAGCTTGTCATGGAAGCATTAACTAAAAACAAATTACCCATTAATCAAGAGAAAACTTATTTTGCACGAAATGCAGTATATTTACTTGGTTTCTGTATTTCCCCACAAGGAAAATCAATTGATGCTAGACGTTTAGTAAACATCGATTCATGGGAAAAACCTAAGACTGCAAAAGCAATGATGAAATTTTGCGGTTGGGTATCTTATATGCGATCCCACTTACCAAACGCAAGTGAATTGACTGCACCTTTGGACCATTTAAGGTATAGTACACAAAAAGTACTAGAATGGACACCCCAAATGCATGTACATTATCAAAGCATTATTGATATCATAAAACAAAACATTGTCTTAAGCCATCCTGATTTAAATCATGAATTTAGTTTAGCCGTAGATGCTAGTAACTATTCAGTAGGCGCTTGTCTGTTTCAAGAATATGTTGATAAAACAGGAAAAAAGACTATCAAATATATTGGTTTTGCATCTAAAGCATTAAGTCCAAGCCAACGTAGTTATAGCGTAACCAAAAAGGAATTATATGCTCTCACTACTGGATTAACCAAATTTTATAAATTCTTATATGGTTCTAAAAAATTCAAGTGTTACACTGACCATAGAAGTCTTCAATATTTATTTACGACTAAACACATGTCGATGATGATGTTAAGATATATGGAAGTTATTTTATCTTTTCCTAACATGAAGGTAATTTGGATCCCTGGTGTAGAAAACATCATGAGTGATAAACTCTCTAGATTATTCCCCACTCATGCAGATAAAATTCCATTTGAAAAAGACGAAAAACAATTATTTCCTCAAATTTTTAAAACAAACCAAAAGAATTTAAAATCGAAGTTACAACATAAAAGGAAAACTTTAACAAACAAAAAGAACAATGAATTGCATAAAGCAAATGAAAAAGAATTTATGGAAGCCAACGATATAAATGCCGAGCGCTTACCAAACTTTTCACAATATTATTGTTCCACAGATATGACCAATGATGTAAACAATCATGTGAGAATACACACTTGGTCTATAAAAACAATTCATAATGAACTTGATGACAACATGGTTGAAAACGATACCAATGATGATTTTCAAATCAACTACATCCAAAACATGGATGAATCCTTTATCATTCCTTTAGAAAAAGATAGAAAAGACATTCTCGAACGTGCCCATAGTTTTGGTCATGGCGGTGGTGAAAGTTTAGTACATCGTATTCGTAAGGATGAAGGTATGAATTGGCCTAAAATTATGCAAGATGCTCTGGAAATTGTAAAGCAATGTTCCATGTGTCAAAAATTCGCAATTGCAAAAAAGGGATATAATCCTTTAAAACCATTATATTGTTACACACCGGGATGGCACTATCAAATGGATTTGTGTGGACCATTTCCCGTAACTACATCCAATAATACATATATCTTAGTTATGCTTGATATCGCTACTAGATTTGTAATCTTACGTCCTATCCCAGACAAATCAGCCAAAACGGTTGCGAAAGAATTAATTTCAATCTTTTCATTAATCGGTTACCCTCGCATTATCAATAGTGATCGTGGCACTGAATGGAAAAATCAAATACTTGACACTTTGTGTGAAGCAATGAAAATAGATAAACGTCTATCCACAGCTTATTTTGCTTCCAGTAATGGTGGAGCTGAACGAATGGTTCAAAGTTGTAAAAAATTACTCTCGAAATTAATTCAGGGTGTATCAGAGGATGATTGGGATATTGAAGTCAACTCGGTACAACTTATGATCAACTGTAAGGTGTCTAAACGCTTAAATACTAGTCCCTTCAACCTAATGTTTGCAAGAAAAATGTCGAACGAATATCCATTATTCAACGATCCAGAAGATGGTATCGAACCCATGAGTAATGATGAATTGATCAAACGGATTGAATATATGTCCGACATTGTCTTTCCCGCTATAAAGGATCGCACTGAAATATATAACAAGATGATGAAGAATCAATTTGATAAGAAACACAAGTTGATTGACTTCCCTATCGGAAGCTTCGTTGTTGTAAAGAAAAAGGGAATCCAAAAATCACTCTCTGCAGTGTACGAAGGACCCTATGAAGTAATTCGTAAAACTCAACATGGCAACTATACTCTTCGTGATGAAATGGGTTTGGTTATGCCTCGAGATTTTACACCTTCTGAATTAAAACTAGTGTCACAAGATTCAATCGTCTCCAAAGAAGAAATCTACGAATTCGAGGCTATTGTGGATCATAAAGGTGATGCTGGTAATCGTCTCTATAAGATTCGATGGAAGAATTACTCCCCTGAACATGACAGTTGGATTCCGTTAACTAACTTTACTGATCCACAAGCTGTTGTAACATACTGGAAACGTGTTAAAGGTTCTGTACCTAAAGATGAGGAATCAATACTCCAAACAATGTTCAAATCTAAGGAATCAGATCTTCCTACCTTTGATCAAAACAAAACGGGCACACGCTTGCAACAAATTTCCTCTGCGGAAAATAAAACTACAAATATTCGAACAAATGATGTCAACCGTGTATACCACAAAACTAGCGTAAGAACAAAACCTACAGCTAATAATCCTGCACATGGCTCATTTCGTCGAAGCAATCGTCTAAACCAGAATACTTTTAGTCCTGCTACAGATCCTGTTCGTTTTAAAAAATAAATAAAGGGTGAAAATTATCCCACACAAAATTTTTTTTTTTTTTTTTCTTTTTGGTAAACAGAAAAAGTTGTACGTCACTATAAAAAATACGTCACAACAGCTGTTCTGATAAAATATACACCACACATATACATTATAAACAACCAAATTTCTCTCAAATACATCTACCTTATTCTCGCCACTTGAAAATTACCGAATGTTAAATTTTACAAGGAGGCTAGGGGGGGGCTATGTCGTATTTGAGTACGATTCATTTAAGAATAAATAAATAAATCGTATAAATTATAAATTATAAAATAAAATATCTTTTAATGTTGAGTAATAGCATACATTCGTATACTACTACACAACTACCTCTACCACGAGTACATACTTCTATATAAAAGATGACATGATTGGCTTAACTGGATATAAGAATAAAAGTCGGATAAATAAAAATATTCAACTGAGTTCCTATGTCTCGATTGGAAAAGTAAAACCGTTTCCAATCAAATCAAGAATATAAAAAAAGAGAAATCTAATAATGATAGTTCCCTCAATGGATTAGCTACCCATCGAGAGAATAGAACAGCTATCATTATCAATGGTTCATTTATTTATATATTGATACAAATTATACGACTGTAAGTGTATAATAGAAATAGTGCATGAATAAAGGGATGCCTACTTTCTGCAACCAAACATACAAATATCGATAAGATGTTCTATATTTGGGGATCATATCTTATTCATTCACAGATGGGAAAAGAACCTGTAGAATCAACAAGAGATCAAACATTACAAATATGTTCTGCCGAAGCCAATTAAACAATGAATCATGTATGTCACTTTTGACAGCTACCGTTACACATTATCTTACTGGTCCTTTCGGCACAATAAGATGTGTTCCCGATTGCTCTGAATTGGGACGACGCTAATTGAAGTCAATTCTAACGAGTAGAATTCATTTAGCAAAAGGCGGGAAACTGAGTATAGATCTATTCCAAAACCAGAAAGGTTGACTCGATAACTTCCAGGGGCAGTTGTTCAATATAAAAAGGATTGATTATTTTATAGCAGCAGAGTTCTTTAGTTTATTTTTTTACCTACAATAAAAAATACACATTTATCTCATTATTTTTACCTGGTGCTATTTTATCAAATACCACAGGTTAGCTTGGATCTCCTTGAACAAGGCAAAATATCTATGGATGGCCCATTACGTTCATCATTAATTTCTATTAATAAAAACCCAATTCTTAATCTGAGCTACAACCCCCGTCTTTCTTTCACTCAAGCTTAACTTTTACTTGCTTTTCAACTCCGAAAATCTTTTTTTTTTTGAAAGTTGGTGAATTTCTTTGGCAAAAAAAATATTTTTAATTCGAAGCTGTACGACATCTCAATCTCAAGTTATTCGCGTTTTAGAAAAAATTAATTTTTCAGTAATCTCGAAATCTGCAAACACAAACTTTTTGAAACACCGTCAAACTTTTACCAAAGGTACTCCTTATAAAACTTAACATAACGCAAAAAATTCGAAAGCGATATCTCCAAAACTCGCGTCGTATTCAAGAAACGCCCACTTTTTGAAAAAACATAGTTGTGCCTATATCTTTTTTTTTTCTAAATGGCTAAGGACACCACAACTAAAAAAAATTTCCACCCTCCCGCCTGCGGTGACTACGGGCACTACAAATGTTTCTCGCCCTCAACGAAGTACAGCTATCTCCAAAACTCCCGCCGCTTCAGTTTCTACTAAGCGGAAAAAGGCTTTTCTAGATGATTCTGAATCCTCTCTCTCCGCTCTACAAGCTCATTATGGTGTACAAGCTTGTGAAGAGTTTAGCAACGTTACACCGCCTCATGATGGTGAATCTCCATTTGACCCTGCAACCGATCTAAATCTGAACTTTAAGAAACATGACTCAACTTTTAGTACCGGTATTCTAACACCAGCTTGGGCTGTTCTTCTTCAGAAGCAAGTTAAGTCTTGTGTTACGGAGTTAGATTCATACAAGTCGCGACTAACTCAAATGGAACTACTTTTGGAGGAAAATGCAAAACTGAAGGCTCAGGCTGAATCTCTTACAAGCGCATTGACTGAGGCTAATGCCTTGATCCAAGAGCTCCGTGCTACTGCTACTAGGTCTGCTGGTGGGGCTTCTAATGACCCAGTACTTGAAGAAATGGATGTCGACGTAGTTCGTGGCCTCTCTTCGCTTGATAGTAAGTGGGCCTCTGTGCCAAGCAATCACGTTCCATCTAAACAGAGTTTGGTCGCAGAAAGTCCTAAAAAAACTCTCGCACAAATTGCTGCTGCTCAAGGGTCTTCGACCTTGAAACTGCCCAAGAAACGCATGCGTGCACCTCAAGCTAGTGCCAAGGTCAAAACTGCTGCTGCCCGAGCTTTTATGGAACCAAACACTGGACCCAAGGGGTTCAAGTACATGTTTATCCCAAGAGCACAAAAGCTTACCCGGTCTGAAGTCCGTTCTCGTCTTCGAAAGGTGGGTATCGAAACGAGTCGTGTTATTGACTTGATCTTCCCTGCATCAGGAGTCATAGGTGTGTTGATTCATGTTCAGTACGAAGAAGTGTTCACCGCTACCATGAAAGCTGTTGGCGCCAAGGTCTTGACGGATTTTGAGGTGCTGGATCCTGTTCACATAGGTGACCCCAGTACAGTTCATATTCGGAGCAAGGTCGTGTTGACAAGGCTTTTGAACTTCAGCATCATAGATGCATGACTGCTCTTCTCTTTCTTCGCCGTACAAGACCACACCAGGTCGTTGCAGTCGGTAGGTCGTTTGAAGAGTCTGGCTGGGTCGATGCGTCTGACGTTAAGAGGGTCCTGTTTGGTGTCGCTGGTTACTCTGGTGGTGGATCTGACGAGGAGATGGGTTCAGACTACGGCTCTGATGCTGAACAAGATGATAATTCCGGTGCCGAGGGTGATGGTGACTCTGGTGAATCTGATAAAGCTGAAGGTGCTGCTGAAGGGAAAAGTACTGCTGCTGCCGTCTCTGGATCGTCATCTTAGGATGGCGACCCTTGCTCCTACATCCCAGCCATTTGTCATTAGTCTTTCGAATGCAAATGGCCTAGGGGATAAAACAATCCAAGACCCCCTCTCACACGTCCTCAAATCTCATCTCTTCTTCATCACCGAAACATGGCTTTATGGTACTCAACAAATTCCTACTGATTGGAAGCAATTCCATCTGTACGGTTCAAAAGTTTCTGGTGGCAATAATCGTGGTTGCAATGGTATTGCTGCTATCCTTAATCCTTCCTGTCCTTATCCTGTCATGCAACTTCCTTCTCCCAATGGTCACACACTTTCATTTAAGATTGCAAATCTACGTGTCCATTGTCTCTACCTCCCACCAAGACTAAGTAATGCCTATGTACTTGAGGTTCTGCATACTATCCCGCTTGGTCCAGATACTATAATCTGTGGTGATCTAAATGCTCGAATGGGTAGCTTCATTGGAGATGGCAACACAAATGCTCGTGGTACTAGTCTGCTGCCTTGGTTGGAAGAGTATCAGCTCCGGGTTTTAAACCAGTCTCTGGCCTTTGGTGTTCCTACCTGGAATGGTATGTCAAATCAGCATGAACTGACCAGTAGTGTCATCGATTTGTTCATCACCAACATAGATCCGACTTTGATGTCTAATGCTGGTATCAAGGTTGAGTCTGATCTCTCGCTTGGTTCCGATCATCGGTTGCTCACACTGTCATTTGAACTGGATAACTCGGCTGGGAGTGATTCCGGTGATTCGACTGGTGACCCTGGAGTTGGTGTACGCCGGTTATGGAACTTGTCTCGTCTTGGCCAACCTGGGTGCGGTGGTTTGTATCGTGCCAAGTTTAGGTCTCTGGTTACTCCACTTCTTAAGACTATCTCGGATTTGGTTACTGCTCCTCCTGCTACTCGTCCGGATATTGATGCACTAAATAGTAGTCTGAACAACTGCTTGTACAGTGCTCTTGATACCATGGTTGACACCAAGAAATGTTGGCCTGCCTTTTGGAAGAAGTACTGGACACAAGAGCTACAAGATCTGGCTCTGATTCGTGACACCAAGTATAGTAAGTGGCGCTGTTCGTCAGGTATGGACAAGCTGTTGTTGTGTATCAAGGTAAATGTAAAATTATAAAGACAGTTATAGAGTAGTTTGAGACTGTTTATAAGATTGTCCTTTATTATGAAATAAAAACCTCTAGTATTTATATAAAAGACTTGTCTGCTGAGTTATCACTTTGATATTATTGAAAGTTGTTCTTCGTTACCAAATATAGATACCAATATTGCTTGTTGCTTTACTAATGCACGTGTACTCAATGACTTAGTTTCCTTATCCAACGGTATTCTCGTGCTAACGAAATACTAATGATATAATATCTAATAGTACTAACTATTTCTTTTTGGTATGATTACTAAATCATGAATGATGTATAGATGTTGATATGTTTCTATTGACAATAATATGAGTGTAGCCTAGCTAGATCACCACATTATCCCCACCCAGGTGTTAACTAAATACCGTTCAAGTACTTTTTTTTTTTTTTTTTTTTTTTTATAAAACCAGCTTTTCCTTTTCTTAGTTGATGTATACTTATACATTGAAATAATGCTCATCATTATTTCTTAAAAGCAACAAGCAGCACATTGTTCTTAAATAACTCAAATTTAAAATCTACTTTGCTTCTTGTTCTGAGAAACTGACCTTGTGATTCTTTTTCTTTTGGTACCTGAATTTTGTGGAGTTGCAATATTCATACTCTTCAATAATCTTTTATTGGCTTTATTGATCTCTTTGACACTTTCTGGTACTTCACCAATTCTTTGCCAGTATTCTTTAATAAACTTAGGATCTGTAAAATTATCCTCTGGCTCCCAAGAATCATAAGATTCATCATAGTCAAACCATTTGCGTCTATACATGTATTTATTATTGTCATCTTTCTTATGACCAATAATAGCTTCAACTTCAAAGAACTCATCTTTATGCTCCGATATCTTATCAGAGACTTTCTTTAGTAAAGAAGGGGGATAATTTCTTGGCTCTAGAAAACCCTTTTTATTCTTCAAGACATATGTATTAGCAGCAGTTTTTCTGACAACAGTATAAAATCCCTTGTACTTTGGGTCTAATTTATTCTGCTTTTCTGTCACTAAAATCATCACTGTAGATCCAGGCTTAAGGTCTATCATTTTGTGACTTGTATCAAAACTCTTTTTCTGCTTTTCAGTGACGTGCTTAACGTTCTCATACACTGCAGGGTAAACAATTTCAGTCATTCTTTTTATTTTCCCTTTCAAGTCTTCACGAATCTTTTCGGCAGTTGCATTGTCCTTTTCTTTACCAAAGTCAACAAAGTCATTTGGATTCCTACCAAACATTAACGAAAATGGGGTACTCTTAGTCCTAGCATTATACTTGCTATTCAAAAACAATTGAGCAGAAGGCACCTTCAGATCCCAGTCAGCAACGTTACCGACAATTTGTTTTTTAATGGTGTTCACTGCAGACTGTACAGCTCTTTCACTTGCACCATTAGCTCTAGGATGGTACTGTGAAATCAACGCGTGTTCAAAACCAACGTTTTCTTTAATGCTTGTCATCAAGCTATTCACAAACTCACGACCACAATCCGACTGAAGCTTACGCATTGGACCCCAGGTACCAATTATGTCTAACACTTGTAATGCAACAGTCGCCATGCTCCTATCAGGTATAGCACGCAGCACATAAAACTTACTTGCAATGTCAATCATTACTAACAAGTATTCATTACCCTTAGTTGACATTGTAAATGGACCAGCTAAGTCGATACCCCAACTATCCCCAGGAAGTATGGCAGTAATAGGTCGTAAAGGATTGTAACCCTTTCTTGTGATGTTGTGACGCTGACATTGTATACACGATTGTATAAGATCATTTGCTTGACTCTTTAAGTTGGTCCAGTAAATACCTTTTCTCTTTAAGGCATGTAATATAGCTTCTATACCAAAGTGACCTTTCAAATGTTCTTCAACTAATAACTTATTCCTTTGATTCTCTGTAGGAGGAGTAAAGTATTCACCACTCAAGACATCAGGAAGAGGTTCTTTAGTGACAGCACTATTCCTCATAATGGACTTGACCTCATTATCCCCACCCAGTTCATTTAACAATGGTTCAGTCTCTTCCGACAAACGCGACAACGCATCTGGCAAGACATTCGCGACACCAGGTAAATGAACGATCTTAAAGTCATACTGTAAAATTGTGTCCATCCATGCAATCATCATCAGATTAGCGACACGTTGGGTATGCAGATACGTCAATGCCTTGTGATCCGTATACAAGGTAAAGGAGGATCCATAAATATACTTGTGAAAACGTTTGAGTGCAAATACTAACGCTAGTAATTCTCTTTTTGTAGCTGAATATTTCCTTTCACTTTTGGATAAGCTCTTAGCCACGAAAGAAATATATTTAGTCTTACCATCCCTGACTTGATACAACACTGCACCAATCCCAGTTAGAGACGCATCACAACTAATACAAAAACGAGAATTCATATCTGGATATGACAACACCAGATCACTCAAAAGTGCTTTTTTCAAGTTATTGAATGCGGTTTGATGTTTATCAGTCCATAAATGTGTAATCGACTTCTCATTTCTTAATGAATCTAATGGCGACATAATGGATGATACATTGGGAATCAAAGTCCTAAAATAGTTGATCAAACCACAATAACTTTGGATATCTTTACCCGTTTTTGGCTGAGGAAATTCCAACACATTAACAAGCTTTCTACGGTCCATGGTAATACCTTTAGGTAAAATGTGAAAACCAAGCAAATAAATTTCTTTCTGAAAGAAATGACACTTCTTTGGATTCAACTTCAAATTGACCCTTGTTAATCTTTCTATCACTTGCTTCAAGTGTACCTTGTGTTCCTCAAATGTCTTACTTGCACAAACGATGTCATCCACAAAGAATCTTACAAAAGGTAATCCTTCCAAAGCTATACTCATAGTTCTTTGAAACTGTGAACTAACATGTTTGATACCAAACACTGTACCAATAGGCTTATACTGTACACCACGCCATGTGAAACTGAGTTTATGTGCATCCTTTGGGTTCAAACGCAAAGAGTTGAATGCAGACTTTAAGTCAAGAGTAGAATAAATATTTGCACCCTTCAAATCCTCAAACAATTCACCAATAACAGGCAGAGGCATACGATCAATTGTCTTCAAGAGAGTGTTGACTAGTCTTGGGTCATGACATACACGATAACCAGTAATCTCGCCTTTACCATTTGTCTTCTTGACTACAGTTAAAGGGGTATTCCATTCCGTATTTGCAGGAGCTCTTTCAATAATGCCGTTTTCACGCCATTCTTTTACCTGTTCATCCACTACACCTTGCATCTTGAAAGGAATGGGATAAGGGCTTCTGAATGCTGTAGCATTTTCTGGAGTATCCAAACAAACGACACTTTCAGGTATGGTACAAAACGAACCTTTAGGAATAGCTTCATTGTTCTTAACAAACTTTTGAATATAATCCATAGCTTCCTCAAACTCTTTGGGACTAACAGCTGGATTATTTTCTTTAAGCTCATTTTCTCTTTCGATGGATTCAAGAAGATCACTCTTATTGTTAAAGCGTCGATCAGCTTCACGTCGTTCTTCACTTGAATCTTCATCATCATATGTTAAAGGTAAACCATAAATACCAATACCCAGAGAAAACATATAATCAGTACCGATACTAAAATCATACTCATTACTATTAGTCAAGTTCATGACTTCAAACTCACGTTTAATAGTCTTACTATTACAAGTTACACTGATGATACAAGTACCAATTCTCTTAATGTAAGTATTGCTATCAGCTAAGCGAATAAAATATTCATGGACATTGCTTTTGTTTACAAATTTTTTATTAACGTGTGTTACATAACTAATAGGTAAACTATTCTTCAAACAGAAATTCTTATCCACAGAACTAAAGGTGGCACCACAATCCAACAGAGAGATGGTTCTAATCGAATTATTTGCAAGAATAGGAAAGGTAATATTAGTGCTCATGTTCTTAAAATCTTTTTTAATAACCATTTCTTTATAGTTGTACTTACAATCTAAAGCCATCTGGGCCAAAGCACTAGTGTCGTCGTCTTCCGACGACGAAGAAGAGGAGGCTTCCCCACGACCAGGAAAAGTACTACCCTCACCACCAGAGGAACGAAGAGCCATTCTTGACACCTTTGCCAAAGCATGTCTTTCCCTTTCAGCACAGGAGTGACCCTTTTCCCAAGGAGACTTGCACGAGAAGCAAACATTATCCTTCAAGGCTGACTTGAAGTCCCAAGCTTTCTTATGCTTCTTGCCAGCATCACCAGAAGAAAAAGCTCTTTTCTTTCCCTTGTTACCAGAAGAAGAGGAAGAAGAAGAGGAGGCACCATTGCCAGCAGCAAATGATTTCCACTCGGAGATCGAACTGGTCTCACCAGGGTTCAACAACAACGAGGAAGAATCGACAGTGGTGGCATTCACTAACGAGATGATATCCTCAATCTTTGAAGGCATCTTCGTACCATAATTGGCAGAGAGAGGAATCATACACGCTTTACGGACTTCCGGACGTAAATTCCACCAAAAGCAAAGAACCAATTGGACACCATCTTCCAAAGTGGCTTGACGACGAAATTTCTGAAACTTCGCGCCAAAAGAACGTGCTGACTCATTAGCACCTTGCTTCATTGACCAAACACGACCCATGTTCAAGAACTTTCTGAATGGTGTGTCATAATGGTCAAGCAAAGCACTTTCAGCTACTTTCCAACCCAAGGACTTTCCTTTGAGCTTGTCTTCGAACCAGGATCTTTCCTCTTTGTTCAAACACATTGGAAGCAAACGTTCCCACGAAGCATCAAGCGACAACGCATGAGCTTCGAGCACCGTGGTAAACTCTTGGCAGAAGTCGTAGACAGAGTCAAACACTTCACGATTAGCCTTCTCCTGGTGAGGATCAGACTTCAACTGCAAGAACGGAAGATTACCAGGCACCAACATACTTTTCTTGTCCGAAGGAGCAACAGCAGGAGTGTTAGACGCCTTGAGCACCTTGAGGGTCTCTTCAGCTTCCTTAAACAAGTCTTGGTCTTGTTTATACACCAAAGAAGCAGCCTTGGTAGCATCGGCAGAGGGATCAACCTTCGAAAAGGTCAAGTAGTTACCAAGAGAGACGTAGTACTTGTTTTTCTTTCTGTCAAGGTCTTCCTTGGCAGATTCCAACAAAATACTAGCGGTAAGTTCCACATTGATATTAACATTAACATCAGAGTTGTTGTCACCAACAACAGAGGAACGAGAAACATCTTCATCACCAGCATTGGACATCTCGACGTCAAAATCCAAGATAGGATCACCAATCAACAAGGGAGGGATTTGACCATTTTGAACAAGGGCTTGTTGTTCACGAGAGACAGGAGAGGCAGAAGAAGATTGTTGAGCAGACATGTTATAGGATACGAATTCAAACTAAAAAATGTTGTGTATCAAGGTAAATGTAAAATTATAAAGACAGTTATAGAGTAGTTTGAGACTGTTTATAAGATTGTCCTTTATTATGAAATAAAAACCTCTAGTATTTATATAAAAGACTTGTCTGCTGAGTTATCACTTTGATATTATTGAAAGTTGTTCTTCGTTACCAAATATAGATACCAATATTGCTTGTTGCTTCACTAATGCACGTGTACTCAATGACTTAGTTTCCTTATCCAACGGTATTCTCGTGCTAACGAAATACTAATGATATAATATCTAATAGTACTAACTATTTCTTTTTGGTATGATTACTAAATCATGAATGATGTATAGATGTTGATATGTTTCTATTGACAATAATATGAGTGTAGCCTAGCTAGATCACCACAGCTGTACTGGTGGGATCAGCAGAAACAAGCCTCAAAAGACTTTCGCAACGCCGTTCAAAAAGCAAAGCGTGTGTCTTGGAAAAAATTCTGTACCTCTCTTGAATCGGACTTCTCAAAGGCTACGTCGGCTATAAAGCAGATTCAACGTCGTAATGTGACCTCGGCTTCATTTTCCCATGTGGATGGCCCTGCTACTGCTGCCAATGTTATGGCCACTCATCTGGCATCTATCTTTAATGGTTCCTCCTTGCCCAGTCCATCTGATCGCCCAGCTATTGTTACTCCGTCACCAGATGGTCTGCCTCATGCTCTTCCTGAGTCTTCATTGTTTTCAGAAGACAACATCAGGTTCTATGTGTTGCAATTACCTCGGTGCAAGTCTCCTGGCCCAGACCATATCAAAGCCGAAATGCTCAAGCCTCTCGGTGGTGTTCTGGTACCGGTTCTATCGGCCTTGTTTAAGCTCTGTTGGCAGTGGTCGTATACACCAGCTATCTGGCGTCAAGCTACGGTGTTTCCGATACACAAGAAAGGTGATGCTAGTGACCCGGCCAACTACCGGCCAATATCCTTGACTTCGGTAGTGCGTAAGCTATTTGAAAAAGTGGTGAGCTTTACCCTGTCTGAGTCTGCCCCTCCCATTGACGTGGCCCAGGGTGGTTTTCGTGAGCAACAAAGTCCACTCGATCAAGCTCTGTGTCTTCATGATCTCATGCATGACTTCTTCCTCAAGCATAGGCACTATCCATCAGTAGCATTTTTGGATATCAAGTCGGCCTACGACACTGTCGATCGTCTGGTTGTCTGGAATGCTCTACAGGCGTCGGTCTCTCTTCCTCGTGCTCTTCTTGGTCTGCTGATGAACCTCTTTGACGATGTACAAGTGTCAGTATTAGTTGGTAACCACGTGTCACCTTCGTTTGGTATCTCGACTGGTCTCCTCCAAGGCTCGGTGCTGAGTCCATTGTTATACTCTGTGTATATCAACTCTCTCCCCGGTGTTCTCCGAGATGCTGCTATTACAACTCAATGTACTAAAGTGACCCTCCCGGGTACATCTACACCTGTTGCTCTTAACTCGCTTCTTTTTGCCGATGATGTGGCTATCTTTGGTGATCGTCTTCAAGTGCAACGAATGCTAGATCTTGCTGCTGCCCACTCGTTTGATTTAGGATATCGCTGGAACCCAAAGAAGTGTGCTGTCCTTAATGCCCCATCGCCCACGTCATCCACCACTCCCGGTTTTGAGTTTACTCTATACGGCGAAGTTCTACCTCGAGTGAGTGAGTTTTCATATCTTGGTGTTCCGTTCGTGAAAAAGGGTCTTTCCGGTCCACGCATCTTGGAGACACGGTCAGCTGGTGCAATCAAGTCGATGGCTTTGCTTACCTCTATTGGCGTCCATCGCAACGGTTTCTCTCTTCTGCTCTGTGCGCGACTTTACAAGACTTTTATCCGTCCCAAATTGGAGTACGGTCTTGCTATATCACGGCTCAGTGGTGCTAACATCGATGCTCTAGAAAAAGTTCAGAACAAGTTGGTTAGTATGTTTATTGGTAGCGCCCGCACTACCGTAGCTAAACATATTACGTGCATTCCTGGTATGGTCCACCGGTTTAATACTCTTGTTACTCGGTATGCTCTACGTAGCCAATATCTTCCGGATGACTCTCTGGTGGTGCTGCTACAAACTTCACTAAGATATTGCCGCCTCCAAGAAGGTCTTAAGAAGAATGTCTTGTACCTGTCTCTGCCTACTCCGCTACCTAACACAGATGGTGCACTTAAAAAACATTGTGACCAATACTGGCAACAGTACTGTGACTCGCAGCGTATCCGACTGGCCCAAAGCAATCAACAAGTTCTTCTCCGCGCATGCCCAGCCAGTACTACAAAACCTAACCCAATCCTGTACCTACCGATGACTACTAACTCACGTAGTCGTTTAGTGCGATGGCGCCTAGGTCGTTTTACCAATATGAGTCGTCAAGAGTGCCCTTGTGCCGACGGAGGTGTCTTACTATCTCGTGATCACTTTCTTTCTTGTCGAGCCATTGAACCTGGCCTAGTAGATCAGCTACCACGTCCGCCATCCAACACCAACCGGATTGACTTTGCTCTTACCAGCCTCCCAACCAACTACCAAAATGGTCCACCAGACTATTGGCCTGCTCTTCTTACCTTGCTTTGGTTCATTGACACTTTGTGTCACCCAGCAAAAAATATCCCTGAAGATCCATCCCCTGGTCCTTCTTGGTATCTACGCTCAGATTGAAAAGTTTCCTCTTTGTCTTCTAGGAGCGGTGCCACGGTGGTAAGTAATTATCAAAGTTCCCATCCGTTGGTAGACCCTCCAGATCAAATTGGCTTCCGAGTAAATCTGTTGGTCCTCACTCTGTCTTCTCCTTTTTTCTCTCTTATGCTGATCATCATAGATTGTTTTTAGTTTACTTTATCCCTTCTGATCTGTGAAAATAAGGCTATGCTCTATAGAGCGCCCATCTTTTTTCGGTATAGATGCTTCGCATCTATACTATTATAGTAAAATAATATTTCTTAACCTGAGCTACAACCCCGGTCTTTCTTTCACTCAAGCTTAACTTTTACTTGATTTCAAACTCCGAAATTTTTTTTTTTTAAAAGTTGGGGAATTTCTCTGGCAACAAAAATATATTTAATTCGAAGTTGTACAACATCTCAATCTCAAGTTATTTGCGTTTTAGAAAAAATTAATTTTTCAGTAATCTCGAAATCTGGGAACACAAACTTTTTGAAACACCGTCAAACTTTTACCGAAGGTACTCCTTATAAAACTTAACATAACGCAAAAAATCCGAAAGCGATATCTCCAAAACTCGCGTCGTATTCAAGAAACGCCCACTTTTTCCAAAAACATAGTTGTGCCTATATCTTTTTTCTCTGAAATGGCTAAGGACACTACGCAAAAAAAATTTCTACCCACCCGCCTGCGGTGACTACGGGCACTACAAATCTTAGTCGACCACAGCGCAGCACTGTCATCTCCAAAACCCCCGCTGCTCCAGTTTCTACTAAGTGGAAAAACGTTTTTCCGGGTGATTCTGAATCCTCTCTCTCTGCTCTACAAGCTCATCATGGTGTACAAGCTTCTGAAAAGTTTAGCGAGGTCCCGCCGACCAATGATGTCGAATGTACATTTGACCCCACCACAGGCCTGAATCTGAACTTTGAGCAACATGATTCAACTCCTAATACTGGTATTTTGACACCAGCATGGGCTGTCCTTCTCCAGAAGCAAGTTAAATTACTCGCGTCTAATGTTGCAAGTCAAAGCAGTCGTGTTACGCAGCTCGAGCTCTTGCAAGAAGAAAACCTGCAATTGAAATCTAACCTCCAAATGGTACAAGAAGAACTTCGTGTCGCTCAAGAGACTATTGTAGCACTACGTGCTGCCTCACATAGTGCTGTGGTTGAGTCTGACGGAATGGATGTTGACGTTGTTCGCGGTCTCTCCGCTTTGGATAGCAAATAGGCCGCAGTGCCTTCTAGTAAAGTCCCGGCAAATAATAATCCTATCGCTGAAGGTCGCAAGACCTTAGCCCAAGTTGTTTCTCAACATGGACCTGGTATGCTCCAACTCCCCAAGAATAGATCTAATGCTGGCCCTAGTGCCAAGACCAAAGCCGCCGCTGCTCGTGCCTTCATGGAACCTTCTTCTGGACCACGTGGCTTCAAGTACGTGTACATACCCAGATCCCGCAAGATCACTCGTTCTGAAGTTCGAGCTCGTCTTCGAAAGGTTGGTGTTGACACAAGCCGTGTCATGGACCTGATTTTCCCTGCCTCTGGAGTCATTGGTGTCCTTCTACACTTACAATATGTCAATGAATTCACTGCAACTATCACCGCCGTCGGTGCAAAGACCCTGGATAGTTTCGATGTACTAGACCCTGCTCACTTAGGAGACCCCCGATACCAGTCGTATTCTGAACAAGGTCGTGCTGATAAGGCCTTCGAACTTCACCATATTCGATGTGTCAATGCTCTTCAGTATCTTCATAGAAGACAATCTTATCATGTAGGTGCGGTTGGCAGATCTTTTGTTGAGGAAGGCTGGATTGATGCGCAAGATGTCCAAGAGGTCATGTCTTCTCCTTTGGTTGGTGCTGGTGCAGGTGGCTGGAAGAAAGGCTCTCGTGACTCTGATGAAGAAATGGACTCCGTTGTAGGTGATGACGGTAGTGGTACTGAGGAAGAAGGTGATTCTAAAGACGACTCTGATCCATCATCTTAGGATGTCGACCCTTAAAAAACCAGAACAGTCATTTGTCATTAGTCTTTGGAATGCAAATGGACTGCGTGATACAACTATCCAAGACTCCCTATCACACGTTCTCGACTCCCACATCTTCTTCATAACCGAAACATGGCTTACTCCTCCCATGTTGATTCCTACTGACTGGGCACAATATCATATCTACGGTACCAAAGTCAGTAATTGCAATGGCCGTGGATGTAACGGTATTGCTGCTTTAGTCAACCCTGCCACTCCTTTTCCTGTTATACAACTTCCTTCTCCCAATGGTCACACTCTTTCTCTCAAGATTGGTTCTATCCGTGTCCATTGTCTCTATCTTCCTCCATCTCTGCAAAATGAACAAGTGCTTGCTGTGATAATTGTAGTATAAAAGGGAAATAAATATGAATAAAAAAACAAGTAAGAAATGAGACTCTTTGTTCCTTTATTTTAAGTTGGAGAGTTTGTCATGATAAAAATAGAGGTCCTTTTATATTCAATTATTACTTCAAAGATTCTTTCTGCGTAGATCGAATTTACTATTCCCGAAATCTGGGAATAGAAGGAATTAGATTCATAAATCAGTTACATATGAAACTTGACATATTGTTTGTATAATATGTGTCTGTGATTCATATCCAGAATCTACTAGCGACTCATCGTTTATCCATTCTATGATTGCAATCGTTGATTGGATTACTGGATGAATTATTTGGATCTAGAAGATACGGCAGCTGCTCAACCAACCGGAATAGAGCATAGGGTTTGATCTCGGTATAGTTAATGAGCCGTGCTGGAACTGTGTCGAACAATAGGAATGATATTCGCTAAAGTAGGAGTTATAATATATAATGTGTATGTATTATAACTGAAGTGACAAATTAAGTAGTAATTATATTCGATTTATAAGGAGTAAATACGACACTTGCTATTATTGAATCATTGCCGCTATCAGCAGATACAATTATCTGTGGAGACCTGAATGCTCGTATGGGTGCTTTTCTTGGTGACTACAATGTCAACTCTCGGGGCAATTGTCTTCAACCTTGGTTGGATGCTCACCGCCTGCATGTTCTCAATGCCTCCCTCTCTTTTGGTATTGCCACATACCATGGTATGCGTGAAGGTTCTTCTACTAGTAGTGTTATTGATCTGTTTCTGACTAATATGAACCCATCATCGCTGATCAATGCATCTATTGAAGTCCAATCCGATCTTTCGTTGTGCTCTGATCATCGGCTCATGACTCTTGCCTTTGAACTACCCACTTCGTTGGTAAACTTGGGACTTGGGGTCTCTGGTGCTTGTGCTGGTACTGGCGTATCTGGTGCTGGTGTTTCTGGTGTTGGTGTTTCTGGTGCTGGTGTTTCTGGTGCTGGTGTCTCTGGTGCTGGTGTTCCTGGTGCTGGTGTTTCTGGTGTCGATGTCTCTGGTGCAGTTGTTTCTGGTGCTGGTGGTTCTGGTGCTGGTTCTGGTGTTGGTGCTGGTGCAGGTGGTGTTGGTGCAGGTGTGCGTGTCTCTGAGCGTAGGCTTTGGAATCTGTCGCGACTTGGTCATCCTGGTGCTCTCTGGAAATACCGTTCCACATTTAAGTCTTTAATTTCATCAAGTCTTGATTTTGTTACTGATCTTGTGGAATTCCCTCCCGATACTCGGCCAGATATTGATGCTTTAAATGCTAAGATCAATGACTCGATTTATACTTCTCTGGATATTGCTGTTGGTGCTAAGTCCCCCCGACCAGATTTTTGGAAAAAGTATTGGACTACAGAGCTACAAGAACTTGCTGTTGCTCGTGACCGGTGTTATAGTCGTTGGCGTACCTCTATTAGTGCTGAAAAACTGCTATGGTGGAACCGCTATAAGATAGAGTCAAAACAGTTTCGGCGTGCTGTTCAAGCTGCTAAGCGTCGCTCTTGGAAAAACTTCTGTGCCTCCCTGGAATCGAATTTTTCGAAAGCTACCTCGGCTATTAAAAACATCAAACGTCGTAATGCCTCGTCTCCCTCGTACTCACATGTTGATGGTCCAGCCACAGCTGCCTTGGTCATGGCAAATCACCTGGCGTCAATCTATGATGGTGCTTCGTTACCGGTGTTATCTGCTAGACCTGCTGATATATCTCAACTGCCGCATGATCTGCCTCATCCTCTTCCGGAGTCGTCATTTTTTGGTGAGGATAACATTAGCTTCTTTGTGCAACAGTTACCTCGACGTAAAGCCCCTGGCCCTGACCATATTAAAGCGGAGATGATCAAAGCTCTTGGACGTGATGTTGTTTCAATGTTGTCGGTGTTTTTTCAGCTTTGCTGGCAATGGTCTTACACTCCTATGTTATGGCGTCAAGCTACGGTGTTCCCCATTTTTAAGAAGGATAACCCTGCTGACCCAGCCAATTATCGCCCGATATCTTTGACCTCGGTGATTCGCAAGCTGTTTGAGAAGGTACTGTCCTACACCCTCTCTGAGTCTGCTCCTACTCTGGATGTTGCGCAGGGTGGCTTTCGTGAACAAAGAAGCCCTCTGGACCAAGCCCTCTGTCTCCATGATCTGATGCATGACTACTTTTTGACACACCATCACTATCCTTCGGTTGCGTTTCTAGACATCAAATCAGCATACGATACTGTTGACCGGCGAGTGGTGTGGACTGCACTTCAAAACTCCCCCACTTTGCCTCGAGCTTTGCTTGGTCTACTTGTCAATATGTTCGATGATGTTGAAGTCTCTGTGCTCATTGGAAACCATCAATCTGCTCCTTTTGGTATCTCGACTGGTCTACTACAAGGCTCGGTGTTAAGTCCACTTTTGTATTCTATATACATTAACTCGTTGCCAAGTTGCCTTCGCCAAGCTGCCTCTCCGTCCTCGGCTGTTGTATCTGTACCGGGTATAAGTGACCGAATCGCTTTGATTCTTTACTCTTTGCTGATGACGTTGCTATCTTTGGTAACAGACATGAAGTACAACATATGCTTGATATAGCTGGTGAACACTCTTTTGCTCTTGGGTATCGGTGGAACCCCAAAAAGTGTGCCGTACTAAATGCTCCGTCCAGGTCATCGTCTGCTATGTGGTATTTGATAAAATAGCACCAGGTAAAAATAATGAGATAAATGTGTATTTTTTATTGTAGGTAAAAAATAAACTAAAGTGTCGTATTTACTCCTTATAAATCGAATATAATTACTACTTAATTTGTCACTTCAGTTATAATACATACACATTATATATTATAACTCCTACTTTAGCGAATATCATTCCTATTGTTCGACACAGTTCCAGCACGGCTCATTAACTATACCGAGATCAAACCCTATGCTCTATTCCGGTTGGTTGAGCAGCTGCCGTATCTTCTAGATCCAAATAATTCATCCAGTAATCCAATCAACGATTGCAATCATAGAATGGATAAACGATGAGTCGCTAGTAGATTCTGGATATGAATCACAGACACATATTATACAAACAATATGTCAAGTTTCATATGTAACTGATTTATGAATCTAATTCCTTCTATTCCCAGATTTCGGGAATAGTAAATTCGATCTACGCAGAAAGAATCTTTGAAGTAATAATTGAATATAAAAGGACCTCTATTTTTATCATGACAAACTCTCCAACTTAAAATAAAGGAACAAAGAGTCTCATTTCTTACTTGTTTTTTTATTCATATTTATTTCCCTTTTATACTACAATTATCACATAAAGAACTCTGCTGCTATAAAATAATCAATCCTTTTTATATTGAACAACTGCCCCTGGAAGTTATCGAGTCAATCTTTCTGGTTTTGGAATAGATCTATACTCAGTTTCCCGCCTTTTGCTAAATGAATTCTACTCGTTAGAATTGACTTCAATTAGCGTCGTCCCAATTCAGAGCAATCGGGAACACATCTTATTGTGCCGAAAAGACCAGTAAGATAATGTGTAACGGTAGCTGTCAAAAGTGACATACATGATTCATTGTTTAATTGGCTTCGGCAGAACATATTTGTAATGTTTGATCTCTTGTTGATTCTACAGGTTCTTTTCCCATCTGTGAATGAATAAGATATGATCCCCAAATATAGAACATCGTATCGATATTTGTATGTTTGGTTGCAGAAAGTAGGCATCCCTTTATTCATGCACTATTTCTATTATACACTTACAGTCGTATAATTTGTATCAATATATAAATAAATGAACCATTGATAATGATAGCTGTTCTATTCTCTCGATGGGTAGCTAATCCATAGAGGGAACTATCATTATTAGATTTCTCTTTTTTATATTCTTGATTTGATTGGAAACGGTTTTACTTTTCCAATCGAGACATAGGAACTCAGTTGAATATTTTTATTTATCCGACTTTTATTCTTATATCCAGTTAAGCCAATCATGTCATCTTTTATATAGAAGTATGTACTCGTGGTAGAGGTAGTTGTGTAGTAGTATACGAATGTATGCTATTACTCAACATTAAAAGATATTTTATTTTATAATTTATAATTTATACGATTTATTTATTTATTCTTAAATGAATCGTACTCAAATACGACACTCTCTGCAGTTGCATTGTCCGTTTCTTTGTTATAATTAGCAAAGTCATTTGGATTTCTACCGAACATTAATGAGAAAGGTGTACTTTTAGTGCGACTGTTATATTTACAATTCAGGTCTAACTGGGTGGAAGCAACCATTACGTCCCAGTCAGCAATATTACCATTTATCTTTTTCTTTATGGTTTTTACAGCAGATTGCACAGCTCTTTCAGTTGCGCCATTAGATCTTGGATGATACTGAGATATAAGAGCATGGTCAAATCCAATGTCACTCTTTATGCATGACATACATGAGTTTACGAATTCTGTAGCCTTGTCGCTTTGGAGCTTTCTGAATGGACCGAAAGTGCAAATTACTTCCAATACAACACTGGCCACTACTGCTGCAGTCTTATCAGGTATAGCTCTTAACACGTAATACTTTGTCGCTATATCTATCATGACTAATAAATAATGGTTTCCCCTTTTAGATGTTACAAAGGGACCAGCTAAATCAATACCCCAACTGTCACCAGGAAGAGCAGCTAGCACAGGTCTTAATGGATTGTAACCCTTTTGTGTTATATTGTGTTGTTGACATGGAACACATGCCTTAATTAACTCATTTGCATCTTTCTTTAAAGTAGACCAATATATGCCTTTACGCTTTAAAGCATGTAATATAGCTTCGACTCCGAAATGTCCTTTAACGTGCTCAAGATATAATAATTCGTCACGCTCATGTTGAGTAGGAGGAGTGAAGTATTCACCACTGTCTTCGCTAGGTAACGCTCCTATTATTGCATTTCTATTTCTCATGATTAATTTATCCCCACCCAGTTCATTTGACAGTGATGGATCGTCCTCATAGAGTCTGGATACCGTGTCAGGTAAGACATTGGAAATACCAGGCAAATGAACGATGTCAAAGTCATACTGTAAGATAGTATCCATCCAGGAGATCATCATGAGATTTGCAATTTTTTGTGTATGGAGATAAGTCAAAGCTTTGTGATCAGTATATAAGGTAAATTTAGAACCATATACGTATTTATGGAATTTTTTCAAGGAAAATACTAATGCAAGTAATTCTCTTTTCGTAGCTGAATATTTGCGCTCACTTTTAGATAAACTCTTTGCGACGAATGAAATAAATTTCTTTGTACCATTATATTCTTGATACAAAACTGCACCAATACCAGATAGAGAGGCATCACAACTTATAGAGAAGGGAAGGTTCATATCAGGAAAGGATAATACAGTATCGCTTATAAGCGCTTTTTTCAAATTATCAAAAGCTTTCTGATGGTTATGGGTCCATAGTTTATCAAGTGATTTTTCATTCCTTAATGGATCGAGTGGAGACATTATAGCAGATACATTAGGGATTAATGATCGGAAATAATTTATGAGACCACAATAGCGCATTATGTCTTTTCCAGTTTTAGGTTTAGGAAATTCTATGACATTTACCAGCTTACGTCTATCAACGCTGACACCAGAAGGAGATACACGGAATCCAAGGAGATATATTTCTTTTTGAAAGAAATGACATTTATCAGGATTCAACTTCAAGTTTACATCAGTTAATCGTTTGATTAAAATTTTCAAATGTTCCTTATGCTCTTCAATTGATTTGCTTGCACATACAATATCGTCAACAAAATATCGTACGTTAGGTAATCCTTCCAATACAATACTCATTGTTCTCTGAAATTGCGAACTAACATGACGGATTCCAAATACAGTACCGATAGGTTGATATTGGACACCACGCCAAGTAAAGCTTAATTTATGTGCATCTTTAGGATTTAACTTTAAAGAGTTAAAAGCATATTTCAAATCAAGAGTGGAATAGACAGTTGCTCCCTTTAAATCTTCAAGAAGTTCACTAATTATAGGTAAGGGCATTCTGTCAATTGATTTTAACAAGCTATTAATATGTCTTGTGTTTGGGATGTGTAAAATTAGAAAAGAACTGGGACAGGAAAATACTGTTAGAACTGAGGTATCTCCTTTTTATTATAAAAATTCGATAAGAGACTACTACAGAAAACTATGGGGGTATTTATACTAATTTATGAGATGGATCTTAAGATGACAGATCTCACGGTTAATGGAATATTATGTAAAATGATAAACGTGATATCAACCCACAGACTATACGGTGTGGTTTTATTATCCAATCATATTGACGAATAACATCACGTACTCGTATAATGCAAAAATGGGATTAAATGAATCTCAGTCGCGTAATTAAATTAAGAAAGATTTTGTATCAAGATTATTCAATAACCGATAACCTTGTACGTGTAAAACAATTGAGTGGGCTTAACATATACCGTGCTCGACAAGTGGTTACACCACATGCACAGTATGCAACAAGATAGAAGATGACAAGTGGGAATATGTAGAATAGCATGATATGTCATTAAGACTTTACTCTCTGTTTGAAATGCAATAGTTCAGTATGAACAAATCTATAATATCCTCAACATCTTGGATCATGACAGACGCGATATCCTTTTATTTGTCCTTTAGCATCAGTTTTCTTGACTACAGTCAATGGTGTATTCCATTCTGTGTTAGCAGGGGCAATTTTCGTGATGCCATTATCAAGCCATTCTTTTACTTGATCATCTACAATGCTTTCCATCTTAAGAGGGACTGGATAAGGCTTTCTATAAGCTGTTACATTAGGTGGAGTATCCAAAGACACAACACTCTCAGGTATAGTGCAGAATGATCCTTTAGGGATTGCTTGATTGGCTTTAATCACGGGTTGAATAACTTTTAATGCTTCCTTGTATTCATCAGGTGGACAGACTGGACAATTTTCTTTCAACTTGTTCTCAGCTTCAATAGATTCAAGAAGTTCACTTGTATTTTTATAACGCCTGTCGGCTTCAATGACATCTTCTTGGGATTTATGATCATCATACGATGTAGG
Source organism: Mucor piriformis (assembly GCA_943193625.1). Lineage (NCBI taxonomy): Eukaryota > Fungi > Mucoromycota > Mucoromycetes > Mucorales > Mucoraceae > Mucor > Mucor piriformis. Next base: position 265,818 of record OW971869.1, on the reverse strand, counting down.
AAGACCATAAATACCGATTCCAAATGACGACATACAATCAGTTCCCGTACTAAATTGGTAACTGTTATTTTCAGGAGCTAAATTCATAACCTCAAATACACGCTTAATGGTTTTACTATTACAACCAACGGTTAACTCACAAGTACCAATCCTTTTAACAAAAGTATTCTTATCAGCAGATCGGATAAAGTAATTATAAAAAATTTTCTTATTTAATTGATCTTTACTAATATGATTAATGTATTTTATTTTAAAACTATTTTTTCTACAGAACTCAAGATCCACAAAACTGAAGTTTGCACCGCAGTCAAATAAAGAGAACGTTCTAATAGAATTATCAATAGTGATAGGAAAAGTAATTGTGTCAGTATCAATGTCTTTAAAATCTCTTGCAATCTCTTTTATATTCATAGACTTACATTCAAGAGCTAACTGAGCCATTGATACGTTTTGCATATCATCATCCTCATCCGAAGAAGAAGGAGATTTACCACCTCTCATGGCCATTCTCGAAACCTTATCCTTTTGAGCTTGCTTAAACTCTTCACAGCGGTGACCATGGAACCAGGTCTTACCACAATAGGAACAGGGTCTCTTACGAGAAGAAGAAGCCGAGGTATAAGCCTTTTTGGATCCCGAGGAATCCTTATTGGCGGAGTCAAAGTGGCTGGAACTACGTTTCTTGAAAGAACGTTCATTGTCCTTATTGCCATAGGAAGAAGAACCAAAAGAAGATGAGTTTCCTGAGGAACCAGAAGAAAGATAATCAGAATCTGAAGCACTGACCAAGAGAATCATATCCTCCAGCTTATTTGGCAATTTGGTACCATACTGCGAGGCGATTGCACTTGATGCTTTCTCCTTTACAGATTCACACAAAGAACAATAGAACATCAACACCAGTTGGACACCATCCTTCATATCAGCTTGTCGACGTAATTTTTGAAATTTAGCACCATATGCACGGGTGGATTCTCGAGGAGTTTGACGCATGTGATGAACATTGATCATCAACAAGAATTTACGATAAGGAGTATCGAAGTGATCCAGAATCTTGGCTTCGGCTTCTTTCCAGGGAAGACCCTTTTCATTTAGATTCTCATCGAACCAGCTACGATCTTCTTTATTCAAGCAGAGAGGAAACAGACGTTCCCAATGACTATTCATGTCAAGAGAGTGTGCATTCAGCACAGTTCTGAACTGACCACAAAAGTCATACACAGAGTCGTATGCCTCAGAGTTCTTTCGTTCCAATGCATTGGCTGTCAGTTGGAGGAAAGGTAAGTCCTTTGGTACCAGAGAGAATTTCTTGACATCTTGAACCTTAGATGGACAGTTGATGTTCTTGAATGACACAAGAGCATTTTTGGCCTCCGTAAAACCTTGAAGAGCTAAAAGGTACTCATCATGGGAGGTCTTGGTAGAAGGATGTGCAACATCCAGTAGTTGACAAGAAAGATATGTAGCATATGCAATGTTATACTTCTTTTCAAGAGCATGTAGATTTATAGTAGCAGACTTGATGATTTCTTGAACATCCATCACAAAAGGAACGAGAGGTTCAGTGTTGTCTTGCTGCTGATGGTCACCAGTATCCTCCTCCATGGGTTCAGGACCATTTTCATTAGCAACTGGAGTGGTAGAAGTATTTTCACCAGAATACTCAGAAAGAGGAGAACCAGTAGCAGATGTTTGAGACATATTTGCAAAATTCAAAGTAAAAAATGTGGTGTTTTAGGATTGAATAAAAAATAGAAATAAAAACAAGTATAAGTACTTTGAGACTGCTTATAAATGTTTATTAAGAGTTAAAAAGTTCTCCTTTTAAAAGATGTTTTTAGAGGGGTATTTATATTCGAATGTCAAATTAAGGGGCTTGCTTTGATATATTATTTTGGAGAGAGTTGATAACAATAACAATAACAAATATCAAATATGGGTTATTGTGTTACTGTGATAATTATGCTAATTATGAGGTGTTATTATAAAGAGAGTATGTGGATCACCACAATACCCACGAGCTGGTTTTGGACCTTTTCCAGAGCTTTGATATCGGGGCCAGACAACCTGCTGATAGCCAAGCCGTACTCTAACTTTGGACGAATAAACGTTTTGTAGAGACGGGCACAGAGAAGAAGAGAGAAACCATTCCGATGTACACCAACGGAAGTTAATAAAGCCATAGTCTTGATGGCACCAGCAGACCGATGTTTCAAGATACTAGGCCCAGACAGACCCTTTTTTCCAATGGGGACACCAAGGTACATAAACTCCTCTACCCGAGGAAGTGCTTCATTATACAGTGTAAACTCAAACCCAGGCGTTGTAGAAGAAGTTGGAGATGGAGCATTGACCACAGCACACTTTTTTGGGTTCCAGCGGTAGCCAAGAGCAAAGGAGTGTTCAGCAGCGAGATCTAACATTTGTTGAACAGAATGTCGATTACCAAAAATAGCGACGTCATCAGCAAACAACAGTGAGTTGAGAGCTACAGGGCCAGAAATACCAGGAACCGTCACAGCAGAGGTCGTAGGCGTAACGCTTGTCTAAGAATACCAGGAAGAGTATTAATGTATATCGAATACAGCAAGGGACTTAGCACCGAACCCTGAAGAAGACCAGTGGAGATACCAAAAGGAGAAGAAGTATGGTTACCCACCAAGACTGATACCTGGACCTCGTCAAATAAGTTCATGAGAATACCGAGCAATGCATGGGGAAGTGCAGGAGGGGTTGTAGCTCAGATGAAGAAGGTGGTTTTTATTTAATAATATGATAGAGGAAAGCGTCAGCTTTTCGAATATCAAAAAATAATGAAAATAAGTGGACTATCCATAGATATATGTCAATTTTCGGAGTACGGGGTGGATAATTTGCATGAAAAAAAAAATATTTGGTGTTACAAACTTAAAATATAAAAAGGGAAAAGGTGGGGTAGGGTGGCGCGAGCTTAGTAAAGACTTGAATTGATTTGCTGGTACAACCTACGGATGGGAACTTTGATAATCACTTACCACCGAGGAGACGCAGACAAAAGACAACCAACATCTTGTTCAGCAAGGGTAATTGAACCAAGAAGTCCCTGGGTGGGGATCTTCTGGAATGTTTTTTAGTGGGTGACACAACGTGTCAATTAACCATAGCACGGTTAAGAGAGTCGGCCAAAAGAAAGGAGGATTTGATTTTGCTTGGGTGGGAAGATTGTTCAATGCAAAATCAATACGGTTTACACCGGGATGAGGAGAAGGAAGGGAAGAAATGAGATTCGGATCAATAGCTCGACAAGTCAAGAAATGATCACGAGTCATCATTGCACCAGAATCGGCACAGGGGCATTCAGCTCTAGCCATGGCTGTAAATCTACCTAACCGCCAACGTACTAAACGACTACGAGCAATATTGTTCATAGGTAGGTAGAGGATGGGGTCAGGAGAAAACGTAATAGGCCTACTAGCACGGAGAAGAACATGGGTACCAGATCGAGCTTGGATCACCCTTTGATTGTCACAATAATCTTGCCAATATTGGTTAAAATGTTGGCGAAGAAGATGTGTTGTACCAGGGAGGGGATCAGGAAGGGAACGGAAGAGAGCGTTACTTTCGAGGTGAGAAGTAAGTCTTGTTTGATGGAGAGAGCCTTTTAAGAGAAGAACCAAGGAGTCATCCGGGAGGTATTGTGAGCGTAGCACGTATTTAGTAACCAAGGTATTGTAGCGGTGAAGCATACCAGGGAGACAAGTGATGTGTTTAGCAACGGTTGTATGTTTACTACCCAAAAACATTGACACTAATTTATTTTGTACGGTGTCTAATTTACCCATTTCACTGGCTGTAAAACGGGAAATAGCCAATCCGTACTCAATCTTAGGTCGAATGAAGGTGGTGTAGAGGCGAGAGGAAAGAAGAAGAGAAAAACCATTACGATTTAGACCAATTGAATTAAGGAGAGCCATGGTTTTGATCGCTTTTGGTTTTCTTGCGGCAAGGCAGAGAGAGGCGGATAAACCTTTTTTGTTAAACTCCATACCCAAATACGTAAACTGTTGGACAGTTGGTATTGGTTGGTTGTAAAGAGTATAAGCAAAATTCGGAGTAGAAGAGGAAGTAGGAGAAGGGGCGTTTAAAATGGCACATTTGGATGGAGACCATCTGTAACCAAGTTTCAATGAATGATCACCAGCAAGTTGGAGCATATGTACAACTTCTTCTTTTGTACCAAAGATGGCAACATCATCGGCAAAGAGAAGAGAATTGATACTTGTGGGAGTTGAGTCACCAGGAGAAAGGACAGTGGGGGTGGTTGATATGGCAGCTTGACGCAATACACCAGGAAGAGAGTCGATATACTAAGAGTATAACTGAGGACTAAGCACAGAGCCTTGCAACAAACCAGTATGAGGAGTGAATGGATCTGATTTATGATTGGCCAGCAATACAGAAATAGAAACATCATCGAACATATGGATGAGCAGGTTGAGCAAAGGAACGGGAAAGGAAAGGGCAGAGGCCAGGATATTCCAAACAACACGTCGATCCACAGTGTCGTATGCTGTTTGATATCAAGAAAAGCGACAGAGGGATAGTGGTGATGTTTGTCATAATAGTCGTGCATAAGATCATGCAGACAAAGGGCTTGATCGAGAGGGCTACGTTGGGCACGGAACCCACCTTGGGCGTGGTCCAAACGAGGGGAAAAATCTTCAACAGCAGGAGCTATAACCATTTCGAACAATTTACGTAAAATTGACGTCAGGGAGATAGGCCTGTAATTTGCTGGATCAGTACGATCACCTTTTTTAAAAATTGGAAACACAGTGGCCTCACGCCAAATTGATGGTGTAGAGGACCACTGGTAGCAAAGTGTAAAATACAAGGTAAGAAAAGGAGCGAGGATGTCAGCAATGGGCTTGATCATTTCGGCTTTGATGTGATCTGGGCCAGGAGCTTTGTTGGATGGAAGTCGACTTATAAAGAAAAGGACAGAATCAACATTCAAAAATGAAGAGGAAGAAATTCGTTTATAAGGACAGGAGGAGGACGGAGAGATGGAGCAGGGAGAGTGGAACCATTATACACTGAGGATAAATGAGTGGACATTATATCAACAGCTTTTAAAGGCCCATCAGTATGCGAGAAAGAGGCGGACTGGGTGTTTCGGGCTTTGATTCTTGAAATTGTTTTGGTGGCTTTAGGAAAGTTTTTTTCCAAACTTTTCTTGAATTCAGACCAGGATTCCCTTTTTATTTTTTGCACTTTTTTTCTAAAAGCTTTGTTGGCTTCATCATGTTGATTCCACCAGTAAACTTTGTCGATCCCAATGCTTCTTCGCCAGCGTCGATAACATCGGTCACGTAATTGTGCAGCGTCTTGTAATTCAGTAGTCCAGTACTTGTGCCAATAAGCAAGACGAGGGGGCGTGTTGCCAACCGAGGCATCTAGAGAATCATACACACATGCATTGAATGACTCATTGAATAAATCAAGAGATGGACAAAGCAGAGGTGGAGAGGAAACCCAGTTTTCGAGTTGGACTTTGAGAGGTGCAATCTTTTCTTTAATAGACTCACGGTATTTCTGAAGGTAAGCAGGTTTGCTAAGCCTGTTTAAGTTCCATACTCTACGCGGAGCTAACGGTCGATCGGAATGAAGAAGGGGGACGTCATCGGGCAAAGGCACAAGGTCGAATGAGAGATGCATAAGACGATGGTAAGAGCTCAGAGAGAGGTCAGATTCAACTTGCAGAGAGGCGGAAAGGAGAGAAGAGGGGGCAATATTCGTGATAAACAGGTCAACGATGCTACTAGCGACAACACCGTGTCGAAACCCGGCGAAGGTAGCAACACCGTGAGCAAGTGTCTCATTAAGAATACGCATTTGGTTGTCTGAAGACCAGGAAAGAAGACGACGACCACGAGAGTTCCAATTGTTGTCACCAACAAATTCACCGAGACGAGCGTTAAGATCACCACAGATGATAGTGTTGGGAAGGAGAGGAATGGAATTCAAAATGTCAAAGACTTGATCGTTTGGCATAGAGGGCGGTAAGTATAAACAATGAACACGAAGAGCACCGACTTTTAAAGAGAGGGTATGTTCATTGGGGGAAGGGAGTTGAAGGATAGTATAGTTGCATAAAGGATTGAATAAAGCGGTTATACCACCTTGACCACGATTATGGCAATTTTTAACTTTTTGACCATAACAATGATATTGGGGCCAATCAGTTGGTAGTAGCATAGAGGCAGTGAGCCAGGTTTCAGTAATTAAAAGCATATCGGAGGAGAGGGCATGGGAGCGAGGATCTTGAATGAGATTGGCTTTGAGGCCATTAGCATTCAAGAGACTGATTTTGAAAGGAAGGGTCGACATAATTAAAACTCTTCTTCAGAGCAAATCATATCGTCGTCACTTTCTACTACACCGTCGACGTTGTCACTTTTTTCCTTGTTGGACTTTGGTGTTGTCTCTTTAATCGGTTTTTCTTCAGTGGGGACTGTTACGTGAGCTGGACCAGGGAGCGCATTGAATAATTTGGCCGTAGCTTCGTTTATCGGCAACTTTGGATTTTGTGGGGGCTCAGAGGTAATGTCAAAAAGTTCTTCCTTGGAGATGTACCCCATGTCAATCATAGAGTATCCAACAGGTTTGACTTGGTGGGGTCGCTTGTTGTGAAGGTACTGAAGTGCATATTTGCAACGATTGGCATTAAGCTAAAACGCTACATCAGCACGGGATTGGTCAGAGTTTGACATGTAAATGGGGTTGGCCAGGTGCTTTGGATCCAAAGGATCAAAGTCCTTAACCATACCAGCACCTACAGAGGTCATAATCTTGGTGAAGACTGGGGCATAGGTGGCGTGGACAAGAACACCGAGAACACCAGTCGCAGGAAAGGTGATGTCCAGGATACGGCTAGTATCGATACCAACGAGCTTGAATCTCTTGCGAGTTTCAGGTCGTGTGATCTTACGAGAGCGACCAATATATACATATTGGAAGCCTGTAGGTTCGTTAGGATCACGATCCAAAAAGGGGCGCGCAGCATTAGCTTTGGCTTCAGCAGTTAATTTTTTTGCTTGGGCCTTGGGTTTGAGGGGCTTACCAGCTTGAAGCGCAACAGTTTGGGCCATAGTTAAACTAGGCTTACTTTTGGAGGCCTTTGGCATGGTAGAGGCCATGGCATTGGTGGATCTGGTGGTAGTGGTGGTGGAGGCAGAGGTGGCGGGGGCTTTGGCCCAAATACTTTGGGATGAAGGGCGTTCATCATCATCAAGGATCATAACCTCAGTGTTACCACGAGGAGATGTGGAAAGCTGTGCTTTCAGGGCAGCAATAGTGGCTGCTTGCTCACGAATAGTAGTTTCGAGAGCGGTGGCATTGGCTTTTAACAAAGCGTTTTCTTTGATGATTTGTTCCATCGCAGAGAAACGGGCTTCGTATTCGTCGAAGCGTCGAGCTTGATCGCGGAGTTGCTTCTGCATATCCAGGGCAAACTCGGGCAGAGAGGAAAACAATGTCGTACCAATTTCGTTAGGTGTAACGATTGGCAAGGAAGAATCAATAGTGGCAATACCCTGTTGACCATTGGGGATCTCAAATGCTTGGGTAGCAGCGAGGGCAATGTTGGTGGGGGTAAGGTTGAAGGTAGTGGCCGTGGTGGTGGATGTTTCAGGAGAACCAGTGATTTTCTTGAATGTGGCCTCAGCAAGCTTCCTTTTATGTTCAAGGATAGCTTGGGGGTCAGTAGGTGCTGCCTTAAAACCTCTATTACCTCGGGTAATGGGTTTCATAAGGTCGGTAGTACCGGGGGCGGTAATAGGCGTGGCCTTTGCTTTAGAAGATTTAGTAACTGACATTATAGGTTATATTTATAAATACAACCTTATAGCGTCGTTACAGTAGACGTGTTAATTAAGTAAAGCGGCTAGAATTGCAGGTATAGGTGGGGCTGTAATTCGAGCGGGTTCTGGAAGTAAAAATGAACCGAGTTGCAAGAGCAGATGTTGACAGATGTAGAGATGAATCTCGAAATGTCGAAATGGTGGAAAAACAAAAGTCGTCAGAACTTGATGAGTTTTTGTCTGAGGACTTTGGGAGTTGGACTAAACTGAACAGAAAGACTTGCTTGTAAGTTTAATGCTTAGTTTGGGTGGGTTTGGTCTTGCTTATTATTTCTTGAAAATAAATGTGGGCGTTACACGAAAAATTAATTAATTTATAAATTTATACGAAAGAAGGGTGGGGGTTGTAGCTCAGGTTAAGAATTTGGTTTTTATTAGAATAGAATAGATGCGAAGCATCTATTCCGAAAATGGATGGGCGCTAAATGTAGCATAGCCTTATTTTCAAAGATCAATAGGAGAAGAGTAGACTAAAAATATTCTAAGGAGACATCGGAGAATTTAAAATGGTGAGGATAAGAGCAGAGACCATCAGATTTACTTGGGGGCAACTTCGATTTGGGGGGTCAACCAACGGATAGGAACTTTGATAAACACTTACTACCGTGGAGCCGCACCCTAAAAGACAAAGCTGAACCTTTTCAACCTGAGAGGGCGAACCATGAAGAACCAGGAGATGGATCCTCAGGAATGTTTTTTGTTGGGTGACACAGCGTGTCAATGTACCATAGCAGGGTTAGAAGAGCAGGCCAGTAGCTAGGTGGACCATCCTGAGATGTTGTTGGCAAGCAAGAGATGGCATGATCAATTTGATTAACATTGGGTGGGGACCTAGGGAGAGAATCTACAAGAGAAGGTTCGATAACGCGACAAGTAAGGAAGTGGTTTCTTGAGATAAGAACACCACCGTCAGCACATGGGCAAGGTTGTCGCTGCATACCTGTAAATCTACCAAGGCGCCACCGTGTTAAACGACTTCGAGAAGTATTAGCCATTGATAAGTACAGGACCGGGTCAGCTTTTGTGGTACATGGCCGACATGCTCGGAGAAGAACTTGCTTACCTGCAGAGGCTAATGTGATCCGTTGGGCATCACAGTACCTTTGCCAGTGGTTATCACAGTGGATCTTTAGCTGTGCATCACTTGAAGGAGCGGGCGATGGCAAGGACAGATACAGAGGGTTGTTTTTAAGGCCGGTCTCCAGTCGACAGTACGGAAGGGAATCCCGTAAAAGAACTACAAGAGCGTCATCAGGTAAGTACTGCGAGCGGAGGGCATACCTAGTCACCAAGTGTTGTGATCGAGCTTATATCCTCATATAACTCTTTAATCTCAATCCATTCAATCCTTTAATAACTTTTATAAATATTGATTTATTATCTGTTGGTTTTATTTTCATACTATTGGATGCTCGCTAGATTCGATCCTCATCATTTACGACATCGATAACCAATGGCAAATATCCCGGATAATACAATCCAATAATAATTAGTTTTGCTAGAACGTATCTTCCAGAAGGTCCCTTTATTTCAAGATACCTCAATTGATTGTCATCCACATGAATATACTTGACAGGTTTCACATATCTTCGGGAGATCAATTATAGTTTAACCGTACCTGATATTTGTATATAAAGGCCAATGTCTTTTATTTAATAAAGATTTTAGTTTACTTTTTGACAGTCTGATAATCCTCTACGTTTTATTATATTGTATTTTTTAATTCTTGATATTTTATATACCTCGAATTCCACACCAAGGTGTTAAATCGGTGAACCATACCGGGGATACAGGTCATGTGCTTAGCCACAGTGGTATGAGTGCTACCAATAAACATACCCACGAGCTGGTTTTGGACCTTTTCCAGAGCTTTGATATCGGGGCCAGACAACCTGCTAATAGCCAAGCTGTACTCTAACTTTGGACGAATAAACGTTTTGTAGAGACGGGCACAGAGAAGAAGAGAGAAACCATTCCGATGTACACCAACGGAAGTTAATAAAGCCATAGTCTTGATGGCACCAGCAGACCGATGTTTCAAGATACTAGGCCCAGACAGACCCTTTTTTCCAATGGGGACACCAAGGTACATAAACTCCTCTACCCGAGGAAGTGCTTCATTATACAGTGTAAACTCAAACCCAGGCGTTGTAGAAGAAGTTGGAGATGGAGCATTGACCACAGCACACTTTTTTGGGTTCCAGCGGTAGCCAAGAGCAAAGGAGTGTTCAGCAGCGAGATCTAACATTTGTTGAACAGAATGTCGATTACCAAAAATAGCGACGTCATCAGCAAACAACAGTGAGTTGAGAGCTACAGGGCCAGAAATACCAGGAACCGTCACAGCAGAGGTCGTAGGCGTAACGCTTGTCTAAGAATACCAGGAAGAGTATTAATGTATATCGAATACAGCAAGGGACTTAGCACCGAACCCTGAAGAAGACCAGTGGAGATACCAAAAGGAGAAGAAGTATGGTTACCCACCAAGACTGATACCTGGACCTCGTCAAATAAGTTCATGAGAATACCGAGCAATGCATGGGGAAGTACAGGACATGTTTGTAAAGCATTCCACACCACACGCCGATCTACTGTGTCATATGCAGACTTGATATCTAGGAACGCTACAGCAGGGTAATGGCGATGTTCCAGAAAGTAGGCATGCATGAGGTCATGAAGGCATAGTGCTTGATCCAATGGACTTCGTTGTTCACGAAACCCACCCTGAGCAACATCAAGTATAGGAGCAGACTCACTGAGATGGTAGCAGATGACTTTTTCAAACAGTTTGCGGAGCACAGAGGTCAAAGATATAGGCCGGTAATTGGCCGGGTCACTAGCATCACCTTTCTTGAATATGGGAAACACCGTAGCTTGACGCCATACCGAAGGAGTATAAGACCACTGCCAGCATAATTTGAACAAAGCCGACAAAACCGGGACGAGGACACTACCAAGAGGATAAAGCATTTCAGCTTTAATATGGTCTGGACCGGGGGCTTTGCACCGAGGTAATTGCTGCACATAGTACTTGATGTTATCTTCAGAGAACGTTGAAGATTCAGGGAGCACGTGCGGCAGACCATCCGGTGCTGGATTTACAGTACTGGGCCGAAGAGAGTCATCTGGAAGGAACGAGCCGTTATAAATGGATGCCAAATGGGTGGCCATCACATTAGCAGCAGCACCAGGATCATCCACATGAGCAAAGGTGGCTGATGTATCGGTTCGCCGAAGAATTCGCTTCATTGAACTAGTAGCCTTACCAAAGTTGGTCTCGATCGACGAACAGAAGTTCTTCCATGAAGCACGCTTGGCCGCTTGAACAGCCCGACGTAATTTTTTACAAGCAAGCTTGTGTTCATTCCACCAGTATATTTTGTCTACACCAACTGAGCAACGCCAACGACCATACCGGAAATCTCGGACCCGAGCAAGTTCTTCCAGAGCGGGTGTCCAATACTTCTTCCAGAAACTCGGTGGGTCTGGTTTATTCCCAACCGCAGTATCAAGAGCACCGTAGATATTCTGGCACAGTGTATTGTTGAGCGCATCAATATCCGGGCATATTGGAGGGGGATTATCCACCAAATCCGTCATGGACTGCAGAAGAGGAGCAACTCGTGAACGAAACGATGACCTGTAGATCTCACGCTTTTTCGGGAACTTTAACGGCGATAAGTTCCATAGGCGCCGTTGACAAATACCAGAGACATCCGCAGCAGAAGAGGAACCACCTTGGCAAGGTACATGATCAAACGATAGTGTAAGCAATCGATGATCCGAGCTCAGTGACAAGTTAGACTCTACCTTAATACCGGCATTGACCATCGACAAGGGGTCCATGTTTGTCAGGAACAGATCAATGACACTGCTAGTCTCAGTCTGGTTTTGAGAGACACCGTTCCAGGTAGGGATACCAAAAGCAAGTGACGCATTAAGGACTGTAAGAAAATGGGATTCCAACCAAGGCCGAAGACAGTTACCACGAGAGTTAGTATTGTAGTCACCTAAGAAATCACCCATCCGAGCATTGATATCACCACAAATGATAGTGTTTGCACCGAGTGGAATTGATTCAAACACATCCAGGACATATTCATTCGAGAGCGATGAAGGAAGATATAAACAATGGACACGTAGTTCAGCAATCTTGAAGGATAGGGTGTGACCATTGGGAGAAGGAAGTTGAAGGACTGGATAGGGGCATAATGGATTTAAAAGAGCGCATATTCCATTACAACCACGATTGTTACAATTAGGTGCCTTGGTACCGAAGAGGTGAAATTGCTTCCAATCGGTTGGTATGGACTGGGTTTTGGTTACCCAGGTTTCGGTAATGAAGAAAAGATGAGAGGGAGTCTTGGATAGTGGTATCCCGTAGGCCATTTGCATTCCAAAGACTAATTACAAAAGGCTGGGATGGTTGTTCTAGGGCCGACATACTAAGATGACGAACCAGAACCGCGAGTAGAATCAGCGCCGTTACCGTCACCATCTTTGCTACGTTCAGCATCTTCAAGGTCCACGTCACTGTTGTCGTATTTACTCCTTATAAATCGAATATAATTACTACTTAATTTGTCACTTCAGTTATAATACATACACATTATATATTATAACTCCTACTTTAGCGAATATCATTCCGATTGTTTGACACAGTTCCAGCACGGCTCATTAACTATACCGAGATCAAACCCCATGCTCTATTCCGGTTGGTTGAGCAGCTGCCGTATCTTCTAGATCCAAATAATTCATCCAGTAATCCAATCAACGATTGCAATCATAGAATGGATAAACGATGAGTCGCTAGTAGATTCTGGATATGAATCACAGACACATATTATACAAATAATATGTCAAGTTTCATATGTAACTGATTTATGAATCTAATTCCTTCTATTCCCAGATTTCGGGAATAGTAAATTCGATCTACGCAGAAAGAATCTTTGAAGTAATAATTGAATATAAAAGGACCTCTATTTTTATCATGACAAACTCTCCAACTTAAAATAAAGGAACAAAGAGTCTCATTTCTTACTTGTTTTTTTATTCATATTTATTTCCCTTTTATACTACAATTATCACAAATCCTACCAGTTCACAGAGTTCACATTATCTTAAAGCATTTAAAGCAAAAGTAATCCAAGAATCCGCGACGGCTGCATTATTATTGTTCCTCAAGACAAAAAAAAAAAAATACGTGTGTTAACAAGCTAATATTTTTATTTGTCATGCATTCGGGAATTTTGCCCAATCAGGGGCTTGTGAAAGATACTTATCCTTCACCTTGGCGTCTTTTCGCCTGCCGTTTCCTTTTGTTTCTCTTTCTTTACTACCACTTCTAGTTTTTTGGAACTACCATTGGGTTAATTCCGGAGGAAGAGGGGTTATTATCTTGTGCATGGTAAAAGAGTAAATGTGGCAGGAATAAAAGGTAACGCTTTTTTTGAAGTATAACATATTTTTTTTCTGTCACTGCATCAACCTATAGTTTTATTTAAAGTACTTGACAAAAACAAGGTCTGCTGTTATATGCACAACATGTTTTGGTTTTAGTGTTACTTAAGATCTTTACAGAAGAAAGGTGCTTGACAACTTTCGGTAGTATGTACGTATTTTGGAATGCATACAACTTCTTGATAAATAGAACTTGGTCTCGATTTACTATTTAAATAAATGCATTAATATGATGTATACCCAGATGAAAAAAATATATAAAAAGGACGAAAAAGACTCGCTGCTTTGCAAATATTTTTTTTTTCTTTTTGATCATCACTTTTCAAAAGAGTAAGCTATATATTTTATCCCTTTTACCCATACCTAATGTTATATTCTTTTTCTTAGTCTTCTAAAACAAAATGAATCTTTATTAACAAGTATCTGGTGGCTTTATTCTTTGGGTTCTTGGTAGCGTTAGTTTTCTTTGGTCTCAAATATAAATGCTTCCACTTTAATTCTTTCTGGTTTTACATACTCCGATGTTACCTGGATTCAAATACTTCCCTGTTTAACTATCTTGTGGCTCAAAAGCTTCCTTGTTCAATTGTCGTTTGGTCCGAATATTTTCATGTCCAATTCTTCTTGGTCTTCAACACTTGCGTAACTAAACATGAGGAAGGGTCTGTATAACTAAGAAAAAAAGCTTGTAATCAATAATAACTAACGTCTTTTGTTGAATTCTAGGCTGCTCTACTGAATCTTAAATAATGTCGAGATACATACAATCACTCATTCGACAGAATATACAATATCAGAAAATAAAAACCTTTTCCCTTAATAATTATATACAATAAAAATAAAAATACATTTTTATCCAAAACCCATTTAATTCCATATAAGTTTCTTTGACGGTGTGTGCACTAGTAAAAGCGCCTTTTTTAACAAGGTTTTGGTACGGAAGCATGAACCTATCGATAACGGACATATACTGTCAACGGTTGCTACGATATCCTATGCGCAGTGGAATCGGTTGTTTGGCCGAAGTGTGCATAATAAGAATTCTAAAGTGTAATCCATTTTTGATGCATGGTTTAATAATAGTAATAAAAAAGCAGACTGCATTATGCGTAGAATTGTTTTAAGATAGCCACATACGACTTTTTTGGGTTGATATTGAAACCCATCGCACCCCCAAATTGAATTAAAACTAAGTAATACCGAGTCTTGGAATTGTCATGGAATTGAACCTGTCGTATTTGAGTACGATTCATTTAAGAGTAAATAAATAAATCGTATAAAGTTATAATTTATAAAATAAAATATCTTTGAATGTTGAGTAATAGCTGTGGTATTTGATAAAATAGCACCAGGTAAAAATAATGAGATAAATGTGTATTTTTTATTGTAGGTAAAAAATAAACTAAAGAACTCTGCTGCTATAAAATAATCAATCCTTTTTATATTGAACAACTGCCCCTGGAAGTTATCGAGTCAACCTTTCTGGTTTTGGAATAGATCTATACTCAGTTTCCCGCCTTTTGCTAAATGAATTCTACTCGTTAGAATTGACTTCAATTAGCGTCGTCCCAATTCAGAGCAATCGGGAACACATCTTATTGTGCCGAAAGGACCAGTAAGATAATGTGTAACGGTAGCTGTCAAAAGTGACATACATGATTCATTGTTTAATTGGCTTCGGCAGAACATATTTGTAATGTTTGATCTCTTGTTGATTCTACAGGTTCTTTTCCCATCTGTGAATGAATAAGATATGATCCCCAAATATAGAACATCTTATCGATATTTGTATGTTTGGTTGCAGAAAGTAGGCATCCCTTTATTCATGCACTATTTCTATTATACACTTACAGTCGTATAATTTGTATCAATATATAAATAAATGAACCATTGATAATGATAGCTGTTCTATTCTCTCGATGGGTAGCTAATCCATAGAGGGAGCTATCATTATTAGATTTCTCTTTTTTATATTCTTGATTTGATTGGAAACGGTTTTACTTTTCCAATCGAGACATAGGAACTCAGTTGACTATTTTTATTTATCCGACTTTTATTCTTATATCCAGTTAAGCCAATCGTGTCATCTTTTATATAGAAGTATGTACTCGTGGTAGAGGTAGTTGTGTAGTAGTATACGAATGTATGCTATTGTTGAGGATATTATAGATTTGTTCATACTGAACTATTGCATTTCAAACAGAAAGTAAAGTCGTAATGACATATCATGCTATTCTACATATTCCCACTTGTCATCTTCTATCTTGTTGCATTCTGTGCATGTGGTGTAACCACTTGTCGAGCACGGTATATGTTAAGCCCACTCAATAGTTTTACACGTACAAGGTTATCGGTTATTGAATAATCTTGATACAAAATCTTTCTTAATTTAATTACACGACTGAGATTCATTTAATCCCATTTTGCATTATACGAGTACGTGATGTTATTCGTCAATATGATTGGATAATAAAACCACACCGTATAGTCTGTGGGTTGATATCACTGTCGTATTTGAGTACGATTCATTTAAGAATAAATAAATAAATCGTATAAATTATAAATTATAAAATAAAATATCTTTTAATGTTGAGTAATAGCATACATTCGTATACTACTACACAACTACCTCTACCACGAGTACATACTTCTATATAAAAGATGACATGATTGGCTTAACTGGATATAAGAATAAAAGTCGGATAAATAAAAATATTCAACTGAGTTCCTATGTCTCGATTGGAAAAGTAAAACCGTTTCCAATCAAATCAAGAATATAAAAAAGAGAAATCTAATAATGATAGTTCCCTCTATGGATTAGCTACCCATCGAGAGAATAGAACAGCTATCATTATCAATGGTTCATTTATTTATATATTGATACAAATTATACGACTGTAAGTGTATAATAGAAATAGTGCATGAATAAAGGGATGCCTACTTTCTGCAACCAAACATACAAATATCGATAAGATGTTCTATATTTGGGGATCATATCTTATTCATTCACAGATGGGAAAAGAACCTGTAGAATCAACAAGAGATCAAACATTACAAATATGTTCTGCCGAAGCCAATTAAACAATGAATCATGTATGTCACTTTTGACAGCTACCGTTACACATTATCTTACTGGTCCTTTCGGCACAATAAGATGTGTTCCCGATTGCTCTGAATTGGGACGACGCTAATTGAAGTCAATTCTAACGAGTAGAATTCATTTAGCAAAAGGCGGGAAACTGAGTATAGATCTATTCCAAAACCAGAAAGGTTGACTCGATAACTTCCAGGGGCAGTTGTTCAATATAAAAAGGATTGATTATTTTATAGCAGCAGAGTTCTTTAGTTTATTTTTTACCTACAATAAAAAATACACATTTATCTCATTATTTTTACCTGGTGCTATTTTATCAAATACCACAATCACGTTTATCATTTTACATAATATTCCATTAACCGTGAGATCTGTCATCTTAAGATCCATCTCATAAATTAGTATAAATACCCCCATAGTTTTCTGTAGTAGTCTCTGATCGAATTTTTATAATAAAAAGGAGATACCTCAGTTCTAACAGTATTTTTCTGTCCCAGTTCTTTTCTATTTTTACACATCCCAAACAGCTATTACTCAACATTAAAAGATATTTTATTTTATAATTTATAATTTATACGATTTATTTATTTATTCTTAAATGAATCGTACTCAAATACGACAATAGCATACATATGTATACTACTACACAACTACCTCTACCTCGAGTACATACTTCTATATAAAAGGTGGCATGATTGGCTTAAATGGATATAAGAATAAAAGTCGGATAAATAAAAATAGTCAACTGAGTTCCTATGTCTCGATTGGAAAAGTAAAACCGTTTCCAATCAAATCAAGAATATAAAAAAGAGAAATCTAATAATGATAGTTCCCTCTATGGATTAGCTACCCATCGAGAAAATAGAACAGCTATCATTATCAATGGTTCATTTATTTATATATTGATACAAATTATACGACTGTAAGTGTATAATAGAAATAGTGCATGAATAAAGGGATGCCTACTTTCTGCAACCAAACATACAAATATCGATAAGATGTTCTATATTTGGGATCATATCTTATTCATTCACAGATGGGTTAAAAGAACCCGTTGAATCAATAAGAGGTCAAACATTACAAATATGTTCTGCCGAAGCCAATTAACCATAATTCATGTTATGCCCCTTTTGACAGCTACCGTTACACATTATCTTACTGGTTCTTTCTACTCCGAAAAACACAATAAGAAGTGTTCCCGGATCCTTTGATCTAGGACAATGTTAATTGAAGTCAATTCTAACGAGTAGAATTCATTTAACAAAAGGCGGGAAACTGAGTATAGATTTATTCCAAAACCAGAAAGGTTGACTCACTAACTTCCAGGGGCAGTTGTTCAATATAAAAGGATTGATTATTTTATAGCAGCAGAGTTCTTTAGTTTATTTTTTACCTATAATAAAAAATACACATTTATCTCATTATTTTGACCTGGTGCTATTTTATTAAATACCACAGAACCACCCGAGACTTTCACGATTTTTCAGAAACGTACCGGAAATGAAACGGAATTGAATCATCCGACATCAATTCCGTGACACTTCCGTACACAAAAAGACGCACATTTACAGCTGTGAATCTTTATTAAATAAAAGACATTGGCCTTTATATACAAATATCAGGTACGGTTAAACTATAATTGATCTCCCGAAGATATGTGAAACCTGTCAAGTATATTCATGTGGATGACAATCAATTGAGGTATCTTGAAATAAAGGGACCTTCTGGAAGATACGTTCTAGCAAAACTAATTATTATTGGATTGTATTATCCGGGATATTTGCCATTGGTTATCGATGTCGTAAATGATGAGGATCGAATCTAGCGAGCATCCAATAGTATGAAAATAAAACCAACAGATAATAAATCAATATTTATAAAAGTTATTAAAGGATTGAATGGATTGAGATTAAAGAGTTATATGAGGATATAAGCTCGATCACAACATGTAGTGATGTATCCGTAAGACAAATACAACTAAAATAATAATAATAAAGAGAGACTAGAAAGTACCAGACACTTATCTGATTGTTTTTTATTTAAGATTAAAATTGGGGCCTTTGTGGTATTTGATAAAATAGCACCAGGTAAAAATAATGAGATAAATGTGTATTTTTTATTGTAGGTAAAAAATAAACTAAAGAACTCTGCTGCTATAAAATAATCAATCCTTTTATATTGAACAACTGCCCCTGGAAGTTAGTGAGTCAACCTTTCTGGTTTTGGAATAAATCTATACTCAGTTTCCCGCCTTTTGTTAAATGAATTCTACTCGTTAGAATTGACTTCAATTAACATTGTCCTAGATCAAAGGATCCGGGAACACTTCTTATTGTGTTTTCTTTGGAGACGATTGAATCTTGTGACACTAGTTTTAATTCAGAAGGTGTAAAATCTCGAGGCATAACCAAACCCATTTCATCACGAAGAGTATAGTTGCCATGTTGAGTTTTACGAATTACTTCATAGGGTCCTTCGTACACTGCAGAGAGTGATTTTTGGATTCCCTTTTTCTTTACAACAACGAAGCTTCCGATAGGGAAATCAATCAACTTGTGTTTCTTATCAAATTGATTCTTCATCATCTTGTTATATATTTCAGTGCGATCCTTTATAGCAGGAAAGACAATGTCGGACATATATTCAATCCGTTTAATCAATTCATCATTACTCATGGGTTCGATACCATCTTCTGGATCGTTGAATAATGGATATTCGTTAGACATTTTTCTTGCAAACATTAGGTTGAAGGGACTAGTATTTAAGCGTTTAGACACCTTACAGTTGATCATAAGTTGTACCGAGTTGACTTCAATATCCCAATCATCCTCTGATACACCCTGAATTAATTTCGAGAGTAATTTTTTACAACTTTGAACCATTCGTTCAGCTCCACCATTACTGGAAGCAAAATAAGCTGTGGATAGACGTTTATCTATTTTCATTGCTTCACACAAAGTGTCAAGTATTTGATTTTTCCATTCAGTGCCACGATCACTATTGATAATGCGAGGGTAACCGATTAATGAAAAGATTGAAATTAATTCTTTCGCAACCGTTTTGGCTGATTTGTCTGGGATAGGACGTAATATTACAAATCTAGTAGCGATATCAAGCATAACTAAGATATATGTATTATTGGATGTAGTTACGGGAAATGGTCCGCACAAATCCATTTGATAGTGCCATCCCGGTGTGTAACAATATAATGGTTTTAAAGGATTATATCCCTTTTTTGCAATTGCGAATTTTTGACACATGGAACATTGCTTTACAATTTCCAGAGCATCTTGCATAATTTTAGGCCAATTCATACCTTCATCCTTACGAATACGATGTACTAGACTTTCACCACCGCCATGACCAAAACTATGGGCACGTTCGAGAATGTCTTTTCTATCTTTTTCTAAAGGAATAATAAAGGATTCATCCATATTTTGGATGTAATTGATTTGAAAATCATCATTGGTATCGTTTTCAATCATGTTGTCATCAAGTTCATTATGAATTGTTTTTATAGACCAAGTGTGTATTCTCACATGATTGTTTATATCATCAGTCATATCTGTGGAACAATAATATTGTGAAAAGTTTGGTAAGCGCTCGGCATTTATATCGTTAGCTTCCATAAATTCTTTTTCATTTGCTTTATGCAATTCATTGTTCTTTTTGTTTGTTAAAGTTTTCCTTTTATGTTGTAACTTCGATTTTAAATTCTTTTGGTTTGTTTTAAAGATTTGAGGAAATAATTGTTTTTCGTCTTTTTCAAATGGAATTTTATCTGCATGAGTGGGGAATAATCTAGAGAGTTTATCACTCATGATGTTTTCTACACCAGGGATCCAGATTACCTTCATGTTAGGAAAAGATAAAATAACTTCCATATATCTTAACATCATCATCGACATGTGTTTAGTCGTAAATAAATATTGAAGACTTCTATGGTCAGTGTAACACTTGAATTTTTTAGAACCATATAAGAATTTATAAAATTTGGTTAATCCAGTAGTGAGAGCATATAATTCCTTTTTGGTTACGCTATAACTACGTTGGCTTGGACTTAATGCTTTGGATGCAAAACCAATATATTTGATAGTCTTTTTTCCTGTTTCATCAACATATTCTTGAAACAGACAAGCGCCTACTGAATAGTTACTAGCATCTACGGCTAAACTAAATTCATGATTTAAATCAGGATGGCTTAAGACAATGTTTTGTTTTATGATATCAATAATGCTTTGATAATGTACATGCATTTGGGGTGTCCATTCTAGTACTTTTTGTGTACTATACCTTAAATGGTCCAAAGGTGCAGTCAGTTCACTTGCGTTTGGTAAGTGGGATCGCATATAAGATACCCAACCGCAAAATTTCATCATTGCTTTTGCAGTCTTAGGTTTTTCCCATGAATCGATGTTTACTAAACGTCTAGCATCAATTGATTTTCCTTGTGGGGAAATACAGAAACCAAGTAAATATACTGCATTTCGTGCAAAATAAGTTTTCTCTTGATTAATGGGTAATTTGTTTTTAGTTAATGCTTCCATGACAAGCTTACAATGTCTTTCATGGGATTCTAAATCTTTGGAGTAGCAAACGAGATCATCGATGTAAATGCAAACGAATTCTTTCATATTTGCAAAGATCATTTCCATTACATTTTGGAAAATCCCAGATAAACTTTTGAGACCAAAGGGTGCTCCTCTGTAACAATAAGTTTTGTTTTCAAAGGTGAACGATAATTTATGACGATCATCCTTATTAATTTTTAATCTATGGAATGCTCCACTAACGTCAAAGACAGACATGAATTTTGCTTCTCTTAAAGAATAAAAGATATCTTCAATTAATGGTGTATTAACGTTGGAAACATCTTCAAGAAGTGTATTTATTTTACGGGTATCTAAACAGACCCTCCATTTTTTAGTTCCGTCTGGGCCATTTGGCTTAGGTACTAATGTCAATGGACTGTTGAAACTGCTAGGTTTTGCCGCTTCAATTGTTTTGTCATCTAGCCATTTTTTAATTTGTTCCCTTACCACTGGCAATAAAGCATATGCAATAGGGTATGGTCTAGTGAAAGCTGTTTGATTAGGTGGTGTTTTTAGTCTTGTGGTATACACGGTTGACATTGTTTGTTCGAATATTTGTAGTTTTATTTTCCGCAGAGGAAATTTGTTGCAAACGTATGCCTGTTTTGTTTTGATCAAAGGTAGGAAGATCTGATTCCTTAGATTTGAACATTGTTTGGAGTACTGATGCCTCATCTTTAGGTACAGAACCTTTAACACGTTTCCAGTATGTTACAACAGCTTGTGGATCAGTAAAATTAGTTAACGGAATCCAACTGTCATGTTCAGGAGAGTAATTCTTCCATCGAATCTTATAGAGACGATTACCAGCATCACCTTTATGATCCACAATAGCCTCGAATTCGTAGATTTCTTTCGGAGTAGAAAGAACCAGTAAGATAATGTGTAACGGTAGCTGTCAAAAGGGGCATAACATGAATTATGGTTAATTGGCTTCGGCAGAACATATTTGTAATGTTTGACCTCTTATTAATTCAACGGGTTCTTTTAACCCATCTGTGAATGAATAAGATATGATCCCAAATATAGAACATCTTATCGATGTTTGTATGTTTGGTTGCAGAAAGTAGGCATCCATTTGATTATGCACTATTTCTATTATACACTTATCAGTCGTATAATTTGTATCAATATATAAATAAATGAACCATTGATAATGATAGCTGTTCTATTCTCTCGATGGGTAGCTAATCCATTGAGGGAACTATCATTATTAGATTTCTCTTTTTTATATTCTTGATTTAATTGGAGTGGGTTTTTAGTTTTCCAATTTAGGTATAGTAACTCAGTTGTGTATTATTCTATATGCAACTTTTATCCCTATATCCATTTAAGCCAATCATGCCACCTTTTATATAGAAGTATGTACTCGAGGTAGAGGTAGTTGTGTAGTAGTATACATATGTATGCTATTACTCAACATTCAAAGACATTTTATTTTATAAATTATAACTTTATACGATTTATTTATTTACTCTTAAATGAATCGTACTCAAATACGACAGCCTTTATATAAGAGACATCGGTTCATGAATTCTACCGAGTATCTACTGAGTCATATACTTGATAAGATCGATGTCCAATTGGGAAGCATGTACTGCGGGAAAGATATAAGAATATATAATTCAGTAACAGTGCTTTGAGACAGATCAAATCAGGTTCTGTAGAGTTTACAATTTAAACAGAGAGTAGTGACAAATCGGCTAAACAGATAATTAAAGAACAGATATTAATTTTATGTTACGAAATGAGAAACATGTCAAATTGATAATGTTCGATAAGCAAACCAATGTATGATGTATGTTAGTATTGATCACAATAGCTGGTATACATCATGTAGGCGTGTATACAACAATTAGTGTAACATGATATCATAATACAACACAGGATGTTTATTATTATTCCTTTTATTTGTTCATCGTCAACTAAACACAGCCTCGCTTGTTTCATAGACAAGATCCTCTGTTTCATGAATGAATTGCTAAGCCGTCGTCAAATAATAAATTGACGATAGTAAATATTAGATATCAAGTATATAAGAAACCCTCATTTTTATGTTTGAATAAAGTCAGTTAGTTTTTGCAGTCTGGTTATTTTTATCTCTTTTTTATAACCTCTGGATTTCTCAATCCATACTACTACCATAGCTCGGATTCCACACCTCTAATTTCTCCACACACAGATCAAAGACTGATACGATGAACGTCCCACGTAACAACCAAAGTCTTTTTTTCTCGGAATTTCGAGCAAAAATTCATTGTAGAGACTTATAATAAAACCCTGAAATAATGTTTAATGTCATTTGTAAAAAACAAAACAGGTTTAGATTGTGTAATCTTGAGGAAATCACAAAATAAAAGTTTTAATTTTTTGTGTGGGTATAAAATACATTTTTAAGACCCCTAAATCATCAAAAAAGGGGTTGTAGCTCAAATGGTAGAGCGCTCGCTTAGCATGTGAGAGGCACTGGGATCGACGCCCAGCTACTCCAATTTTTTTTCCAAAATAGCGGAGTTTGAGATGTGATTATATGGATTATTTGCTTTACTTGGGTTGTCGTGCCACAACTGTTTGGTATTTTAAATATAAACTATGAGAGGCTTTATAAGTTCAGAAGCAAATTAATTTTTCTACACCTCGTATTCATTAAATTTGTACTTTTCAAAGATATTGTTGTGCTCTTGACAAATCCGAAGACAATTCAAAAGAAAATAATTAAATAACTAGACTGCAAACATAAATTTAGCTTTGTTTGCATAAAATAATGTTTTTTGTCTACACACAGTAGCGATGGCAATTAACAATTGTATGAGTTGTTTACAATCCAATAAAATGACTTAAGAAGAATAAGTTGACTGTGGGAAGTCTTTCAGAGTAATAGTGCTATGTAAAAATAATAGGGAAATAAGGTTTAACATGGCAATATGAGAATATTGCATTAATGCTATATCTTGTGTGATGATGAGTATATTGACATAATTCTCGCACACGACAGTTTTAATGTAGATAAAATATGTAAGACAGTAGCAGAGTAGTTTGAGACTTTTATAGGATTATCCTTATTTATGAAATGGAAATTTCTAGTATTTATATAAAACACTGTCTGATATGCTATCACTTTTAGTGTTCTTTTGAAGTTCTTATTACTTACCAAGTACTGATATTACCTGCTGCTTCACTAATCCATGTGTAACAATGACTTCATGTTATTTGGATTATTGTCTTTTCGCAAAGGATTAAAGACTTCCTCTGATTTAGTTCTATCTGATAAAAGTATCCTTATACAGCGGTTGTGGTGATCCACATACTCTCTTTATAATAACACCTCATAATTTGCATAATTATCACGGTAACACAATAACCCATATTTGATATTTGTTATTGTTATTGTTATCAACTCTCTCCAAAATAATATATCAAAGCAAGCCCCTTAATTTGACATTCGAATATAAATACCCCTCTAAAAACATCTTTTAAAAGGATAACTTTTTAACTCTTAATAAACATTTATAAGCAGTCTCAAAGTACTTATACTTGTTTTTATTTCTATTTTTTATTCAATCCTAAAACACCACAGCGGTATTTTAGTACTAACGTAACACTTATGACATGATATCTCTATAGTGCTAACTATATATGTTTGGTATGGTTGCTCAATCATAAATGTATAGACATCGATATATTCTTATACTATGAGTATAGCCTAGCTAGATCACCACATGTATAACGCGTTAGAACGATCAGGACCACAAATTTTATCCGTGAAGGTAATTTTAAAATACCTTAAAATTGTAAACTTGATTTTTGCTGTTCAGAGAATAAGTGTAGTTCGAGAACGCCCATGCTAGTACTCATTTTATGGAAGATAATTACAAGCATCAATTTATTTTTATGTTTATAAAATTAGATCTCGTTTTATTTATGGTAGACAACTCTCTTTATTTTTATTTTTTGGGTTTTGATAGTAAAAGATAAATTCACTATTGAATTAGGATATCATTCAATTTGTTTCAACTATGCTGATACTCTTTTTTATATTACTTCTGTCTAATGAGTTTCTACCGATACTACATATTAGCATTTTAAGTTTGTCGAGGGCTTTAATAATTAGTTGATCATACTTGTTTGTTTAACTGCCAGGACTGTTGTGGCGATCTGACATGTTATCAATAAGGTCTCATCATAAAAATAATCTCAACTATATTCAAATCATTATCTCATACTGGAATAATTAAATATCACCATTAACTCCTTTATAAAGAAAATATTAGACTGAGTTTTTCCATTAAAATCTAAAAGAGTATAAAAATTACATTATGTTATAACTTTATTTAATTATTATTATTAATTCAAATTTAAACTTAAAATATAAATACGCCTTTAAATTAAACACCATTGTTATAATCAATTCTCTAGTTTCTAATAAAACATGCGAACAGTCTCAAAATACTCTTTATCGTTTTATCTTCTTATTTTGTCCGAATTTTTTATCTACTGAAGTACCGCAACTGCATTACTTTAGTATTACACATATCATTATACTTAGATTTCAGGAACAGAGTATATCAAGCCTTTGTTTGAACACAGGTAGTGCTGGATTTAAAGGGTTAGTATAAAGGGAAATATCTTTTACCATGTAATTACTTATAAAAGAATAATATATATTGGTTGATACTAGGTTACATAACAGGCAGTTTAAAGATATGAATATACCAATCAATGTGTAAACCTTTGTCTTCTGGGTAGAGTAATTTTCATTGTGTTGATGTCAGAATAACACATATTCTTTTTTTCTGGTAAATGTTTAAGTTAAGAGACGTCAATACAGAAAAAAAAAAACTGCATTAAATTTCTTAACACATGGTTGTTGCATCAATAATAAATTACAAATGCGAAAGATACTGAAACAACAAAACCGCTCTTTACAGAGTAACAGTCTTGCATTGGTTGTTTATAAGATTTGACTCTGTTAAAGCATCTCAAATGTCTTTTGTAATTCTCTCTAGATATGCCACTGAAACTGATAATCAGGGACGAATAATGTTACGCGGGCAATATGTGCTTTGCTGAGTAAATAGGTAAATACAAGGAACTTAATAACTGTGTGACTGAAGGAAGATAAGAGAAGGCAAGTAGTATTTATATTAGATTAGTGTTCCGGGAATTAAGTTTTGTTTTTCTGGTAGGATCCACTCTCTCATTTCCCCTGTTTAAACCGTATTTGCTTCATTCAATATAATACGTCTTTTTTTTTAGTTCAACATTTATCTTTGTGACAGTAGATTGGTTTATTTGGTATCAAGAAGCTAATTAAAAATGTAATTTAAAGTAAAAGTCAAAATTTGAGTACTGTATATGCTTATAAAGGTAATGATAATGAACCTGGAAGGGACTCAGTCCCTTACAAAGAAAAATAATGCTGGGGGGAGGGGGATTTGCTTGTCCTAAAGTAGATTTGACGAGTAAAATAAATAACATCGTGTGCCTAATTTTTGTTTTGTTGAGCCAAGAAATAGTGGGCTTGTACATATGTACAAGCAGCGCGTTTATTTTTCACCAGTTTTTAATCCTTTTAGCATGCACCTTTACTACATCACTTTAAGTTTACAATGATATAAGATAAATTGTCAAATAAGTACGAAAAAAATAGGTA
Organism: Mucor piriformis; assembly: GCA_943193625.1. Taxonomy (NCBI): domain Eukaryota; kingdom Fungi; phylum Mucoromycota; class Mucoromycetes; order Mucorales; family Mucoraceae; genus Mucor; species Mucor piriformis. The sequence continues at coordinate 239,118 of OW971869.1, read as the reverse complement.
GCTTTATAACATAACACAGTGTCTAGTTAAAACCTTTGTTTTACTAATTGCAGATGTTTCATGACATACACTATTTTCAGAAATTATGCGCACAGGCTGAGAGTCTTTTTATGCACACTCTCATATTTAACTTTTTGCACACTGTGCACAAATTTTATTATAGAGATTCTTTATTAAAACAGGTTTCAAACTTTGAAGCTGAATAGTGATAGAATCCTTCCACGTCGTTAAATAGAATATTTTAACATGCTTTAGTGATTCTCATATTAAGAGTTTCGGTCTCAGGAGAATATGGTGGAAGATAAACACACCTATATCCACAGCTCTCAATAAACCTTTTGATGATATCTGGTGTAGATAGGCGCATTATCTTTAATAAGATAATGTCCTTTAAATTGTTCATGGCTCTTATCTTAACATTGACGACAACATATGGAGAGATGGCGCCCAAAATAGTTGTCGTCTTAGCCCTGGTTAAAGGCTGGACTACTTCGGCGTGAGTTCCTTTTTCAATCAAGCCATTGTTCTTTTTAAGTTGATATGTAAAGCAGACTCATCGATAAATACACAGTTGCTGTTGTAGTCCATATTAGTGTCCGCCCCATCTAACTACCCACTCAAACCTTTTCTGGATGCTCGCAGGTGAGTTTACTTCTTTCGAATGAAAACGAGCCTTCTTAGAAGACAGTGCGCATTTTTGTGTCATGAAAGTGTGAACAGTGGTCTTTGACAACTTCAGGTTAGAAAATGACTAGTGAGGCTTTCCATGGCTTGATCTAATGTTGCGGAAGGGTGATCGATAAACTTATTTTCTAAATGCTTTTGGTGTTCTTTACCCAACAAAGCTTTCTTTTTGGTCGCTTTTCAAGTCCAATATGATCATCCGATTCAACTCTACTTACAACTTTTTGATCCTTTTTTAGCCAAGCCATACGCAGTTTGGCGAGCGGTGCCTGCTTTTCCTGCATAAACTAAAAAAAAAAAAGAGATCTCAAACATGGTCTCCATGCTTTTTGTAGCAATTAGCGGGTCCGACTGACATAACCTATTTCTTTACAGGTGGTTCGAAATCTAAGTAATTGTCCAAATTTATAGTATCAGTATCGGCTAAAGGATAGCCCTCGTTATCTACATTCATTAAGACAGGATCTCTGGCGTACTCATCTATAGCGTTACCAAGTACATCTTGGTAAAACTGGAAGTTCATTTAAGTAATCTATTTTTTCGAAACTGTGCAAAATTAAACTGATAATACTTGTGAGCTCAGCCCGTGCGAATACTCATTTTGATTTGTATCTTTGATGCACGGTGTCGCGGAATGATAAAATCCCCGGTTGTACTGTTATGCGGACAACATTACACAGAAATAGGCGGCTCATTTCATTGGTGCTTCAGCCGTTAGGTACACAAAAGGTAATTAGAACACTGTTAAAAACAATGATAACTTTTATTTACGGTGTGCGATTATGCATACCTGGCCAATGTTTTTGTATTTGTCTTATGTAAAAGGTTTATCATAACTTTTTTTTGTTGTTTTTTAGAGATAGATGGCTTTTTTTTTGGTCCGAACTTGCTTTAGAGGTTTATGATCACGTCAGCTGCTTTACATGCAATTTTTATAGGGCTGTGATAATGGGAAGCTTTCTTGAGGGAACTGTAAGATGTAGATATGTGCTGCACAAACCAAATTCACGAATTCTTCAAATTGATTTGAAATGACAGTGATATATGTTAAGCACACCTTCTCTGTGATCAGATGCTACTTAAAACCATTTTCTCGGCCTGCATTTTATAATCACTTTTCGTACTAGTGCGGTATATTGGACTATTCAAATATACAAAATATAAGTATGAAGACTTGACACTTTGATACTGGCGATACTGACATTTGACCAACGTGTAGAAGGTATGGCGCTTATAATCATGGACGATCTTCAAAACAAGTTTTAAAGAACGCTTTCATTTAGTAGTTACATGAAGCACAATATGGGCTAGGGCTCATTATATCTAGTCTGATTCTCTGCACATATAATTTTCCATTTACTTCTATACAAAAGCTAATATTTGTCCTCTTCATTTATGCGGCACTTGTGTTATAGTACGGTTCACAGATACATAGAGTTACACAACGTCTTTATCTCGTTGATGACTGTACCTGATTTTGCCCGTAAAAAAAAGAAGTAAATCATTGATGACCGAGTTTATTAAAATGATTTAATTGTTTCAAGTCCTCGATTTTAATTGAAGTTATTGTTTAAATTAGGGAAAATGCTTCTGCTTCTTTTTTTTTTAAAAAAAAAACGTGAGAAAGTTACTGCTCCATGCAATGCTTTATCAATGCAAACGTTCACCCGAGCGCAAATCGTAAAACTCATGACTCATCCATATCTTTATTCAACGAGCTACTCAGGGTATATGCTGAGCAGACACCTGTCAAAAGAAAACAATATCCATGATCGGGAACTCGGAAATGAAATTACCCAACAAAGGGTAAAATCGATTATAATTGGAGATCTAATTAAAAAAGGGTGGGGATAAAAGATCCAGCCTAATCATAATAGATCGCTTTCGAGATAACCAATACTTCAAGATTGTCATGAGATGATAAAAATGTGAGCATGTTACCAACTATGTATGCTACTGTGTGTTTAACATGTGTGTGGATGAAACGATATAACTTGGTGCCCCGGACTTACAAAATATGTTACATGAAACCGACAATATGTCACTTTGCTTGTGTAACATAAAGTATATGCCACTGAGAAGTAAAGCAATCCACTTCCTAGTTTCAATAGAAAAATCGAAAAAATAAAACCATAAACTAAAATAAAAAAGCAAAAAGGTATATCCACAACGGGAAGATGCAGGTTTTTTTTTTTTTTTTTTTTTTTTTTTGTTATCGATCCATGTGGGTTATGAATGGATTTAATTTTTGAAAAGAAAGAGCACCCCCCAATACTTGTGTTCCATCTTATTGGTTTTTTAAGTGATGGTTATCAAAGTGAGGGGGATTGATAAGATTAATTGTTTCCCCGTATTTTTCATCTATATCTCCGGATAAAACCAGCAGAAATCCACCAATAATAAAATTTGGAGGAATACGGTGTAACCCTCGATAAGATGATAACAACATTAGATCCAGAAAATCGATAACATCCCTTTGGAGAAAAGACGGTTAAACAATTTGGAAGTCGTAAAAATACATGGGCATTTATTTTTTTAGGAAAAGAGAGGAATATGTATAGAATTAAAAAAAATAAATGGCGAAAGGGGGGGAAATATATGAGAAAAATTAAGCATCATCCTTGACAATTCTGGCTACTAAATCGCCAGAGTTCAAAGAATCACCTTCTTGCACAGCAACACGTTCAACCTTACCAGCAACAGGCGAGGTAACAACAGTTTCCATCTTCATGGCAGAGAGAACAGCAAGAGGATCGCCGGCCTTGACGTGAGAACCTTCCTTAGCACGGATCTCAACAACAACACCAGACATAGGTGCAGCAATATCTCCTGGGTTAGACAAGTTGGCTCTTTCACGAGTAACAATCTCAACAGCTGAGTTACGATCAACAATGCCCACAACACGTGCCTCACCGTTCAATTCAAAGTACACATCACGCTTACCGTTATTGTTAAGAGGTCCAACAGCCAACAGCTTGATAATCAAGGTCTTACCCTCTTCAATTTCTACATGGAACTCTTCATTGATCTCAGGCTTGGACAAGAAGTAGCGAGTAGGCAAGACAGAAAGATCACCGTATTGGTTAACCATATCACGGTAGTCAGCAAATACCTTGGGATATAAAGCAGCAGAGATAACATCATAATCACGAATGTTAGAACCGTACTTCTCAACCAACTCTTGCTTCAACTTGGCCATATCCAAAGGAGCTAAAGTAGCACCGGGACGAGTATCAAGGCGAACTTGGTCACGGATGATGTTGGAACGCAATGGTTCAGGGAATCCACCATAAGGTTGACCAAGGTAGCCTTGGAAGAACTCGATAACTGAAGTGGGGAAAGAAAGTGTAGAAGCGCGTTCTTCAACATCAGCACCCGAGAGACTGTTAGAAACCATGAATTGAGCTAAATCACCTACAACCTTGGAAGAGGGTGTAACCTTGACAAGATCACCACAAAGATTGTTGGCTTCTTGGTAAGCCTTCTTGATTTGCTTCCATTGAGTACCGAGACCTAATTGTTGAGCTTGGAACATCAAGTTGGTATATTGTCCACCAGGCATCTCATGGTCGTAGACACCAGAATCAGCAGCACGAACATTAGCCTCGAAACAAGAGTAGAGCAAACGGGCTTGTTCCCAGTATGAGTTAATAGCATGGATATCTTCCATACGGATACCTGTACCCAAGCTAGTTTGTTCAAAACCAGCAACAATAGCACCCATAGCAGGCTGAGAGGTCATACCGGACATGGAATCAATCGCAACATCCACAATATCGGCACCAGCAGCAGCAGCAGCCATCATGGAGGCAACACCAGTACCTGCAGTATCGTGGGTGTGGACATGAATAGGGAGGTCAGGGAACTTGGCACGAATAGCAGACACCAAGAGACGAGCAGCTTCAGGCTTCAAGACACCAGCCATATCCTTAATACCAAGAATGTGAATACCTTCATTGACAAGCTCTTGAGTCAAGTTAACATAGTAGTTCAAGTCATACTTTTTACGTTCAGGGTTAGAGACGTCACCAGTGTAACAGATGGTAGCTTCAATGACACCACCGGCCTTCTTAACAGCGTCAATACCGAGCTTCATGTTTTCAACATAGTTGAGAGAATCAAAGATACGGAAGACATCCATACCACATTTAACAGCCTTGTCACAGAACTCGTAAACAACGTTATCGGGGTAAGAGGTATAACCAACGGCATTAGCACCACGAAGAAGCATTTGGAAAGGAATGTTGGGAACAGCCTTACGAAGAGCAGCGAGACGATCCCAAGGACATTCGTGAAGGAAACGCATACAGACATCGAAGGTAGCACCACCCCAACATTCAAGTGAGAAGGCGTTAGCAAGAGCATGAGAAGTAGCGGGAGCAATACGTAAAAGATCTAGAATAAACCGCAAATTAATAAATTGACCAAATAAAAATCATGCCATAAAATTTTTTCCCCAACTTACCAACAGTTCTAACACGGGTTGCCAATAAACTTTGATGAGCATCTCTCCAGGTAGTATCTGTGATTAAAACACCGGGGTAAGCACGAACAGCCTTAGCAAAAGCAGCAGGACCTTGTTCGACGATGATCTTACGCCAACCTTCAGTAGCCGGGGCCGAGACGTCGATGTCCTTACTACTTCCTTTTTCACGTAACACAGGAACCTCGATCTCATCCTTGAAAGATGGGTCACCTACCTGGCCCTTGATCTGGGAACCATTGACGACGACATCACCTAAGTAACCCAACATACGTTGAGCACGGTTTTGGAACTGAACAAGACGGAAGAGATCCGGTGTATCATCAATAAAAGTGGTCCAGCAGTTACCGTTGATGAAAGTATCGATGGTTAAGAGACGTTGTAAGAAGGGGATGTTTGTCTTGACACCACGGATTCTGAACTCGACAAGAGCACGCACGATCTTTCTACGGGCTACTTCGTAAGTAGAACCTGAACAAGTGACCTTGACTAAAAGTGAATCGTAATGAGGGGTAATGATGGCACCAGCGTAACCTGCACCACCGTCCAAACGAACACCGTTACCACCAGAGGAACGATAGACTTCGATTTTACCCGTATCAGGTTGGAAATTTAATTCGGGGTCCTCAGTTGTGACACGACATTGGATAGCAAACCCACGTTGACGAATACGTTGTTGAGTCAAGCCTAATTGAGGTAAAAGAGCACCAGCAGCAATTTGGATTTGGGCAGCAACAATATCAATACCAGTGATTTCCTCGGTAATGGTATGCTCGACTTGGATACGAGGGTTGATTTCGATGAAGTAATGACGGTTTTGAGCATCGACCAAGAACTCTGCAGTACCAGCATTTTTATACTTGACGGCCTTGGCAATCTTGATAGCATCAGCCAAAATGGCTTCACGTACCTTGTTGTCGAGGTTCTTGGCGGGGGCAATTTCTACTACCTTTTGATGACGACGTTGTACGGAACAATCACGTTCAAATAAATGGACGACGTTACCAGCACGATCAGCAAGCAATTGGACTTCGATATGTCTGGGTTTGTCAAGGAAGCGTTCAATGAAAACGGTACCATCACCAAAAGCAGAAAGAGCTTCAGATTGGGCACGAGTGAAGGAGTCTTCTAAAGAAGCCTCATCACGAACAACACGCATACCACGTCCACCACCACCCATAGCGGCTTTAATAATAATAGGGAATCCATGTTCTTCAATGAAGGACTTTGCTTGTGTGAAGTCGCTGACGGGACCAGGTGTACCGGGAACGACAGGAACATTACAGTTCATGGCTGATCAAAGGAACAATCAAAAATCCAAGAAAAAAAATATAAAAATAAAATAAAAAAACTTACCAATGGTTCTGGCTTTTGTCTTGTCACCCAAACTATCAATGACTTCAGCAGAGGGACCAATGAAGGTGATACCAGCGGCTTCGACTTTACGGGCAAACTCAGCATTTTCAGACAAGAAACCGTAACCAGGATGGATCATGGAAACGCCACGTTCTTTAGCAATACGAACAATCTCATCTTGAGCCAAGTAGGCAGCGACAGGAGTAAATTGACCAATCTTACCGATTTGATAAGATTCATCCGCCTAAAATGCCCACACATATTTAAAAATCTAATCTCAGTGTGTCTCTCGGTTATAGTATTTACCTTGTAGCGATGCATAGATAATCTATCTTCGTGGGAGTAGATGGCGACAGTCTTCATGGAGAGTTCGTGTGCTGTACGGAAGACACGAAGCGAAATTTCCTGTGACAAGAAAAGTTAGTTAGACAAGGTGTAAGTGTATAAGTTGAGGATGCTTACACCACGGTTGGCGACCATCAGTTTACGAAGGTTACCCATGACTTCACTATTTCTACGAATAGTTTCGACAGAGTGTTCACGAGCAGGAGGCATAATCTTTTTTGATATTGTGTGAAAGTAAAAAAGAAAAAAGAAGGAAAAAAGCAAAAAAGACGAGGGTTTATATAGTTTTTTTTTTTTTTTTTTTTTTTTTTGTTCTCAGGGGAGCGGTAATAATACTCATTTTTTTCCCGTTTGATTTCATGTGTCATCATACGTATAATTCTTTACAATAGACCCTTTTTATCCCCGAAAAAAATTTATGCTCTTTCCCTTTTGGAGAAAAGGGCACCCCCCAAAGCTTATCTAGAAACGGAGCACGAAATTTATTAAGGTTTTTATCCACCCATCAAGTTCATATGTTCGAGCAAAAAGATCTCTAAATCTTGCCAGCCTCCACCCACGCGTATCAGGACCTTGTTTCTTTTTTGCGATTGATTGCGATTATTGTCATAGGTCATTAGTTTACAAGTATAAATCTTTTTGCCACCTCCCAGCGATGGCGTTAATTCATTACCAAAATAATAGCGTCCTTCATGCTGTCCTGCTGCCTTTTGACATTGGATGGGTATTGGGCTAGAATTAATAATCGTTCCAATTTCCTTATCAAGTGCATCTTTGGGATTGGGTCTATATTTACCAGCTTGTTGTTGTGTTTGCTTGGGGATCATCGGGGACCCCATACGGTTTAGTCGGTAGTTCGGTGTCTTGGGGCGAGGTATCAGCGACGACGCTGTAGGCGTCTTGGGCCTTGGAATCATGCTCGGCGTGCCGCAGCGCCTGGCATTGGGTGTCATCGATCTGGTACTGGTAGATAAGCTGCTTTTGGATCGCACCGTGCTATGCTGTATAGGCGTCTGTCTTCGAAAATCATTAGTATCAAAGTCGTCGTCTTCCTCGTCCTCCTCCTCCTTGCTTCGCTTAAACGTGTCAGATGTGCTTGGTACCAGGTTACTTCGCTTTTCACGAGACAAAGGGCTCATCTGCTGTGACCGCCCATACACTGGGCTTGGTGACTTGCTATTCATCGTTTGCCACAGGTTTTTGCTGGGGTTTGTCGGCGTCTTTCGATGGTACTCGTCCATCATGTTAAACGGAATAGGCGAAGACGAGGCTACCGAGGAGATATAAGGGCTTCTGGCTCGATCCATGTTGTTTGGTTCAGGCGACTTCATCAAGAACTGGCTTGTGTCACTTCTATCGCTTGTACGTGACCAACAAATAGAGGCAGCGGGACTCACAGGGCGTGTATCGGGTAAATCTTTCTTTCTCAAGTTATCCATGGTGATTTTAAGTTGGTTCCAGCGATTTAACATGGCCTCATGACGATTTAAGGTTACAACGTTTCGGGACACACGTGCCGCAATGCCGTTCCCCAGCATCATGAGCATTTTTGCAATGGACGGTGTATAGTACTTGTATTTGGCATCAAAGTTTTTCTCTACCGAACGCAGCTTATCTAGTGAAGTGCTTGTGCTGGAAGAGTTGGACGAATTGCTGGTGGTGGTCGATGTTGAAGTGCTAGTGGACAAGCCTGTTTCTTTTATTTGTTGTATCATCAAGTAACACTGCGAAACGGTTTTATCTAATCCATCCATCATACCATCCACTTGGTCAGCAACCTGCTTAAATACAATCAGCCAGCGGTCTTCCTTTAATTCGATCTTTAGCTCGTCAATCTCTAGTCGCAACGACTCCCAACGGTCTTGCACAAGCAAGTGCTTTCTGCCCAACAAACCGGAACTGTCTTGAGGCGGCGAGGTGGACATTCTGGTATATACTTTCTCTACGTGGTTGAACAACGGGCCTACTTGGTTGTCGATTTCAATCAGGATACCGTCTTCCTTTTGCTCCCCAAACGGAGCCTGCATATGTCGCTTCTCCTGGTATTGGAATATCATGATGGAGAGATCATCAATCTGGAAAAGGATGCTGGACATGAGTGACAAGAGATCTGATTTCTCATTCAATTCTTCCATGGATTTTTTCACGCTAGAGATGAAATGTTGTAATCCAGACCATTCGGACTGGATTTTGGTGATGGTCACGGTGGGATCATCATGAATGATTTCATTCAGTTCAATAAGGTAAGGTATCACTGGACCCATACGCTGACAGGACTGAAGCAGTGGATCCATATCAGGTACTTGCTGACGCTTGATGTTCTGCTCTATCGTAAATGCTGTCATGTGAGCTACTTCCAACCATTGCATAATACGGGTCGTGATCCCTTGAAATTGACATGTAAGCTCGCTGATCGTCAGCGTATCATGTATCTGGAGTAACTGGTGTACTTCTTTATCGGGGATGGAGAGCTGGTTTAATGCATCATAAACACCTGCTGTAGTTGTCATAGACACAGATTGCGTGGGTAATAAATTGGTTGCCATCCTTTTTCTACAAAAAAATTAGTCACGTTTACATATTTTTTTTTTCTTTATTTTTTTTTTTTAAAAAAATACTTACCAGTTTAAAGAGATGGGTTATTTTTTTCTTGTGGGAAAATATGAAAAATAGATGGGAGGTCTAATGGGTATTTGTTATTTCTATTTGTTTGCAGGTTGGGTATAAAATAAAATGCTATGACATGCAATAAAGAATAATAGAAAAAAAGAGTTGAAAAAAAAAGAGAAAGAGAGGAGGGGACGTAAATAAAAAAAAAGCTGAGCTATAATAAAAAAAAAATTTATTTATAGCTTCTAAAAAAACGCGCGTGTTTCTATTGGTACTATGGGGATGCACCTCTTTGCATTAAACGTAGAGTTTAATTAATTCGTCAGAGACACCGGAGGGAGTCAAGACACCCAAATCGGTCAAGAGCAAGGTGATGTATTGAGGAGGAGTGTAATCAACTGAAGGGTTTGACAAGGATAATTCTTCCATAGTCTCCGCTTCCGAAGTGGTAGTAAAAGACTTGTCTCGCTTGGACGTGAATGTCACAATTTCTGGTGTTTCTGAAGGAATATCGTACTGGTTTAAAGGATACACACGCACAAACTTATAACTCTCGGCAACCGCATACACGGGTTTGCTCAAGGCTTTGGCCACTAGAGCAATCTGGAATGTACCAATCTTGTTGACAATACCACCGTTTTCAACAACTCCTTCTGCACCAACAAAGACCATATCAACTTTGTCCATAATGTAACCCACGGCGGAATCCAACACGGCTCTACAAGGAATGCCCGCCTTTCTTAAAGCAGCCACTGCTTGGATGCTTAATTAATAAAAAGTTAATTAAAACAGTGATCGATTTTCTAATTTTTTTTGTTACCCGTCACTGTTAGGTCTGCCTTCAGTCACATACACCTTGAATCGCTTGTGCTGAACATTGGCTGCATGATACAAGACGCTCATAATGACACGAGAATAGCCTTGTACCAGAACGACCGCATTATCATGAATAAATTGAGCGCCAATGGCAGCTGCCTTTTCACGAGCAGAAGCCGCCTTGTCCAGAATCAAGGCTGCTCTGGATAATAAATTTTCCTTGAAGTCTTCAAAACTACCAGCCTCTTCTGAGAGCTACGACTGTGTAAGTAAAGTGTGTGTGTGAGCGCGCGCAGTAAAACATTCTTACCGAGAAATCATGAGAGTTACGGGTGACGAATCGCATGAACAAATCAACACCGGCAAGAATGGCGATGGATGCCTTGTGTTGATTATCGCCTTGTGTTTGAGGTTCTTCACGGATGGATTGCGCGGCTTTTTCCAAGGTTTGCATAAACTCGGACATGGTAGGTGCTAAACATGTAGGATTCTAGTTACTGTTTTTTTTTCGTCTGTGTAGGGTTCCCTTACCAGTACTGTGTTGAACAAAGTCAGTCAAAGCCTTAAAAATAGCTACTGGTGTAGAGATTTCCTAACAAAATGTGTCAGCAAAATTGGCGATTCTCTTTCTCTTGTATAGGCATACTGTGTCGTTTAAAGAAGTTTGGTATGCTGAAACAACATTATAAGCTGTAGTCATTTTGAAAGAACAAAAAAAAAAAATTGGGTAAAAAAGCTTTTTCTTCTCTGCCTGTCGAGAATGGGGGTCGATGAAAAAGTGACGGTTTCCTCGACAAAAGCGACGATGTTAATTTTTTAGTTTCCTTTTTTTTCTTTCATTTTAACAAAATGAATGCTTCACAAGACGAGACATTAGTGGATAGCCAAGAAGTTCCACCTCCTCAAACACCCATCGAGAAAGCACAAGTGGATAAAGAGAAAGAAATGGCTGAATTGTTAATGACCATGGACAACTACAAAGCCATTGTATGCACAAGCTTAAAGTGTGTGTGTATGTGTGCGCTAATCTGTTCTTTAGATACCCGATGCAGTGATTGACTACTACTTGAATAAAACCGGATTTGACTGTGACGATGCTCGAATGTAAGATTCCCGACACGTGTATACGCCAGTTAACTGATCTACGTGTAGTAAGAAACTGTTTGCTTTGGCCGCTCAGAAATTCATTGCGGATATAGCTACTGATGCTTTTCAATACAATAAAGTTAAACAATCCAGTACGCGCACCACCACCAAAGCCAACAAGGTAAGACACAGTTCAAGACATAGTACAACACGTATTCACTTTTTTTAAAAAGGAAAAGAAGATTGTGTTAAACATGGATGATTTATCGTGTGCTTTAGCTGAATATGGTGTCAATGTAAAGAAACCTGATTTTTATTAAATATCGCTAATAAAGAGTATAAAAGGGGACACATTTAATCAAATACGAGCCATCGGGGTTTATTAAAGTGGAAGCATGATTTGAGTTTGGGCTTCAACCATAGAAATGGATCTCGTATTAAAGCGACACTTGAGTTCCGATTTCAAATTTAGATAATCTGCTTACTTTTTTTTGGATGAAATTCAGATTAAAGAAGTTACCTGTAATTATCTAAATCAAGAAAACCGTGTCTACTACAGCGATATGATACACAACATTAGCCTCTACAATAAGGGGTAGGTCTACCGTTGTCTTTTCAAACGAACATAGATAACATGTTCTTTGAAGCATTGATGTTTCTTTGCCAAAGCGTATTATAGCTTATACAAACATGTTCAACAGCTTCAAGAGAATCTGTATGGCACTTATTGTAAATTCTTGACGTTTTGAATTCATCTATTGGAATAACCAGTTGCCTTTCTCTTTTTCAAACCGAAGACCTTTCAACTTCACGACATCCCCAAACATACCATTGCCGAATACTCTTAGAGGAATTTAAATCTTGTCTTCATTTATAAACGTGAGGAGTTATGTTATTATAAAGCTGGAATTTGTAAAATATCTTGGTGTAGTGTCCCAAATTCCTGAAAATCTACGTATTTAAATGAGGGTTTGGCAAGGATTATTCGTCAGATAAGTTTTTCTTTTGTATTCTTTTATATCATCATTTAATATTTGTGCTGTTATTCTTTTCTTGTTTCTAAAACTGCTTGAATATTATTTTCAATAATAGAATTGTACATGGAGTAGATAGGAAAATGTACAAAAAGTAAGAGAGAGAAAAACATTTAGAAATCACAGCCATCGGGGGTTCAATAACTGATAAATGCATTTTTATGTAACAATGGGATCTTCCATTAGATCCGGTTGGTCTACAGCATCTACAGGAATTTTAGAGAATGCTTACCTAAAGATCGAGTACACAATCCTATAGAAGATATCAATACGACTTCTTCTAGTATGTTCATGTTGATAATAATGGGTACTTGGCATTTAGAAATATATAATACAGCTGTGTCACCTTTATCTAATTTAATTTGTAAATGTAGGTGTCAAGACACGGCTCTCTCTAAAGCTATCACCGGCCTCCGCATTATTCTCACTTGCCAAAGTCGTGGAATCTTGTGGGAAAGCGATCTATATGCTTCAAAGAATATGCTTCAAAATGTCCCGCAATACCAATACCGGGTGCAATTGTCCTTCCATTTTCTCAAGACAACAATAAAACTACGGTCTTTTTCTCTATTTCATATCGCCATATCAAACATGGTGTTTAAAAAGGGAAACCATAATTGCCTCAGAAGAGCATGTACGCATCTTTATTTTGAGCAATTTTAAAGTAACAAAATGCGACGCGTTGATAATACGTCATATAGCTTATTCAAGATGTTCTTGTATGTTGGTACTCGTATCAACACAATGCATTTCGCAACATTAAACGACAGTACTAATCAAGTAATACATCGAATAGATAGGAGCACTTTATATTTTATATTAGCTTCAAAATAACATTTACGACCCCACAGCACATTAAGTGCTGGGGCAAGATAAAGGTCATTTTACAAACACTTATCAACAACAACAAACATACTCGATAACTTGAAGTATGCAGTCAACTGAATGGGTCAATCGTTTAATGGGCTGTATGTTAACACGAATGAGGAAATCCCTGACCCCATTGTATTAAGTGAAGCTTCAGATCGAACATCAATCGCGCACGTGTGTTGAAGCTATGGGTATGCTTCCTAAAAAGAAAGCCCCGTTATTTCTCTGAGTTGTTTGGATAACAAACATACTGGTCTTATCTTTATCAGCGAGGGGATCCATGCTGTAAAATTTTAAAAAAGAAATGACCCTCCATTTATCAATAAAAAATCATGTGTGATGAGAGACTGTCAAGGCACTCTCAGGCTACACAGACATTACGTCATATCTTTTAAGCGTTTCACTTGTTTTTTATGTTAGTTATTTTATTTCTGCAAAGTGCTATAAAATATAACGAAAGCCGATTGTCAGCATGCAACATTTTTACATCACCCATCTATAAATGGTAAGACGTTTTTGTGTACTCCGCCCCAAAAGGGATCTTCACTCTTTTTAAATTTTACTTGTTTCAAAATTGCTTTTCTTTTTCTTTTTCACTATTCGTTAAAAATGCAAGTAGCGGTTACAAGCTATGCCAAGGCAAAAGTGCTCGGCAAAGTGGGAGATCAACTTCACAAAAAGCAGCATAGTTATGAGACAGACGCCGAGATTATTGCGGCTACACAAGAAGCAGCGGCCAAACAGACGCATCACTGGTGGAAAAAAGATAAAGTGTTTACTCCTGACATGTTATTAAGTAAACATGACCGTAAAATTCTCCTCAAAGTCAAGAATCGTGCTTGGTATTTAGATCAAGGGTTCCACTGTTGCTGTTTTAATGTAGGGTTGGATGGTATTGTGGGGTTGATACCTGGCATTGGCGATTTTATCGGGACCGCGTTTTCGTTGCAGTTGGTCAAAACAGCGTGTAAAGCCAACTTGCCAAAGGAATTGATTGCTAAAATGATGGTGAATGTGGTGGTTGATTTCATGGTAAAGTTGATCTGTTTGTGGTGTCCTTATTGTCTCATTGTAATTATTTTATATCATAGATCGGGTTGACACCCATTGCTGGAGATATTCTGGATATATTGTTCAAGTGTAACTGGCGTAACGCTATGCTGTTAGAGGAATACTTAATTATGCGAAGACGAGACGAGATTAGGCTGGAAAAGGGTGAACCTGCTGCTCTGATGGATGGCCCACGTCATGGTGACACAAGTACATCAGCGGCGGTTCCGACACACCTTTTAAACCATACAGAGCCTCCTGTCATCACCGAGATTGACGAACAAGGAAGACCCATTAAAGACGATAACAAGAAGTACGGTACATTCTTTGGCAAACAGAGGTCGTAATATTTAGTTTAACTTGCAATAAAATACATCATTTTGGCTCAGGAGACATGTCTGGGGAACAGTCCAAGGGAAAAATTAATCGCCGGATTAACCGAGAAATCCGCCGTTACCAATCTGGTGTGAAACCTTTGGAGGAGGCAGATAAAAGTTAGACTTTGTAATGGTCATAATGTTCCTTCTTGTTCCATACTTGTTTGGATTATATACCCCTCATCGGAAGGGTGGTTATGTGTGAGATATAAGCACCGTTCTGATCTCGATTGGGTAAGGATAGTCTCGCTGGACAACCAGGGTTCAGACAGGCAACTAAAGCTTTTAAACCTACATGTATATCTTGCTTAGATATACGACTTCAGTGATCTCCTTGTATGACCCGACCAATTTCCAAGATACGTTCAATGACTTTACGTTTTTTTTGGGATACTATGTGATCTAAGAAAACTCTTTCAATCTAATAATATAGTTTGAAGATAAAAAGCTTATACCAGAATTGACTTGAAGGTTGCAGCTATATGGCATAATAATGTATTCTCTTAGAAAGCTCTCTGTGCTTTTAAAACTTTCGTTAAAGCTATGTTTATAATTTTTGTACGCCTTTTGATAGAATTGGGTGTCACTGACAACACTGCCTACTTCCAAATTATTATCACGCTCAAAATAAGTCAGACGGAAGCTCATCTTGGCACATAACAGTATGCCAAAGATTTTGAAAAAAAAAAAAAAGAGCTTAGAGAACCATCTCCAGGTACTTGATGGCCATTACATATAATGTGGTAACGACGCTTTTATCTTTAGCATTAACCATGTGTTTGCGGTTTGACAATTCCCTGTCACCTTCTATATGCCGATTAATGCACTTAGGGCCCTTAAAAAAGGTTAAGTTTACGAAGTCTAAAAGCATTAAATACTCCAATGTTGTGTCAGCCCAGCCAATTTTTTAGCTGCCGCTACACACAAAAATAATTGATGAACAGCTTAATTTTTTCGACCAACTTATTTAGACTATAATGTCAATCGATCCAAAGCCCATTACGTTTCAACATCATGTATTTGACTTTGCGTTTCATCCCAGCAAAGATCTTGTAGCCGTGGGGTTAATCAATGGACAAGTGGAATGGTAAAAAAACATATAAAAGTACAAACACACGAATACACAATTGATTCCCGAGGCGTTTAGTCATGAGTATTCAGAAGAGAGTAATACTTTAGCCTGGTCAACACAAGCATCGAAAAAGTCGTGCCGCGGAGTAGAGTTTACAAACGACGGCTCGCATCTCATGTCTATTTCCCGAGATAAATCGATCCAAGCGCTGGACGTTGCCACCGGTCGTTTACTCTACAAGATTCCCAAAGCGCACAAGTATGCGATTAACAAGATTTGCAAACTAGACACGAATCTGACAGCGACGGGCGATGATGAGGGTATTGTCAAGGTAAAATTTTCTCCTGCACCGGAAAAACGATATATTTTTAACTGCTAGGATAGATATGGGACATGAGGACGTGTAAGGCTACGGGCGAATACAAGGTACATGAGGATTTTGTGGCGGATATGAAATACAAGCAAAGTAATCTGTTAGTGGCAGGAGGAGACGGACTACTTTCAATTCACGATATCAGGACAGATAAGACGATGGTGACGGAAGAACTGGATGATGAACTATTATCCATGACGGTGTTAGGGGAAAATGTTATTGCAGGTAGCCAAAGCGGAGCGTTGTACATGTGGCAATGGAATGTGTGGGATACGGCCAAGAAATGGATAGGGCATCCAAGTAGCGTCGATTCTATATGTAACATTGACGAAAATGCTATATGTACAGGCGCCAGTGACGGATTATTACGGTTAATTTCCATCTCTCCACAAAATTTCGAGGGCGTGCTGGGGGATCACGGACAGGACTTTCCGATTGAGTCAGTGAAATTAAGTAATCATATTCTTGGTAGCTGTGGCCATGACTTGCAATTAAGGTTTTGGAACATTGACTTTCTATTTGATAACAAGAAACGTAAACATCATGAACCGGACGAACCATTAACAAAACGACAAAAAACACGTGAACACTTTTTTCAAGATTTATAAAACATCATGTTATACATTTATTGTTTTTGTTAAACGATTATTATTATACTGTAACACATTTATCTCTATCTTCCTTATTAAGAATAATTCCTGTCCTTTGGGTCCTGTGGGTAATCCCTTTTTTCTCTTTAAACTCCCCTCCAAAAAAATATTTGGGGAAATAAAAGGGTTCTTCGAGATCTGTTTCATTTTTTTTTTTTTTCTTTCCAATCTTTTTTTGCTCTTTCAAAAATGTCTGAACACATCCTTTCTACCTCTCCACCTGCCGAGAAGATCAATCGTAAGTGTAACCTACAGGTATCCGCGCACAAACTTTAATCCTAATCATGTTAACAGGCCTTGAAAACGAGTCTGCTTTTCCTTCCAACATCAGTAAATTCGATATCCAAGATATCGATTTGGATGGTTTGTTAGCCAAGAACAAGATTTGGGCCAAATCTGTCTTACAAGAAGACCCCAATTTCTTTAAGCGTATTGCCAACATACAAAAACCCAAGATTCTTTGGATCGGTAAAGAACTGCAACAAAAAGAACCCATCTATGAAGCCAATAATTTAACTTTTTTTTCTCTCTTTACAATGGCAGGTTG
Organism: Mucor piriformis; assembly: GCA_943193625.1. NCBI lineage: Eukaryota > Fungi > Mucoromycota > Mucoromycetes > Mucorales > Mucoraceae > Mucor > Mucor piriformis. The sequence continues at coordinate 221,765 of OW971869.1, read as the reverse complement.
TTCCGACTCACGTGTACCAGCTGTAAGTATTAGAAAGACATGATGGCATTACATGGATTATTAAAAAAAAAAAACCTGTTTGTGTAGAACTCTATTTTACAGCTTGGGCCCGGTGAAGTGTTTGTACATCGAAACATTGCCAATGTTGTAAGTCACTCAGACCTTAATTGTCTTTCTGTGTTACAATACGCTGTCGAAGTATTAAAAGTCGAACACATCATTGTTTGTGGTATGGTGATTTCGGCTAAAAGAAGGAAAAAAGTACTAATGCAGTTGTTTAGGACATTACAATTGCGGTGGTGTGGGCGCTGCTCACGGACACGGACAATACGGTCTTATCGATAACTGGCTCCGAAACATTAAGGACGTTTATAGACGTAAGTGGGGGTCGGACTTTTACAAATGAAGATTGGAAATTAACTCGTGTAACTCTAGTTCATAAGAAGGAATTGGAGGCTCTTGGTGATGATACAGCTCGTTTGCATAAATTAATCGAATTGAATGTGATTAATTCAGCCGAGAACGTGTGTCATTCAACCATTGTTCAAAATGCTTGGCAAAACGGACAAAAGCTCACTGTTCACGCTTGGGCCTATGACATCGAAACTGGGTAAGAAACCATCTTTGTAGTACAACTTTCTTAATCTTATCTAACATCATCTTTTTTCTAGAACTGCAAAGAAGTTAGAATGGGCAGCTAGTGATGGCCACACACTTCAGTCTATTTATGTCACCCAAGAATCTCATCATTAGGAAAATTATGTATACCAAAAAAAAAAAAAAAATAAATAAATAAAGGAGTCATTTTTATTGCTGTTCTTTTTCATTTTAAAAAAAGTTCAAAGCGCGATATTCTTTACTGTTTTTGGCCATGCATTTGGGTTTGACAGAAAGGGACCGAGCAACCAGTTTAATTTTTTTTTTTTTTTTTTTTTTTTTTGGTAAAGATCGAAAAAGGTCATCAATTAGACGATTTACGAGGCTACAAGAAAAAACAAGTTTTTAAGCCTAAGGAGGATGTGTCAATGGTTGATATTTTGACAAGGAGAATCATTCGCACATGGAAAAAGAGGGGGCCTTCTTTGTAGATCCGATTTTATTATCGTTCTTCTTCCCCCCCCCTTTTATATTAAAAATATGTCTGTTTACAAAAACGTATAAATACTTGAGCTTTACTGTGTGTCTTTCTCTTTTTCTTCCAATGGATATTCTCGAATTGATTCACATTGAGACACAACAGAGTCAATACAAACCTCATAAATGCACCTCCGTCAATTGTAAAAAGGCGTTTGGAAGACGGTCTGATCTTGCTCGTCATATACGCATACACACCAACGAGAGGTAATTTGATTACATATACTCACCCTTTTTTGGCTGCTAATTAACAATGCCTAGACCTTACGTATGTCAAGAATCGACGTGTGGAAAGAGCTTTATTCAACGTTCAGCTTTAAAAGTACACTTACGAACGCATTCAGGCGAACGACCTCATGTATGTGAATTTGAAGGCTGTAAAAAGAACTTTAGCGACAGCTCATCTTTAGCTCGTCACAGGTAAGATCGATGATAATTTATAAAGTCAACTCCTGAACTAAAACCAAAATCATTAGACGTATTCATACTGGCAAAAGACCGTATAAATGTCGTCATGATGGTTGCAATAAGAGTTTTGCGCGTAAAACCATCTTGACCACGCATCAAAAGACATCACATGGAACCAGCACAAAGCGTACTTTGCTTCAATGGAGACCGTTTAATGACATTCCTGAATTGACCAAAACATCACCGATACCTTCTACCATCCAATGGAAACAACAATACCAGTACCATGCGGAAGAAGATACGGATTCTGCAGCATCCTCGCCTCAAGATGAATTAGCTTCGTTTTATTACTCGTCTCATACAAATACGTTGCCAAAATTATATCCCAATGAAGACGTATTTCAAAAAATCCCTTCTTGTTTCTATCGTTAAAAAGATATGCTTCTCCCCTTATATGCCTTTATGTTCCTATGTTATGTGTAAATATCTCTAAATAAAATCATTGATCAGTCTTTTTTATTCGACATCATCATTTCTTTGCCAATAAAAAAATAATAAAAAATAGGGGCTATATAAGGGGGAAACGAGTGTATTTTAATCAGTCCTCCTATTGTTTCATTGTATGCTAAGAAAGGAGCAACACGCCAATGCAAAACCCAGCATAATTAGACGCTCCCCTTTTTATTCCACTTTTTTTTTTCCTTATGGATACTTTGATTCAATTACTAGAGACACATAACATGTCAAACAAACAAATTTATATCAAGACGATACTGTCGTCACAACGTATTCAGTACATGATAACACAGCTCAAGTGTCAGAATGAAGCTACTTCACCTACAGAAACTGTAGTTGAGGCCTTTCATGACGAAAAACCGTTGCCTATCTCGCCATCCATGTACATTATGACACTTGATTCTGCTATCGATATTGGCCCTACACGCAATAAACCGTTACCAAACATACGGCATCCCAATATTCACGTTAAAAGGGTAAAGGTTTAATTTTGAAAAGACATACGTAACACTGACACAAAGAGTTAGAAGTACAATGGCGTAAAAGGGTTGTTCACTCGATCCTACCATATTGTAAGAGGACACATTACAAATCTAATCACAAATAAATAGCTTGTTTCATTAGCGTACTTTGTGAAACTGTTTGTATGCAAGGATAAATTAACAGGGAAAGATAAGACTGTGTTGAACGTAAAAATGACAATCCATATTGATAAATTGGACAAAATAAAATAAAATGCCACCAGGCGTTAAGTTAAGCATTAGTCGTAATTTTATCAATGGCATCAATAATTCTGCTGCTGAATGAAAGCAGCTTTCTTTAATGTAGGTTATATTTGTCTAAAGTTGTCAACTTGTTGAATAAGTAGTCAGCAATTTCATCAATGTCGCTTATCAACAAGCTTCTCTCAACAATCATCTAAATTATCATGTCAAAAGTAAGTTGAATAAAAGTAATCAAACACATAACTAGTTTTCTAACTGCTATACACTATTTCCCGAAATTATTGACATTTTAGACCGGATATCTTTCAAGTCACTTAATAGGGCTTTTTTACAGCCATTTGCTATTCTGCATATCAAATAATTTTATTCTTAAAGGGTCCGTCTCTTTGTTGTATAAACACCTTACATGGCATATATATGTGTAACACTCAACTATCTTGTTATAAGGTGGAGCTCCTCGACAACGTAGAACAAGAGCAAAATTCCAAGGTGACCATGATAATGCACAAAAATTCAGACAACAACGCCGATAAACTCTTCAGGCCTGTTATCGCAGGTCAACCATAGATACGCGTAGGGGAACCATTTCACTTTGTCCCCTCAGAATTAGCTGGCTTACAAAATAAATGTAGCCACACAACTACTTAAAATCGTGAAAAATCCAAAGCTCGGTTTAAATAAAAGGACAATTAATTTATAGAATAATCGAATGCTATTTATTTATAAAAGGAATAAGAGTATTTTTATGTTTTATGATTTGTACGGTTAGGGATTCTAGAAGATGACGTTATTCATCATGGATGCAATATTTGTAGCTGGGCTCAAATAATCATTACAAAATTGACACATTCCTAGTACTATCCTTAATATGCCTCCATGCAATTTCAAACAATGATAATGTGGCATTAGTGGCATGATATCTCAGTCTTTGATTCATATCTTGCGCGTTGCGTTTAACCCAAAAGCTTTTGTACCTTGTGTAGAAGTCTGAATTCTTTTTTTCACGCTCCTGAATATGCCGATTAAAATCATATTGCTTCAATTTTAAAAATTACTTACCTCGAATATCTCTCCTTGCTTTTTCGCAATCTTTTTCTGTTTTTGATTGCCATTTTTAAGTACTCTTTCAAGTATATTGGAGTACGTTAAGTTGGTGCTCCACACGTTTCTGTTTTAGCTTTAGCAAAGACGAAACAATCTAGATCCGCGTTCTTCTCAAGTTCTTTAAAAGCTACGGAACTCATGATAAAAAGAAGGTCAGTATCCAATTTGTACCTTTTTAAGAGTTTATTACGCCTGATACATCAACTATTATTTATAGATGAAACCTGTCTATGATCATATGATTGTAAAAAGCTTGTTTATGCCTTGTGCACTGCCTATTTTATCGGCCAAAGCTCTTTGGAATAGGTAGTGTAAATTAATCGTGTATCAAGATTTCCCCTTATTTTTTCACAGCTCTCATTTATTCACTTGTTGGCAAGTAGCAAAGGTAGCTCTCTTTGTTTTTGGTTATCAGGCAGTCTTACATTGGCTGCTTAAATTTAGCTATCGCTAAGTTTAGGAAGGACCCGGTTGTTGTCATAATGAATGTTTTTATTTCTAGACCAAAATGTTAAGACAAAGCTACAATAAATAAGCTTAGCACCCGCTATACGGAAGTAAAGAAATCAAGCAGAAGACAACATTGACCTTATTGGACCAAAGCATAATAATACATACTCTTTTAGTCGACAGATTGTATCAGAGATTCCAAGTAGTCTATTTTAAATAAAGTATATTGCTTTCTTGAATCTGTTTGAATCAAGGCTTCGACGCTTTAGCACGAACGTATATTAGACAAAAGGATAAAAATCAGGAGCCAAAGTTGGTAAGCAAGACGTTATATCAAACCACAAGGTGTAAATACAAACGAAGACGATAAAAAATAATAATATATAAGCAGAACGAACCAGTGTCATACATCAAAGGTGAACGGCACTATAATAAAACTTACAATGCTGAGTCATGAACGGCACAGAGTGATGGTAGTCAGAAAATCCACTATAATTCATGATGAGGGAACAGGCGAATAGCTAGTGATACTTTCTAACAGATCATTAATTACTCCTTGATAAGGGAGATGAGCTTGATGGTACAGGCGCTCTCAATTTCACCATAAGTTCCTCCGAGACAGGGAATATTGTGCTTTTCTAAGCTTTTTTGGACAGAGCATGAGTTAAAGGTTAAAATGATTTTGGGTACAGCATGATAATTATGCATCAGCTCTAATTTTTTTTCCAATAATTTCTGGAAATAGTGTGGTTTGTCCACCACTTAAATGCATGTGCTACGAGAAAGGTTAAAAATCTACACTGTCTATAATAAATAGTTTATTTCTTCTTAAAAATTGACACCGAAACCAAAAGAGGCTTTAATGGCTCTCCAATAATAACCAGACCAATTTGTTCTTGTTAACTCTTCTTCACCCACAGGGATACCAGTCTGATGCATCTTTAAAACGACACAATCAGTTCCTTGTTCCAACTCAAGTGTGACCTTGGAGAAATGACCAGCGGGCCAAGATCTCAATCTCCAGGTTTGAACAATCTTTTTATCAGGAACCAATTCCAAGATCTCGCCAGACACATTACCACCAAAGAACTCAAATGTGGAACCGATTTCACGCGATAATTTGACAGGAGCACGGGTCCAAACTTGAGCACGTTGTACGTCCGTTAAAGTCTCGTAAAGCTCGTGAGCAGATGTTTGGAACTCAGTGGATTCGGTCAAGGAAGTGGTATTGACGGTCTTGGCAGGTGTCTCGACGGTTTTTGTAGGTGCAGTAGTGGCGAATTTAGTGCTGGCACTATGTTCGGTGGTAGCAACGCGTGCAGGTGTAGGTGTGCCCATTTTGTGTGATTCGATATAGACATCTTCACAATTCTCTTTAATCATGGCAGCGGAAAAGCTTTCAAATACCTTGATCAATTTAGGTGTTAATCCTTTACGCACAACCTCCTTAATACCGCTCTTGGCACTGCTATCATTATCGATAGAGATTTCAAACTTTCAAAAAGGTTAGCTCTAACTGGAAAAAAAAAATGCCTCGGTTACTTACGACGAAATCATCAGAGTCGGTATCATGAGCTACTTCGGGAATAAAAAGCGAACCAGTCACCTCGGTACCGTCAGCAAGAGTTCCTATACAAACTTGTCAGAGGCATGACCAGTTTTTTTAAGTGAAAGAGCTTACCTTTCCATCCAAGCTTTAAGGTGACATCATAGATGGTAATAATCTTTCCTTTTCTTTGGTTCAAATCAACATCTCCTTCACATTCAATCATCTTGATAATGGAGGCTGTATTTCCACTCTTCTCAGCTTCAAGACCAACCAAGTGTTGAGTAAAGTAACCTTGAGCCCACTTTAAGCAGTTTTTGTTGACCCTAAGTGGCTTTCTTTAGTTGTGCGCTCTGGGGTTAGTGAGAGGGAAGTAACTTACCAATGCCTAATAGAACATTTAGTATTATGGGCATTATAATTCTCTTTAATATGTCTTACCAGTTGTTGACGTTTTTCCAGTTGGACATGATATGAAAGTTAAAAAAGAACACGAAAGAAAAAAAAAAACGTCAATCGAAATTCATAGAAAAATGCTGACAGTCACGAAGAACACCTCCCCGATTTGGTTTTCTTAGTAAGCAAATAGACATGTCAAGGAAGGCTGTTTAACAGAGAACGTTTACAAAATTCTTTGACTGGAAATGATAATAGAAGACATATTAAAATTACAAGGCTTCTCAAAATCATTGTTATAATTCTAGTTTTTAGAACGTGACCAATATAGGGGTTATATGTAATTATGATTTAGAGCCTAGTAACGTCTTCAACCATGCTTCTATGTGATGTGCTCGTTTATCCCAAATTACACATTCTTCAAGTCTATTTGGTCTGCTCTATTCTGTATTTCCAATGATAAATAGATCGACAACAAGCAATTGAGTTGTTCTGCCAATTGTACGACACTCGGGTATTATGCAGTAACAGTTACATAGCCCTATTATGTTTATAAATTAACTTGTTTAGCTATTGCATCTGTTGGGTCTTCGACCCCAAAAATTTTATGCCATGTCATATTCTGAAAAAAACATTTAATTCAATGCTACGTGGGGACTGAATCGCGTATAATTATTTACTTAAATATTAAATGAAGCAATTCATTGAAAAAATTGCGGTGTAGCTTATTTATGTATATAATCAAACACGTGGTTCCACTCGCTCCAACGGCTGCATATCTACAGTTTGTACCTCTTTACAAAGCTATTATTTTACACGCTGCGAGATAGATGCAGTCTAGAAGCTTATCAGGGAAAATGCATTTTAAATACATTTTATTTTTTGGATTCGTATTAATCGAAACTTCAACCTTCAGGCAAAATGAGTTTAAATATTAAGGTTTGCATATTTTAATTGTAGGTGAAACCTCACGTTCCATCTATTTTTTTTAAGGCCTGGAAGGACCTTAATCTGCCATCTAGTGGAAGGTCTTTCAATGACCCTAAACTCTCCTTGAGAATGCAATGCTACATCGCCGTAGTAGGAAACATAGACTCGCGAGAAGACGCTATTTTTAATGCGAGCCTTTTTTATAAATGTTTTAAAGACTCAGTTTCTTATTAAATGTTTTCAAGCCATTTTTATGCATGATTTCTTTTTTTCTATGGGAACAAAAATATTCGTCTAGATGGATAAAGCTGAAATTCAGTTACTTATAGAGCAAGTGTATTTTTTACATATAAGCAAAGCTTTTAATAGTATTAGAAGATGCAAAATAAAATTCCACGTTTACACTATTATGCCCTGACTTAGTGAAATATTAACATTCAGAGACTTTACTTCGTAACAAAAAAAGTTACTTCAGGATGATAATGTGCTTGTCACATCTTAAAACGAGCCTGATTGAGGGGGGTCATTTAGTATTGAAAGACAAATTAAGGATTTGCACAGACTTATTGATCAAATGACTATATATTATCTATTTTTTCATGCAATAAGACTTGTTTTATCAAAAAAGGCTACAACAACATGTAACGAATACATAAGCTCACTAACAAAATCAGTTATAAAGACTATAAAACTGTAAGTGATATCTGGATTGTAACTACTACACCTTCCAATAATATGCAAGTATAAATTATTATTACATAAAGTCAATTAATGCAGGATGATCCAAAAAATCAAGTTGATGGTCTATAGTCTTTGTTTTAACCGTAAAAGGTTAATGGTGCCAAACTTATTGCTCACCAGTCCCTTAAATAGATACATGAAACCCTTGATATCATTATCAATTGCTTTCAACCCTGATCAACGTCATTCTCTTGGTAAATTATGCCTGAAGAGCTCCCCGATTAGAGCCGTTTTTTTAAGCAAAGTGCTTATGGACAATCAATAGGATGCTCGATTGTTTTGAGACAAAAGGGGAATCAGGATTCATTGTTTCATCAGCACAGACAGATTGTAAAGGAGAGGGGATATGTGACCTTATTGAGACCCTAAAAAAGGGCTCAATTGATTAAGGTTTTTTTATTATATATATTAAATTATTAATGAAGAGAGGCATGCGGGTACATAAAAAAGTGAGAAATCTAAGCTGGTTATTTGCAGAAATACGTTTCATGAAGAAGCGAACTGACAGTTTCTTAATATTAGTTTGTTTGTCTCGACTTGCTCTGATTTTGATGTTAGCAAAATATTATCAATGTACAGAATACACTATGTCTACCTGAAGTCCAGTATCCACTGTTTGTATTAGCGGGTGTTGTAGAAATATCGGTAGTCTTTTTATGACTTTTTCCTACTCGAATTATTAATATTTAAAACGGACTGGATATAATTTCAATACGTACTCTTATTACTTTTGCTACTGCTAGTTGATCTAGTTACTTGTTTTGTTAGTGGTGTCGATTTTCGAAGAAGAGCTGTAACAAACCTTTTTCTTTTCTTTTTTTGGGTTACATCATCCTTTTTTCTTTCGCTGTTGTTGCTGTTGTTCAACTTTAATCTGATTCTTAAAATTGGCATATTGTTACTTTTTTGTTCAGGTACCATTATATAAAGAAGTAAGAAGTGAAAAAGAGACGAAAGAGAGAGCGAAACAAAAGAGAAGAAAAAAGATACAAATTATCTCCTTAATTTATTATTAAAAAGAAAAAAAAAATTACAATTAAATTTAAATTATGTCCAAGAATAACGAAAAATCCATTATTTATAAGTGAGTTTTGGTAATTTATAATTAGGGGCAGGAGCGTTTCCAAAAACACCTAATAAAATCATTAAATGACATGCAAACAATGTCCAAGAGCTGTTGGTGGTCGAAGGGAAAGTTAACCAGCAACCTTCGATGGTAATAAATATTAATATTCTGGAAGTGGATTTAAATCCATTTTGTGTTGTGGTCCATGCACATTGCCATAAAAGATAAGGGAGTGTTTGAAAGTACCACGAATAAAACTGGTAGTGTAAGGACCTTGCGAACAGAATACCAATGAAATTACTTGTAAACATCATTGATAGAATGTCTATTATTAGCAAAAAAAAAAAAGAAAAGATAATAAATCATCACAATCAACCTAAAAGCTCATTGTTAGTTACCGTCGTTCGATACGGAAATTCTATTATGACGGGAAAACCCTTGCTTGAACACGTGCATAAGACCTCCTTTGCTATGTAAACAGACATGTCAATATTAAACCCAAAACGCACAACTAATATAGTACTTACGGTTCACACCAAATAGTCAAAATAAACATGAGCAAAGTAAATGCATGACCGGCCAATAATTGCTTTGAAAACCAGCTAGATACAAACGTGTCCTCTTCCAACATTCTCCAATTTACTGTCCAAGTGTAGTCAAATACACGATTGAACTCAAACGCTTTTTGTACGTAGCTTGATGGGAAAGTCGATAAAAATGGATATGCCAGTGCACCTTGAATCATGACCATGAGACCCAATTGTCCGAATGTTTGATATGCACCGATTGTCTGCCACAAAATAATTCCAAAAGCAGGAAAGAAGAGCAATACATTCATCTTGATGGACAATGCCAAACTAAACAAGACACTTGATAGAGTCCAACGTCTGTACGTCATTGCTAAAATGCAACCAAACATTAATACCATGGCGACAGGATCATTGAAGCATCTTAACACAAAGATCGAATGGAATCTCTTGGAGCAGCCCAATAAAAGAATGACATAAGGTGGTACTTTTCTCGATTGGTGATAGATACAACATACAATAAACTGACTGACTAAATAAAGAACTTCAAAAAAATATTGGGCGATACGAATGTTCTTTCCTTTGTCTGTCAAAAAATACAAGAAAGAGTAAACGTACACAAAGCCGGCGGGATATCTGAATAATAAACAAATTAGATCATGCTAATACTCTTATTGTTATTATATTACACTAAGGGCCCAGTGTCCCCTTTGAGCTTCAAATAGTCACGCTCACCTTGAATAAAGCCTTCAACCTCTTGCATATAGGCCACCCAATCAATTTCTGTATCTAAACAACGTAAGCAACGCAATATTCTACTAACAAATGTTTATATCTACTTTACATGATATTTTGTGGATAATTACAGTGTTCAATACAAGTTCGCCGAGTAATAAGATGGCAGTTAAATGCCAAAAATATTTAGGATCGCATAGTAATTGGAAAGGCACTCTTATAATGTCTTTCATGGTGTAGGTTTTTCGGTCATCGTTTGCGATGTCTCTCGATCGGTTCGCACTCTTCTTTTTCTTTTGATTTACTTTTAACATGGAGAACGTGTAAGATACAAGGAAAAAGTTATTTTTTGTTCGCCCTTGGGTTCTTTAAAGTTCCGTCCAATCAGATTTCGGGTTTGTATGAACATAAAATGATCTGAATGAACTTCGCAATTGAGAGAGTATTCATTTTCCTTCATCTTTCTATCTTGTAATGAAGCACTTTTTCGATGATTTTCCAGGCGAAATACTAACCGTGATATTTGATTATGTACGTTCATGCTCGAATATTAGCACCCTTTGTCAATGTGAGCTTGTCTGCAAGAGTTGGATGCTACCAGCTCAGCGTTCTCTTTATTCAAGAGTCGAACTCCGCAGTGCTAAACAAGTTGATATAATAATTTCTGCTCTAACCCGCAATTCAAGCTCATGTCCAGGTAGATTTACTCGTACGCTTGAATATCATGGCATATCAGACGCAGATGATGATCAATTTTATCGTTGGATGCCTTCTTTCGTAAACATATTTCCTCAAGTACGAAGTATTTTCCCGCTCAAAACAGATTCTAACTTCTATCTGACTTTGCTTGCAGCATACAATGCTGGAAAATGGAAAGATTTAAAATATTTTGGTACTTGTTCTGAGGAGTCTGTTGATATTCACAGTACCTGCGCTTTGTTGCACCGAGAAACTCTTGATATTCTTAATGTTCATGATGGAAAAGACGTAGACAAGGTCAAAAATCTATATAATAAGTTGCACTTATTTCCCGGTTTAAAGCAATTGTACTTGGAAACTAACCAGCACAGTTTATTTGAAGCTGTAGAAAATATCACAAAACATGTCCAGAATTTAGAAGTTCTTTCTTATGGGAATTTGATGGGAACTAATTTCAACGCACTGGCACCATACAAGTCTATTGATCTTTCTTCTATTACACCTCAACCCAACATTAAGACGCTAGAGATGCATACCATCGGCTTCGAAAACGACAACTATTTATCGTACCTGATGAAAAAATTCCCTGAGCTAGATAGCATTACAATCAACCCAAACATTATTCCCATCATTCATCATGAGCAACTCTTTAAAAAAATCAAGTCTTCAGCTAATAATCATTCATTAGCTATGCTTTCTAAATTTATGGCGTATGTATCTAAACGTCAATCGTATACTGTAAAACTGCTTTACACGAAACTAAAAATTGGCGAGCTATTAAACAACTACTGGAACTTATGCGATTACAAAGGACCGAGAACTGTAGGTGTCTCTTATATAGAGACGTCAAATTTTGGTAACCTGGAATCACAACGCGTACAAGACAATTCACAGGCTTATATCAATATGACGTACAACTCACAGCAAGAAGAAAGAATTACCTCGTTAAATTATAAAGTATGGGATGCCAGTTTACCACATTTTGAAATGCTGGAGAAATGTGGAACCGGCATAGATGAACTCATTTTCAGCTTGGATAGTCTTAAATGCCAGAATATAAGCAATGGACAAAACCGAGAAATGATTCAAATGGCGAATGGATATTTTTTCAGCCATATTCTTGAATTTTGTACAAAACTTCAGAAACTGTACATATGCAAATCACATATCAAGATGTTTACCTCTAATTGCCATTCTTTTGTCAACACATCTATAACTGATTTGACGCTTGAAAATGTCCTCATTTCAAGAGATATTTTGTCACAAATACCAAAACGTCTCCCTTGTTTAAAAAGGCTTGCTTTAGTCGACCTATATTCTGATGAAGAAGAGATCGAAGAAGAAAAAACTATATTCAACAATGTCATTGATATTAGGGATAGCTCATTACGATTCTTGTACATTAAAAATTATTTATTAAGTAGTGCTTGTCGTTATAATTATCCTTGTAAAATGCTATTGAAAGTGACAGCCGATGAAGGTGACCTACACTACAAACATACCCCTATTAGACGAGTTATGGATAATACAGGGTCTGAGAAAGTAGTACCAGTTCAGTTAGAAGAAGATAGTCTTGCATGCCCCATCGATAAAGACGAGTACGAGGAATTTTTGGAAGAGGGAGACTGGGCAAATATTCGTATCATTTGTAAATCAGTCAATTATCTTGCGGTGTCCTTGGAAAAGATTAATCCCCTTTTATCTTGCATAATTATGTTGATAGACTTTGACACTTATATACAAATGGCTGGAATGAATAGGGAGCAAAAGCTTGACATTATAATGAATAGTATTCCTTAAATTTTTTCATTACAATTTCGCAAGAACCCACTTCATAAAATAGAAGCAAAGTAATTATAATAAATTTCCGTCCCAAAAATCCTTGATTACCACCCAACTGTTCTTCAATCAACGCAGTATTACTCAAAAATTTAGATTCATTCCCTCTCAAATTTATAATAATGAGGAAAAAAAATCATGTTAAATAGTTCAAATGAACGAAGTTGTCCATATCAGATTTTATAGATACGTACTAATGGAGCCAATCTATACGGTGAAAAGTATTTGTATCGATTTTTTAAAGGGAGCTGACGTGTATGGCGTTAGTAAGCCAGGTAAAATAGTTTTATCAAAACCAGCTGACGAAAAAGATTATAAAAAGGGTTAATGAATGGGAGTTGTGCAAATATTCATATTGTCTGTACATCTATCAATTATTTATAGGTGCTTTCTAATATATCCTGTTGTGTTTTGATGATATACAAGGATGATATACAAGGATGTTGACGATAATGTTATGCCTATGACTGAAAATCAAATGTGTTGTCATATTAGAAAATGTGATTATTGGAAACATGTGCACTTATTTTATAATAAAAATGAGCCCGGGCTTAGAACATGCAAAATAAAATTTGTTCAAGTGTTCCAAGTCTTTTATTATAGTTGTAAGAATGGAAATTAGTTATGACATACAATAATAATTCAATAATAATAACAATGAACTCATAAACTACTTAACAATGCGTGTCTCCTTTATCAGCTCCAAATATCAAAGGATTTTTACCTTTTCGATCAACCTTTACTTGAAATACACAATGTGCCAATTGCATTTATTATATCAAAAATATTCTTCTCTTGGCTTATTTTTCAAATTGTAATGCAAAAGATAAACCAGCAACTATTTTTTTTTATATCTTTCCGATGGGTTCTTTGAAGTATTATGTTTATAAAAAGCTGTTTGAAGCAACAAAAAATGGTGTTGTTTTATTCGTTTCACACTTTTAACATGCAACGCAATTTCAATGACCTTCCAGGGGAAATTCTAGATATTATATTTGACTATGTGCGAGAATTCTCTGAAATGTATGGTGTCAAACAATGTCAACTGGTTTGCAAAAATTGGATGTCACCCGCTCAACGTTGCCTCTACTCCGAAATTGTTATCTGCGATGTAGAAGCAGTTAATAGTTTGATGGAGAATTTTGGTGACAGAAAATGTTCATCTCCAGGAAGGCTTACACGTGCGCTTGCATATAAAGGGATTTGCAATAATACAAATGAGATGGCTTTGTGTATCAACGCATTTATTGAGATCTTCCCAAATGTACGTCATATATACTGTCAAAATGAGGACATTGAATACTTTTCGGCGTTAATAAAAGCACACGGAGAGGGTAAATGGAAGGATATGGAAAGTATAGGAGTCTGCCCTGAATACTGTAAAGATATCCACAACGCCTGCGCATTGTTGCACCAGAACACTCTTCAGATTTTGAATGTGCGTGATGGCGATCATGATGACCCAACAAGCAGTTTATACGATCAGCTTCATTTTTTTCCTAATATAAAAGAGTTGTTTTTGGAAACCAGAAAACGTAATTTTATTCAATATTCCGAACTGGCTACAAAGAACATGCCCAATTTAAAAGTCGTGGGTTACGAAAACACTATTGATGAAAATTATCGTGTTATAGCCGCTCACAAACCTGTCGATCTTTCATTAATAACGCCACAGTATAACGTAAAAGAACTTGTAATTGAAGGTATTTGCTACGAGAACGACAACTTTTTATTGTACTTGATGACCAAATACCCAGCACTGAAAAGCATCAAAATAAATCAAAAAAAAGAAATAATCGAGCGACAACCAGAATTGTTCAAAAGGATAAAGTTAGCACAAAACAACTTTTCTTTACCTGTGCTTTCAAAGTTTCTGGTTTTCGTTGGAAAGTGCAAATCTCATACAGTGGATTATCTTTATACTGCAATCAATGTTGATGAGCTTTTGAATAGCTATTATAAATCATGTGATTCACAGGAGTCAAAAATAATTGGATTCACATATGCGGAAGGGTCAAATTGGCAAGACCCTGAAGAACAACGAGCAAGTAATGATCTACTGGTACATATAGATTTGGAAGCGGATAATGTATTGCATAAAAATGCTGTTATGTTCAACTATAAGCCAGTTGGTGCTAATTTGCCACATATCAAAGTGCTTGAAAATAGTGGCAAGGAAATTGATCACCTGGTGATATGTATTGGCATTGAAAAAACTAATGCGATACTTAGAGGACAAGATGAGGAAATGATTGGTCTTGCTAATGGATTATTTTTCAGTCATTTTATTGAACATTGTCCTAGTTTACGAAGAGTTCATGTCTATTTCTCGCGCATCCTAAAACTCAACTCGAGTCAATATACAGCTACCAATACATTCGTTACAGATATGTCTCTTGAACGAGTAGTCATTTCCCAAGGAATAATGACGGAAATATCAAAGCGACTCCCTTCATTAAAGAGATTGATTTTAAAAGATATTCATTACTTTGATGAAGACGATGAGAATGCGGTCACCAATTTCAACACTGAAATAAATATGCTGCATACATCCTTTCGATTCTTGTATGTCCAAAATCATGTATTAGACGGTGCTTGTTATTACCATTACCCGTCCAAGATACTAATTAAATTGTCAACCGAGATTGGCAATAACTACTATAAACATGAAGCAGCACATACTAGTTTTGGAGACAGTGCCTTCGGCGTGGATTCTGATGATGAGGAGTTTTCTGCTGACGAAGAGCATATAGATTTAAAAATCTCTCATGCAATTCATGTAAATGAAGAGGATTATAATGACGGCCTAGATAGCCATGATTTTGCAAACATCCATATCACCTGTAAATCATTGAACTATCTGGTGGTTTCCTTGAAAAAAATTAGTCCTGCTTTATCCTGCTTTGTTTTATTAACAGAAAAAGCCGATGATGCTCTAACTTCCATGGACAAAGAAGAAATGTGTGCGCATTTTATGAAGGAGAATTGCTAAGAAATGTTTATTACCTAAATTGACATCACTTTTTCAACCTTGTCCACAACAGGTGAAATAAAATCATTGTTAATTATATAACTGCTTATGGGTTCTATTCAAAGCTTTTTTTTTGTTCACCATGTAATAGAGTCTTACATACATGCTTGCTTATTAAAAAACAAAAGATCGGTAAATCACATTTCTTCTTCCCCCCCCCCCTCTTCGTTCTATTCACTGTCAAAAAGAAAAGCATGTCAAATGACAGAAAATTCACTTTTGTGACACACCACACCTAGAGGGAAAAGTCAGAGGCAGTAATCCTCTCTGTACGTAGGCAGTTGACCTAAAGAATAGCAATATGTTTTGTAATATCTACGGGTCTTCATGTGTTCTTTAATTCCATTGGTAAGATGTTGAATGGCGAATCCACAAAGAACGAAAACAGCAAAAGTAACGCACTGGTGACTCTTTGCATAAGCCTTCTAGTAATGCGGGATCTTAAAGAAAGTATAAAGAGGCCAATACATTATGATCCAGTTTACAATTTTCGGATTACTGTTTTTTATAAAAATAAAGCACTCTGTTCTTAGTTTAACTGGGAATGTTGCACCGTTAGCTGCATTCATTTTATTTTGACGTAAAATTTTGATGACTTGAGTCGAAAGCAATAAGAGGGAGAGGCTGATTATTTTTATCTGGTGCTTTTTAATTCCTGCTCAGGTTACACGTAGTGTAATTTTAAATACACAAAAAGCTCACGCTGATACTGGAAAGTCCATCATGCTAATGTATACCTTAGAAATGGGTCGAGTGGCATTATTCAGAGCCTGAAGCTCTTCTTTGACTGACTATTCCACTAATATGGAAATTATAAAGTTTACAGTGCTCCCACTCAAGCACTGTAATTGTATCGTTTACTTGTTAGGAGCATTATTTTTTTCTCAAAAAAAATATACCTGGAGTGTCATACATACGCTAAATAGCAAATATACTGACAGTGATTTATAATGTCAATCACTGGTAATTAAATATGGTTCCTTATTCCGACTTTGCTTCTTTAAAACAAAAGGTCGTCAGCTCTTTGCTGGGTTCTAGATCGCATACACAATCCAAACATCACACAGTGCTTAATAATGCATTCATAATCCCTATTTTGTATTAGAAATATTAGATATAATACAGGTCCCGTCTTTGTTATTAATGGTTCATACACAAACGTTCCCTTTGTTCTTCTTTTAAGTGATTTAAATTTTCTTACTTGGAAGCTTAGCCACGTTTTATTCTCCACTGGCTCTTTCAAATTTTGTATGTATAAATCTTTTAAATGGACACAGACAAAAACATTTCAGCAGACTTAATTTTTCTCTTTTCATCTCGAAATGCAACACGGTTACGGAGAGCTCCCTGGAGAAATATTAGATGTTATCTTTGGATTCTTACATTCAAATTATTACTTGTACAATATTACTCAATGTGAACTTGTTTGCAAGAATTGGAAATTACCCGCTCAACGTTTACTTTATTCAGAAATCGTATTTTCTAATGCGCATAAAGTAGAAACATTCATTTCTTTTATGATGAATGACAGATCAGGCTCTTTTGCTGGACAGTTTACTCGTTCAATTGCGTACAATGGGAATTTGGAAGCTCGTGATAATAATTTATGGATCAATGCATTTATGGATATATGTCCTCATCTGCGACACATATTCTCGGATAAAGATGATCCAGAGTGTTATGAGACTTTGATAAAAGCGCATGAACTAGGAAAATGGACAGAATTAGAAAGCATAGGAACTTGTCCCGAAGAGTTTTCAGATGTACACAACGCCTGTGCTTTGCAACACAGAGAAACTCTTACGATTCTAAATATATATGACGGACACAAGATGAGAACAGTATCCAGTTTGTATGAAAAATTAAACTTGTTCCCTAGCGTAAAGCATTTGTATTTTGGAACAAACAAACATAATTTTTTTGAATCAGCCGAACATGTGGCTAAAAATATGAAAAATTTAGTGCACTTGTCATTTGAAAACTTACAAGGCCCCATTTTTTACCCACTAGTTCCCATTAAATCTATCGATCTGTCACTAATCACACCGCAGCCTAGCATCAAACAACTGGTAATTCAAGGCATCTCTTATGAAAGCGACAATTTCTTGTTGTATATTATGAAAAAGTATCCAGGGCTGCAAAACTTCAAAATAAACCCAGGGAAAGGATTAGTCATGCGTCATGATCTGTTGATGGAGAAAATCAAATCAGAAAAGAATAATTTTTCTGTACCTATACTAGCTAAATTCATGGCCTTTGTATCAAACTGCTATATTCATTCAATGGATTTCTTTTACACTGCACTTAGTACGGACGAGCTTTTGAGCTACTATTGGAGTTTGCGTGATCCCGATGAATCAAAAGAACTAATTGTAGTCTATTCAGAAGGAGAGGAATGGCTATCTGGTGAGTTGCAGCCCATTGATACTGACTCTTTAGTCCACATTCGTTTGGATCTAGATCTACCATCAAGAAAAAAAGCCGTATTCCTTAACTACAAACCGAGTAAAATTAGTTTTCCGCATCTTAAAATAATTGAAAAGGCTGGGAAAGATACTGATCGACTAGTTGTATGTATTGGACCCGTGAAATGCATAAATATAATTGATGATTCAAGCGAAGATATGGTGAAAATCATAGAGGGATATTTTTTCAGCCACATAATTCAACATTGTTTTCGATTAAAGACACTTCACGTAATGCTTGCCCGCATGTTATTGTTCAACTCCAAACAATATGAATTTATTAACAGATCAATTACCGACTTGAATCTTGAATGTGTGGTGATTTCCGATGTTGTTTTGTCGCAAATATCCAGACAAATCCCTAATTTAAGAAGATTGGTCCTGAAAGATATACATCGTCTAAAAAAGTACAATAAGTATACTGACCCTAACTTCAACTGTGTTGTCGACATGGCTTCAACATCGTTCCGATATTTGCATGTTGAAAACTATGTATTAGATGGTCTATCTCTGCATAATTATCCAACTGAAATTCTTGTAAAATTAACAACCGAAGATAGCGAAATATTCTATAAATATGCACCAAGTGGACGAATTGATTATTTTGGCAAGAAGTCAGGAGAACACGAATATGATAAAAATTTGATTGTTACCCGTGCTGTGCAGATAGATGAAGAGAATTATTACAATGGTCTGAGAGATTTTAACTGCTTCAACCTCCATGTTATATGTATATCACTTAATTACTTAGTGGTGTCCTTGGAAAAAGTTAATCCTATTTTATCCTGCTCAATTTTAATACAAGATAATAATAACGGTGTATCTTTTTCAAGCGAAGAAAAAATGAAGTCTTATTATATGCAAACCAACTCCTGATATTCTTTTTTCGTAGAGTCTTAAGTTGTTAGCTGTTATTACGCACATAGACAATAATATCTGCGTTTAATTATGTACATAAGGCCCTATGTTGTTATATACCATTATATGAAAGCACAATCATTTTAATTGTTGTTCATTGTTTTATATCTCTTCAAATGCAGATAATAAGCAATCCAAGACAAAATAGATGTCTTTTTATTTCCGCAAATCATAGTAAACATGTAGTCTTCTCTTATTTGTAACATTTACAATAATTTTGTACGATTTAATAGTATGGCAGTTGCACTATTTACATAGTAGGCTCAAAAAGCAGCCTAAAAACCAAAATTCGAAGATTGACAAGGAAAAGATGTTTTTTTTTCATTGTCATTATCACAAGTGCCATCTGTAATCTATTTTTAGTTTAGCCAGTACAAACTATATTCCAAACAATGTCTTTCTTTGTGGGTTGATTGGAATATATATACTATCCCAGTTCAAAAAAAAAATTCATTTATTCAGCATCGTCAAATATCAATCATCAAATGCGAAACAATTTTGGAAATTTACCAGAAGAAATTTTGGACAAAATTTTTACATTTGTGTATTCAGACCGAGTTTTCTACAATATTCATCAATGTGAATTAGTTTGCAAGAACTGGAAGTTACCAGCTCAACGTTTTCTTTATTCTAACATTATACTGTATGATCCACAAGGAATAGAAGCCTTAAGAGTTGCCATGAAGGACATACCAAGCTCTTGTTGTCCAGGACAATTTACACAATCTCTAGCATATCATGGAAGCTGTGAAGTTAATGGAGGAAACGGCACTTCATGGATTAATTTATTCATCGATACTTTTCCAAACTTGCGTCATATATTTAGTGATATACAAGGCTTTCGATATTTTTTGGCATTGCTTGCAGCACATCGATTAGGAAAATTGAAATACTTGGAAAGTATTGGACCTTGTGGGAAAGAATGCGTGGATCTACATAACGGCTGCGCTTTAATGTACAGTGACACTCTTACTGATCTAAACATTCGTGAAAACAAAAAAACAAATGCTGATAGCAGTCTATATGAACGATTACACATGTTTCCCAAGGTGAGAAGATTATATGTTGATACCAGCGTGCACAATTTCTTTGAAACTGCTGAAAATGCCACCGAATCATTGCCAAGCTTGAAGAGTATGTTTTTTGCGAACTTGGATACTGCCAATACTCATCAAGTAGCCACTTACAAGCCTGTTGACATTTCTTTGGTAAAGCCAACAGCTGATGTCGTTGATCTCGTTATCCACTCTATCTCCTTTGAAAATGACAACTTTTTGACATACTTGATGACAAAATACCCATCTTTAAAACGCATTTTCATCAACCAAAACAAGGATTTTGTAGTTTATACAACAATGCTGGAAAAAATAAAAGCAGCCAAAAACAATTTTTCGGTGCCTGTGCTTTCAAAATTTATGGCCTTTTTCTCAAAATGTCAATTTTACTCCATGGATTTGCTTTACACTACGCTATACGTTGATGAAGTTTTGGAGAGCTACTGGGATTTATGTAATCCTGACCAACTAAAATTTGTTTCCATTACTTATGAGCAAGAGGCATTCTGGCCGGCGTCTGAAGAACATCCCGCAAATTATAATTCCTTGTCACACGTCAGTATGAAAATGAATTTATTATCAAAAGGAAAAGCCGTGGTTTTTACTTACGAATTGTGTAACGTTACTTTTCCACAT
This sequence comes from Mucor piriformis, assembly GCA_943193625.1. Classification (NCBI taxonomy): domain Eukaryota; kingdom Fungi; phylum Mucoromycota; class Mucoromycetes; order Mucorales; family Mucoraceae; genus Mucor; species Mucor piriformis. Next base: position 200,844 of record OW971869.1, on the reverse strand, counting down.
CTTCGGGTCCTTGAGAAGAGCGGAAAGAAATTGGATCGTCTTGCTTTTACTATAGGGTCTAAAAAATTAGAACATGTTCTAGATGGTCAGGAACAAACCTCAATCGAAATCGTCAATGGAAAATATTTCAGTCATATTGTTGAAAACTGTACCAAACTTAAAAATCTGCACGTATATAATTCGAGACTTGTTTTTCTCCCTTTTGATCAATATTCATTTGTCAATACATCTATCACCAATTTGACTCTTGAACGAATCATGATTTCCGGAGATACTTTACGACAGATATCAATTAGACTCCCTGCTTTGAAAAGCTTGGAATTAAAATATATTACCTGTATCAATGAGGACGTCGACAAGGACATAGAAAAAATAACACCCATATATAACAGCGCCATTGATATGCCTTTAACATCATTTAGGTACATGTGCATTCAAAACTATCTTTTGAGCGGTGTATGTGGTACTAAAGTCCCCACTAAGCTTTTAATTAAAGTGACAACTGAAGATTTTAACAAATATTACGAATATTCAATGAGTGATGAAATACAATTTGAATGTAATTTATCCGACGATGATTCTGATGATGGATATTGTGAACCAATTCCAGGTATCAAGGCATTTTCTCGGGCTACTTCTGTACTCGAAAAAGATTATAATGGTGGATTGAATAACAACGGGTGTGCTAATCTTCACGTTAAATGTAAATCACTCGCCTACTTGGTAGTATCTTTGGAAAAAATTCACCCTGATTTTGGATGCTCTATTTTAATCAAGAATAACGACATTGACAATGACATAACTTCGAAGAGTGACGAAGAATTACATGCATATTTTGTAAAAAACTCTTAACAACATACTTTTTACATTTTTTTTTTTGCAATAAAATATTCCTTAAAACCTAAAATAATTTCTTCATTTTAATCCTTACTTGATCATTGTTTGAAAATAAATAATGTTATGGTTGTGATCATATTTTTCAAAAGGTAATCTCGAACTCTCAATCTGTCAAACAATATTGTTGGTATATTAATAGCACTGTTAAACTTTGAATCCGTATTATTTTTGTGCTCATCATTGAGATGTTGACATGTTAAATAACAACAAAGGAACAATGAGAGAATACTCATTAATGAATCCTATGATACAATACCCTGTCAATTAGATCAATGAGCTTTGTACTTGAATATTTTAAAGCAGCGGTACCTGCCCTTCCGATTATACAACAATATTTATTGTCAATCTATCAATCGCTGAATATATAACATATTACACATTTTTTCAGGCAAAACGGTAATTTTAATAGAGAGCGATATAATGACAAAAGATAACGATTAAAAAGTATCTAGACAATGCTTTTTCAATGCTTTTAAATTAAACCCATTCATCCTTTTGAGTTGCAATATAATGGAACAAAGTACCAATATCTTTGCTAAGTTTGTACTGAAACAATTTATTTAGCGGTTACTTGTAATTTACTATGCCTAGTATTTAAGATAGATTAAATGACTTGTCATATCTCTTTATTAGTGGGTTCTTTCTATCTATATACAACTAGGACTTTGATTCAGATATATATTTAAAGGTAGGTGAATTGAATGAAACAAAATGTACGAACATATTTAATCTCTTTCCCTTTTTCTTGCAAAAAAAAAAAAAAAAAAAAAAAATGAGCCGCCAGTTTGTGGATTTACCAAGTGAAATATTTGATGTTATATTTAGAATTATACGTGATGAATCTAATTTCCGCTGCCTTCTTCAATGTGAGCTAGTATGTAAAAGCTGGAAGACGTCAGCCCAAAAATGTCTTTACACCAACATTGAATTTCGTAATGAAAAAGAAGTCAAAACACTGATCCATTCCCTGACTTGTCAACCAAACTCTGATCCCGGAAAATTTACTCGATCTGTCGTATACAATGGGTGTATAGAAGATGTCAAAAAAGAAACTTGGTCGCTATTCAAAATTTTTGAGTATCTGTTTGGAAAAAGAGACGAAACGCCATGGATCAATTCTTTCATTGAAGTCTTCCCGTATGTCCGTAATATCTCCTTGGCGAAAGAAGATTCATCATATTTTTGGGTCCTGGTCAATGCATTTGGGTCAGGAAAATGGAAAGAAATGGAATATATTGGAAAATGCCCAGAAGAATTTATTGATAGTCATAACGCCTGTGCTTTGTGGAACAAGAATACCCTCAAAACTCTTCATGTGTGTGATTCCAAAGAGAACGGATTTTGTAGCCTGTATAATCAAATACATATATTCCCCAAGCTGAAGGAATTGTATATGGAAACAAACCAATATAGTTTTTTCGAGTATGCAGAATATGTTACTGAAGCCAAGCCAGGTCTTGAAACCTTATCCTATGCAAATTTGAAGGGTACCAATTTCCATTCTCTGACTTCCTACAAGCCTGTTGATTTATTGCTAATCAAACCCCAACCCAACATCAAGAAACTCTTAATCCAAATCACTTCTTATGAAAATGATAACTTTTTACAGTATCTAATAACAAAATTTCCAAATTTACAAAGTATCAGGATCAATCAAAAAAGCAATGCATTAATCCATGGACCTATGCTGGACGAAATAAAGCTGACTCGCAATAATTTTTCTGCACCTGTACTTTCTAAATTCATGGCCTTTGTTTCCAAATGCGATGATCATTTGATAGATTTGCTTTACACTACACAGTATCCTGGCAAAATTTTGTCCAGCTATTGGAAGCTGTGTGATCCCAAAAAACCAAAAGTCGTTGCAATAACCTATTTTGAAGGCTATGGTTATCGAGAACTATACGGTCTCACCGGGGAGATGGTTCGCTTACGTATGAACATACCTTCATCCCTGGGAAGTAGTGTCATCCTATTCAATTATAGTTGGCTCACATTCACTCTCCCACATATTCCGGTGTTAGAAGAATGCGGAAACGAAATTGATCATCTCATATTGTCCATCAATCGTAGTTGGAGGCCTCTTCATTATTATGAAGATATGAATGGAACATTACATTTAGATTCGACTGACTTAATGAAAGGTTTCTGTTTCGGTCATGCCATAAAAAATTGTACTAAACTGAAAGTTTTACACTTTCAACAATCAACGCTTGTTTTGCTCGATTATGATCGACATGTATTCTATAACACATCCATTACTGACCTTATTCTTGAAGATGTTTTTTTAGCCACTGATACTCTGACACAACTTTCTAAACAACTCCCTTCCTTGAAAAGACTCAGAATGACTCGTGTCGGTTTTAGTTCAGACTGTAATCCCCAGCCACTGGTCACATTTCATAACACGATTGACATGCCAGAAACTTCATTTCGATATTTGGAAGCCAAAAACTATGTGGTTCAAAATTTTACAACGGCGCACTTCCTTTTGCCAAAATCGATTCAGATTCGATTGACAACCAAAGACGGTGAAAAGTTTTATAAATTCAAAGTAAGCAGTTTGATTATACCACCAGAGGATGATAATTTTTGCATGGATAAAGATAATATAGACTATTTTCCAGAAGTTACAAGATTTTCTCCAGCTGCTGAAATAGACGAAAAAGAATATCAATTTAAAATCAATAATAATCTATGCAGTGGAAGTCTACATATTATATGTGAATCACTCAATTATTTAATACTATCTTTTGGTACTACCAGTAGTTCTTTTGGTTGCTCTGTTTTGATGCCAGACAAAAATACCGATAGTAATGTAGCTTCTATGAATGAAGAAGAAATATGTGCATATTATCTGAATCGCGATCATTAACTTTCTCTGTTCCAATTGCTCCCCCGTCCCTTTTACTTTTACAAACATTTGAAATATATTCCAAACTTTTATTCATCAAAATAACTAGAGAACAACATATATCCTCATAAACTACGATTTCCTTTGTTACTACTAAGACAACCATAGCTACAGAATTGCACATTCATAGTACTCCATTTATTTACAATGGACATGCCGCCTTTCTGAACAACTAATGTATTCATTTTGCTTCTTGTAAAAAAAAGCCGCGTATGATTAGATATTTATGAGCATATAAAGCATTCATCATAGACAAAAAATTCCCAAATCGATAAATATTTCTTTCTTATACAATTTATATCTTAGTCCACAATTAAAGGCTGCTTTAGAAAATTTCCCACCGAGAAATTAGATGTAATTTTTTATTACGTAAGATCAGAAAGCAATGTATGGTGTGTCGGACAATATCAGCTAGTATGTAAGAACTGGTTAGCATCCGCACAACGATGTTTTTACACCACGGTATCTTTGCTTAATGAAGATAATTTATTAAGACTGAAGCATGCCATGGATCTAGATACAAGTTCGTTTCCTAGAAGATTTACTCGCAAATTTGACTTTTAGAAACTGAACCCAAAGAAATATGTCTGTTATTTTGAAAAGATTGGCTATCACCTTCAAATAGAAGGGCTTATTGGGAAGGAAGGCAATGATTCGTCTTGGATTGGACTACTCATAGTCCATTTTCCTAACTTGTGTGTAATAAATGAACATAATGGAAACCGTGCGTACAACTTGACCTTGATCAGGGCACATGGACTTGGAAAATGAATTGGTTTAAAAGATATTGGATAATGTAAGGGAAAAAATGCCTAATATTACAACAAGTGTGCACTATTGCATCGCAAAACCCTAAAAAACTAGATGTTTTTGACAACAAAACAGTCTCTTGTAATTTATATGATCGAATTTTATAGTGTAAAAGCTTCAAGCTTGTGCACAAGCCATCACAGCTTTTTCGAATCTCCAGAGTGCGTCACTAGTAGTAATCACAAAATGAAATCTTTCAGTTATGAACACTCGATTGATATTGACGTAAATACCTTGTCTTCATACGAGCCTGTTGATTTGCGATCAATAATACCTTGACCGAATATCAGATTTCTTGTAATTCGAGATACTGTTTGTGAAAACGATGGTTTTTTATTGTATCTGATGACAAAATTTCCAAAGCTGCAAGATTTTCGTTTTGGATTAGAAGAGTCAAGTCACTATAACACTCACAATACATTCAGAACAAACTTTAGTTTGCCGGTGTTAGCTTAATATGGCCTTTATTACAAAATGTGATTTTCACAAAAACAACAAACTTTACACTACACTAGATGCTAGCGAAATTTTAAGCCACTACTGGCATTTATGTGATGACAAAAAACCCAGAGCACTTGTTATAAGATTTATAGAAGCGGAGGATGGTATGCTTGGAAATCATAGTTATTTAATTCAAATCTAAATGAAGAAAGATATATATATAGAAGAAAAGATTACGGAGCTTGTCTTCAGTTCGGATGGAATTACGTTGCCCTATTGTAAAATTTTGGAAAAACATGGATCTAAATTTGATATTTTGGATATAAATATGCAAAGAGTAAGACATGAAAATTTCGCATACTTTTTAATCCATACAATCCAACACTGTAAGGATCTCAAGGTACTGCGTACCTAGTGTGGGAATATTTATTTTTTAGACGAAAACGAATGTATCAACAGATCTATCACTGATTGACTATTGAAAGATGCAATATTATTCGGAAAGGAATACTCCCACAATTAGAAAAGAAACCCTCGTCTTTAAGTAGACTGGTGCTAAAAAAATCATATCTAGAAGACATGGGTTAGTGTGAATCACAAAAAAGTAGATTTAACGGTTTATTGGGTGTGCCATCTACAAGTTTTAATTACCTGCACTTGAAAAACCAGCTTTTAAAATATCCCTCTACTATAAGACACCCAAATAGACTCCTAATCAAAATTTTGACTAAACAGAGCGTAGAATTTTATGGATACTCGCCGCCCTTGACAGTCGAATATAAACCACCTCAGAAATTAGAATGCACGGAGGGCTCAAATTTCTCCCGTGCTACACCAACTGATGAAAAAGAATACAATTTTGGTTTGGAAAGCCCTCAAGTGGCAAATACTCACATTGGATGTACCTCAGTCAAGTATCTGGTTTTTTCTTCAAAACGAATACATCTCGAGCTGAGTTGCTATGTTCTGACGGTAGATGAAGAGGCTATCAAAAGTGTAGGCTTCAGGGATAAAATAAAGATTCGCAGACATCTCATGAAATCACACGCCTAAAGCGCCTTGTTACGGATTTCTGGTACCCTTTTTATTTACAAAGACTTTTTTTTATTGATCTTCTCTTTGGATATGTTTCTTTCAACGATATTATAATGAAACAAAGCAGCAATGGTCTGTATGCTAAAATTTAACTTCATACAATGTATTCGGCTGCTATTTTCTTACCAGTGGGTTGCCATTATTTGCTGGACACTGAGGGCACAGTTTCAACGGATAAATCGTCCTACGTCCTACTTTATGAAGTTTATGAAGTTTAGTAATGGTTTCATTGTTAATTCAGTACCGCTTTATATATGAACCTGCCATAATTCTATTAGCGCGGTATAACAATAGCCGTATTACAAGGCTTTCAGAAAGTTTTCCTGATGAGCCAACAATCATTAATCATAATCGGTTACCAAATAGTACTAATATGACCTCGATTACTATACATCTAGACCTTGGTCAAATTATATTATTCATCATGTAACTTACAACTAGACTGACATACAACCTATCAGCAAAAAAAAAAAAAAAAAAAAAAAAAAAAAAAAAAAAAAAAGGTTTAATATAACAGCAGAGATATTGTCTAGTTTTTTTTTACCTGTAGCAACTCATCAATGAAATCTACAGTGAATAACAAAACTGGCATGTTCGCCTACGTATTTGAAATTTTTTGTCTCGCGTTAAATCAGATACATATAACAACCATACTATGTTCAACTTTTACTGTAATTTTTACAGTGTGAATCAATCTGTTATATCCTTTACACTTATAGACACCCGCATAAGCAAAGAACTAGAATAAACAAGCACAGAGAACGATTACATCTGTTGAACTCAAAATTGGGTTTTTACAATGTCACACCAGCAATAAAAACATGCATACCGTGATTATGAAAATAAAAAAAAAAAAACTCCTATTTTCTACTCCTTTCTCATTTTCCTCCTTCCGCCCATGAATGCTTTGATTGCACTGCTTCATTTCTGTGAAGTGCATGGACCCTGTGTAGTGTACTGTACACAAACGATTCATCAAACACCGTTTTTACCTTCGACTAATGACCTTAACATACCAGCGCTCAAGACCATGAGTGTCGATGCTGAAACAGCGCCCTTACCACCAATACGAAAAAACTCCCTGTGCAGCGCACCACAAAAGACTGCTTCAGGATCCTGTGCAGCATGTACCGCACAATTACCACTTGTCAATACAGGCCAAGGTATTACGGAAGCTAAAAGTCTATTTACACTTGATCAAGATGATCCCTCCATCAAATATATTGGAACAAAAGCACCCCAACAAAATCATTTGTATAAGGCAGTACGACTTGCATGTGTGAGGAGGTATGTTTGTGATTTATGTGTGTATGATTTTTAAGAGTGAACGATATTTTTGTTGTTAGTTTGACGGCGGAATTTTGTCAGGGAAGAGATGGGCCTGTGCTGTTTGGAGATGATGAAAATGGATATGTCATGAGTTATATGTTTAAATTACGAGATTCACAGGCCAGAGGCGAAGCAAGGTTTTATTCGCTGATGATGCTGATGACAGATCGTGTTTATTTGATATCATGCTGGCCTTTTCTTGTCAGGTGTGTTACAGTATTTGGTTATGGCACATGGTTAGCTGACACTTTCATTTAGTGCTTTTAGATCGATGGCATTGAATTTACAAGAAAGGGCAAACATCGTCTTCCAGAAAGAGAAGGAAAGTAATCGACAGCAATCATATCATTCATCCATCACCCGACGCACTCCTATTTCATCACAAGATACGTTTTTTAGAAGGAAAAGCAATACTGCATTAAGGTCATTAGTCGACTTGTTGGGAATAAAGGTATACCATCAATGCGCACCTTTTTTTGCCGCATTATTCATTTCTTTTCAAAATAGGATATATATGCACAAATACAAGCACAATTCAGCTACACCTTGAAACTCTCTTCCAGAAAGAGAATGGAGAAACTGTCCTTGGGGAGAAGTGAGAGTGCTCTTTACACAAAAATGGTAAAGCCATTTCTGTCATTATAAGTAATTTCACCTGTTTAAACTCGTTGTTATCATAGAAGGCCGAATATCAAGCTAAAAAAGACAAGAGATTATCAGAACTGCTGCTGCTGCAACAAGCAAAAAAATAGAGGTCACGGTTTCGTGCGGGTCAGGTGAGATGTCGCTTATCAGATCCTTCTTTTTTGTTTGTTTGTTTGTTTGTTCTTGTTTCCTTCTTTTTATACACAATATTCACACACATACTATATACATACTATATTCAAATGCTGTTATCATCCTACGCCATTCTTCTATGCTCCTTTGCCGTATCGGTGACTAATACACAGCCAGCCAATACTCTCCAGTCTATTCAGGTGGCAGCACAATTAGCTCGTCAAGTGGTTTCAGACGCAGGTTAGCTTGACAAACATTATATCTCTTTCGAAATAATATTTACATCAACGTTTTCAGGTCGGGGCACTATTTTAACCTTGATGGATGAATCTGTCTCTTCTGAATTCAGCGGGTTTCCCTTTGGTATTATGGAATATTATAGTGATAAATGTTCAGATGATGGTAATTTATTGCTGTTCATGTCGGATTTACAGGTAACGTCATTCTTAAACAACACGGAGCCTGGCGATACTTACTTTGATGTTAGATGAGTGCTAGAAACATGCATGGAGATTCTGAAAAGGTCGGCTTTACTATCAATTCTTTGAAGGACTATAATCCATACTTTGGCAACTATTCAACACCGGTGCAACAACCTAGATTTACGCTGTTTGGTAAAATAGAAAGGGTGCCAAAATCCAAGGTAAGCATCTACATTAAAGGGTGTTAGGTCACACAGTACTTATATCCGTTTAGTTTGAATTGGCAATGTCATGTTTCACAGAGACCCATCCTGAAGCTAAACCGTGGTAAAATGAACAGAACAAGAAGGCCTTGCCATATTTACTGATAGTTTTTTAACAGGAAAAAGTTCCACGACTTTAACTTTTACGAGTTTCAAGTCAAAGGCATGTATTACGTGGGTGGATTTGGCGGTATAAATTACATTGGCTGGATACCTGCACAGGTCTATCACGATGCAAAAGCAACACCTTTTTTGATTCAAAATTAAACCCCTACTGATTTGCCCTTGATTTCCCGAGCGTAATGACTTTTTTTTTTTTTTGTTTTTGTTTTGGTTATTCTTTGCAAAATGAATAAAGACCTGCTTTTGTGTACTGCTTTAGACGCAAGCGATGATTGCTTTGAACAAAGAGTGTGTATAGTCACAGATGGCCATCACGAATCAATAAAGGCCTGTAAAAGAGGGAAAACTCAGCTAGAAAAACATTTTAAAGATTTTTTGTTATCTTTTTCCCGTGTTTCCCCTCTTCTTTTTTCTAATAACAACAAAAAACTGAAAAATGTTTAGACTTGCCACTACCAAATCTCCTTTGGCTAACGTAAGAACAGAGGCCATATACTTGGTGGGAAAGAAAGCTGACACATTTAGTAGATTGCTGCTCGTCATGCCGCCGTAAAGACTGTTCGTGCTCCCGTCGCCAACGCATTCTATCGTTTTTACTCAACTGGTAATGACAAGGCTTCCATTATTTAAACCCCTTGCTAACATATCACAGGTACTGAATATGATGTTGTTGTTATCGGTGGTGGACCTGGTGGATACCCTGCTGCTATTAAGGCTGCTCAACAAGGTCTCAAGGTAAACAACATATAGATGGACTAATAATGGATATTGATGTGAAAAGTATAGGTTGCCTGTATTGAGAAGCGTGGTTCTTTGGGTGGTACTTGTTTAAACGTGGGTTGTATTCCTTCCAAGGCCATGTTGAACAACTCTCACATCTATCATCAAACTCAACACGATCTCAAATCTCGTGGTATTGAAGGTAGGACTCTTTGCTGTGATAAAAGAGGAAATATGACAACTGATGTGAAATATAGTGGGTGATGTAAAGTTGAATTTGGATGACATGCACAAGGCTCGTCTTAGAGCTGTTGGTGGTTTAACCAAGGGTGTCGAGTTCTTGTTCAAGAAATACGGCGTTGATTACGTTAAGGGTACAGGTTCTTTCAAGACCGCTAATGAGATCAACGTCCTTAGTCTGGACGGCAAGTCCACTTCTTCATTAAAGGCCAAGAATATTGTTATCGCTACCGGTTCTGAGGTCACTCCTATTCCTGGAATCACTATCGATGAGAAGCGTATCGTTTCTTCTACTGGTGCTCTTGAGCTTTCTCAAGTCCCCAAGAAGATGGTTGTCATTGGTGCTGGTGTCATCGGTCTTGAATTGGGCTCTGTCTGGGCTCGTCTTGGTGCTGAGGTCACTGTTGTCGAATACCTCGGTGCTATCGGTGCTGGTATGGATCCCGAACTCGCAAAGGGTTTCCACAAGTTGTTGACCAAGCAAGGTATGAAGTTCAAGATGAGCACCAAGGTCAATGGTGCCAAGATCGATGGTGATATTGTCAAGGTTGAGGTTGAAGCTTCCAAGGGCGGAAAGGCTGAAACTGTAAGTATACAAAGAGTCTTTATAGTAGAAGGCATATATATTGATGATTATTTCTATAGCTCGAAGCTGATGCTGTCTTGGTTTCCATCGGTCGTCGTCCTTACACTGTTGGTCTCGGTTTAGAAAACATTGGTGTTGAGCTCGATAACCGTGGCCGTGTTGTTATTGATTCTGAATTCAGAACCAATATTCCTCACATTCGTTGTATTGGTGATGTTACTTTCGGTCCCATGTTGGCCCACAAGGCTGAAGATGAGGGTTTCGCCGTGTCTGAAATGATTGCCACTGGCCACGGTCATGTCAACTACGACGCCATCCCCTCTGTCATCTATACTCACCCCGAAGTTGCTTGGGTCGGTAAGAACGAAACCCAGTTAAAGGAAGAAGGTGTCAAGTACAAGACTGGTAGCTACCCATTTGTTGCCAACTCTCGTGCACGTACCAACGATGATACTGATGGTATGGTCAAGGTCATCACCGATGCTGATACTGACCGCATCTTGGGTGTCCATATTATGGGTCCTAATGCTGGTGAGATGATTGCTGAAGGTGTTCTTGCTATGGAGTACAACGCTTCTGCTGAAGATATCGGTCGTACTTGTCATGCTCATCCCACTTTATCTGAAGCTTTCCGTGAGGCCTGTCTTATCGCTTCTTTCGGTAACGCTATCAACTTTTAATTCTCTCTTTTACACACCCACACACACAGCCTTTTTGTACAGTAAAATAAACCCTTTTTTTTTATTATTATAATGAACATGTTCAAGGCGCAAAAGCTACTGCGCTTTCTGTCTCACTGGTATACGTTTTAACATTCAAGAAAATCAGCGGTCATCAAGGTTTCTAAAACGACTTCTGGCTCGACTTTGAATTCAGGAATTTCAGTTGTTGAGCCTTCGTATTGCCACTTGTAATATAAGTATCGACATACAATTTCTAATATGTTTGCCCTATGGAGGGAAAGAAAGAAACAAAAATTAACGACAGTAAACAATCCGTGTTTTAAGTTACTTTACTTGATGTCTCTAAATGTGATTTCGTTATCTACCGATTCTCTAAATTGCACTATGTATCCATTTAGCAAGTCATGTAAAAAGGTCGCGCGCCCTAAACAAACCTGGACCACACAGCATATTCTTGATGGTTCCAGAGCGTATAGCTGCTTCACGATGGATAACAAACTCAAATCCATCACTGCTAATCAACTTTACATATTCAGAATCACTTTCCGTCATTTCAGTTAAAATATATTTGTATAGGGAGAAAAAGAAAGAGCCGGGCATTTTTTTTAGTGAATTTTTATTTTTTATATTTGTTGAACAGAAAATAATTTATGCAGTCTTAGTGTATTCAAGAGTGATACCCTGTTCCTTCAATGACTTTTCAGCTTCCTTCTTGGCCCAAGTGATGACGCTTGAAAGGAAAAAAAAAATTAGTGAGATTTATGCATAATTCCCCAACTTGAATTGCTCTTACCTGGTGTCAGGCTTATAGTACAAGGCAACAGCCATGGCGAGGAATCCTCCACCCATACCAATGTAGTAAATGTTCTCCCATTCTTCCTTAACACGGACCTATGTTAAACCCCCATATTAGTCTCTAGCTATTGAATTCAATATAAAATTTCGACAAAAAGTGTATATATCGACAAACATGAATCGTGTCGATCCTACTCTCTACTCAAAGAAAAAAAAAACGTCCAAATGGGTGTCGATCTGTTTGTTCCTGTTACTGATGCTGTCGATATATACTTTCTTTTTTGTCTGATTCGAAATACGGCGTGTGATAGTTTACCTTTTCAGCAAAAAGATACCCTCCAGGTTCGTTGTAAGAAGGAGTACCATGACCACCACGACGGAGAGTGTTGGTAGGACGAGCAAGTCTGGCAGAACGAGCAATTAATTTAGAAATCATGAGGTTGAATGTAAGAAATAAGTCTGAAAAAGCCTTGCCCCTAAACAATCGATTTCCCCCTCCAACTACAACTGATGATGTCATCTTTTCTTGCTTGAAATAAGCTTGAAGTCGGTAATTTAATACCTAACAGAGAAGGAAAATTTGGCGCGCAAAGTGAGAAAAAAGAAATGGTTTACTTAAGCGTATCTATGGCTGACCTGCAATAACAGACCTGGAGAATCTATTGGCATTATCTTGGTCACCTTGGGATCTTGCTCTTGATCTACGTTGTTGAGGGACTCTACCACGTTGAAACCTTGGAGGGATACCATTCTTGGCACGAAGTGAGCGAACAATATGAAGCATGTTTAAGCTTATAACAAGACAGTTGAGTGTAACACCTATATATACCATATAGGGTGTGTATACAACAAAGAGAGGCACCCTTCAAGAAGAGATTATTTGATTTTCAGAATAAAACATGGCTGTAACAAAGTCCTCTTGAAGTGACTTAGAAGCTATCCGATCTAAAGGAAAAAGAGAGTGGACTATTTTCATTGCCAACTATTAATCTTTTTATGAGCCAATAATTTTGGGAAATAATGTATAACCAGTATACGCGGTTACCTTGTTTAATAAAGCGTAGTAAAGATATGTGCAGCGGAAGACATTAGTAGACAAAGTTACAATCGTCGATTACTAGACTGATGACATAATAGATTCAGAAAATCCCGGAGTTTTAGCCTGCCGTGTGTACCTTCACTATCATTCTCCGTCACACACAAAAAAAAGAGGGGGAAAAATGCCCATTGACGATATTGTCCAATAATATATACGCAGAAAAACAAGTATATAACCTCAATGCTTTTAATTTCATTGTTTACCAAACAAAAGACTAAAAAATGGCTGCTACAAACATCACTGACACTACCCACGAAATCGCTTTCGAGTTGAAAAATGGCCGTCTCTTGGCAAACGATCAAGACGTTGCTTATATCTTGCCTAGTGATGCCACAGAAGTCGCTAGACTGCAATTGAATCATAACTTGTGGAAGTAAGTAGTATACCGGCTCAATTCATCTCATCATTTGTACTAACTATTTATTAACAATAAAGGAATCTCGTTGGAGGGTAAGCCTTATTGTATCATGTATACAATATACCTTTTTATTAAATTTCTTCATTTAGTCTTTACAAATCTGATATGCATGACAAGTTAACCCAAGGTGCACGTGTCCTTGATATTGGTTGTGGTCCTGGATGGTGGACTTTGGTAAGTTTTTCTTTTTTCTGACAGCAAGAAATCTTAGTGTACACGTATATTGATAAAAACGTAGGACATGGCTCGTTTATACCCTAATTCGGAGTTCATTGGTATTGATATGGCCGAAGTATTCTACACTCAAGATAAACCTGCCAATGCCTCCTTCCAAATCATGAATGCTGGTCTAGGAATTGATTTCGAAGATGAATCATTTGATTTCGTATTCCAGCGTTTTTTGGTCATGGGCTTTCCTACTGACCAATATCTTTTATCCATCAAGGAAATGAAGCGTATTTTAAAGCCTGAAGGTTCCATCGAACTTTTAGAATTGGTCAATGAATACATAAATGCTGGCCCTGCATTTAAAAACATCAATGATTGGAGTAAGTAATTTCTTTGCCGTTTCCAATATTGTAAATCTAACATAACTCTTAGTTAATCAAGCTCTTGTTGCTAGAAACATGGATTCATTTATCGCCGATAAAATCTCTACCTATCTTTCTGACACTGGATACGATAATATTAAGGACATAACTTACAATGTTCCTATTGGAAGTTGGGGAGGTGAACCTGGCGAGATGTTCTTGGCTGTCCAAAAATTAGCTTTACCTGCGGTCAAGGTCATGATCACTGAACTGACCAACGTTACTAGTGAGCAATACGATTCTAATTTGGAACTTGCTTTCAAAGAAGTTGATGAATTTAATATTTCGACTAGATTTAGATTGATTTACGCAACTAAGTGATCTTTTATTCTATTAATAAACTTTTTATCTTTTTAAAACATTTCACGGCATATATTACATAAAAAATGCAATAGATCATATATAAAAATTAGATTTTGAACTTGGAACATAGATAACACTCAAATATAAATAGATAGCTTTCTTTATTTGTCAAAAGCTTATTAATAAGACCAACAATTTTTTCTATATGCTAGGACGGTATGAGTGTGACAAAGGAGGTACAAGTCGCTGAGAGTAAAATAATTGTTCTCCACATATATGTGGAACTATAATAGAAAACTAAAAAAGGCTCAACACCGAAGTTCCAAAATGCTTATTTTTATGGTTTAAAAAGGTACCAAGACAAATAGCTTTATAAGTGTAATATCACGAGATGCCAACGAATTTTTATTTTGTACTATAACCCACACTTTTGATAGTCTCTTTATGTACCGTTAAAATACACTATTTCCAGAAATTATTAGTTTACTTTTCGATAAAATTTGGCTTACAATGTAAAAAAAATTAGGCTCACAAAGTGAAAAAAAAAGAAATGGTTCATAATAAAAAATAGATAAATCTTTGAACTTCTATACTCAACTATTATCAGAACGACAATGGCATAGCAATTCAGGCATCATTGTTTGTACTTGCAAATAAGCAAAGAAAAGGAGTTAAAATGATCATCCTGTACTCTATCACCAGGATATCATGTTACACAATAATGCTTTATAAAAATATAGTTTCTCATTGCAAACTGAGGAAACGCGAACTTTTCTAACTTAAACAAGATATTTGAGTGGTATACCTATATGCCATATAGGATGTGTACACAACAAAGAGAGGGGCCCTTTAAGAAGACATTATTTGATCTGCAGAATAAAAAATGGCTGTAAAAAAAGTCCTCTTGGGTGACTTAGAAGATAGTAGCTATCCGTTCTAAAGAAAGAAATGAAAAAGAGAGTGGACTATTTTCATGCCAATTATTAATATTTTTATGAGCCATTTATTTCACGATTTATAAGCCAATTTTAGTTTCGAACTTTGAGCAAGCTACTGTTACGCGGGATTTAGGTGTTTTGAGTTTAAAAAGATATTTATTGTAAAGAATATAATAAAAGACCAATTCACTGAGGATTATAATGTAATAGAGGATGGGGTATTTATAAGAGTGGGAATTGGAGTTAATTATAAAAAGGATGATGATTTTAAGGTATTATTTTTAAGTAATAAGGAAAAGTTGCAGTGATTATAAAGGATTTTCGCCAAATTTGTAATGAAGTTCATGATCCGCAAAAGAAGATCAAAAAGATTGGTTGTTCAGCTACTTGAAAGGTGATCTATGAAGGAGGATCCATCCGTTGCATTGATTAAACATTGAGGAGTTCAAACCTATATTGTTGGTAATAAAAGGAATTTACCATTTCTGTCTCTCTCGGGTTGCAATAAGAAATTTAGTGGAACAGCGTCTTCAGGGAGGTTATCGCAAAAGTGAGACAAGAGAAAATATTTAAAGAAGCTTGTCATCTTTGTTAGAGATATCGTACTTGCTGGCGATAGAGTACACCGAAATGTCATGATTTATGCCTATAAGCTGTACAACATTTACAAGAAAGTCCAGCGTGAACGGTGGGAGAATGAATTCAGAAGAAAGACGTCGTTGAAGAAGGGAAATGGAAGCAGAGGCTATCAATACCGTGTCCATGATGAGTATGGCGTCTGATGTAACCACTATTGTAAATAACAAATGCACATATACGGTATCATCGTTTTCAACAGAGAGTATCAATTAGGAAATCGTTATTAAAACTCTTGATATGGTATCTTGTAGCTGTCCTGATTTCGAATGGAATATTACTGCTTGCAAGCACATGTGTTTGTTAAGGCGTGTTATTCCCGATCTCAGTCTATATCAAGGTAAACATGAATACTACTGAAGTCGTAGACTTTTTTGCTAGCGTTACATTTATTAGTACCTTTTGACCCTAAGTTTTCAAACATTCACCAGCCTCCTCCTGAAATCACCAGTGATATCATAACTCGAGAAAGTCCTGTTAGGACTGTAAACCCTTCTTTGGCCGCATAGAAAACATTGCCAAAACTTGCAAAGACCAAAATTATCTCATTCCATCAAAGCTATATAAGCTATCAAGTGGCTACTGACTCAGTATATTGAAAACAATATCGTAAGTTACATCGTAAAGAAAAAAATAACTGAAGTTTCTTTTATGATTACCCCGCTTTTAACTGTAGAAAAGAAAGATATCAGTAATTTTTCCTCTAATATATTTATTAAATAACTACCAGTCATGTAAAAGCTTCATTAGCTTGTTTGGTTTGTGGCAACTTTCATTTATCTTGATGTAGAGTCATCACTAATTAACAAATTTTCAATTCAAGACTTATGACTAGGCTCGTATAATTAGAACTCAGCTTATTCTGTGGTGAAATAAGGAGGTTCACGTGCAGGAGGGACGTCATCATTAAACACGGGATTGTGAACATTTTTTTTTTTTTGATCACTTGTACACATGTTCTTCGAAGACATTGGCAAAGGAATCTGTTAGTCTCTACCCAGTGTTAGCAGTAGTCTACGGGATAGCCTGTTGACGCCCTAAGTGGAAGTGACAGGTAAGCCCTACACATCTTCGGTTAATACCGTGTGTGTTCACTGTCATGAGTAGCGTACGCCAAACTTGTTTTTTATTTTGGAAGTCTCGAGGTAATGCTATTACTCAATGTTTGCGATATTCGACTAAACAATTCATTTTTTTTTTGTTCTTCACAAAGCAATAGAGGCTAGTACAATTAAAATTCCAAGTTACATGTGGTCTTCGAAGACATCGGCAAAGGAATCTGTTAGTCTCTACCCAGTGTTAGCAGTAGTCTACGGGATAGCCTGTTGACGCCCTAAGTGGAAGTGACAGGTAAGCCCTACACATCTTCGGTTAATACCGTGTGTGTTCACTGTCATGAGTAGCGTATGCCGAACTTGTTTTTTATCGGAAGTTTCAAGGTAACACTATTACTTAATGATTGTGTTGTTTAAACAGAAAACTCATTTTTTTTTTTTTTTTTTTTTTTTTTTTGTATAAAACAATATTGCGGAAGTGCAATCCGAATTCCTAGTTACATGTGGTCTTCGAAGACATCGGCAAAGGAATCTGTTAGTCTCTACCCAGTGTTAGCAGTAGTCTACGGGATAGCCTGTTGACGCCCTAAGTGGAAGTGACAGGTAAGCCCTACACATCTTCGGTTAATACCGTGTGTGTTCACTGTCATGAGTAGCGTACGCCAAACTTGTTTTTTATTTTGGAAGTCTCGAGGTAATGCTATTACTCAATGTTTGCGATATTCGACTAAACAATTCATTTTTTTTTTGTTCTTCACAAAGCAATAGAGGCTAGTACAATTAAAATTCCAAGTTACATGTGGTCTTCGAAGACATCGGCAAAGGAATCTGTTAGTCTCTACCCAGTGTTAGCAGTAGTCTACGGGATAGCCTGTTGACGCCCTAAGTGGAAGTGACAGGTAAGCCCTACACATCTTCGGTTAATACCGTGTGTGTTCACTGTCATGAGTAGCGTATGCCGAACTTGTTTTTTATCGGAAGTTTCAAGGTAACACTATTACTTAATGATTGTGTTGTTTAAACAGAAAACTCATTTTTTTTTTTTTTTTTTTTTTTTTGTATAAAACAATATTGCGGAAGTGCAATCCGAATTCCTAGTTACATGTGGTCTTCGAAGACATCGGCAAAGGAATCTGTTAGTCTCTACCCAGTGTTAGCAGTAGTCTACGGGATAGCCTGTTGACGCCCTAAGTGGAAGTGACAGGTAAGCCCTACACATCTTCGGTTAATACCGTGTGTGTTCACTGTCATGAATATCGGGCCACCATACTAACGAGCATTGTCCCACTTGAACAAGTCGATTTTTCTGACCAATTTAATAATAGGTGCTTGATCATTGATATAAATGTCAAAATCAATGTCGAATTCTAGACATGGAAGGGATACCTGTTGTGTACTCAAAGATACCTTAATGTATACAAGCACTAAATCTGGAGGTTACTTAAGGAAGTCACAAGTCAAGTCTAATAAACAGTGCCCAAAGGGCACTTTGTGTTGTCACTGACACACGCCGTTTACATGACGCCTTTTGCATGAATGCTAAATAAAACATCTTATAAACATTATAACAATGTAGGTTGTGCACATGCTTTCCACATGTATTTCACATATTTTAATCATCATAGCTTGCCTGATGGACTGTTCTCTCAAATGACTTGAACTGAAAGTACCTCTTCGATTTAATATAAAACCTCCCAATTATTCCCGAATAAAACGATATTCAATTTTACCTTTTAATTTATCAGATCTGATCTTCTCACTCCGTAATAAAAATCTCAAGGTTTGACGAACCTCTTATTTTACCAGTAATAGGAATCTATAGCTTAATAATTTTAATCTCTCGGAAAATATTTTCTTCAACTGTTTTTATAACATTGACTTGTATAAGCAAAGTGCCATATTGCAGGTACAATTGAGCTTCTTCTCTCTCTTCTAAAATACGATTATGTTGTTGCTCTACCACTCTAAGTTGCCTAATTCAGTTGTTTATAGCGAACATCATTATTCGCATGTGTCGGGTAAGGAAAATTAAATCCGTTTCCTCTTATGAGTTGATATGTTCTCTTACTCATCGTTATAACGATACAAGTCTTTTTCGTTTTTAATTTTCTGTTGTAGTTATATTTTTGGGAAGCTATGCGAGACTATTCATTAATTCGTGAATCTGCTTGATATTGTTTGGCTCAACCTCAATTTGGTTCTTCTGTAAATACCACGTTTAAATCCTTAGCGAGCGAGCTAAAAGTTCTTTTGGTCTTGGTTCTCCAGTTTACAATAGCGAGTTCGTCAAACGGGATCTAATTCAAACACGTTTCAACAAAATCATCGGTATATCACTTCTCTTTCACATATAGTCATGAACATAAAATATCTAAATCATAAGCAAGAGCAAGCCATAAACATTGACCACCTGGATATTATCAACAAAGTGAGAAGACGGTCAAGAATAAAGGAGCCAACAATCAATTTTTTAGCGAAGGCAACTGGTAGATTAAAAGTACAGGCAAGGCTTATGTGGTAATATAACTGGTTCAAGATTAATACGACAAATGTTAAGGTTCATTTATCAGTTTCCATATAAATATTTAGTGCGTATTGATTCTGCGTTTAAAGAACTGCACCCAATTGCAAAACATCACATGATTCACTGCTAAAGTCTTCACTCAACAAGCATTAGAAACATGGGTCATTCCCAAGCAAAAACTTAAATGGCCTAGGCTGTTTCTGCCTGGACGTTTTTGCTCGAAGCATTGACACTTTCTTTGTTTTTGGCTAGTTTATTTAAAGTAGTTGCAAGGATCAGGTAAAGTAACTAAGAAAGAAAAGATATGACGACTTGAGAGACCCATCTAAACGTTTGGGAAACATTTACATGTATTAGTAACTCAAGTAAGCTACCGTTGCATTTGGCTCAACTAAAACATCACTTTTAGTGGCAGAATGTGATCCCACATTCAATGCAACCTAGTTCTCAACCCGAGAAAATCGATGTCAGACACCATTCTGCCCTCCTTGAGCATCTTTGCAGTTGTATAAAATGTTGAAAAGTAGAGCAAATATTAGTTTACAAACACGAATAATGAGTCAAAATATGTACATGCATTTAACCAAAATTGAATGTCTGGTTAAAACTTGAACAGCTTTTTTAAATTTAATGCTAGGTCTAATTAGAAATGAACTTTATTACGCTAAAGGTGCTTTCATTGATCTTATTGCTCAAACCACTAAGAATTAATGAAGATATTGTAAATGAATTTGGCGTGAACAATGTGAACCTGATTGTTGATGATGTAAATAAACTGTTGGATATTATTACTTTAGTCACAGGAGTCGTAGAGGTTGGTCCTATTTGTCTTTATGCAAATCTCAAAATCATATTAATACGATTTTTTTAGCGAGTCAAGAACAAATTGATTACGAGAAGTACTGCTGCTACTTTATTGTTCAACATGGAGACGGATTTATCGAAGAGTAGCTTCAAAGTAGTGAAGTCTGTTGCCAATATCATCGCTAAAGTTCCCAGTGTGCCCATTATGGAGATGATAAAGGAAAATGAATTGTGTAGCAGATATCTTGACCCCTTGCTACGTGGTTTGTTTGACGACCTTGATAATGATGTATTCTTTAGATGGTGAGAACAAGACAAACACACCTAGTAAAGATGATACTTATATTTGGATTAACAGGACAAATGAAAGACCCAAGGAATTAAAGGACGAAAATAGTGATTTAACAAGCGAAAGACCAGATGCAGTTATCAACTCGCTCAATGGTGTCAAGTGGTCCAGCTCTCAAGGTTTCGGTGAAGCAAAATGCTCTGATAAATCCGAAATTAACTATTTGACAAGCATAGATCTAGTGCGATTGAGTATTTTTAGCAAGAGCAGCATTGATAGACATTCAATGAGGGGCGTACTGACTTTACAAGCAGTTGGCACATCAATCACATTCTACATCACTATCCATACTCACGACTACCTGTACATTATGTACGAAATTGCAGAAATCTTTGGTTTCACGTTGTGTTAATGATATTTTGAAGTATCTGATCGACTTTAACAAGTTACTTTGTGTTGTGAGATTTTTTGGTAGATGGTACCAAAATAAATCATCTTCCCTTGATTGTGTGTCTTCCTCCCAACTGGTATCACCCACTTGAGCTCAAATAGATGCTTTTGTTTCCTGCTCCACGAACAGAAGTAGACCATATATCACAAGGCATTACTACCATTGTTTTTTTTTCGCTTTTCTATACTTAATCATTTTCATTTTTATCATTATTTCATGATCATTTTTTTTAATTGTTAAGCGTATCATTTACTTGAAATTGAATTTTTTTTAGACCAATGAAATTTAAATTTAAAAGAATGTCTTTTTTAAACATGTTATAATAACAATATGCCTCGTTCAAAAACTAACAAAATAACCTGGAACAAAACCTTTGTTCATAATCCCGACAACCTTGATGAAAGATATAGATTTGAAGAAGTTGTAAATGCTCAATATGAATGCTGAAACATTAGATCTTCTTGCTAAAATGCACAAACACGTAAAGACTTCCCATCAAGTTCAGGCAGATGAAGGTGAAGAACCCGAAGACGTAGTAGAAACTGATGCTGATGGCGAATATGACGAAGACATGGCAGATTATGACAAGGAGGTCACTGTCAATTTGCCAGGTGATAGTGAGGTCGAAGCCCTTTTTGACACAAGACCTGTTGCCGAAACCAACCTCCTGTAGTTACTGTCCCTGCAGCCGTAATATAAACATCTACAGGGTCAAGCAAATCAGACTCTTTGCTGAATGGAAAAAGAACATGCTTGTCTTTGTGGAAGCCTACAAGACCTTTGTAGGCGTCAATGGCTGTATTCTCGATTACTCCGGTATACAATTGGGTAAAGCTATTGCTTGTGATTGCTCTCCTGGTTGTATCAGAATCGCAAAAGTCAATTTGGTCTTTTCACAGGTAAATAGGGTGAACAGTGGCATTAGTCACTGTACTAAAAGAATGTTTTCATCAAGCTGTCCAAAAAAGCATGACTTTAAGTATTGCACCTTACCCGTAGCATTGGTCAAGCGTTGTATGCTCCCCCTTTCGCCAACAAAGCCATTCGGGGCTGTTTATTTGTTCTGTGTCACTTGTTTGTTGCGACCAGAAACAGCTTCGCTGGATCCCGTGAAAAGGTGGCTACCTTCTACAATGAAAATTTGCTAGAAGATCAAGGTCAAGTACAGTATTATATGATTTTATGATGTACTTTTATGCTAATTATCTCGTATAGCCTGGTTTAACAGCAGAATGATGCTCCAATAGCATCCTTATGTACAGCAAGATGGTTGAGCTTGCCGAACAACAAGTCTCGGAAAACAAAATTTCCTCATCATGTCCTGCTTGTCCTGAGGTTTGTAAAAAATAATTTAACATATTTAACTTGTTAACCTTTCGAATAACTTATATCGTGGATCAAATCGGATGATCCAAATTATAGGTAGTAGTTCCAAAAATGCCTCTCGTAAGACAACTTCATCCAGTATAAAAATTGTCTGTGGGAAAGCAACTTTATCCAGTATAACAAATGTCCCTGGGAAAACAACTTCATGCAGCCTAAATAATATCTCTGGGAAAGAAACTTCATCTAGTATAACAAATGTCTGTGGGAAAGTATTAACTTTATGTTGTAGTAAAACTATCGACATGTGTTAATTAATTTTGACGTGTCTGATTGTGCAAAAAAAATATAACTCCTTCGTTGTTAGAAAATTTACAAATTGTATATATATATTTTCTTTCAATAAACCTTTGTCTTATAAACAAATCAATGCTTCATATATGATGTTATAGCACTCGTAGGTATTTATGTAATTTAAAGTACGGTTGTTATGATTTAAAAATGAATAGTGAGCACCAAACTATATAGTAGTCAACTTAGTTTTTATTATTTATTAAAAGGTTAGATATTCAGCAGTGAATCTTTATAGAGTGATTATCGAGATGTATATATAATACAATTAAGATATCAACAATGAAAGAAAATAAAGAGAGTATGAACCAAACAAAAGATAATGCTTATTTGTAAAGTAAAAGATAACTACAATTGTTCAGATAATCCATGCCATTCTTAACCCAATGATCAACCCAGTTAGGACGAGCCTGGAGGGTTACTTCTTTATTTCTACCAGCTGGATGGCGACTTACAACTGTGATACCTGAGTTGCACTCTTCGGTCATGAACTCGGCTACTCTTGATTTTTTAATTTGTAGACCGGCGAAGTTTGCAATTAAATTCTCTACTGCGTCCTGAATAGTCGCAGAAGCATCCTCATCAAAAAAAGCTTACCAAATGAGCTTTATGTTTTTCGTCAAGCTGGCTAACGGGCCTGTTGGAACCAAGGGTTTTTTTTTGTGGAAATGTCTCTTTCTGGGTCATCCTCGTAAGCTTTTTTCCACTTGCGTACCGTATCATAATTCACATTTGCGGCCTTGGCTGCCTCTTTAGGTTTAATAAGTTTCTCCTTAAAAAATGAAAGTATCGCTTACGATCTTCAACAGTATAAGAGTTATATTGAAGAGTTCGTTCTTCTTTGAGCGCAATGTCTTTTATCACAACGTCATTCGTAGTTGGCATTTCAAGACGAATGTCACTGTTTTGAATTTACTTTCGAAGATCAGTCATTTTTTTTCAACCTAAACGATTTTTCTTCAACAAAAATTGGTGCTTCTTGACCTCATAAAAAAATTGCATGTTAAATTAAAAAAGATGTAAAAGTAGATCTAAAAGATGACCAAATAACATTTTCAAAAAAGTGTCCAATTGAGGGTGGACGCACTGTATACAATTTACCGTTTTTTTATGTTTTCTATCATTGACTTGTCAGCAATTTATTGAACATGATAAATACATAGTTTGCTACAAATTTAACAATGGTATTAAAGTATCTCAACAGGCCGTAGCTGGTTCCAGGAGATTTCTGAAGCCCGTTTACCTCATGAGAAGAAGGAAGATCGAGAAGGCCTAGCAAGGTCGATAATGACCAGCTGAAAGAGCTGGTAGATAGCGATCCAGGCAAAACTTCTCGAGAATATGTTCAAGAGCTTGGTGTAGCACATACCACCGTCCTTAAGCATATGATGTAAATAGGGAAGATAGAAAAACTCAAAACACCATTTTTTTTCAGAACTGACAAACTTACCAGCCGCATTGTAGTAAACAAATTTACAGTCGACAATTTCTAGACTAATGACATAATGGCTTCAGGAAATCCCGGAGTTATAGCCTGCCTTGTGCACCTCCCCTATCACTCTCGGTTACATACACACACATAAAGAAGGGAATTATTACGGCATATTTGTTTCTTTCATTGAGAAATACGTGTGCATGTACATATCCGATTGATTATATAAGATGATATATCTCGCTTCCGTTTTCTTCTAACACACACATATACGAGAGAGTAGGTTCAAGTCAGCTAAAGTTTAAGGACGTGAGGCAATTTTTTACTGATGAAGGTACGTAAGCGGGCCAGTTTCTCATTGTACTAGGTTCTTTAGGTCGCATTTTAAACCCTTTAAAATACAGTAATGCAACGGCTTTGGTTGTTTAGGATCAAATCTATTGACTGATTATATAGGAAATGCTCTAATACATCTATGACTTCCTCTTGCTGTCCTTCTTTGTCTCATCGACTTGTATATTACTCTGATATCGCGAATTTCCTTGCTTATTCTTGTTGTGTTGTCGTGTACCTTTTAATTTCGATCCTTCTTTCGTTTTCTACATTCTACCTTCTTTTGGTAGTAGAAATATTCCCTAGTTTCACGCTGAGCATTCTGTTGAGCTTGCGGTTCACTAATACTTCCGGAGCTCGAAATTCTACTACAGCTATTAGGAGTCCTCGTTCTAAAATAGTTTTTCCTTCTTTTTCTGCCTTCTTACCTAAAATTCGGAATAATGGAAAGGTATCCTGGTTTAGAAGGTAAAAAGAAACAAGACATTCTTTGTAATTGAATACTCCTGAAACTTTGTTAAAATATACTAAAATTAACTGATCTATGGAATAGAGCTGAGTAAATACTTGGAGGATAAAAAAAAACCGGCATTTAAAGAATTTATTGCTTCCAATCAAGACAATCTTGTACATTGGTCACTTGACATTGGAGCAAATAAGGCAGATGCACTTCATGGTATTTGGTTTGAACGATACAAGAAGCAGTTAAACTATAGCAAGCCAAGACATATTAAGTAAGAAAAGAAAAAAAAAATGACAACAAAAATAATATCGTGTCATGTAATATAATTTAACGTTATTCTTGTGCTTATAGACCAAGAAAACCAAGGTTTAATAATATTATATGGAACGCGATTATGAATCGAGTGAACACAAGGGTAAGATTTCAGTTAATGTTCATAAGAATAGAGTCTCGTTATTGAGGTTCATGTAGCGTCGATTACGCGGAGATTACATTGAAGGAGGATTGCTTGTGTTGGGTGATGCATTGGGTGACGCCACTCGTGAAGCAAGACAATTATTTAAACGTCCCGTTTCTTACAATTTGCATGAAAGCGTAGAAGATGAAGACAACGATGATGGAGAAGAAGCTCTCAATAATCAAGAAGATGAAGACAACGATGATGGTGAGCAGGATGTCAATGAGAATGTTTTATCAATATTAGCATTGAAGAAGGTATGATATTATCTTGAATATCCGATTGACATAAAATATGTTATATGCTAACATTCGTTATAAATATAGCTGTCCAATAAATTTAAATCGAGTGATATGGCTACTTTAAATAAATTGAAAAGGAATCGCGATGACATACCATCGAAAATACATGATCATGCGATACAATTAATTGGTCAAGATTACATAACCGAAGTCGAGGAGGAGACGATAAAGTAAGAGAATTAAATAGAAAGTATATCCTTGACTCTGACTCTGATTATGAATGCTATTGTGTAGATTGCTGCTTTCCAATGCCATAAACCTTTTGGACGATACAATTGTTGCGTCTATGGTAAATCTCTTTTCCTCGGAACAAATGAGGTATCTTGTCGGTGAAAAGCCATCTTGGGTTGGAATAGACTCGGAGACTCAAGCAGACATAGATCGCATTGTTGATGATAATAGGCAAATATTTTAAATGAACATGGTTATGTCTTCAACATTAACCTCTTATTAAAAGTCAAAGTACCAGCGATCTTCTTGTTGCCATTCAAAGTAAGAAAACTCATTTAATAAAGGAAAAAAGAAGGGATTCGGACTTGTACCATTTAATCTTTATCTTTGAATTGGTGTAAGTAGATAAGTCTTATAAGTCTTATAAAGTTTAATTAACATTGATTTTTGTTAGCACTGAATACATTGATATCCCGATTAAAGAAGATGCATCTGAAATGACATGTTACCGCAGATTCGCTTTGCTATTGGATTTTATATTCAAAGGTTTGGAAGTTGTGTTGAAGGAGTAAGTTGATACCGATCTATAGTATATCTGAAGTATTTCTCTTTTATTTATTTTTCTAACTATAAAAAAATAAGTGGTGAGGCGGTCTGTGACGCTACAAGGATGGCCATGGAACAAAATCACTACGACGAGCTCAACAGTTTCGGTAGGAAGATAGATGTTCTCATCAATATTCAAGACTCGACAATCGCATTAAATTCGAATGAATGGAAAGCTAAGAAGACAGAAAACATGAAACTCAGACAACAAAGCAAGAACATCAGATCTAACAGTGCCATTTTAAACAATTTACATATCATTAGCCGTGGCCAAGTTGATTCTATTATGGCGATGGATGTTATTGGTGAGCACAAACTATATTTTTCTTAACCGCAGACTTAAATGATTGGACCTGAGAACTAATCATCTTCGTCTAGGTGTGGTCGGTTACTTGTATATCCTGAAGTTTAAAAGAAACGTCTTTGTTGCGACTTTGATAGACACTGTGTATTTACCTTCAAATATCAATGAGTTACATGCTTTCAAGAAAACTCTCAATACTTTAATCATCTGGCGTAATTTCTTGAAAGATTTGATCAAAACAGTCCGAGGTGCCGAGCTTTACAACGACCTTGCGTCAACAGCTACAAATTTGTACATGGACGAACAAGAAAGCAATCCCACTTCTACCCCCCCTATATTTTTCTCCCCAAAAGTCAAGAAAAGATCATTTGACGACGTGAGCGTGTAAATTGTTTTTTTTTACATTTCGTAAAATAAAGTTCGTTTATACCTGGGATGATATATCGCAGAGTGGTGGAAGTTGAAGAAACGGGATAATAATATGGTTGATAGCTAATTCAGGAAACTAAATGATTCCACACGTCCTGTTTGTAACGGGCAGCAAACAAAAAGTGTTGTAGAGAATCTTCAACGCCATGTCACATAGGGCAAACAGAATTAGGCACGGTACCATATTTAGTAAGGATATGTTCTGTTAGAATGCACTCGATAAAAGATGGTTCGACCTTGTGTGTACATGGGTGAATTCCGGGGCTCTGAAGTACATGTTTCCATACAAATGTGGCTAGTCTAATAGTACGATGATATAGAATATCATTAAACAAAATTTCGCATAGACGAGGAAACCGTATAAATTCATGATCAGTACCTGGACTACTGGATTTTGTCTTGACCATAGGGTTGTGATAATTGTAGTATAAAAGGGAAATAAATATGAATAAAAAAAACAAGTAAGAAATGAGACTCTTTGTTCCTTTATTTTAAGTTGGAGAGTTTGTCATGATAAAAATAGAGGTCCTTTTATATTCAATTATTACTTCAAAGATTCTTTCTGCGTAGATCGAATTTACTATTCCCGAAATCTGGGAATAGAAGGAATTAGATTCATAAATCAGTTACATATGAAACTTGACATATTATTTGTATAATATGTGTCTGTGATTCATATCCAGAATCTACTAGCGACTCATCGTTTATCCATTCTATGATTGCAATCGTTGATTGGATTACTGGATGAATTATTTGGATCTAGTGTGGTGATCTAGCTAGGCTACACTCATATTATTGTCAATAGAAACATATCAACATCTATACATCATTCATGATTTAGTAATCATACCAAAAAGAAATAGTTAGTACTATTAGATATTATATCATTAGTATTTCGTTAGCACGAGAATACCGTTGTATAAGGAAACTAAGTCATTGAGTACACGTGCATTAGTGAAGCAACAAGCAATATTGGTATCTATATTTGGTAACGAAGAACAACTTTCAATAATATCAAAGTGATAACTCAGCAGACAAGTCTTTTATATAAATACTAGAGGTTTTTATTTCATAATAAAGGACAATCTTATAAAACAGTCTCAAACTACTCTATAACTGTCTTTATAATTTTACATTTACCTTGATACACAACATTTTTTAGTTTGAATTCGTATCCTATAACATGTCTGCTCAACAATCTTCTTCTGCCTCTCCTGTCTCTCGTGAACAACAAGCCCTTGTTCAAAATGGTCAAATCCCTCCCTTGTTGATTGGTGATCCTATCTTGGATTTTGACGTCGAGATGTCCAATGCTGGTGATGAAGATGTTTCTCGTTCCTCTGTTGTTGGTGACAACAACTCTGATGTTAATGTTAATATCAATGTGGAACTTACCGCTAGTATTTTGTTGGAATCTGCCAAGGAAGACCTTGACAGAAAGAAAAACAAGTACTACGTCTCTCTTGGTAACTACTTGACCTTGTCGAAGGTTGATCCCTCTGCCGATGCTACCAAGGCTGCTTCTTTGGTGTATAAACAAGACCAAGACTTGTTTAAGGAAGCTGAAGAGATCCTCAAGGTGCTCAAGGCGTCTAACACTCCTGCTGTTGCTCCTTCGGACAAGAAAAGTATGTTGGTGCCTGGTAATCTTCCGTTCTTGCAGTTGAAGTCTGATCCTCACCAGGAGAAGGCTAATCGTGAAGTGTTTGACTCTGTCTACGACTTCTGCCAAGAGTTTACCACGGTGCTCGAAGCTCATGCGTTGTCGCTTGATGCTTCGTGGGAGCGTTTGCTTCCAATGTGTTTGAACAAAGAGGAAAGATCCTGGTTCGAAGACAAGCTCAAAGGAAAGTCCTTGGGTTGGAAAGTAGCTGAAAGTGCTTTGCTTGACCATTATGACACACCATTCAGAAAGTTCTTGAACATGGGTCGTGTTTGGTCAATGAAGCAAGGTGCTAATGAGTCAGCACGTTCTTTTGGCGCGAAGTTTCAGAAATTTCGTCGTCAAGCCACTTTGGAAGATGGTGTCCAATTGGTTCTTTGCTTTTGGTGGAATTTACGTCCGGAAGTCCGTAAAGCGTGTATGATTCCTCTCTCTGCCAATTATGGTACGAAGATGCCTTCAAAGATTGAGGATATCATCTCGTTAGTGAATGCCACCACTGTCGATTCTTCCTCGTTGTTGTTGAACCCTGGTGAGACCAGTTCGATCTCCGAGTGGAAATCATTTGCTGCTGGCAATGGTGCCTCCTCGTCTTCTTCCTCTTCTTCTGGTAACAAGGGAAAGAAAAGAGCTTTTTCTTCTGGTGATGCTGGCAAGAAGCATAAGAAAGCTTGGGACTTCAAGTCAGCCTTGAAGGATAATGTTTGCTTCTCGTGCAAGTCTCCTTGGGAAAAGGGTCACTCCTGTGCTGAAAGGGAAAGACATGCTTTGGCAAAGGTGTCAAGAATGGCTCTTCGTTCCTCTGGTGGTGAGGGTAGTACTTTTCCTGGTCGTGGGGAAGCCTCCTCTTCTTCGTCGTCGGAAGACGACAACACTAGTGCTTTGGCCCAGATGGCTTTAGATTGTAAGTACAACTATAAAGAAATGGTTATTAAAAAAGATTTTAAGAACATGAGCACTAATATTACCTTTCCTATTCTTGCAAATAATTCGATTAGAACCATCTCTCTGTTGGATTGTGGTGCCACCTTTAGTTCTGTGGATAAGAATTTCTGTTTGAAGAATAGTTTACCTATTAGTTATGTAACACACGTTAATAAAAAATTTGTAAACAAAAGCAATGTCCATGAATATTTTATTCGCTTAGCTGATAGCAATACTTACATTAAGAGAATTGGTACTTGTATCATCAGTGTAACTTGTAATAGTAAGACTATTAAACGTGAGTTTGAAGTCATGAACTTGACTAATAGTAATGAGTATGATTTTAGTATCGGTACTGATTATATGTTTTCTCTGGGTATTGGTATTTATGGTTTACCTTTAACATATGATGATGAAGATTCAAGTGAAGAACGACGTGAAGCTGATCGACGCTTTAACAATAAGAGTGATCTTCTTGAATCCATCGAAAGAGAAAATGAGCTTAAAGAAAATAATCCAGCTGTTGGTCCCAAAGAGTTTGAGGAAGCTATGGATTATATTCAAAAGTTTGTTAAGAACAATCAAGCTATTCCTAAAGGTTCGTTTTGTACCATACCTGAAAGTGTCGTTTGTTTGGATACTCCAGAAAATGCTACAGCATTCAGAAGCCCTTATCCCATTCCTTTCAAGATGCAAGGTGTAGTGGATGAACAGGTAAAAGAATGGCTTGAAAACGGCATTATTGAAAGAGCTCCTGCAAATACGGAATGGAATACCCCTTTAACTGTAGTCAAGAAGACAAATGGTAAAGGCGAGATTACTGGTTATCGTGTATGTCATGACCCAAGACTAGTCAACACTCTCTTGAAGACAATTGATCGTATGCCTCTGCCTGTTATTGGTGAATTGTTTGAGGATTTGAAGGGTGCAAATATTTATTCTACTCTTGACTTAAAGTCTGCATTCAACTCTTTGCGTTTGAACCCAAAGGATGCACATAAACTCAGTTTCACATGGCGTGGTGTACAGTATAAGCCTATTGGTACAGTGTTTGGTATCAAACATGTTAGTTCACAGTTTCAAAGGACTATGAGTATAGCTTTGGAAGGATTACCTTTTGTAAGATTCTTTGTGGATGACATCGTTTGTGCAAGTAAGACATTTGAGGAACACAAGGTACACTTGAAGCAAGTGATAGAAAGATTAACAAGGGTCAATTTGAAGTTGAATCCAAAGAAGTGTCATTTCTTTCAGAAAGAAATTTATTTGCTTGGTTTTCACATTTCACCTAAAGGTATTACCATGGACCGTAGAAAGCTTGTTAATGTGTTGGAATTTCCTCAGCCAAAAACGGGTAAAGATATCCAAAGTTATTGTGGTTTGATCAACTATTTTAGGACTTTGATTCCCAATGTATCATCCATTATGTCGCCATTAGATTCATTAAGAAATGAGAAGTCGATTACACATTTATGGACTGACAAACATCAAACCGCATTCAATAACTTGAAAAAAGCACTTTTGAGTGATCTGGTGTTGTCATATCCAGATATGAATTCTCGTTTTTGTATTAGTTGTGATGCGTCTCTAACTGGGATTGGTGCAGTGTTGTATCAAGTCAGGGATGGTAAGACTAAATATATTTCTTTCGTGGCTAAGAGCTTATCCAAAAGTGAAAGGAAATATTCAGCTACAAAAAGAGAATTACTAGCGTTAGTATTTGCACTCAAACGTTTTCACAAGTATATTTATGGATCCTCCTTTACCTTGTATACGGATCACAAGGCATTGACGTATCTGCATACCCAACGTGTCGCTAATCTGATGATGATTGCATGGATGGACACAATTTTACAGTATGACTTTAAGATCGTTCATTTACCTGGTGTCGCGAATGTCTTGCCAGATGCGTTGTCGCGTTTGTCGGAAGAGACTGAACCATTGTTAAATGAACTGGGTGGGGATAATGAGGTCAAGTCCATTATGAGGAATAGTGCTGTCACTAAAGAACCTCTTCCTGATGTCTTGAGTGGTGAATACTTTACTCCTCCTACAGAGAATCAAAGGAATAAGTTATTAGTTGAAGAACATTTGAAAGGTCACTTTGGTATAGAAGCTATATTACATGCCTTAAAGAGAAAAGGTATTTACTGGACCAACTTAAAGAGTCAAGCAAATGATCTTATACAATCGTGTATACAATGTCAGCGTCACAACATCACAAGAAAGGGTTACAATCCTTTACGACCTATTACTGCCACACTTCCTGGGGATAGTTGGGGTATCGACTTAGCTGGTCCATTTACAATGTCAACTAAGGGTAATGAATACTTGTTAGTAATGATTGACATTGCAAGTAAGTTTTATGTGCTGCGTGCTATACCTGATAAGAGCATGGCGACTGTTGCATTACAAGTGTTAGACATAATTGGTACCTGGGGTCCAATGCGTAAGCTTCAGTCGGATTGTGGTCGTGAGTTTGTGAATAGCTTGATGACAAGCATTAAAGAAAACGTTGGTTTTGAACACGCGTTGATTTCACAGTACCATCCTAGAGCTAATGGTGCAAGTGAAAGAGCTGTACAGTCTGCAGTAAACACCATTAAAAAACAAATTGTCGGTAACGTTGCTGACTGGGATCTGAAGGTGCCTTCTGCTCAATTGTTTTTGAATAGCAAGTATAATGCTAGGACTAAGAGTACCCCATTTTCGTTAATGTTTGGTAGGAATCCAAATGACTTTGTTGACTTTGGTAAAGAAAAGGACAATGCAACTGCCGAAAAGATTCGTGAAGACTTGAAAGGGAAAATAAAAAGAATGACTGAAATTGTTTACCCTGCAGTGTATGAGAACGTTAAGCACGTCACTGAAAAGCAGAAAAAGAGTTTTGATACAAGTCACAAAATGATAGACCTTAAGCCTGGATCTACAGTGATGATTTTAGTGACAGAAAAGCAGAATAAATTAGACCCAAAGTACAAGGGATTTTATACTGTTGTCAGAAAAACTGCTGCTAATACATATGTCTTGAAGAATGAAAAGGGTTTTCTAGAGCCAAGAAATTATCCCCCTTCTTTACTAAAGAAAGTCTCTGATAAGATATCAGAGCATAAAGATGAGTTCTTTGAAGTTGAAGCTATTATTGGTCATAAGAAAGATGACAATAATAAATACATGTATAGATGCAAATGGTTTGACTATGATGAATCTTATGATTCTTGGGAGCCAGAGGATAATTTTACAGATCCTAAGTTTATTAAAGAATACTGGCAAAGAATTGGTGAAGTACCAGAAAGTGTCAAAGAGATCAATAAAGCCAATAAAAGATTATTGAAGAGTATGAATATTGCAACTCCACAAAATTCAGGTACCAAAAGAAAAAGAATCACAAGGTCAGTTTCTCAGAACAAGAAGCAAAGTAGATTTTAAATTTGAGTTATTTAAGAACAATGTGCTGCTTGTTGCTTTTAAGAAATAATGATGAGCATTATTTCAATGTATAAGTATACATCAACTAAGAAAAGGAAAAGCTGATTTTATAAAAAAAAAAAAAAAAAAAAAAAGTACTTGAACGGTATTTAGTTAATACCTGGGTGGGGATAATGTGGTGATCTAGCTAGGCTACACTCATATTATTGTCAATAGAAACATATCAACATCTATACATCATTCATGATTTAGTAATCATACCAAAAAGAAATAGTTAGTACTATTAGATATTATATCATTAGTATTTCGTTAGCACGAGAATACCGTTGTATAAGGAAACTAAGTCATTGAGTACACGTGCATTAGTGAAGCAACAAGCAATATTGGTATCTATATTTGGTAACGAAGAACAACTTTCAATAATATCAAAGTGATAACTCAGCAGACAAGTCTTTTATATAAATACTAGAGGTTTTTATTTCATAATAAAGGACAATCTTATAAAACAGTCTCAAACTACTCTATAACTGTCTTTATAATTTTACATTTACCTTGATACACAACATCTAGAAGATACGGCAGCTGCTCAACCAACCGGGATAGAGCATGGGGTTTGATCTCGGTATAGTTAATGAGCCGTGCTGGAACTGTGTCGAACAATAGGAATGATATTCGCTAAGTAGGAGTTATAATATATAATGTGTATGTATTATAACTGAAGTGACAAATTAAGTAGTAATTATATTCGATTTATAAGGAGTAAATACGACACTGAGTTCCTATATCTCGATTGGAAAAGTAAAACCGTTTCCAATCAACTCAAGAATATAAACAAAGAGAAATCTAATAATGATAGTTCCCTCCATGGATTAGCTACCCGTCGAGAGAATAGAACAGCTATCGTTATCAATGGTTCATTTATTTATATATTGATACAAATTATACGACTGATAAGTGTATAATAGAAATGTGGTGATCTAGCTAGGCTACACTCATATTATTGTCAATAGAAACATATCAACATCTATACATCATTCATGATTTAGTAATCATACCAAAAAGAAATAGTTAGTACTATTAGATATTATATCATTAGTATTTCGTTAGCACGAGAATACCGTTGTATAAGGAAACTAAGTCATTGAGTACACGTGCATTAGTGAAGCAACAAGCAATATTGGTATCTATATTTGGTAACGAAGAACAACTTTCAATAATATCAAAGTGATAACTCAGCAGACAAGTCTTTTATATAAATACTAGAGGTTTTTATTTCATAATAAAGGACAATCTTATAAACAGTCTCAAACTACTCTATAACTGTCTTTATAATTTTACATTTACCTTGATACACAACAAGTACCCTTGTGATTGGTTTTGATCGTTTTGAAATCACCATTGTATCTTTCAAAGTGAAAGATCCACGACGAAGGTCCAGGTCCATAGTCCAACAAAGTATCGCGAAGATGCAAGTGGAAATGCAAGTTGCTTACCATTAACAATGGATCGTTGTAGATACTGACAAAGTCATTTACAAACTTTTTCATATGAAAATGCATGATGTCAACTTCCTCCAAAGATATACATGGACTAGACAAGTATGCGTTAGCAGCAACAAAGTCCATCCAGTTGTTGCAGTACTGTACAGGTAATTTCATCGTCAGCAGGTATGGTGACACGACCAAAGCCCAGGTCTTAAACTCGTCACTTTTTAAGTGACCAAATCCAACATTACCGATCATCATCTTTCTAGCAATAGACTGGCCATCATCTTCAAAAGGCAAAACAAACTTGTTCAAACTGGCCACTGACATTTCACGCAAATGATCCTTGTGTGGAATTCGAGGTGTGGTATTTGTGTTGTGTATCAAGGTAAATGTAAAATTATAAAGACAGTTATAGAGTAGTTTGAGACTGTTTATAAGATTGTCCTTTATTATGAAATAAAAACCTTTAGTATTTATATAAAAGACTTGTCTGCTGAGTCATCACTTTGATATTATTGAAAGTTGTTCTTCGTTACCAAATATAGATACCAATATTGCTTGTTGCTTCACTAATGCACGTGTACTCAATGACTTAGTTTCCTTATACAACGGTATTCTCGTGCTAACGAAATACTAATGATATAATATCTAATAGTACTAACTATTTCTTTTTGGTATGATTACTAAATCATGAATGATGTATAGATGTTGATATGTTTCTATTGACAATAATATGAGTGTAGCCTAGCTAGATCACCACAATTTGATAAAATAGCACCAGGTAAAAATAATGAGATAAATGTGTATTTTTTATTGTAGGTAAAAAATAAAACTAAAGAACTCTGCTGCTATAAAATAATCAATCCTTTTTATATTGAACAACTGCCCCTGGAAGTTATCGAGTCAACCTTTCTGGTTTTGGAATAGATCTATACTCAGTTTCCCGCCTTTTGCTAAATGAATTCTACTCGTTAGAATTGACTTCAATTAGCGTCGTCCCAATTCAGAGCAATCGGGAACACATCTTATTGTGCCGAAAGGACCAGTAAGATAATGTGTAACGGTAGCTGTCAAAAGTGACATACATGATTCATTGTTTAATTGGCTTCGGCAGAACATATTTGTAATGTTTGATCTCTTGTTGATTCTACAGGTTCTTTTCCTATCTGTGAATGAATAAGATATGATCCCCAAATATAGAACATCTTATCGATATTTGTATGTTTGGTTGCAGAAAGTAGGCATCCCTTTATTCATGCACTATTTCTATTATACACTTACAGTCGTATAATTTGTATCAATATATAAATAAATGAACCATTGATAATGATAGCTGTTCTATTCTCTCGATGGGTAGCTAATCCATAGAGGGAACTATCATTATTAGATTTCTCTTTTTTATATTCTTGATTTGATTAGAAACGGTTTTACTTTTCCAATCGAGACATAGGAACTCAGTTGAATATTTTTATTTATCCGACTTTTATTCTTATATCCAGTTAAGCCAATCATGCCACCTTTTATATAGAAGTATGTACTCGAGGTAGAGGTAGTTGTGTAGTAGTATACATATGTATGCTATTACTCAACATTCAAAGATATTTTATTTTATAAATTATAACTTTATACGATTTATTTATTTATTCTTAAATGAATCGTACTCAAATACGACAGTACATACCAGAAAGCAGCAATGCAATTTGGTCAGATTTAATGTGGTTTCTTAATGTATAACGGGAAACCAATTTGAATCCGTTGGGACTCAATGCACACTTGGAGCATTGACAGCGTCTAACATTACGAGATTGCTTGATGGGAGGCATCGTTAATTTAAGATCTAAAAAAAGTGAAAGGGAAAAAAATCAAATCTGGAAATCGTTACTGATCTTAAGCCGGAGCTGAAAGTGCCTCCCCTCCAAATCTCTTTTTTTTTTTTTGTGGTGTCACAGCTGCTTGGCTTCTTTTTTTTTTACAACCAACTGTGGTATTTTGGTATATAAGAAAAAAATAGAAGATAAAACAATAAAGAGTACTTTGAGACTGTTCGTATGTTTTATTAGAAATTAATCAAATTGATTGTTCTTTTTTAAAAGATGTTTTAGAGGGGTATTTATAATAATTGTCAAATCAAGGGGCTAATCGTCATACACCGAAATCAGAGAGAATCAATAACAATAACAACAACAATTCTCTTGATATGGAAATTGTGCTACAGTGATTATGACATATGCATTCATGCTGTTATGAGAAGTCTATATAAAGTCAAATCACCACACCAACGCACCCATCTCTCTTTTTATTTTACAATTAACATCCCACTTCTCTGTTTGAATCCTTTTGTAATGTAGTAAAGTTTTTAATTTCTGTCATGAAGTCTTTTTTTAACACGCTGTTCAAACCAAAAAAAAAAAAAAAAAAAAAAAAAGAAAAATCACACACACACACAGCCACGAAAATAGGGAACGATAACTTCAACGACTTGAGTCCACCAATGGGTTTATGAATAAAGAGGTATAAAAGAGAGCAAGGAATAAGTGCTACGATTACAAAATTGAAAGATACTACATATAATTAGCATGATATCTTTTTTAAAAAAAACCACTTGCTGCCATCTTAAAACATCAATTCTAGCACTTTGTAAATGACTATCATAACTTTAATATAATCTAAATAAATAGACTAGTGGGTAAACAACATCCAGAGACAAAAGAACAAATATCTACGAAACGAATAATTGCATCGTCTATTTTTTAGATAACACAATGAATACAACAAATCTTAACGAGCTCTTTCAAAACACAGTTGCAAGGCTTGCTTCCGAGATGACTCACCCTACTACAGATACATCTAATTCAATAATATCAGTCCAAAGGAGCAAATAAGTGATGTCTTTTTAACATATTTAACCTCTTTCAGCAGAAGGATGTATCATGGTCAGTTCTATTGAGTTCCACTGCGAAAAATAAAAAGTTCTGTATTAGTTCCATAAGTAAAGTACCCACATACCATGTAAATCCACATTGGCATAACACTCTGAAGACAATAAATCACCCAATTCACGTGATATTCACGTGATTTTTTTTTGCGGTGCGTAAAAAACTTCAAAATCTTCTTTTTTAGCAGTTTTTTGTAGGAAAACAAATTGATTTTTCTTTTTTCCTGAAATTTAGCACATTTCGGGTACCTGAAAATGTCCTGAAAAGCCCTAAAGGCGTAGTGGTGAGTTTGCAAAACATTAGAATCATCAACA
This sequence comes from Mucor piriformis, assembly GCA_943193625.1. Lineage (NCBI taxonomy): Eukaryota > Fungi > Mucoromycota > Mucoromycetes > Mucorales > Mucoraceae > Mucor > Mucor piriformis. The sequence goes on along the minus strand of OW971869.1, from coordinate 162,718 downwards.
GAATTGGGCTTGACAAAAGTGATATATTCCTGTCTGTTCTTTGTGTTTACCTTGTATTAATACTAAGTGAAACGATATATAAAATGATAGTTCAAGGAGACTGTAAAGACTTGATATCAGATTATACAAACAGAGTGAGGGAGAGGTTAAGTGCACTAGTAAGCAATGGAAAGCTGCCAAAGAAGTTATATATATATCCAATTTAATAGAATAAAAACTAAACTAAGAAAAGATTCCTTTATTTACATGTCAAAGTATTTAGCTTTTATAACTGTCAGTTGAAATAATGTACAACCAAAATAATAAATCTATCGATCAATCATCAAACAAATAAATCATAAGATAAAAATACGGAAAACAATAAAAGTATAAGAATAAAGTAAAGGATATCAAGATCAGACGATAAAATTTAAATAATAACACCTCATAAGTTTATACAATTTCAGCACCGACTATAAGCAAAACCTTACTCCTATACTAAGCATAAGTTTTCTCCGCAACACTGCAAAACTTCCATTAACTCTCCTATTTTTCCTCTCAGCCAATAACAATTTACAAATCACATGATAATCACGTGTTTTAAAGACTTCAAGCGAAACACACAACAAAAATACGACCGTATCAAAAGAACAGTGGGTTTCTTGGTTTAGACGAAATAAAAAAGTTTTATTGGTGGGGTGATTAGCCTGATCCCAATAGGGCAAATGGCCTCCCAGAGTGCAAATTAAAGAGAAAAAATTAAAACTATAAATGTAGCAAGACATAAAAAAACTTTGGACAACACTTTAAGAGTGATGTCAAATAGTGAAAAAAGAAGAGTAGCTAGACCGGTTGAGATTCATTAGAGTACCAAGCAAGCAGTAAACTGTAGCCAGTATTATCCAGAGCTGCAGCAGAGAAGTCTTCGTCTGGGTGGCAGATCATGTCAATTTCGAGTAAAATTGTACATAAGGCACGCCAGTGATTCACAAGATGCGCTTGATTTTTGGTCAGTGGCCGGGTACCATTAACACGGGGCTTGTTAGAAGGTAGATACTGATTCAAGAAATAGTCCAAGGGGTTTAGTTTTGAGTCCTCAGAGACACCAAGGCGAGAGGAGACAGAGAGACAACTTTGTTGTGTATCAAGGTAATGTAAAAATTATAAAGACAGTAATAGAGTAGTTTGAGACTGTTTATAAGATTGTCCTTTATTATGAAATAAAAACCTCTAGTATTTATATAAAAGACTTGTCTGCTGAGTTATCACTTTGATATTATTGAAAGTTGTTCTTCGTTACCAAATATAGATACCAATATTGCTAGTTGCTTCACTAATGCACGTGTACTCAATGACTTAGTTTCCTTATACAACGGTATTCTCGTGCTAACGAAATACTAATGATATAATATCTAATAGTACTAACTATTTCTTTTTGGTATGATTACTAAATCATGAATGATGTATAGATGTTGATATGTTTCTATTGACAATAATATGAGTGTAGCCTAGCTAGATCACCACAAACTTAACAGATGGGTTCTAGATGCGTGGCGGTAAGAACACTTATTACACCCTACATGGCGCCCAGGGAGCCAACCCATTTGCCAACGAACAAGACGACTACGATCATACAAGGACATTGGTAGATAGAGAATCGGGTCAACACAATGCTTGAACGACAAGCTGACAATAGGACCGGTGGTAGAGGATCTACACGAGCCAAAAGACGATCATGTACATTTTGACGGTACTCGTTGTAGGTGGACTTGATACGAGCACGATCAGTGGAAATAGCCAGACGCGTTTCAATTCCAACGGGGAGAGAGTTCCAAAGCACACTAGACTTCACCAACTGAGGCCAATGGAAAGACCGAAGATTACAGTCACGAGTAATCATAGTAACCAAGGTATCCTCAGGAAGATTTTGGATACGACACACCATCTTGAAGAGAAGCATATGTACCCGTGCTTGCATAGATGGTAGATTAGTCATGTGTTTGAAGACCGCTGTTGAGCTAGTCTTGTGACCACCAAAAGCCAGACGGAGACACTGATCCTGAGCCTTATCCAGTGCAAGGAGATCCTTTTTCAAGTACAGGGAGATAGCCAGGCCATATTCCATTTTTGGACGAATGAAACAGGCGTATAAACGAGCAGCAGTGATTTTTGAGAAACACGGGGAGGACAGGCCAAGGGGCTTTAGACCAAAACGCATTGAGGCAAGTGCAGACTGGATATTTCTTTTAAGGAGCAACCCTGTATCAATACGACCTTTGGCGTTTATGGGGATACCCAGGTACGAAAACGACGAAGAAACAGGAATGGGCTCACCATAAAGTTTCATTGCACGTCCGCCATGACTAGTTGGACAGTTGAGGATTACTGATTTACTGGGATTCCACCGGTAACCAAGGTTACGAGAGTGTTCTTCCGCTTTTCTAAGTAACCGCGGCATAGCTTCCGGAGTACCAATAAGAGCAATATCATCAGCATACATCAAACAGTTAAGCCATAGACCACCGAATTAACGCCGAGGAGGAGCATCAAAAACCCTAGTCACAGGTAACCTAGTAGACCACAGGAACGAAGGTAACGAGTTGATGTATATTGAATACAAGAGCGGGGATAGTATCGAACCTTGGAGGACACCAGTAGCAGGACGGAAACCAGGAGACACTTCACCACGAACCAAGACCTCCACTTGCACTGAGTCAAACAAAGCTTGCAAAAGACCAAGCATAGGAGCCGAGACAAATGTTTCTAGAGCGCGCCAGATGATAGCTCGATCTACCGTGTCATACGCCGACTTGATATCAAGGAACGCCAAAACCGGTGGTTCACCATAATGATCTATGGCATGCTGACGACAGAGTTCGGTAAGACACAAAGCCTGATCCATAGCACTACGGTTAGCTCGAAAACCGCCTTGTACAATATCAAGTTCCGGGGAAGTATCAACGAGAACATCTTGTAGACATAACTCAAATAGCTTTCGGAGTACCGAGGTCAGACTAATTGGTCTAAAATTACCCGGATCCAGAGGGTTACCTTTCTTGTAAATTGGGACAACTTGAGCAGTACTCCAAGACCTAGGGACCAAAGACCATTGCCAGCAATATCGAAACAAAAGCACCAGCACTGGGACCAGAGCATCACTAATTGGAAGTAGCATCTCAGTACGCAAATGATCAATACCAGGAGCCTTTTTCCGAGCCAATCGATGATGAAGATTGTACATAATCAAGTCCGAAGAGAAAGGACAATCATGTACCACTTCATTGTCACCAAAGGAAAATGGATGAGGACCATCAGGTTTTGGAGGCAGAGGTTGGCGAGATGCCGGAAGTTGGCTACCAGAAAACACATTTTGGAGATGTCTTGACATTGCCAGAGCAGCGGCACCAGGACCATCGACGTGTGAGAACTGAGGTGTAATCACGCGACCCTTGCGGATACGCTTGATAACATCTGTAGTCTCAGAGAAAGGACCGTTGGATAGTTTTTGGCAAAACTGTTTCCAGGTAGCACGTTTACGCCTTTTCAAATCAAGCTTGTACTGAGAATCAGCTGACTCAAAGGCGGACCAGAGGGCCACCTTTTGTAGAGCATCTGGTTCGTTACGCCATTTACGTCTACAATCCTCACGGAAGTCAGCACGATCTTGAAGGAGAGAAGTCCAAAACCAAGAATGACCAGGGGCCAGAGGAACACGACGGCCAACAGTTTCATCCAAGCAGGAGTGAATAGTATCAGTCAACTCAGAAGCAAGAGAGTCAACGTCAAAGCAAGGTAACATACCACCAGTAAAACCCTCAACAATAGAATCATCAGCAGGGACCAAGAGCTTTAGCTTCTCATATAGTGGCTGTATACGAGATGAAAAAAGATTGGTATAACCGGTCTTCGATTGCTTGAGCTTAGCCAGGTTCCATAGTAAACGGGGATGGGTAGGTGGAGGAGGAGGAGCGAGAGGAAGAGCAAAAGATAAAGAAACAGGATGATGATCTGAGCCCATACTTAAGTCAAGACGCACGGTCATACGTGGATGAATTAACGGTCCAGAGGTAATCATGAGGTCAATGACACTACTGAATGGGACACCTTCGCGCGTGAGACGCTTAGGATTACAGTATGTAGGGACAGATCGAGCCAGTTCAGAATTCCAACACCGCAAACCAGATTCAGTTAACCAATCAGCAAGCTTGATACCACGGGAGGTAGTGACATGATCACCAAGGAGAGCTTCATGACGTGCATTCAAGTCACCACAGATCAAAGTATTCGACTGATTTGCACATTGATTGATCGGTAGGGATCGGAGGATATCAATAGCTTGGTCATCAGAGAGAGAAGGCGGGAGATAAAAACAATGGATGAGGAGCGAAGAAACTTGACAGGAGAGAACGTAAGGAGAGGAAAAGGGGATGTGATTGACAGGGTACGGGAACGCAGGATTAACGAGAACTGATATCCCTTGTTGACCACGTAGAGAGTCTTGCACATCTAGTCCATAGGTATGATATTGTGACCACTGAGTAGGAAATCGGAGAGGAGAAAGCAGCCACGTTTCGGTTAAGAAGATAAGGGGGGAGTCAAAAAGATTGTTTGTAAGGAGCGGAGTAGTATGACGAGGAAGGCCGTTGGCATTCCATAAAGAGATAGTGATCTCTTTACTCATTACTGAGAGGTGGCAGGTTGACCAGCACCAGCAGGAGATTTTTTCGCACCGCCGAAGGCAGCAGCAGCTTCGCTCATTTCGTCATCTTCTTGTTCCTTACCAAAAAAAACATTGCCAGCATACAACGTATTTAAGTCTTCGCCAGTAATCCAGCCATGTGACAAGAAGTCATTAGCCACTGCAAGGCAGACAGGTCGTCGAATGTGATCCAAAGCACGCAAGCACCGAGATCTCTGAAGTTCCAACGCCTTTGCTTCCTTAGCTGCATCGTCAAGAGTAGCAAGAGCAGGGTCACGAATAGCATCAGTATCCAAAGGGTTAAAGTTCTCGATATGCTTCACACCAGCAGTAGCAAAACGAGCCAGGATAGCCTCAGCATAGTCGTTATGGACCAAAAGAGCAATCACCTTCTGCGCAGGATAGTGAACATCCAAGATGCGAGACGTCTCAACACGAAGCGTACGTAATTTCTTACGGACATCAGAGTATCGCTCACGAGCACGACAGGGCAGATACACATACTTGAACCCTTGAGATTCAGAAACAGAGGTAAACAATCTTGCGGCAATCTTACGTGCACGAGGGGAATTTTTCGGTTTCCTGGCAGACATCTTCTTCTCACCATGAACACCAGCCTGAACAACACCAGACCAAGTTCCAACACCAGCACCAACAGCACCAGGAGCACCAGCACAAGAAGCACCAGCACCAGAAGCACCAACACCAGAAGCACCAGCACCAGAAGCACCAACACCAGTAGCACCAGCACCAGAAGCACCAACACCAGAAGCACCAACACCAGAAGCACCAACACCAGAAGCACCTTGGGCCTTAGGAGCAGCAAGTACAGGATAAGTATCACTGTACTTGGAGAAATCAGAGCCAAGGACCTTGACCGGAGTAGTCACCGTAGCCGAAGCACGAGCCAGAGATTCCTTCAGAGCCTTATTCTCCGCGAGAACAGCAGCCAGAGTGTCTTGAGTGGCAGTGAGCTCTTGTTGAAGACGCTCAAACGCAGTCTGCACCTTCTCCACATGGGCCAGGCGGTCGTTGTATGTGCGCATTTGACGCTGTAATTGGATTACATAATCTGGCGCGGCTGGAGCAGGCACAAAGTCAAAATTACTCGAGAATAGTGCAGGGAGCGATTTCTCAGGTAAAAAATTGTCAAATCTCACCGGGGTTGGTGGTTCGTCATGCGTATCTTCATCCGTGTCCATGGAAGTATGCAAATCGTCGTTTTGGGCGACAGATTCCTCGCAATTTGCATTCAAAATCTTTTGTCCGGTGACTTCGGACTCCGCGATTTTTTTTTGTTGGCGGGTCTGGGGGCCCGCAGGGGTGGTTTCCTGTTTGTTTTTTTCCATAATTTTGTTACTAGTTTCTAATTCAGTGATTGTTGACTCAATTGAGTTTGTTCGAATTCGTTTAACACCAGTAAGAATGTACGAAGTGGGTGTGGGAGTTGTGGTTGAACTTGCTTTACTAATTTCAACGAAATTGCTACTCAATGTAGTTGTAGAATTTTTCAATTGAGGGTGATCCAAGGTGTTTTTGCAAATCTCGTCAGATCTTGATGGTTCTTGTATCAAAATGTTGCTAGAGACTTGGGGAACTGAGGTAGGTTGGATGGATGGATGGTTTGTTATAGTTATTGTAATGGATGGATGATTATTGAATAAAAAACTTTGGGTAACCCTTTTGCCCGAAAACAAAAAGTTTGGTTAAGTGAAATATCAGTCTTGTAATAGGTTATAGGATTCAACTCTCAGTGGTTAATCAGTAACAAGTAAGTAATTACTTAAATATATAAAATAGAAGATAATGTTTATTGATATAAAACTTAAGGGATATATATACTAATTGTAAGGTATAGGTGGTGTGATAAATATAATAATAGTGAGTAATATAAACAGGTTGTCGAAAGAGGTGACATCCAAAGTGGTGTTATTCGGTTTAGACTTTTTCCGATTCAGTGTTGTGATCGAGCTTATATCCTCATATAACTCTTTAATCTCAATCCATTCAATCCTTTAATAACTTTTATAAATATTGATTTATTATCTGTTGGTTTTATTTTCATACTATTGCATGCTCGCTAGATTCGATCCTCATTATTTACGACATCGATAACCAATGGCAAATATCCCGGATAATACAATCCAATAATAATTAGTTTTGCTAGAACGTATCTTCCAGAAGGTCCCTTTATTTCAAGATACCTCAATTGATTGTCATCCACATGAATATACTTGACAGGTTTCACATATCTTCGGGAGATCAATTATAGTTTAACCGTACCTGATATTTGTATATAAAGGCCAATGTCTTTTATTTAATAAAGATTTTAGTTTACTTTTTGACAGTCTGATAATCCTCTACGTTTTATTATATTGTATTTTTTAATTCTTGATATTTTATATACCTCGAATTCCACATTCAGGTGATTATTTTTGAGTGGTACGAAACGTCTTTTCTGGTTTGAGGTCTTCTTAAGCCTGAGTTCAATCTCTACCGGCATGTCCATGTCATAGTCCGGGTCGAGTACCGGACTGTCCGGGCTAGTCACGTGATTCTTGGAGACATCAGAACCATCGGCATTTACAGTCTTGACAGAAATGTAAGTTTCAATATAGTCTAAATCAACTCTCAGTGGTTATTTAGATCTCGAGTAGAGGAAATAGGTTTTTAAGCAATTAGAAGATAATGTTTTATTGATATCAAGTTAAAGGATATTTATACTAAATGATAGATATAAGTGATGTGATATATGATAGAGATATAATGATAATGCGTAATAGATATATAAAGATAATTAGTAATATTGACAGGTTGTCAAGTGTGAGCTATGAACCCGAGGTGGTGTTATAATATTTACAGTAAAGTGGTGTTATCCAACTTTGATCTTTTCCTGTTGGCGTGATTATTTTTGAGTGGTACAAATCTCCTTTTCTGAGATTTGGTCTTCTTTAGCCTGAGCTCGACCTCAACCGGGATGTCTACGTCAATGTCCAAGCCGGGTACCGGGCTAGTCCGGTAGGTCACGTGCACTCTATCCAAATAGGCGTATTTGGACCATGATATTATACATGATATTGGGCATATCATGGTAATATCATGGTACGGTAAAATTGGGTAACACATGGATCTCCATGATATTATCCATGATATGCCCAATATCATGGTACGTCATACTCCATGATATGCCATATATTATGGTGATATCATGGATCATATTTAACCATTATATGCCCCATTTCATGGCTGTATCATGGTTTATTTTATACCATTATACGCCTCGTTTCATGGTTATATCATGGATGTTCATGTGTTACCCAATTTTACTGTACCATGATATTACCATGATATGCCCAATATCATGTACCGTTTCATGGATTTTTGATCCATGATACTCTGTACGTAACATCTACCATTGGTCTTTCTTTACTAGATGCAGCTTTTCAATTGGGCATTATTTATTAGATGTTGCTTGATAAGGGTATTTATTTAATAGATGATCCTTTACTATTGGGCTTCTATTATGAATCATTTATAAATGTAGTCATATTATTTGTTATTAAAAAAAGGTTTTATTTAAAAAAAATTGTTTTGATTGGATCCATTGATTATGACGCTATACAAGATCTTTAACTACACATACCCTTTTTTCGACGCAAAAATGATTAAAACGCAAATCTAACAGAAAATACCCGCAATTATCAACACAGAAATGGCAGTAAAAATTACGCTCCAGAATGGATAGAAAGGAAGACAAAAAATGTAAACTAAAAGCAGCAGCTAGAAATCAAAGAAAATATCAGTGTCATAATCCAAAAAAAAAAAGTACCTTTGTGCTGTCGATTCTATCGACCCAGTCGCGAAACCCGACTATAAAAGTGTTGGTTAGTATACATTTAAGCTTTCGTTTATACATGTGTATACCTTATAAGAAAAACCTCTTGATAAGTAGATTAGCAACGAGAAGAGCAAGCCTGTTAATCAGGTAGGCCTTATTTTTGACCAGCCTAAATTTTTTTGTACGCCCTAATCTTGGGTCTGCCTACTTTGCAATGATGAGAGGTTAATGTCAAATAAACTTCTTTTATTAAAATGCTTACCTCTATTTGAATGCCTAAAAACAAAAGAAGACACTCGTTTGCAATATAAGTTAGTCTTCCAAGTTCATCTTGGCTGATTACTAAAAAAAAAAAAAAAAAAGAATGAGTAACCGAGAAATGTATTTTTGGGCTTTTTTTTTTTTTTTACCTTTTTAAAAAAGGCAAGCAAAGGGTCCAGTCACAACAAACTGTTAGTTGAAGTGTACAAGAACAGATGTAATAGACTTACCTTATGGATTAAAGTGAAAAAAAAAATTGAGAAAAATTAAAGGAAAAAAAGGGGATTTCAAAAAAAACAGTTTTTTTTTTTTATCAAATCTGATTGCAATATCTGATTGCTAAAAGAGAGATAAAAAAAAAAGAAGATCAAAACAAAGATCTACTCCAAATAAAGATTGTACAACATGCATTTTAATCCAAGTCGATAATCTCAAGATTTTTTTATTAAGTGTATGCTTTTGTATAAGGAAAGTACAGCCTCGAGAAAGTTCATCCAGGTCCATGTCTGAATTAAGATAGTTATCAATGAGGGGAGCATACAACACCTTATGTCTGCATGGAAAACTGGCTGAGTCGTAGTGACCAGCATGCTCTTTTGATTCAGTCTCCACCAATTGGTACCTTATCACACACGGCGTTTTTCTATGAGTAGAAAAGATGGGTACAACTGTATATGCTGCACATCTAGGCTCACTTGATAGTATAGAAAATCACTCGTTGTACTTATCTGCGCATATTTGAAGACAAAAGGCGATTAAAAAAAGAAATCGCTCGAAGCTGTTTTCTCCCCTCCATCCTAACCAAACCTTTTTTTTTTTTTCTCCACATCGAATTTAATATCATTACTGTTAACTTCGTACAGAATATCCATTTGTAGATAAGCTTTGAGGATGTCCTTATTTTTCAAAGTGTCCAACATTTTCTTTTTTTACCAAAGTGTATCTGCTTTCATCTCTGTAAATCAGCTTTGCTGCTGCTCTGAATCCACAAAGGTCATCCGTCTTGATGCTATCAAAGTTAAAATCCGTCATTTTTCGTAGATCTGCTGCTTTTTTGATTCTAGCCTACTTTTTATACGCAATAAAATGCTCGTGCTTGGATTCTGCGGAAAAAAACCCCCAAGCTTTTCTCTTAAGTCTATAATTGTATTTTACCTTGACAGGGCACTTCAATTTTTTTCACTTTGAGTGAAATTAAAGATTGTTGCGGCTAGCCATTACATGAGACATTTCGTGTTTAGTGTTTTTTTTTCTCAATGTCAGCTTTGATCTTCTCCAGGGCTTGCACTCTTTTGTTAAGAGATACACGGTAGTAGTGGGTGTATGTTGGTGTCATTCTTTTATAGCTGAGACAAAAAAAAGGGGGGGGGGCAAAAGCGACTCTGAGAAAAAAGAAGAAGTCTATTTTTTTTGGGGGGAATAATTTTTTTTTGCGCTCCCCCGATTACGTTATCGGCTGAGAGTCAAAGATTGATTCACTCTTAAGATAGCTCCCTTAGTAAAAATGAATACTTGCAATGCCCATATCTTTTTCAAAATCCATACAAATCAAAAAATTAAAATTGCATGCCTACTTCTTTTATCATTATCTATCCATCTATCTAAAAATAACATAACATTTATTTTTCAAAATCCAACATAATTTCAAAAAACTCAACTTTTTCCCGTCATTTACGGTAACACACCGATCCTTCCACTTTTTTTTTCGTTTAAACAAACTAATGACGTTATTGTGCTTTTGCTTTAAAAATAATTACAAAAAATTTACAAAGTGAAGACGACTACATCTTTTTGAAAGACACACGCAAAAATAAAATTTATTCTCCGCCCAAAAAAATTAGCACCAAAATTGCACCTAAAAAATCAGAAGCTAAGAGTGATCATAAATCAATGAAAAATGAAGGAAAATGACTTTTTTTTTTTTATTCCGATGTAGTTTGTTTACTTGCACAACATATTAAAATTTAAAGTTGTATTAAAAAGTACAATCACTAGTTTGGCCGGAATTGATTTTCAGCTCATATCCCAACCATGATATGCCCAATATCATGGTACCAGACAACGTCCATAATATCCCGTTATCTGCAGTGCACCACTGCAGATAAAATTTGGTGAAAAAAGTCGGTAAATTAGTGGTAAACGAGCGGTATATGAGGAATTTCCTGACCCGTTTACCGATATTGGCAAATTGGGAAATTGACGATACACGGTAAACGGGTCAGTATACTCCGCGTTTACTGATACAGTAAACGAGTAGGTAAACTCTCCGTTTACTGCTATTTTACCAATGCTGGTATATTCGTCGTGTGCTGATACAGTAAATTAGCAGTGAATGGCCCATGATCTGATTCGGTACATGAGCATATACCTCTGCTTTTAGTGCATGCCATTGGTTTATTACTTTAGTATATTACTTTTTAACTGGTTGCTTTTTTATTAGCAATGCTATTAATCAGCATATTACTGGTTAAAGAAGACACATAATATGGCTTTAAATCAATTTTTTATTGGTTCAGAAACTAATGATAGTAGGACTACTTCCTATACTACTTTTACAAAAATACGTTTCACTTACCTCTAGTATAGCCACATGAATCCTGGGAGCGTACCATTATATAGACGTCTTGTAAGCAGCGTATAGTAGAAAAAATAACTTGATAAGACCAAATGTAAAACCTGATTGTTCATAATAAGAGTTAGTTCAAAGAAAATCAAATTGAAGAATAAATAATTACCACTCTGATATACGACAGTGTTTTCATTAAAGCACAACCAGATTAAACTTTGGGGGAGTGCCAACAATTCATTATGCCAGTAGACAACATGCAATAGAGCAGTTCTGAGCCTACGCATAACCAGTTAGTATAAATGAAGACAAAAAAAAGATATAAAAATTATTACCTGAACATAATACGTGGCAACAATACAAGATATGTATAGGACTGTAACATAGTGTGGAGGCGGGAGGGCCGTCATTATTATCTATAGGTTTACAGACGTTAGTACTGAATGATTACTAAAACCTTTCATGCGTTACCTTTTATTACAGAGAGCTTGTTTGACTTGGGCAACACACACATGCACACACAAAAACACGATAATTGCACTGTTCCGACACCAAAGCTCTAGTCAGCACCTACATCATGTTATATTAGTTTGAATTCATATAATCAAGAAGTTTGTCATTACCTGACGTTGTGGTTTTTTTTTGACGCAGCTATAACAAAGATGTCCACAGTAAAAGTTAACTATAAGCAGTAGCAATCAGGCAGAGCAATATTTGACTACGACTAAAGATAAAAATATGCAGTGAGATCTCAAAGAAGCAAAGACTTGAGATATTTACATATACCAACGACCTAGTTGTGCTAAAGACTTGTCTTTTTCCAAAGGTGAACCAAGATGAAGTTGCTTATTACAGTAATCAAAGTGACAAGTTGAAAGATGACAGCTGTCCAAAGTTTAGGAGGACCTAATTTAGATTTTGAATCAACTTGGCACAGAAGACAAAAATATTTCTTTAGCCTACCACGTGTACAAAACAATTTGTGTGGATATCACATAAAAAGGGACCCGTTATTTCGCTGATCAATGAAATACAGATTCAAGGAATAATTGACAGATACTTTACCAATGAATAACTAGATGAGGAGAAACGCCATTCTAAATAACTGAAATCATGAATTAGTCTGGTCAAAATAAAGTTTTGATGGCAGCATGAGAAGACCTTGTCTTTCTTTGAACTTGTACAGTAGACTTAAAGGGAAATGCAGACGTGATTGTAGGTGTACCAGTTTAGATGCTTGTGCCATTCAGTACTGACGTAAACTGAGGGAATTGTGTCGTATTTGAGTACGATTCATTTAAGAGTAAATAAATAAATCGTATAAAGTTATAATTTATAAAATAAAATGTCTTTGAATGTTGAGTAATGGCATACATATGTATACTACTACACAACTACCTCTACCTCGAGTACATACTTCTATATAAAAGGTGGCATGATTGGCTTAAATGGATATAGGGATAAAAGTTGCATATAGAATAATACACAACTGAGTTACTATACCTAAATTGGAAAACTAAAAACCCACTCCAATTAAATCAAGAATATAAAAAAGAGAAATCTAATAATGATAGTTCCCTCAATGGATTAGCTACCCATCGAGAGAATAGAACAGCTATCATTATCAATGGTTCATTTATTTATATATTGATACAAATTATACGACTGATAAGTGTATAATAGAAATAGTGCATAATCAAATGGATGCCTACTTTCTGCAACCAAACATACAAACATCGATAAGATGTTCTATATTTGGGATCATATCTTATTCATTCACAGATGGGTTAAAAGAACCCGTTGAATTAATAAGAGGTCAAACATTACAAATATGTTCTGCCGAAGCCAATTAACCATAATTCATGTTATGCCCCTTTTGACAGCTACCGTTACACATTATCTTACTGGTTCTTTCTACTCCGAAAAACACAATAAGAAGTGTTCCCGGATCCTTTGATCTAGGACAATGTTAATTGAAGTCAATTCTAACGAGTAGAATTCATTTAACAAAAGGCTGGAAACTGAGTATAGATTTATTCCAAAACCAGAAAGGTTGACTCACTAACTTCCAGGGGCAGTTGTTCAATATAAAAGGATTGATTATTTTATAGCAGCAGAGTTCTTTAGTTTATTTTTTACCTACAATAAAAAATACACATTTATCTCATTATTTTTACCTGGTGCTATTTTATCAAATACCACAAATTGTATAGAAGGAAAAAGAATTTTTCTGTCGAGCACACTGGCTTTCAATAAAGGTGTTTTCCAAGCCACAGGGTATTATTACTCTCTTTTCCTTTTACCCCTTACAATATGAGAAACAACTTGTTACACGTTAGAACAACCAACAGTCCCCGTCGCCAACCATACCCTAACCAGGAAGACAGAGAGGTTCCCGTTACCCGCCGTGAGTTTGAAGTGTGCTAAACCACATAATAAATTAACACAATATAATAAGAGGTCTATGTTTCACGGGTAAAATCCCGGAGCATAAATCCTCTTGACAGAAATTTCTTTATTTCCAATTAATGATTCTCCGGACCAATAATCTAAAAGGATCCTCAGGGACCATCAACCTCAGCTATCTTACGATATCAATTATACGAATGAGTGGTTCTTGATATTAAACAACGATAGATCGGAACAGTTATGTATCCAAGCCACATCATCCTCCAAATGTCTATAAATACCACCTCAATCCTAGCAGTTCTATTTAATGAATCAACTTTAATTCTATTTTTGAATACAATAAAATCGCAAGACTTATAATTGTAATCTCTCTATTGTTTTATTTTTTTTACGCAAACTACCTTCTTAAAAAGTCTATTTTGCAACATGAAGAGCAGAATGCCAGGCTTCGTTCTCTTGAATTGCAATTGCTTGAACAATCTGCTTCACCAATTAGTTCTAGCCGAAGAGCGACTGCGGCAAAAAACAAGAACCTTAACGTAAGTGTTTTGTTTTCTATATACAACAGAAAAGAAATTAACGCACAGTAAAGGCCCTCTTGAAAGAATTGACCGAGATTCCGACCAACAGGTTCAACTTTGATCTTGCAGGTTTGCATAATGAGGGAAACGAAGCTGTTTACCAGTCCATTCTGGCTCAGGCTCAGGACACGCAGTACTTGAAAACCCATTTGCTTGACCGGTCTGGCCATTTTCTTCCTGGAAAGCTTAGTTGGTTTAACAAGTGTCTTAGTACCCGGTATACTACCATGAAAAAGAGACACGACAAGTCGAAAAAGCCTTTGCAGGAAAGAGACACTGAAGCTCGTGCTTACCGTTACAAGTCTAGAATAACAAGAGTTAGTTTATTCTTGTAAGAAAAAAAAAATTACTGACCAAACACTGCTTTAGAAAATTATCAATAGACTTGAAACCTGGAACGAGTTTGGACAGGTTATTTCTGAAGCTAATCCGTCGGTCCAGGATGGATTTTTGTTCATCGATGAAGAATGCTGTTCTGCTGAGAAGGACGGAGATTACAGAGAGAATAGTAATCAAAGTAAGACTATTCTCGTCAAAAGGCCTAGCTGGAGAAGCCCCAAGGTATGTTATGATGGACCTATATAAATCAAATTAATTATGTAATGTGTAGTTGAACGATTTCTTCTTGAAACTTGACAAGCTTCGCCTTGACCAAAACCCCAATGCGGGCGTGTGTACTAAGGAGAGGGTCTACAAGACGGTGGAAGTAGAGCCCAAGCCTTCCCAACGACGACTCTTGCCTGCTTGGGGTTTCAATTAAACTACCTGTTTTTTTTTTTTTTTTTTTTGGAAAATTACAAAATAAAGCAAAAAAGTTAAATATAATTTATTGAATATTGACATAGTTACCGTTTACAAACTTATTCCACTATGCGTCTAGGTAAATCAATAATAATATTACAATTGCTGAGTCTTTCAACATATATACCAATTGGAGAATATATGCAGTGCACGGGAAGAATATCCATAAAGGAACGATTGGTAAAACTATTCGAACAAGAATGGGAATTAATGGTATCAAATGTTGTGACGTAGAAATTGGGATCCAGAAATTTATACCAGCGAACATAGGCAAAGGTAAAAGTTACTATCTGCAATTTGTTGTTGGTATCCATGATAGGCAATGATTGTCGAAAAAAAACTGAATTTGAGCAGGGCGAAGCACATGGTTTGTAGAATCAATTTCATTAACATCTCGATAAAAGGCACGTATGTAACTACCTCTGGCTGAGGTAGCTTCACGAGAACTGTACCTTTGACCAAGAATGTTAATTGACTGGAATTTCACTACCTTTGCACTAACATTGACGTTTCTATTATGCTCTAACATAATATTGTCGTCATCGTACATCACACATTCCACTTGAGCATCTTTGCCAAAGATATATGGATCAATATCGTCACTAGAATCGAAATATTCCTGGTAATAACAAAGTAATTGATCGTATTCATCCGATGTTAGAGCACTGTAAGCCTTGTTGAATTTCATAGACTTGACGGTGCTACATGGAAGTTGTTCAAACCCATAAGCATGCGTGTAACCACCGTTACCATTACTGTTACCAGCCAAATCGATGAACCCAAACAAATCAAAATCAGCATCATTTGCATTTTTTATCTCTTCAGACAAAAAAGCATTTTCGTAAGCCTTCTTGCCATGAATATTTTCACCCAAAAAAATAGATTTCAGATTATCAAAAGACACATGGGGACCTAAATCCGGAATTGTTGACCAAGAAAAATAATCTTGACGGTGTACACTTTCCACAAATTTGTTGAAAACAGTTCTTTCAATGGATTTGTTGTTTGTGTTGACACCTTTCAAATCAGCATTGTACCGTTCATAATTAAAAGCATGGTGTGAATGAAAGCTTCCAAAGTCAAGCATTTGTTCCAATAAATGTACATGATAGTGCATATTACTGTATAAACTAGATTTACCATACAAAATTTCAAACCCTTTACAAAAATCAACGATTTTGGCGTGACAGAGGCGAATATCAGAAATTTTAACGTTTGGCATACTCATGACCTGCATTGCACTGACAAAGAGCATCCAATTTTCGTACTGAGCATTTGTTAGACAGCTTTTTAAAAGCAAAGGTGACAGAAAAAGAGAATACACACGATATTCGTCGGCCTTGAAATATGCAAATCCATCACCAATGCAAATTTTTCTAGCAATAGAAGCGGTGTCGTATCCAAATGGCATGATCAAATTTCTAGCAATTGCTGCCATTTCCTTCAAATCCTTTTTCACAATGAGGCCCATTTTCAGAAAGACATGTTGCACTATTCTTTTGCAAGTACCAAGCCAGACGTTATGCATGGGATCGTACACAACAAAACGAACAATATCAAAATAGGAGAGTTCATGAAAGACACTCCACCTCGTACCATTTTGTCTCACCAGTTCTTGGCGTTGACTTTCGTTATAAGCCAATTTCTATTGATTGGCATACGCCAAATTTGATGCCATCGTACGCTTTTTCCAATTGCCATCCCATCCACCAGAAAAATCACGTTTCATTGGATCTTCTTCAAGAGAAGGAAACGGATGATCACATTTTCGGCAAGCAAACAAAGAATTATGAGCGCTAAACCCAAAGGTCTTTGCTGCTGCAGGTAGATCCAAAGTACCAAGAATCAACGCACCACGGACAATCACTTCACCGGCGGTAGTCATCATAGCCACACCTTCAGCCATCAATATCTTGAGTTCTTCAACTAAAGGTCGCATATAATTATTAATTTGCTGCAGGTGAGCTTCTCCAGGTCCAGGCATAGCAGCAATAAATATCGTATGACATTTTTTGTTTCTAACTCTTCTATCAAGATTCAAGATAGTCAAATAGATAGCACCTACCGAGAATACACTATTAGCATAAGGTTGGTACCAGTCTGCATTTAAAGAAAAAACGAGATTGGTATCCGATTCCTAAACAAAAGGCTTTTCAGCAGCAGGGTCTAATCTAAATGACTTCCATACATCACCGTCCGTCACATCAAACATGAACCCATCTTTTTGTAATTTTCGGGTTTTCCAAGAAGTGAGTTTTTCAACAAACCCTTCGCGACCAAAAAACTGCCTCAACGTAGTAATAAGAGAGTTATAAATGTACGTACGCTTTGGATTTAACTTGCCCGTTTTACTTTTGTCGTACAATTCGTTTCCACATCGATCTAATGGGCGTTTTGTGGTACTTGAAAATTTTGTAATAAAACTACAGCGTTGATGTCTTTCTCGTTCCTGTTGTGTCAATGGCATATGGTAAATTGCATGGCAACTACTGCAGCTGAGGAACTCCTTGATTCCTTGATAAAATTTGTCTTGGTACTTCATTCTGGAAGTGAACGTCTTCATTTGCTTGGGAAAACGAAACTTCAAGTCCAAAAATTCCAAGACGATGTTCAAGTACAACATGACTACTTCGGCACCTTGCGTAGTAATATACTTGCCATACAAAGTCATGAGCAACAGAACAAAAATATATGCCACCGGCTCAGAGGGAAACAACGACGGGTCATTGGAAGCTACAAAGAAAATATCATTAGCACACAGGTGCTGTTGTAAACAAAAAATAAAGGTAGTACCTTGCTCTTCGGTAGTTTCCTCTTCGTCCTCTTCGACATTAACCTCTTCATCCTCACAATTGACCTTTGAAGATTCAGATTCTACTTGAGTTTGGTACTCAGTGTAAAAATCGTCTAGTCGGAAAAAAAAAGGTTTTAAATTAGTCAACGCTAAAACTAAACAAAAATAGTTTGAAGGTTCTGTTTACCTTCGTAAGTCTCCAAGTCAGGTTCATTTAATAGACTTTGGGTCCATGTTGTTGTAAAGTGGAATTTCTTTTGAATTCAAACAAGTAAAAAAAAAGGTAGAGTGAGTTTTAACAATAAAGTAACGTTGTGCTATTTCTCAAGCATACCTTGACATGGCAGACCTTGAATCAAAGTGTGCTTTTTTCTGAGGACAATTGCTTCAGGGTCAATTGCTTCATGTCTCTTACGAGTCTTCAAGGTGACAAAGCTGTATTCAGCAGGAAGTCCACCAGCACAATAACTTTTACAAAAGCAAGGTACTTTTGTAATTTTCGTCATTGGTAAAAAATAACTCGGTTGAAAAAGGCAAAGAAACCAAATAAAATAAAAAATCTCTCAAGTGCATTGTTTGGAACTCAGGGCCTGATCTCAATACTGCTAATAATAACTAGTTATTCACTGTTGAAAACACTTCATCCTCTTCGAGGTATTATAGAGTAAAGTTATTTGTCACAATTGGCTACTATAGTGTACTTCACTTTTTTAACCATTTTTTGTAAAACGAAAATAGTATTCTGTACACAAACTGTACACACTAAAAAAATTTTCAGCCGTAAATAAAACACCGCTTTGTTAGACACTTCCAGACGCTGAAATTTGAAAAAACTTTGAACGTAAATAACTCAATGAGTTTTACAGATATAAACACACTGTCAATAATGTCATACTCCACAAAGTTGGAAATATCAGCAAAAATAAAAAAAAATCAATTTTTACAAATTTTAACGATTTTAAAAAAAGGCATCGGTAAACGCGTCGTTTACCGTTCGTTTACCGTATCGGTAAACGGGCTAAAAGTAGCTTTATCTGCAGTGGTGATTCTTGGAGACATCAGAACCATCACCATTTACAGTCTTGACAACAATGAAATAGTGTATTTGTACACGAAGTAGTAAATCTCTGTGAAGTGATTTGGTGTGATAGTAATTGACAAAAATGTATAAATCAAAGAGATTGTGCAGACTAGAATAATAAACGAATATACTGCCATGTTAATAACCTCTAATAATCGACACATTTTACAATAATAGGAACCTACGTTAAGATTGTCGGTACTTATTAAGTAAAGACGATCAATCAGAAAGAAACCACACAGGTAATAATTAAGATAAACAAGTTTTTATCGTAAGAAAAGGTTAATCTTTTATTAAAGTATGAAAAAGATATGAGTATATATACTAATTATTGAATTAAGGTAAATTTCGAGATATGGTAATTCTTGTGATTTTGACCGAAGCAGAAATAAAGATTCTAAAATCATCCAACTTCATTTTCTTCCAAATTAGGGTGAGTGCTTGAAAATGTGAATTTAGTAATTTAAATTCCAATTTTGTCTGAAATGTAATAATGTAATTGAACATAGATTCAAATAATTGTAGAAACGACCAAAGATATTATGACTTGGAACTGTAAACGAAGTAAAGTTGTTTACATATTTTCTTGTTGGATATGTACTTGTTGTTAATTAATAAATTGATAAAATTGATGATACGCTTGGTACTGAAATAAATAAACTGAAAATATAAAATAAATGTTGAGAAAAAGATGTTGTAATCTTATAATAAGTACTGTTTGATGAATTAAAAGATATAAAAGCTGTAAAAAATATAATCTTCTTGTCTGAGAGAGTTGTAATAATATGGGTGGTGATGTCGCGTTATGAGTAGGTGATAATGAAGATGGTTTCTTGATACAAAAAGTATAAACTCCATTTGGAATAAACAAACTTCTATATTTCCTTTTACAGATGTTCTAGAAGCTTTCCTTGATCATCGACGTTAAAAACCTCACAGCATATGTCAACAATGTCAGAAGCAATCCAGCAAGTAAAATAGTTCCGGTGCAAGAACCCGGCACCGAGAACTATTATGATGCAATGGAACTCACAAGACCAAAACGAAGGTTTAAGCCCAAGGTCACGAAGCCAAGACCAAACAAGAAAACAAAATTATATGTCATAAGAACAAACAAGACAAAGCCATAAACTATTTTTAATTATAAAAACAATTACGTACATATGAAACACTAATCAAATCAGATAGTATAAATAACCCCATCTTATATTTAATAAAAGGATGATCTTGGATCTACATTTTTATACTACTTCTGCTTTGAGAACTACTCTTAAGCCTACAGGTTAAGAGAGACAATTCACGTGATTATGACGTGCAGGAAAACTACTATATAAGGCTGGCGAAAGGACATCTGAGGTTTACAATTGGTAGCACCAGCGGTTAAAGGAACAAGAAACAATATGGCTGAAAATCAAGGAAGCACGGCGTCTTATCAGGTGGCCGATCTAGTGAACAACCTCGCAAGGTTGATGCGAGAAGTAAACAAAAACAAGAACATCAAAGCTAAAGAACCGGGCTATTACCATGGTGATCGTGATGCGGTCAAAATTGATGGATGGATTTCTGCAGTGGAAAATTATTCTCACGCTCAGGAAATGAATGACGAGGAACTAGGCATCTATGCGTTAGGACTTTTAAAAGACAAGGCTGATACGTGGTATCGCACGGTCGAAAAACCCCAAGAAGGCGAAACATCTTTGGGCTGGTTAGAACTAAAGAGAGCTTTGGTAGAATTCTTTTGTCCCGAAAATTCCGAATTAATTGCAAGAGACAAAATAGCTAAACTAACTCAAACTGGCGATGTTAACTCCTACATCAACAACTTCATGGATCTCAAACTGGCTATAAAAAAAATGACGGATGAAGAGGCATGCGACAAGTTTATGCGTGGTCTCACCGATGTCAATACGGCAGCATATGTCCGACAATATTATGACGGTACTTTGAGAACAGCTACAAAATCGGCACTAACATTTGATAGCGCGCATAATCAGGATATTGGCGTTAGACCCCCTGTTCGCACACCTATCACACGTGCTCAGTACATAAACGATCCTATGGAGTTAGACTGGATTGACAACCGTCAACAAAATAATGGGCGAAACGGAAAATACCGTAGTGGTTACAATGGTCAACAGGGTCATCGTGGCGGATACAACAATCAACGTGGTGGTGGTAATTCTAATTCTCCTGGTCGTTGCTTCTTCTGTAATAAAAATGGTCATATCAAAAGGTTTTGTAAAGACAGGTTAAATGCAATCAAGAAGTTGGATGACAGCAGAAGTCATAAACATGGGGTTTCTATAAACTTAATCGATATGGATGATAACAATGGTGATGAAAAAACAAAATTTAATTCTAATAAACTTGTTGATTTTGACCCTTATGCTCTCGAGTCTAGTGAAACTGTAAACTATCCTACTCTTGTACCACAAACTATTACGGATAAGATTACAAATATTCAACATTATCATCCCCATGTCACTGAACTGAGACCTATTGTCTACCCAACTAACAACCTAAATGAAGAATTTAATCATTTGGTCGAACTAAATACGTTAGGTACTACTCTTCCCCTCTACAAAGGTAACTGTTACAATAGAAGCATACAAGTATTGATTGATTCGGGAGCAAGTGAAAATTACGTATCACCACATGTAATCCAAAATGAAGAACTAATCCCGGTGTTTGACAGAAAGGTCGAAACTGCAGGTGGCGAGGTGTCTGAAATTAAATACAAGATCAATTTGAATGTGACTCTAAATGGTTATTCTTCTGCTATTATGGCGTATGTGTTTCCAACCAAGTTTGATCTTATTCTTGGACGATCATGGCTTAAACAAGAAAACCCTACACCAGATTGGGATAAGGACACTTGGTCTATTAATCAGGGAAGCACAATATTAAAACCACAAACAATAACATACCATAATCCTGCATCACTGACTCCTATATCTGACCTGAATTATTTAATCTCCCACAAGCAAGCTGACAGATATTTAAAGAAGGGCGCGAATGGAGTTTTGCTTTGTATTCGTGATATTGGTCCACACAAGGATATAGCTCTGACGGGCACTGACGATGATAAATACTGGGACTCTCTAATTCAAGAATTTAGTGAAATCTTCAAGACTGACTTACCCGGCTTACCTCCTGATCGTGGCATTGAGCACATCATTAATACAGGTGAAGCAAGACCCATTTCAAGACCTCCATTCAAAATGTCACCTTTGGAATTGGATGAACTAAAGAAGCAAATTCACGAATTATTGAAATTAGGATTAATCAAACCAAGTAGTTCTCCTTGGGGGGCTCCTGTACTATTTGTGCGTAAAAAGCCTGATCCTGGATCAAAAGAACCCGGTGTGGTGATCCACATACTCTCTTTATAATAACACCTCATAATTAGCATAATTATCACGGTAACACAATAACCCATATTTGATATTTGTTATTGTTATTGTTATCAACTCTCTCCAAAATAATATATCAAAGCAAGCCCCTTAATTTGACATTCGAATATAAATACCCCTCTAAAAACATCTTTTAAAAGGATAACTTTTTAACTCTTAATAAACATTTATAAGCAGTCTCAAAGTACTTATACTTGTTTTTATTTCTATTTTTTATTCAATCCTAAAACACCACATTTTTTACTTTGAATTTTGCAAATATGTCTCAAACATCTGCTACTGGTTCTCCTCTTTCTGAGTATTCTGGTGAAAATACTCCTACCACTCCAGTTGCTAATGAAAATGGTCCTGAACCCATGGAGGAGGATACTGGTGACCATCAGCAGCAAGACAACACTGAACCTCTCGTTCCTTTTGTGATGGATGTTCAAGAAATCATCAAGTCTGCTACTATAAATCTACATGCTCTTGAAAAGAAGTATAACATTGCATATGCTACATATCTTTCTTGTCAACTACTGGATGTTGCACATCCTTCTACCAAGACCTCCCATGATGAGTACCTTTTAGCTCTTCAAGGTTTTACGGAGGCCAAAAATGCTCTTGTGTCATTCAAGAACATCAACTGTCCATCTAAGGTTCAAGATGTCACGAAATTCTCTCTGGTACCAAAGGACTTACCTTTCCTCCAACTGACAGCCAATGCATTGGAACGAAAGAACTCTGAGGCATACGACTCTGTGTATGACTTTTGTGGTCAGTTCAGAACGGTGCTGAATGCACACTCTCTTGACATGAATAGTCATTGGGAACGTCTGTTTCCTCTCTGCTTGAATAAAGAAGATCGTAGCTGGTTCGATGAGAATCTAAATGAAAAGGGTCTTCCCTGGAAAGAAGCCGAAGCCAAGATTCTGGATCACTTCGATACTCCTTATCGTAAATTCTTGTTGATGATCAATGTTCATCACATGCGTCAAGCTCCTCGAGAATCCACCCGTGCATATGGTGCTAAATTTCAAAAATTACGTCGACAAGCTGATATGAAGGATGGTGTCCAACTGGTGTTGATGTTCTATTGTTCTTTGTGTGAATCTGTAAAGGAGAAAGCATCAAGTGCAATCGCCTCGCAGTATGGTACCAAATTGCCAAATAAGCTGGAGGATATGATTCTCTTGGTCAGTGCTTCAGATTCTGATTATCTTTCTTCTGGTTCCTCAGGAAACTCATCTTCTTTTGGTTCTTCTTCCTATGGCAATAAGGACAATGAACGTTCTTTCAAGAAACGTAGTTCCAGCCACTTTGACTCCGCCAATAAGGATTCCTCGGGATCCAAAAAGGCTTATACCTCGGCTTCTTCTTCTCGTAAGAGACCCTGTTCCTATTGTGGTAAGACCTGGTTCCATGGTCACCGCTGTGAAGAGTTTAAGCAAGCTCAAAAGGATAAGGTTTCGAGAATGGCCATGAGAGGTGGTAAATCTCCTTCTTCTTCGGATGAGGATGATGATATGCAAAACGTATCAATGGCTCAGTTAGCTCTTGAATGTAAGTCTATGAATATAAAAGAGATTACAAGAGATTTTAAAGACATTGATACTGACACAATTACTTTTCCTATCACTATTGATAATTCTATTAGAACGTTCTCTTTATTTGACTGCGGTGCAAACTTCAGTTCTGTGGATCTTGAGTTCTGTAGAAAAAATAGTTTTAAAATAAAATACATTAATCATATTAGTAAAGATCAATTAAATAAGAAAAATTTTTATAATTACTGTGGTGATCTAGCTAGGCTACACTCATATTATTGTCAATAGAAACATATCAACATCTATACATCATTCATGATTTAGTAATCATACCAAAAAGAAATAGTTAGTACTATTAGATATTATATCATTAGTATTTCGTTAGCACGAGAATACCGTTGTATAAGGAAACTAAGTCATTGAGTACACGTGCATTAGTGAAGCAACAAGCAATATTGGTATCTATATTTGGTAACGAAGAACAACTTTCAATAATATCAAAGTGATAACTCAGCAGACAAGTCTTTTATATAAATACTAGAGGTTTTTATTTCATAATAAAGGACAATCTTATAAACAGTCTCAAACTACTCTATTACTGTCTTTATAATTTTTACATTACCTTGATACACAACATTTTTTAGTTTGAATTCGTATCCTATAACATGTCTGCTCAACAATCTTCTTCTGCCTCTCCTGTCTCTCGTGAACAACAAGCCCTTGTTCAAAATGGTCAAATCCCTCCCTTGTTGATTGGTGATCCTATCTTGGATTTTGACGTCGAGATGTCCAATGCTGGTGATGAAGATGTTTCTCGTTCCTCTGTTGTTGGTGACAACAACTCTGATGTTAATGTTAATATCAATGTGGAACTTACCGCTAGTATTTTGTTGGAATCTGCCAAGGAAGACCTTGACAGAAAGAAAAACAAGTACTACGTCTCTCTTGGTAACTACTTGACCTTGTCGAAGGTTGATCCCTCTGCCGATGCTACCAAGGCTGCTTCTTTGGTGTATAAACAAGACCAAGACTTGTTTAAGGAAGCTGAAGAGACCCTCAAGGTGCTCAAGGCGTCTAACACTCCTGCTGTTGCTCCTTCGGACAAGAAAAGTATGTTGGTGCCTGGTAATCTTCCGTTCTTGCAGTTGAAGTCTGATCCTCACCAGGAGAAGGCTAATCGTGAAGTGTTTGACTCTGTCTACGACTTCTGCCAAGAGTTTACCACGGTGCTCGAAGCTCATGCGTTGTCGCTTGATGCTTCGTGGGAACGTTTGCTTCCAATGTGTTTGAACAAAGAGGAAAGATCCTGGTTCGAAGACAAGCTCAAAGGAAAGTCCTTGGGTTGGAAAGTAGCTGAAAGTGCTTTGCTTGACCATTATGACACACCATTCAGAATGTTCTTGAACATGGGTCGTGTTTGGTCAATGAAGCAAGGTGCTAATGAGTCAGCACGTTCTTTTGGCGCGAAGTTTCAGAAATTTCGTCGTCAAGCCACTTTGGAAGATGGTGTCCAATTGGTTCTTTGCTTTTGGTGGAATTTACGTCCGGAAGTCCGTAAAGCGTGTATGATTCCTCTCTCTGCCAATTATGGTACGAAGATGCCTTCAAAGGTTGAGGATATCATCTCGTTAGTGAATGCCACCACTGTCGATTCTTCCTCGTTGTTGTTGAACCCTGGTGAGACCAGTTCGATCTCCGAGTGGAAATCATTTGCTGCTGGCAATGGTGCCTCCTCTTCTTCTGGTAACAAGGGAAAGAAAAGAGCTTTTTCTTCTGGTGATGCTGGCAAGAAGCATAAGAAAGCTTGGGACTTCAAGTCAGCCTTGAAGGATAATGTTTGCTTCTCGTGCAAGTCTCCTTGGGAAAAGGGTCACTCCTGTGCTGAAAGGGAAAGACATGCTTTGGCAAAGGTGTCAAGAATGGCTCTTCGTTCCTCTGGTGGTGAGGGTAGTACTTTTCCTGGTCGTGGGGAAGCCTCCTCTTCTTCGTCGTCGGAAGACGACAACACTAGTGCTTTGGCCCAGATGGCTTTAGATTGTAAGTACAACTATAAAGAAATGGTTATTAAAAAAGATTTTAAGAACATGAGCACTAATATTACCTTTCCTATTCTTGCAAATAATTCGATTAGAACCATCTCTCTGTTGGATTGTGGTGCCACCTTTAGTTCTGTGGATAAGAATTTCTGTTTGAAGAATAGTTTACCTATTAGTTATGTAACACACGTTAATAAAAAATTTGTAAACAAAAGCAATGTCCATGAATATTTTATTCGCTTAGCTGATAGCAATACTTACATTAAGAGAATTGGTACTTGTATCATCAGTGTAACTTGTAATAGTAAGACTATTAAACGTGAGTTTGAAGTCATGAACTTGACTAATAGTAATGAGTATGATTTTAGTATCGGTACTGATTATATGTTTTCTCTGGGTATTGGTATTTATGGTTTACCTTTAACATATGATGATGAAGATTCAAGTGAAGAACGACGTGAAGCTGATCGACGCTTTAACAATAAGAGTGATCTTCTTGAATCCATCGAAAGAGAAAATGAGCTTAAAGAAAATAATCCAGCTGTTGGTCCCAAAGAGTTTGAGGAAGCTATGGATTATATTCAAAAGTTTGTTAAGAACAATCAAGCTATTCCTAAAGGTTTGTTTTGTACCATACCTGAAAGTGTCGTTTGTTTGGATACTCCAGAAAATGCTACAGCATTCAGAAGCCCTTATCCCATTCCTTTCAAGATGCAAGGTGTAGTGGATGAACAGGTAAAAGAATGGCTTGAAAACGGCATTATTGAAAGAGCTCCTGCAAATACGGAATGGAATACCCCTTTAACTGTAGTCAAGAAGACAAATGGTAAAGGCGAGATTACTGGTTATCGTGTATGTCATGACCCAAGACTAGTGAACACTCTCTTGAAGACAATTGATCGTATGCCTCTGCCTGTTATTGGTGAATTGTTTGAGGATTTGAAGGGTGCAAATATTTATTCTACTCTTGACTTAAAGTCTGCATTCAACTCTTTGCGTTTGAACCCAAAGGATGCACATAAACTCAGTTTCACATGGCGTGGTGTACAGTATAAGCCTATTGGTACAGTGTTTGGTATCAAACATGTTAGTTCACAGTTTCAAAGGACTATGAGTATAGCTTTGGAAGGATTACCTTTTGTAAGATTCTTTGTGGATGACATCGTTTGTGCAAGTAAGACATTTGAGGAACACAAGGTACACTTGAAGCAAGTGATAGAAAGATTAACAAGGGTCAATTTGAAGTTGAATCCAAAGAAGTGTCATTTCTTTCAGAAAGAAATTTATTTGCTTGGTTTTCACATTTCACCTAAAGGTATTACCATGGACCGTAGAAAGCTTGTTAATGTGTTGGAATTTCCTCAGCCAAAAACGGGTAAAGATATCCAAAGTTATTGTGGTTTGATCAACTATTTTAGGACTTTGATTCCCAATGTATCATCCATTATGTCGCCATTAGATTCATTAAGAAATGAGAAGTCGATTACACATTTATGGACTGACAAACATCAAACCGCATTCAATAACTTGAAAAAAGCACTTTTGAGTGATCTGGTGTTGTCATATCCAGATATGAATTCTCGTTTTTGTATTAGTTGTGATGCGTCTCTAACTGGGATTGGTGCAGTGTTGTATCAAGTCAGGGATGGTAAGACTAAATATATTTCTTTCGTGGCTAAGAGCTTATCCAAAAGTGAAAGGAAATATTCAGCTACAAAAAGAGAATTACTAGCGTTAGTATTTGCACTCAAACGTTTTCACAAGTATATTTATGGATCCTCCTTTACCTTGTATACGGATCACAAGGCATTGACGTATCTGCATACCCAACGTGTCGCTAATCTGATGATGATTGCATGGATGGACACAATTTTACAGTATGACTTTAAGATCGTTCATTTACCTGGTGTCGCGAATGTCTTGCCAGATGCGTTGTCGCGTTTGTCGGAAGCGACTGAACCATTGTTAAATGAACTGGGTGGGGATAATGAGGTCAAGTCCATTATGAGGAATAGTGCTGTCACTAAAGAACCTCTTCCTGATGTCTTGAGTGGTGAATACTTTACTCCTCCTACAGAGAATCAAAGGAATAAGTTATTAGTTGAAGAACATTTGAAAGGTCACTTTGGTATAGAAGCTATATTACATGCCTTAAAGAGAAAAGGTATTTACTGGACCAACTTAAAGAGTCAAGCAAATGATCTTATACAATCGTGTATACAATGTCAGCGTCACAACATCACAAGAAAGGGTTACAATCCTTTACGACCTATTACTGCCACACTTCCTGGGGATAGTTGGGGTATCGACTTAGCTGGTCCATTTACAATGTCAACTAAGGGTAATGAATACTTGTTAGTAATGATTGACATTGCAAGTAAGTTTTATGTGCTGCGTGCTATACCTGATAAGAGCATGGCGACTGTTGCATTACAAGTGTTAGACATAATTGGTACCTGGGGTCCAATGCGTAAGCTTCAGTCGGATTGTGGTCGTGAGTTTGTGAATAGCTTGATGACAAGCATTAAAGAAAACGTTGGTTTTGAACACGCGTTGATTTCACAGTACCATCCTAGAGCTAATGGTGCAAGTGAAAGAGCTGTACAGTCTGCAGTAAACACCATTAAAAAACAAATTGTCGGTAACGTTGCTGACTGGGATCTGAAGGTGCCTTCTGCTCAATTGTTTTTGAATAGCAAGTATAATGCTAGGACTAAGAGTACCCCATTTTCGTTAATGTTTGGTAGGAATCCAAATGACTTTGTTGACTTTGGTAAAGAAAAGGACAATGCAACTGCCGAAAAGATTCGTGAAGACTTGAAAGGGAAAATAAAAAGAATGACTGAAATTGTTTACCCTGCAGTGTATGAGAACGTTAAGCACGTCACTGAAAAGCAGAAAAAGAGTTTTGATACAAGTCACAAAATGATAGACCTTAAGCCTGGATCTACAGTGATGATTTTAGTGACAGAAAAGCAGAATAAATTAGACCCAAAGTACAAGGGATTTTATACTGTTGTCAGAAAAACTGCTGCTAATACATATGTCTTGAAGAATGAAAAGGGTTTTCTAGAGCCAAGAAATTATCCCCCTTCTTTACTAAAGAAAGTCTCTGATAAGATATCAGAGCATAAAGATGAGTTCTTTGAAGTTGAAGCTATTATTGGTCATAAGAAAGATGACAATAATAAATACATGTATAGATGCAAATGGTTTGACTATGATGAATCTTATGATTCTTGGGAGCCAGAGGATAATTTTACAGATCCTAAGTTTATTAAAGAATACTGGCAAAGAATTGGTGAAGTACCAGAAAGTGTCAAAGAGATCAATAAAGCCAATAAAAGATTATTGAAGAGTATGAATATTGCAACTCCACAAAATTCAGGTACCAAAAGAAAAAGAATCACAAGGTCAGTTTCTCAGAACAAGAAGCAAAGTAGATTTTAAATTTGAGTTATTTAAGAACAATGTGCTGCTTGTTGCTTTTAAGAAATAATGATGAGCATTATTTCAATGTATAAGTATACATCAACTAAGAAAAGGAAAAGCTGATTTTATAAAAAAAAAAAAAAAAAAAAAAAGTACTTGAACGGTATTTAGTTAATACCTGGGTGGGGATAATGTGGTGATCTAGCTAGGCTACACTCATATTATTGTCAATAGAAACATATCAACATCTATACATCATTCATGATTTAGTAATCATACCAAAAAGAAATAGTTAGTACTATTAGATATTATATCATTAGTATTTCGTTAGCACGAGAATACCGTTGTATAAGGAAACTAAGTCATTGAGTACACGTGCATTAGTGAAGCAACAAGCAATATTGGTATCTATATTTGGTAACGAAGAACAACTTTCAATAATATCAAAGTGATAACTCAGCAGACAAGTCTTTTATATAAATACTAGAGGTTTTTATTTCATAATAAAGGACAATCTTATAAACAGTCTCAAACTACTCTATTACTGTCTTTATAATTTTTACATTACCTTGATACACAACATTTTTTAGTTTGAATTCGTATCCTATAACATGTCTGCTCAACAATCTTCTTCTGCCTCTCCTGTCTCTCGTGAACAACAAGCCCTTGTTCAAAATGGTCAAATCCCTCCCTTGTTGATTGGTGATCCTATCTTGGATTTTGACGTCGAGATGTCCAATGCTGGTGATGAAGATGTTTCTCGTTCCTCTGTTGTTGGTGACAACAACTCTGATGTTAATGTTAATATCAATGTGGAACTTACCGCTAGTATTTTGTTGGAATCTGCCAAGGAAGACCTTGACAGAAAGAAAAACAAGTACTACGTCTCTCTTGGTAACTACTTGACCTTGTCGAAGGTTGATCCCTCTGCCGATGCTACCAAGGCTGCTTCTTTGGTGTATAAACAAGACCAAGACTTGTTTAAGGAAGCTGAAGAGACCCTCAAGGTGCTCAAGGCGTCTAACACTCCTGCTGTTGCTCCTTCGGACAAGAAAAGTATGTTGGTGCCTGGTAATCTTCCGTTCTTGCAGTTGAAGTCTGATCCTCACCAGGAGAAGGCTAATCGTGAAGTGTTTGACTCTGTCTACGACTTCTGCCAAGAGTTTACCACGGTGCTCGAAGCTCATGCGTTGTCGCTTGATGCTTCGTGGGAACGTTTGCTTCCAATGTGTTTGAACAAAGAGGAAAGATCCTGGTTCGAAGACAAGCTCAAAGGAAAGTCCTTGGGTTGGAAAGTAGCTGAAAGTGCTTTGCTTGACCATTATGACACACCATTCAGAATGTTCTTGAACATGGGTCGTGTTTGGTCAATGAAGCAAGGTGCTAATGAGTCAGCACGTTCTTTTGGCGCGAAGTTTCAGAAATTTCGTCGTCAAGCCACTTTGGAAGATGGTGTCCAATTGGTTCTTTGCTTTTGGTGGAATTTACGTCCGGAAGTCCGTAAAGCGTGTATGATTCCTCTCTCTGCCAATTATGGTACGAAGATGCCTTCAAAGGTTGAGGATATCATCTCGTTAGTGAATGCCACCACTGTCGATTCTTCCTCGTTGTTGTTGAACCCTGGTGAGACCAGTTCGATCTCCGAGTGGAAATCATTTGCTGCTGGCAATGGTGCCTCCTCTTCTTCTGGTAACAAGGGAAAGAAAAGAGCTTTTTCTTCTGGTGATGCTGGCAAGAAGCATAAGAAAGCTTGGGACTTCAAGTCAGCCTTGAAGGATAATGTTTGCTTCTCGTGCAAGTCTCCTTGGGAAAAGGGTCACTCCTGTGCTGAAAGGGAAAGACATGCTTTGGCAAAGGTGTCAAGAATGGCTCTTCGTTCCTCTGGTGGTGAGGGTAGTACTTTTCCTGGTCGTGGGGAAGCCTCCTCTTCTTCGTCGTCGGAAGACGACAACACTAGTGCTTTGGCCCAGATGGCTTTAGATTGTAAGTACAACTATAAAGAAATGGTTATTAAAAAAGATTTTAAGAACATGAGCACTAATATTACCTTTCCTATTCTTGCAAATAATTCGATTAGAACCATCTCTCTGTTGGATTGTGGTGCCACCTTTAGTTCTGTGGATAAGAATTTCTGTTTGAAGAATAGTTTACCTATTAGTTATGTAACACACGTTAATAAAAAATTTGTAAACAAAAGCAATGTCCATGAATATTTTATTCGCTTAGCTGATAGCAATACTTACATTAAGAGAATTGGTACTTGTATCATCAGTGTAACTTGTAATAGTAAGACTATTAAACGTGAGTTTGAAGTCATGAACTTGACTAATAGTAATGAGTATGATTTTAGTATCGGTACTGATTATATGTTTTCTCTGGGTATTGGTATTTATGGTTTACCTTTAACATATGATGATGAAGATTCAAGTGAAGAACGACGTGAAGCTGATCGACGCTTTAACAATAAGAGTGATCTTCTTGAATCCATCGAAAGAGAAAATGAGCTTAAAGAAAATAATCCAGCTGTTGGTCCCAAAGAGTTTGAGGAAGCTATGGATTATATTCAAAAGTTTGTTAAGAACAATCAAGCTATTCCTAAAGGTTTGTTTTGTACCATACCTGAAAGTGTCGTTTGTTTGGATACTCCAGAAAATGCTACAGCATTCAGAAGCCCTTATCCCATTCCTTTCAAGATGCAAGGTGTAGTGGATGAACAGGTAAAAGAATGGCTTGAAAACGGCATTATTGAAAGAGCTCCTGCAAATACGGAATGGAATACCCCTTTAACTGTAGTCAAGAAGACAAATGGTAAAGGCGAGATTACTGGTTATCGTGTATGTCATGACCCAAGACTAGTGAACACTCTCTTGAAGACAATTGATCGTATGCCTCTGCCTGTTATTGGTGAATTGTTTGAGGATTTGAAGGGTGCAAATATTTATTCTACTCTTGACTTAAAGTCTGCATTCAACTCTTTGCGTTTGAACCCAAAGGATGCACATAAACTCAGTTTCACATGGCGTGGTGTACAGTATAAGCCTATTGGTACAGTGTTTGGTATCAAACATGTTAGTTCACAGTTTCAAAGGACTATGAGTATAGCTTTGGAAGGATTACCTTTTGTAAGATTCTTTGTGGATGACATCGTTTGTGCAAGTAAGACATTTGAGGAACACAAGGTACACTTGAAGCAAGTGATAGAAAGATTAACAAGGGTCAATTTGAAGTTGAATCCAAAGAAGTGTCATTTCTTTCAGAAAGAAATTTATTTGCTTGGTTTTCACATTTCACCTAAAGGTATTACCATGGACCGTAGAAAGCTTGTTAATGTGTTGGAATTTCCTCAGCCAAAAACGGGTAAAGATATCCAAAGTTATTGTGGTTTGATCAACTATTTTAGGACTTTGATTCCCAATGTATCATCCATTATGTCGCCATTAGATTCATTAAGAAATGAGAAGTCGATTACACATTTATGGACTGACAAACATCAAACCGCATTCAATAACTTGAAAAAAGCACTTTTGAGTGATCTGGTGTTGTCATATCCAGATATGAATTCTCGTTTTTGTATTAGTTGTGATGCGTCTCTAACTGGGATTGGTGCAGTGTTGTATCAAGTCAGGGATGGTAAGACTAAATATATTTCTTTCGTGGCTAAGAGCTTATCCAAAAGTGAAAGGAAATATTCAGCTACAAAAAGAGAATTACTAGCGTTAGTATTTGCACTCAAACGTTTTCACAAGTATATTTATGGATCCTCCTTTACCTTGTATACGGATCACAAGGCATTGACGTATCTGCATACCCAACGTGTCGCTAATCTGATGATGATTGCATGGATGGACACAATTTTACAGTATGACTTTAAGATCGTTCATTTACCTGGTGTCGCGAATGTCTTGCCAGATGCGTTGTCGCGTTTGTCGGAAGCGACTGAACCATTGTTAAATGAACTGGGTGGGGATAATGAGGTCAAGTCCATTATGAGGAATAGTGCTGTCACTAAAGAACCTCTTCCTGATGTCTTGAGTGGTGAATACTTTACTCCTCCTACAGAGAATCAAAGGAATAAGTTATTAGTTGAAGAACATTTGAAAGGTCACTTTGGTATAGAAGCTATATTACATGCCTTAAAGAGAAAAGGTATTTACTGGACCAACTTAAAGAGTCAAGCAAATGATCTTATACAATCGTGTATACAATGTCAGCGTCACAACATCACAAGAAAGGGTTACAATCCTTTACGACCTATTACTGCCACACTTCCTGGGGATAGTTGGGGTATCGACTTAGCTGGTCCATTTACAATGTCAACTAAGGGTAATGAATACTTGTTAGTAATGATTGACATTGCAAGTAAGTTTTATGTGCTGCGTGCTATACCTGATAAGAGCATGGCGACTGTTGCATTACAAGTGTTAGACATAATTGGTACCTGGGGTCCAATGCGTAAGCTTCAGTCGGATTGTGGTCGTGAGTTTGTGAATAGCTTGATGACAAGCATTAAAGAAAACGTTGGTTTTGAACACGCGTTGATTTCACAGTACCATCCTAGAGCTAATGGTGCAAGTGAAAGAGCTGTACAGTCTGCAGTAAACACCATTAAAAAACAAATTGTCGGTAACGTTGCTGACTGGGATCTGAAGGTGCCTTCTGCTCAATTGTTTTTGAATAGCAAGTATAATGCTAGGACTAAGAGTACCCCATTTTCGTTAATGTTTGGTAGGAATCCAAATGACTTTGTTGACTTTGGTAAAGAAAAGGACAATGCAACTGCCGAAAAGATTCGTGAAGACTTGAAAGGGAAAATAAAAAGAATGACTGAAATTGTTTACCCTGCAGTGTATGAGAACGTTAAGCACGTCACTGAAAAGCAGAAAAAGAGTTTTGATACAAGTCACAAAATGATAGACCTTAAGCCTGGATCTACAGTGATGATTTTAGTGACAGAAAAGCAGAATAAATTAGACCCAAAGTACAAGGGATTTTATACTGTTGTCAGAAAAACTGCTGCTAATACATATGTCTTGAAGAATGAAAAGGGTTTTCTAGAGCCAAGAAATTATCCCCCTTCTTTACTAAAGAAAGTCTCTGATAAGATATCAGAGCATAAAGATGAGTTCTTTGAAGTTGAAGCTATTATTGGTCATAAGAAAGATGACAATAATAAATACATGTATAGATGCAAATGGTTTGACTATGATGAATCTTATGATTCTTGGGAGCCAGAGGATAATTTTACAGATCCTAAGTTTATTAAAGAATACTGGCAAAGAATTGGTGAAGTACCAGAAAGTGTCAAAGAGATCAATAAAGCCAATAAAAGATTATTGAAGAGTATGAATATTGCAACTCCACAAAATTCAGGTACCAAAAGAAAAAGAATCACAAGGTCAGTTTCTCAGAACAAGAAGCAAAGTAGATTTTAAATTTGAGTTATTTAAGAACAATGTGCTGCTTGTTGCTTTTAAGAAATAATGATGAGCATTATTTCAATGTATAAGTATACATCAACTAAGAAAAGGAAAAGCTGATTTTATAAAAAAAAAAAAAAAAAAAAAAGTACTTGAACGGTATTTAGTTAATACCTGGGTGGGGATAATGTGGTGATCTAGCTAGGCTACACTCATATTATTGTCAATAGAAACATATCAACATCTATACATCATTCATGATTTAGTAATCATACCAAAAAGAAATAGTTAGTACTATTAGATATTATATCATTAGTATTTCGTTAGCACGAGAATACCGTTGTATAAGGAAACTAAGTCATTGAGTACACGTGCATTAGTGAAGCAACAAGCAATATTGGTATCTATATTTGGTAACGAAGAACAACTTTCAATAATATCAAAGTGATAACTCAGCAGACAAGTCTTTTATATAAATACTAGAGGTTTTTATTTCATAATAAAGGACAATCTTATAAACAGTCTCAAACTACTCTATTACTGTCTTTATAATTTTTACATTACCTTGATACACAACAATTACTTTATCCGATCTGCTGATAAGAATACTTTTGTTAAAAGGATTGGTACTTGTGAGTTAACCGTTGGTTGTAATAGTAAAACCATTAAGCGTGTATTTGAGGTTATGAATTTAGCTCCTGAAAATAACAGTTACCAATTTAGTACGGGAACTGATTGTATGTCGTCATTTGGAATCGGTATTTATGGTCTTCCTACATCGTATGATGATCATAAATCCCAAGAAGATGTCATTGAAGCCGACAGGCGTTATAACAATACAAGTGAACTTCTTGAATCTATTGAAGCTGAGAACAAGTTGAAAGAAAATTGTCCAGTCTGTCCACCTGATGAATACAAGGAAGCATTAAAAGTTATTCAACCCGTGATTAAAGCCAATCAAGCAATCCCTAAAGGATCATTCTGCACTATACCTGAGAGTGTTGTGTCTTTGGATACTCCACCTAATGTAACAGCTTATAGAAAGCCTTATCCAGTCCCTCTTAAGATGGAAAGCATTGTAGATGATCAAGTAAAAGAATGGCTTGATAATGGCATCACGAAAATTGCCCCTGCTAACACAGAATGGAATACACCATTGACTGTAGTCAAGAAAACTGATGCTAAAGGACAAATAAAAGGATATCGCGTCTGTCATGATCCAAGACATATTAATAGCTTGTTAAAATCAATTGACAGAATGCCCTTACCTATAATTAGTGAACTTCTTGAAGATTTAAAGGGAGCAACTGTCTATTCCACTCTTGATTTGAAATCTGCTTTTAACTCTTTAAAGTTAAATCCTAAAGATGCACATAAATTAAGCTTTACTTGGCGTGGTGTCCAATATCAACCTATTGGTACTGTATTTGGAATCCGTCATGTTAGTTCGCAATTTCAGAGAACAATGAGTATTGTATTGGAAGGATTACCTAACGTACGATATTTTGTTGACGATATTGTATGTGCAAGCAAATCAATTGAAGAGCATAAGGAACATTTGAAAATTTTAATCAAACGATTAACTGATGTAAACTTGAAGTTGAATCCTGATAAATGTCATTTCTTCCAAAAAGAAATATATCTCCTTGGATTCCGTGTATCTCCTTCTGGTGTCAGCGTTGATAGACGTAAGCTGGTAAATGTCATAGAATTTCCTAAACCTAAAACTGGAAAAGACATAATGCGCTATTGTGGTCTCATAAATTATTTCCGATCATTAATCCCTAATGTATCTGCTATAATGTCTCCACTCGATCCATTAAGGAATGAAAAATCACTTGATAAACTATGGACTCATAACCATCAGAAAGCTTTTGATAATTTGAAAAAAGCGCTTATAAGCGATACTGTATTATCCTTTCCTGATATGAACCTTCCCTTCTCTATAAGTTGTGATGCCTCTCTATCTGGTATTGGTGCAGTTTTGTATCAAGAATATAATGGTACAAAGAAATTTATTTCATTCGTCGCAAAGAGTTTATCTAAAAGTGAGCGCAAATATTCAGCTACGAAAAGAGAATTACTTGCATTAGTATTTTCCTTGAAAAAATTCCATAAATACGTATATGGTTCTAAATTTACCTTATATACTGATCACAAAGCTTTGACCTATCTCCATACACAAAAAATTGCAAATCTCATGATGATCTCCTGGATGGATACCATCTTACAGTATGACTTTGACATCGTTCATTTGCCTGGTATTTCCAATGTCTTACCTGACACGTTATCCAGACTCTATGAGGACGATCCATCACTGTCAAATGAACTGGGTGGGGATAAATTAATCATGAGAAATAGAAATGCAATAATAGGAGCGTTACCTAGCGAAGACAGTGGTGAATACTTCACTCCTCCTACTCAACATGAGCGTGACGAATTATTATATCTTGAGCACGTTAAAGGACATTTCGGAGTCCAAGCTATATTACATGCTTTAAAGCGTAAAGGCATATATTGGTCTACTTTAAAGAAAGATGCAAATGAGTTAATTAAGGCATGTGTTCCATGTCAAC
This sequence comes from Mucor piriformis, assembly GCA_943193625.1. Taxonomy (NCBI): domain Eukaryota; kingdom Fungi; phylum Mucoromycota; class Mucoromycetes; order Mucorales; family Mucoraceae; genus Mucor; species Mucor piriformis. The sequence continues at coordinate 125,309 of OW971869.1, read as the reverse complement.
AACACAATATAACACAAAAGGGTTACAATCCATTAAGACCTGTGCTAGCTGCTCTTCCTGGTGACAGTTGGGGTATTGATTTAGCTGGTCCCTTTGTAACATCTAAAAGGGGAAACCATTATTTGTTAGTCATGATAGATATAGCGACAAAGTATTACGTGTTAAGAGCTATACCTGATAAGACTGCAGCAGTAGTGGCCAGTGTTGTATTGGAAGTAATTTGCACTTTCGGTCCATTCAGAAAGCTCCAAAGCGACAAGGCTACAGAATTCGTAAACTCATGTATGTCATGCATAAAGAGTAACATTGGATTTGACCATGCTCTTATATCTCAGTATCATCCAAGATCTAATGGCGCAACTGAAAGAGCTGTGCAATCTGCTGTAAAAACCATAAAGAAAAAGATAAATGGTAATATTGCTGACTGGGACGTAATGGTTGCTTCCACCCAGTTAGACCTGAATTGTAAATATAACAGTCGCACTAAAAGTACACCTTTCTCATTAATGTTCGGTAGAAATCCAAATGACTTTGCTAATTATAACAAAGAAACGGACAATGCAACTGCAGAGAGAACAAATAAGGAATTACAAAAGAAAATAAAACTCATGAGAGAAATTGTGTACCCTGCAGTTTATGAGCAGGTTAAGAAAGTCACTGATAAGCAAAAACAAAAGTTTGACGTCAGCCATAAGCTAATTGATATTAAAGTTGGTGCAACTGTAATGATCTTGATACAAGAAAAGCAAAATAAGCTTTATCCTAATTATGAAGGATATTATACAGTAGTAAGGAAAACATCAGCTGGCACGTACGTCTTACGAAATGAAAAAGGGTTTATTGAACCTCGTAACTTCCCTCCTTCTAATTTAAAAGTTGTCTCTGATGATATTATCCCTAAAGAACAATATTATGAAGTGGAAGCCATTATAGGCCATAGAAGAGATGATAAAAATAAGCTACAATATAGATGCAGGTGGTTAGGTTACAATGAAGCTGATGATACATGGGAACCTGAAACAAACATTTCTGATCCTAAATTTATCTCGGAATATTACAGAAGAATTGGTGAAGTTCCTGAAAGTATCAAAGCCGTTAATAAAGCCAATAAGCGTAAGTTAAAGGAAGTAACGGATAATGAACGCAAAGTAAGCTCACATCCGGGTAAGAAACTTAAACTGACAGAAAACAATAAAGATCAAAAGAACTTCAAAACGAAGAGGTGTAAAAGATCGTAATAAATCTGTCGGTATATGTCAATACCTGGGTGGGAATAATGTGGTGATCCACATACTCTCTTTATAATAACACCTCATAATTAGCATAATTATCACGGTAACACAATAACCCATATTTGATATTTGTTATTGTTATTGTTATCAACTCTCTCCAAAATAATATATCAAAGCAAGCCCCTTAATTTGACATTCGAATATAAATGTGATAATTGTAGTATAAAAGGGAAATAAATATGAATAAAAAAACAAGTAAGAAATGAGACTCTTTGTTCCTTTATTTTAAGTTGGAGAGTTTGTCATGATAAAAATAGAGGTCCTTTTATATTCAATTATTACTTCAAAGATTCTTTCTGCGTAGATCGAATTTACTATTCCCGAAATCTGGGAATAGAAGGAATTAGATTCATAAATCAGTTACATATGAAACTTGACATATTGTTTGTATAATATGTGTCTGTGATTCATATCCAGAATCTACTAGCGACTCATCGTTTATCCATTCTATGATTGCAATCGTTGATTGGATTACTGGATGAATTATTTGGATCTAGAAGATACGGCAGCTGCTCAACCAACCGGAATAGAGCATAGGGTTTGATCTCGGTATAGTTAATGAGCCGTGCTGGAACTGTGTCGAACAATAGGAATGATATTCGCTAAAGTAGGAGTTATAATATATAATGTGTATGTATTATAACTGAAGTGACAAATTAAGTAGTAATTATATTCGATTTATAAGGAGTAAATACGACAATAAATACCCCTCTAAAAACATCTTTTAAAAGGATAACTTTTTAACTCTTAATAAACATTTATAAGCAGTCTCAAAGTACTTATACTTGTTTTTATTTCTATTTTTTGTTCAATCCTAAAACACCACACCCGGTAAACTCAGAATGTGCATTGACTACAGAGCCTTGAATAAACTGACTATCAGAAATTCATCGAGCATACCACGACCAGATGAATGTCTAGAGAGGCTATCAGGAGCAAAATATTTTACAAGTATCGACTTAAAATCAGGATATCATCAGTTACGGATCGCGGACGAAGATGTGGATAAAACAGCTTTTAACACCCGATATGGTAAATTCGCTTTCCTAGTATTACCTTTTGGCTTATCAAATGCGCCACCTACTTTCCAAAGGCTTATGAATAATGTTCTCGCTGACTGCTTAGATCGATTTGCCTTGGTCTATTTAGACGATATTCTTATTTGGAGTGACTCGTTGGAGGATCATAAACAACATGTTCGACATGTCTTGAATTTACTAAAGAAAGAAAAGCTCATTGTGAATCTCAAGAAATGTAACTTTGGAAAAAAGGAATTAACTTTCGTGGGTTTCCACATTTCCCGAAATAGCATAAAACCAAGCCATGAGAAGGTGGAAGTTCTAAAAAAATGGCCTAACCTAACAAATGTTCAAGAAGTCCGACAGTTTATTGGGTTTGCACAATTTTATAAACGGTTTATTAAAAACTTTGCTTCTATTGCAGCACCTCTAACGGATCTTACTCGTGGCACGGGTCACAAAAAGCGGCCTATCATTTGGAGTCCAGAATGCCAAATAAGTTTTGATACTCTGAAAAAAGCATTGATGTCTGACCCCGTTCTAAAGATTGTGGATATGAACAAACCTTTCAGGATTGAAGTCGATGCGTCTGATCATGGGTGTGGTGCAGTCTTATACCAACCTGGTGATGATCCCATTTTGCCTTGGCACCCAATCTGTTTCGAATCCAAGAAATTCACCCTAAGTGAATCACGTATGCCTGCTCAGGAAAAGGAATTATTGGCTATTATTCACGCCTTAAGAAAATGGCGTTGTTACGTTGATGGCTGCCCTGCTGGATACACTGTGTACTCTGACCACATGCCGCTTCAGTATTTTCGTACAAAGGAAAACCCGCCAAGTCGATTAGTTAGATGGATTAATGAAATTGAAGCTATGGGCCCTAATATCGTCTATAAAGCTGGTAAAGATAACGAAATCGCTGATGTCCTCTCTCGCATGAATTATGGTTCTAAAGAAATGGCACCGGAAGAAGAATCATTAGAACCTGATATGCTGTACGCTGTTTGGGATACATTACCTCCTTTGGTTCGTGCGGATTGGTCTTTACTATTATTATCACGAGATCAGGTAAAATCACAAGAGATTAACAACTTGTTAAACAAAGAACAGAATAACTTCAGTATTTCTTCCAATCGTATCTATAGACATGTAAAATTTCCAAATGATGACAAGATTCATAAAGTACCTTACCTTCCCTTCGAAGAACGCGCTGATAAACTGGCAAGATATCATGAATCCTTAGGTCACGCAGGTATCAAAACCACCTTACATTATTTGCAGACACGATTTTGGTAGCCTAGTATGAAGCAAGATATTATTGATTGGTTGAAACTTTGCCCTTCTTGTCAATTGAACAGTCGAAAAGGTCTTATTCATAAAGATGTGATGCATCCACTTAAGGTCCCTTCGGCGTTTGACAGATGGCACTTAGATTTTTTGGATTTGCCGACCTCAACAAAAGGAAATCGATGGTTACTAATTGGTGTTGATTACGCGACAAATTGGTGTGTTGCTCGAGCTATGCCTGTTGCCTCTGCTGAAAACGTTGCTGATTTCCTTTATGAAGAAATTGTAATGAATTTTGGTACCTTTTCCGAGCTCATCACAATTTTGTAGTCTACTAATGAAAGAATATCAAAAACGGGTAGGAATCAACCACAAACTGACAAGTGCATACCATCCACGTACCAATTCAAAGGTTGAACGATTTAACGGCGTTATCAAGCCAATGCTGCGAAAGTTCACCAATGGCGCCATCCATCGTTGGGATGATTTTGTACATGCTGCTCTTTGGGCGTGTCGAATCAGAGTTCATTCTACTACCGGTTTTAGCCCTTATTATCTCACATATGGCCGCCAACCTCGATTACCTGGTGACATTATGCGTCCGTATATTGACTCTACAACTTTTCAGGATCCTCGTACAATTGCTGATTTCACGTCTCGCGAACTAGCTGCCCTTGGTCAAGACCGCGCTGCTGCTGAATTCAGTATGAAGGCCATGGCCAAAAAAGATAAAGCTCGGTGGGATGCCGCAATAAAACCACTTTCATTTGAAGTCGGTGATATGGTGATGTTAACGAACGAAGGTAAATACGGTTTAGAACCCACGTTCAAAGGTCCTTACATGGTGGTAAAGACTTTTCCAGACTACGGTACATATAAATTGGAAACTATGGTCGGTGAACCTTTAAAATCGTTGGTCCATGTTGATCGTCTAAAAGCTGCATATGGCCCAAAACCTGATGAGCCTTGGTTTAACCCGTCCGAAACAAGAAAAGTATGGCGTAACTTTGAAAAAGAAACTGGTACTCAAGTCCTTCAACCCAAAATTATTTTACCACCTACCGCTGAAAACGACGTCACTGATTTTGTCGACCCAATTGAAGTTCCACCCACTGCCAAAAAAATTTCTGACATACCTCCTATTCCTGCAACAACTGAACAAACCTCAAGTCCAATGTCCAGCCCTCAAATTGAACACAGTAATGATATCTTACCTGATACAACTAACTCTCCTGGTATTGATGAAGCAATTGATGATCCGTCTGATACTACGTCCGGTTTAATCGGCTCTCAGTCTATAGGTGTTCAGGGACGAACACAGAGCCTAGGGGGGGCTAATGTCAGAAGCAATCCAGCAAGTAAAATAGTTCCGGTGCAAGAACCCGGCACCGAGAACTATTATGATGCAATGGAACTCACAAGACCAAAACGAAGGTTTAAGCCCAAGGTCACGAAGCCAAGACCAAACAAGAAAACAAAACTATATGTCATAAGAACAAACAAGACAAAGCCATAAACTATTTTTAATTATAAAAACAATTACGTACATATGAAACACTAATCAAATCAGATAGTATAAATAACCCCATCTTATATTTAATAAAAGGATGATCTTGGATCTACATTTTTATACTACTTCTGCTTTGAGAACTACTCTTAAGCCTACAGGTTAAGAGAGACAATTCACGTGATTATCACGTGCAGGAAAACTACTATATAAGACTGCCAAAAGGACATCTGAGGTTTACAACAAGAACAGTGCGCTCTTGGTTTAGTGGTAGAATTTCACCCTTCCAAGGTGAAGGCCGGGGTTCGATTCCCCGAGGGCGCAACTTTTTGTCGAATGGGCAACGACGTCTATCGTCGATATTTTTGTTTCGCAGCTCGGATGTTGTGTCGTACTATCTTTTGTACTACTTTCAATAATATAAATTAACCACAAATCCTACAGTATAATGAAGTATCTTTGATCTCATATTCATACTTAACTTATAACTAAGAACAATCGCGACAGTTGTGTCCTGATACTGCCGTACTTTTTTCGGTCTCTTAATAATAACTTGACATAAAGTAGACTAATTCATATCTGTAATAAAGTCATCCTTTTGATCTCCTGACTAAATATTTTGTATCTTGTGTGGTATTTGATAAAATAGCACCAGGTAAAAATAATGAGATAAATGTGTATTTTTTATTGTAGGTAAAAAATAAAACTAAAGAATTCTGCTGCTATAAAATAATCAATCCTTTTTATATTGAACAACTGCCCCTGGAAGTTATCGAGTCAACCTTTCTGGTTTTGGAATAGATCTATACTCAGTTTCCCGCCTTTTGCTAAATGAATTCTACTCGTTAGAATTGACTTCAATTAGCGTCGTCCCAATTCAGAGCAATCGGGAACACATCTTATTGTGCCGAAAGGACCAGTAAGATAATGTGTAACGGTAGCTGTCAAAAGTGACATACATGATTCATTGTTTAATTGGCTTCGGCAGAACATATTTGTAATGTTTGATCTCTTGTTGATTCTACAGGTTCTTTTCCTATCTGTGAATGAATAAGATATGATCCCCAAATATAGAACATCTTATCGATATTTGTATGTTTGGTTGCAGAAAGTAGGCATCCCTTTATTCATGCACTATTTCTATTATACACTTACAGTCGTATAATTTGTATCAATATATAAATAAATGAACCATTGATAATGATAGCTGTTCTATTCTCTCGATGGGTAGCTAATCCATAGAGGGAACTATCATTATTAGATTTCTCTTTTTTATATTCTTGATTTGATTGGAAACGGTTTTACTTTTCCAATCGAGACATAGGAACTCAGCTGAATATTTTTATTTATCCGACTTTTATTCTTATATCCAGTTAAGCCAATCATGTCATCTTTTATATAGAAGTATGTACTCGTGGTAGAGGTAGTTGTGTAGTAGTATACGAATGTATGCTATTACTCAACATTAAAAGATATTTTATTTTATAATTTATAATTTATACGATTTATTTATTTGTTCTTAAATGAATCGTACTCAAATACGACACTCTGAATTTTTCACTTGCACGTATAAACTTTTTTTTGAAAATAACCGTTACACTTCCTGTGGAGAAATCTAGGATTTAACACAGAAAGATAAAAAAACAGGAATAATAAGATTAATAGTGCTTGTGCGGTTTTATTCTTATTATTTTAGTTTTAAAACTGAATGCCTTTCTAATCCATGTTAGAAGACAGGGTATTTATAGTTATTTAAAGCTGTGGTTGAAACGGTTAATATAATTAGGATGGGAAGTTCACGGAAGGTTGTTTAGAGGTGCCATTGGCTTGTGTATTCCTATAGCCGGTGGTTCTTCAATAATCAAGCGTCAAGTGCTTATTGGCTTCCTTGATTACCTAATCCGAGAATCGTTCTATTGTTCTGTCATTATTAAAGGGACGATTCTTTCTTAGAAATATTCTAGTTTATTCTGAGTTGTAATGTCTTAACTCAGAACATATAATTATTTGATACCTTGTATGTGTATTGATTGTTTAATATGTGATTCGATCCATAGGATCGGTGGTATTTTTATATGTGTATAGTGCTATTTTAGTACAAATATTATAATCTATAATAAATAATTAAAAAGTTCCACTTACTTTTGGGAAAAGGCCAAGGTATTTTTAGCACCTAAAGTTATATCTGTTAGTTTTGTGAATCTAGAAACTGTACAAGCTTACATTAAAAAAACCAAAGAAAGTAAAATTAGTTTAAAAAGCCAAATATTTTATTTGGAAAAAATGGAAACAAAAAAAAAGTAGAGAGAAAGGAAAAAAAAAAAGAAAAAAAAGAGGGTATTTATAACTTTGTTCTCTTTTGTACCACCTTGCGGCTATGAAAAAAAAATGTTAAAAACGATCATCAACCACATCTATAAATTCGTTACCCTTGACGTTCTGCTCTTTTAGTTGTTTTAGAGGAAGCTTTACACAAGGCCTCATATTTAGCGTTCAATGCAGCAAGTTGTGCTGCCATTATGTTTCTTTCAGTTAACATATCAGCATCATTTTTTTCTGCTTCCTCCTCCTCATAAATCCGACCACCCTCCTCCTCAACATCCTCTGTAGTATCCTCTGTAGTATCCTCTGCAATATTCTCTATAATATCCTCTAATACTTCATCTACAGCCGCTTCGTTTTCGTTACCTTTTCCATTAATCTACATTACAGCGTATAAATCAGATTTGAGTTTTATCTAGTTTTATATTTGCTAACTTTGATAGTGGTCTTTCGAGGCAAAAGATTTCTGATAGACTTTCCAAGTAGACTAGATGTTGCCCAAGAACCATAATAGGCATACAAAGGCAATGCAATATCCCCCACGGCATTAACAAGAAAGTCTTCTGCCATCAAGCAATATAGCTTTTGGCTGTCAGAATCTAAGTCAGACCACTTCTTGATAGTTGGATGCCCAGGAATGATTGTTGCCATGGTAAACGTTGTAAAAGCCGCCTGGGTAACCGCGTATCGTTTTTCCATGTCTTCTGTTTGCTCTTTCTTGGACATAGGCAGATTCAAGTAGGCCATACCAGTAGCAATTATTTTTCCCTTTTCTGTCAGCTTTGTGATTTTGCCATCGAGGTCCTTGGCTTCACTTATCTTCAAGGCGTCACGCTTACCATGATGGTTCTCATCCTCCAACAAACTTCGGATCTTTTCTGCAGTATACGTTTGATTCAACAAGGCTCTTGTTTTCATTACTTCCGTGTTAACTGGTGCAGCAACTAAAGTAAACAAAAAAAAATCAGAATATATGATTTATTGAGAGGCAACATTAATTACCTTGCTTAGCTAAATAATTGCTTGACCCAAGTGCTTCTGCAATAGCCGTACTAATAATTTCCTTCATATTACCATGAATGGCCTTGGACACAGCAGCTTCAACAGCTTCTTGGACAACATTTTTAATCTGGTCAACAATAGAAGCATTGCTTGAGAATGATTGAGGCATAGTATCAAATGAAAACCGAGTGTCTTCGATAGAGAAATCGTCGAAAGGGCTTTGATTGGAATAGTTCATATTAAATTCTTATTTTGAAGTAAAGTTAAAAGTTAGAAAGGAGTAGCGAAATATAGCATCTTTTATACCTATCAGTTACGGCTATCATTTTTAAAATGGTAATAGTTTAACAAGTCAAATGGGCAAGTTTTTTGTGGTGTATTGCTAAGCATGTTTTACTATACGTCATGGGCTGGTCAATCACAATATGTGACCTTACATAATAAATATTCGAATGCTCTCAACAGGTTCGCGTTTTATGAAAAAACCAGAGATTCCGTTTTTGAAATGAATTTTGAGATCGCTGAATGTCGGCAATAACGGAAAGGTATTGGTTTTTTTGTATGACGCGTCGGCTGTATTGAAGTAAGGAGCACTAGTGTTCTGTTTTGTGAAGTTGGTTGTATCCTAACAAAAAAAAAATTGAAATAAAAAGTCAAAAGTACTACAATGCACGCCTACCTAATTGGGAACACGGCCGAAGCTGCACCAATAAATGAGAGTCTTGGCCAATTTTTTTTTAATGAACGCAAGTGCCATTATGAGCGTTATTGCCGTACAATATCCTATAAAATAAAGCAATTTTTCAAGTTTGAATTCATTCTTCTCCTTCAAAATGTCTTACCCACAAAATAATGCACACTACGATGGCCCAATTCTCAAAAAACACAAACGATCCAATGTAACCTTTGCTTCGGCTTTACTATCGCAACGATTATCCGCAATGACATCCGGTAGCCAAGGTTCTGACATCCCTGCTCAAGATAAAACGTCTTTGGAGGATGATTTTGATTATCTCAGTTTTCACGGTATGGATAAATCAGAATGGGTTCGAGTAAGTGACCAGAAAGATAACGGTGACATCAATTGGCCATATGATGAAGATGTGGAAGAAGTGATTCAAGAGCAAGAAGAAGATATCTTCAGTTCTACAAATGGTAAATAAATTAATCCTCGTTTCTATGCTGTCATAGTTGCTTGGCCACATACTTATTTGCACCATCTTCATACAGTTCCCCCAGAAAACAATGAATCCGTTTCCACTGAAGAGTCTGGTTATACCATCTGCGATGTCAAAGTTCCATCGAACTCTTTTACCACTATGCAAGAATATAGTATCCGTCTTGTAAATATATGTGAAGAAAGCAACATCTGTAGAGAAGGCCATAGACAAGTTACCAAGTTGATTAACGAAATGCTGGTCGACGAACTTATTAGTAAGTGAATATACAAAGTTATACTACGACATATACTAATATTAGGTTACTCCTTTAGCCAAGTCCAGTAAGATGTTGGCCCGAGAAGCTTGTGACAAACTTGTCAAAAGTAAGGTTCCATTGCAGCTTGTGAGAAGGCATGAGATCTGCGGTTCTAATGGCTGCTATTTGTATGACGAACTGAATGATAAAAATCTAGATGCTTGTCCAATTTGTCATGGTTCCAGAGAAATCAAAAAAGAATTAACCACAGTTAAAATTGCAGAGAAGATAGCTGAATTAATAGCCTGTGATTCAACTCGGGAAAGACTTGCTTACAGATCAAACAAATATCCCAACAATAAAATCTTACAACAAAACACGTTGCAAAGAAAGGTCTACACGGATGCATTTGACGGCGAGCTCTTTACTGATTTTGTCAAGCGAGGATACTTCGATAACCAGTTTGATATTGCGTTGAAGATTGACATCGACGGGTTTCAAAGCAAGTTTTCGAATACAAAGATGACAATGATCCATTGTGTGATTTTAAATTACGACATTTCAGAAGTAAGTGTATAATTATTTAGACGTAACAGCCAACTCACATACTTTACAGCGTTTCACGAGAGAAAACACCTTCCAGATCGGAATCATTTTTGGAAGTGTCAAGGTGAACCTCAATTCGTATTTAAAACCGATCATCAACGAACTGGCCAAGTTAAATTCAAGACCACTGCTTGTTAAACGAAATGGACAGCAAATTGCCAAAAGCAGAGTTACTGTAATGTTTATCTCTGGTGATGGTGTACAATGTAATGAATTGATGAATTTCGGTGGTCATTGTTGTACGTATGGATGCAGATTTTGTTTGACCAAAGGAAATCATAGAGGTGATGTACGTGATAACAACGGTATAGTCACGAAGGGTACACATGGCATGTATTTTGAGAACCGAAATCAACAGTTGAGATCAAGAGACAGTTTACTGTTAAAAGATAAAAGCGCAATATATGTAAGTAAACCAAATTGTATTTAATTGGAAAGATGTTTACCATAATTCTACGTATATAGCTGAATAACACATATGGTATCAATGGGCCTAGTATATTCGAAAATCTCGTATCCTTCCAGTCAACTGCCTTTTATCCAATTGATGAAATGCACATGTTTTCCAATATTGCCAAAGATATATTTTCAATGCTTTCCCCAAAATATAATCAACATTTTAAATACTGCGGTAATGAAAACCAATATCCGTTTGAGCTCTCAAACAGTGCATTCGTGGCTATCAAGAAGAGTATGGATGCATCTAGACCACTTATACCGGCATCATGTTTTAAAGGAAGCTGGCTTGCAACGGAACCTAACAATGTCAAAGGCTTGTATCGTTCTGCTGAATGGTTGGACTGGCTTCTTTATTGTTTACCAACTCTCATCTTGTCCCAATTTGAGAATCCTCAGGTGTCCGACGGTTTTCTTAACTTGGTACGCGGCATAGCTCTTTCAATGCAGTTTTCAATTACTAATGCCGATATCAAAGAAATTGACAGGTAGGCACACTGATCCGCTCTCTTACTTCCATAATCCATGATCACTAATCAATCCTTAGCAGATGTTTCGAGCATTGGTTTAAGTTTATTGACAAACTCATTTCCGAGAAAAAAATCTCCAACTGCATATACAAGATAAATATGCATCAACTTTGTCACATCACTTTTATTATCAAACAATGTTCTATTCTTCGCTGTGTTTCCGTTCGTTCTATGGAAAGAGAAATAGGTTAGTACATAATCGTGACAAAAAAAAGGCAAAAAAAAACTTACATTTTTTAGGCGCGTACAAAAAAAAAATGAGATCGAGAGTAAACGCTGGTGAAAACGCCAATAACATAATGGAACGTACAGCTTTATACTCATTTCTGAGGAATACACAGATGATCAATTTTGATCCAGCACCACCAAAGATTGTCACAGACTTTGAAGATCACCCGACTGGTAATACCGACTTTGGCCAGCTGTGGGCCCCTTTTTATGATCCGTTTGAAATATCAAATCAACCTGATGAATTATGTCTTGTCGGTGGAAGCCTATTGTCGATGAAAGCATTTGTTAATGCGTTGAGATCGTACAAAAAACGACTGTACAGCATACCTGGTCCATCCAAAAATATTGATATTGGTGTCGCTTTCATCAAACCCGCTGGAAAACTTTGGCAAGATTCGCACGTCTACTCAGCGGCTATTTTTAAACAAGGTCTATCTCGTTCAATTACACAGCGCGGGGGTGAATATGTCCTGTTTCATTCTACCCATAAGATTAGAAGGTAAATCTACTTTTCAAGAGGAATACAATCAACTTACATTGTGTTAACGTTCTAGTAATTTTAGTGGTAATTCGACAAGGCAAGTAACTAGCTGGTATGTTGGAAAGGTATTTTTTTTTTTCAAGTATTCGTTTGATGACGTTGGAAGTTTTTATGCTGTTCTTGAGGCAATGAAATCACACTCTGCCGCTTCTCATAGTTCTTGCATTCCGACAGTAGTTCCATTCAAAAGCAATGAGGGGAAAAAAATAGTTGTTGTTGATATTGCCGATATTGTTACTGTTGTTGGACTTCTTAAAATGGTGAATCATACAACCACCGGTAGAACAATTACATACAAAGAATCAAACTCTTTGTTTGTTATTTCTCCTTCGACATGTTTTGATACCGACATGAAGAAAACTGCTGGATCTATAGTAAATTTATGTTGAATAAAGAAAAGATAGTTTTCAATACGCTCTTACAAAAAAAAAACATGTTGTCTAAAGAAGCAGTCCAGTCACGCGCCCCCACGTCATTAAAGTAATAAGTAATGTTGTGTATCAAGGTAAATGTAAAATTATAAAGACAGTTATAGAGTAGTTTGAGACTGTTTATAAGATTGTCCTTTATTATGAAATAAAAACCTCTAGTATTTATATAAAAGACTTGTCTGCTGAGTTATCACTTTGATATTATTGAAAGTTGTTCTTCGTTACCAAATATAGATACCAATATTGCTTGTTGCTTCACTAATGCACGTGTACTCAATGACTTAGTTTCCTTATACAACGGTATTCTCGTGCTAACGAAATACTAATGATATAATATCTAATAGTACTAACTATTTCTTTTTGGTATGATTACTAAATCATGAATGATGTATAGATGTTGATATGTTTCTATTGACAATAATATGAGTGTAGCCTAGCTAGATCACCACAAGTAAAGACACTAAAAGACTTTAAAATTTCCATCAAAACCAGGAACAGAAGGCAAACGAGGCCATCCACATAAGATTAATGCCTATAATTATTTGAATCAATCTTGGCATATACAGAATTTATTTGCTAAATTGAAAATTTTACATATGCATGCTAAAATATACTGAAAATTTTTATTGTCGGTAAATGATGGTAAGTATTCGCGCAAGATTTATCAATGTGGGTAAATGAGGGTAAGTATTCACGCAAGATTTATCATTGTGGGTAAGTAAGGGTAAGTATTCGCGCAAGATTTATCATTGTGGGTAAATGAGGGTAAGTAGTCGCCCAATAATTACTATTCTCGGTAAGTCAGGGTAAGTAGTCGTCAATCTGTAGCTTCAATTACTATTTAATAGGTGCGGAGTTCTCTTTCTCGGTAAATGGCTATTATTGGAATAATATGCGTCACACAATTTACCAAGATTCGATAAATATTTACCTGGAGGTAAATTATCTATAAAAATAACTTACTTATTTATTTCAAACCGGTAAATACTTACCGCCTGCCATATATTTACCCAAAATTAGGTAATTACTTGCGCAGCGGTAACTATTTGCCAATATTTATCAAATTTATGTATTTTGGGTAAGTAAATATAGCCTTGGTGTCGATAACTTCCAGGGGCAGTTGTTCAATATAAAAAGGATTGATTATTTTATAGCAGCAGAGTTCTTTAGTTTATTTTTTACCTACAATAAAAAATACACATTTATCTCATTATTTTTACCTGGTGCTATTTTATCAAATATCACAAGACTGCACCCTGTTTAGTATGATGGAAAACCTATTGAAAAGTCTTGGTATATTCCTCGAACTTCCCGTGCTAAAGACATAGCAGGAAAAGTATATAACAAAAAAAATACTTTACAATGATGCTTCCTTTGGGAAAGGGGTAATGTTGGATGTCGGTCACACAATAATTTAGTAAACATCAACATAAGTAAGTGTCGTACCCTTTTCGGTCTCTTAATAATAACTCGACATAAAATAGAATAATTCATATTTTGTACCTTGGATTAATTACTATTAGTCTCACGACATAAGAAAACTCAATAAAACGAAAAATAATTAAAAGAAAAGGGCTTCTCCGGGAATCGAACCCGGGACCTCTCGCACCCTAAGCGAGAATTATACCACTAAACCAAGAAACCACTGTTCTTTCACTTAACCAAACTTTTTTTTTTCGGGCAAAAGGTTTACCCAAAGTTTCACTGCAGATAAAGCTACTTTTAGCCCGTTTACCGATACGGTAAACGAACGGTAAACGACGAGTTTACCGATGTCTTTTTTTAAAATCGTTAAAATTTGTAAAAATTGATTTTTTTTTATTTTTGCTGATAGTGCCAACTTTGTGGAGTATGACATTATTGACAGTGTGTTTATATCTGTAAAACTCATTGAGTTATTTACGTTCAAAGTTTTTTCAAATTTCAGCGTCTGGAAGTGTCTAACAAAGCGGTGTTTTATTTACGGCTGAAAATTTTTTTAGTGTGTACAGTTTGTGTACAGAATACTATTTTCGTTTTACAAAAAATGGTTAAAAAAGTGAAGTACACTATAGTAGCCAATTGTGACAAATAACTTTACTCTATAATACCTCGAAGAGGATGAAGTGTTTTCAACAGTGAATAACTACTTATTATTAGCAGTATTGAGATCAGGCCCTGAGTTCCAAACAATCCACTTGAGAGATTTTTTATTTTATTTGGTTTCTTTGCCTTTTTCAACCGAGTTATTTTTTACCAATGACGAAAATTACAAAAGTACCTTGCTTTTGTAAAAGTTATTGTGCTGGTGGACTTCCTGCTGAATACAGCTTTGTCACCTTGAAGACTCGTAAGAGACATGAAGCAATTGACCCTGAAGCAATTGTCCTCAGAAAAAAGCACACTTTGATTCAAGGTCTGCCATGTCAAGGTATGCTTGAGAAATAGCACAACGTTACTTTATTGTTAAAACTCACTCTACCTTTTTTTTTACTTGTTTGAATTCAAAAGAAATTCCACTTTACAACAACATGGACCCAAAGTCTATTAAATGAACCTGACTTGGAGACTTACGAAGGTAAACAGAACCTTCAAACTATTTTTGTTTAGTTTTAGCGTTGACTAATTTAAAACCTTTTTTTTTCCGACTAGACGATTTTTACACTGAGTACCAAACTCAAGTAGAATCTGAATCTTCAAAGGTCAATTGTGAGGATGAAGAGGTTAATGTCGAAGAGGACGAAGAGGAAACTACCGAAGAGCAAGGTACTACCTTTATTTTTTGTTTACAACAGCACCTGTGTGCTAATGATATTTTCTTTGTAGCTTCCAATGACCCGTCGTTGTTTCCCTCTGAGCCGGTGGCATATATTTTTGTTTTGTTGCTCATGACTTTGTATGGCAAGTATATTACTACGCAAGGTGCCGAAGTAGTCATGTTGTACTTGAACATCGTCTTGGAATTTTTGGACTTGAAGTTTCGTTTTCCCAAGCAAATGAAGACGTTCACTTCCAGAATGAAGTACCAAGACAAATTTTATCAAGGAATCAAGGAGTTCCTCAGCTGCAGTAGTTGCCATGCAATTTACCATATGCCATTGACACAACAGGAACGAGAAAGACATCAACGCTGTAGTTTTATTACAAAATTTTCAAGTACCACAAAACGCCCATTAGATCGATGTGGAAACGAATTGTACGACAAAAGTAAAACGGGCAAGTTAAATCCAAAGCGTACGTACATTTATAACTCTCTTATTACTACGTTGAGGCAGTTTTTTGGTCGCGAAGGGTTTGTTGAAAAACTCACTTCTTGGAAAACCCGAAAATTACAAAAAGATGGGTTCATGTTTGATGTGACGGACGGTGATGTATGGAAGTCATTTAGATTAGACCCTGCTGCTGAAAAGCCTTTTGTTGAGGAATCGGATACCAATCTCGTTTTTTCTTTAAATGCAGACTGGTACCAACCTTATGCTAATAGTGTATTCTCGGTAGGTGCTATCTATTTGACTATCTTGAATCTTGATAGAAGAGTTAGAAACAAAAAATGTCATACGATATTTATTGCTGCTATGCCTGGACCTGGAGAAGCTCACCTGCAGCAAATTAATAATTATATGCGACCTTTAGTTGAAGAACTCAAGATATTGATGGCTGAAGGTGTGGCTATGATGACTACCGCCGGTGAAGTGATTGTCCGTGGTGCGTTGATTCTTGGTACTTTGGATCTACCTGCAGCAGCAAAGACCTTTGGGTTTAGCGCTCATAATTCTTTGTTTGCTTGCCGAAAATGTGATCATCCGTTTCCTTCTCTTGAAGAAGATCCAATGAAACGTGATTTTTCTGGTGGATGGGATGGCAATTGGAAAAAGCGTACGATGGCATCAAATTTGGCGTATGCCAATCAATGGAAATTGGCTTATAACGAAAGTCAACGCCAAGAACTGGTGAGACAAAATGGTACGAGGTGGAGTGTCTTTCATGAACTCTCCTATTTTGATATTGTTCGTTTTGTTGTGTACGATCCCATGCATAACGTCTGGCTTGGTACTTGCAAAAGAATAGTGCAACATGTCTTTCTGAAAATGGGCCTCATTGTGAAAAAGGATTTGAAGGAAATGGCAGCAATTGCTAGAAATTTGATCATGCCATTTGGATACGACACCGCTTCTATTGCTAGAAAAATTTGCATTGGTGATGGATTTGCATATTTCAAGGCCGACGAATATCGTGTGTATTCTCTTTTTCTGTCACCTTTGCTTTTAAAAAGCCGTCTAACAAATGCTCAGTACGAAAATTGGATGCTCTTTGTCAGTGCAATGCAGGTCATGAGTATGCCAAACGTTAAAATTTCTGATATTCGCCTCTGTCACGCCAAAATCGTTGATTTTTGTAAAGGGTTTGAAATTTTGTATGGTAAATCTAGTTTATACAGTAATATGCACTATCATGTACATTTATTGGAACAAATGCTTGACTTTGGAAGCTTTCATTCACACCATGCTTTTAATTATGAACGGTACAATGCTGATTTGAAAGGTGTCAACACAAACAACAAATCCATTGAAAGAACTGTTTTCAACAAATTTGTGGAAAGTGTACACCGTCAAGATTATTTTTCTTGGTCAACAATTCCGGATTTAGGTCCCCATGTGTCTTTTGATAATCTGAAATCTATTTTTTTGGGTGAAGATATTCATGGCAAGAAGAAGGCTTACGAAAATGCTTTTTTGTCTGAAGAGATAAAAAATGCAAATGATGCTGATTTTGATTTGTTTGGGTTCATCGATTTGGCTGGTAACAGTAATGGTAACGGTGGTTACACGCATGCTTATGGGTTTGAACAACTTCCATGTAGCACCGTCAAGTCTATGAAATTCAACAAGGCTTACAGTGCTCTAACATCGGATGAATACGATCAATTACTTTGTTATTACCAGGAATATTTCGATTCTAGTGACGATATTGATCCATATATCTTTGGCAAAGATGCTCAAGTGGAATGTGTGATGTACGATGACGACAATATTATGTTAGAGCATAATAGAAACGTCAATGTTAGTGCAAAGGTAGTGAAATTCAAGTCA
Organism: Mucor piriformis; assembly: GCA_943193625.1. Lineage (NCBI taxonomy): Eukaryota > Fungi > Mucoromycota > Mucoromycetes > Mucorales > Mucoraceae > Mucor > Mucor piriformis. Next base: position 107,597 of record OW971869.1, on the reverse strand, counting down.
ATTAACATTCTTGGTCAAAGGTACAGTTCTCGTGAAGCTACCTCAGCCAGAGGTAGTTACATACGTGCCTTTTATCGAGATGTTAATGAAATTGATTCTACAAACCATGTGCTTCGCCCTGCTCAAATTCAGTTTTTTTTCGACAATCATTGCCTATCATGGATACCAACAACAAATTGCAGATAGTAACTTTTACCTTTGCCTATGTTCGCTGGTATAAATTTCTGGATCCCAATTTCTACGTCACAACATTTGATACCATTAATTCCCATTCTTGTTCGAATAGTTTTAGCAATCGTTCCTTTATGGATATTCTTCCCGTGCACTGCATATATTCTCCAATTGGTATATATGTTGAAAGACTCAGCAATTGTAATATCATTATTGATTTACCTAGACGCATAGTGGAATAAGTTTGTAAACGGTAACTATGTCAATATTCAATAAATTATATTTAACTTTTTTGCTTTATTTTGTAATTTTCCAAAAAAAAAAAAAAAAAAAAACAGGTAGTTTAATTGAAACCCCAAGCAGGCAAGAGTCGTCGTTGGGAAGGCTTGGGCTCTACTTCCACCGTCTTGTAGACCCTCTCCTTAGTACACACGCCCGCATTGGGGTTTTGGTCAAGGCGAAGCTTGTCAAGTTTCAAGAAGAAATCGTTCAACTACACATTACATAATTAATTTGATTTATATAGGTCCATCATAACATACCTTGGGGCTTCTCCAGCTAGGCCTTTTGACGAGAATAGTCTTACTTTGATTACTATTCTCTCTGTAATCTCCGTCCTTCTCAGCAGAACAGCATTCTTCATCGATGAACAAAAATCCATCCTGGACCGACGGATTAGCTTCAGAAATAACCTGTCCAAACTCGTTCCAGGTTTCAAGTCTATTGATAATTTTCTAAAGCAGTGTTTGGTCAGTAATTTTTTTTTTCTTACAAGAATAAACTAACTCTTGTTATTCTAGACTTGTAACGGTAAGCACGAGCTTCAGTGTCTCTTTCCTGCAAAGGCTTTTTCGACTTGTCGTGTCTCTTTTTCATGGTAGTATACCGGGTACTAAGACACTTGTTAAACCAACTAAGCTTTCCAGGAAGAAAATGACCAGACCGGTCAAGCAAATGGGTTTTCAAGTACTGCGTGTCCTGAGCCTGAGCCAGAATGGACTGGTAAACAGCTTCGTTTCCCTCATTATGCAAACCTGCAAGATCAAAGTTGAACCTGTTGGTCGGAATCTCGGTCAATTCTTTCAAGAGGGCCTTTACTGTGCGTTAATTTCTTTTCTGTTGTATATAGAAAACAAAACACTTACGTTAAGGTTCTTGTTTTTTGCCGCAGTCGCTCTTCGGCTAGAACTAATTGGTGAAGCAGATTGTTCAAGCAATTGCAATTCAAGAGAACGAAGCCTGGCATTCTGCTCTTCAAACTCACGGCGGGTAACGGGAACCTCTCTGTCTTCCTGGTTAGGGTATGGTTGGCGACGGGGACTGTTGGTTGTTCTAACGTGTAACAAGTTGTTTCTCATATTGTAAGGGGTAAAAGGAAAAGAGAGTAATAATACCCTGTGGCTTGGAAAACACCTTTATTGAAAGCCAGTGTGCTCGACAGAAAAATTCTTTTTCCTTCTATACAATTCCCTCAGTTTACGTCAGTACTGAATGGCACAAGCATCTAAACTGGTACACCTACAATCACGTCTGCATTTCCCTTTAAGTCTACTGTACAAGTTCAAAGAAAGACAAGGTCTTCTCATGCTGCCATCAAAACTTTATTTTGACCAGACTAATTCATGATTTCAGTTATTTAGAATGGCGTTTCTCCTCATCTAGTTATTCATTGGTAAAGTATCTGTCAATTATTCCTTGAATCTGTATTTCATTGATCAGCGAAATAACGGGTCCCTTTTTATGTGATATCCACACAAATTATTGTACACGTGGTAGGCTAAAGAAATATTATTGTCTTCTGTGCCAAGTTGATTCAAAATCTAAATTAGGTCCTCCTAAACTTTGGACAGCTGTCATCTTTCAACTTGTCACTTTGATTACTGTAATAAGCAACTTCATCTTGGTTCACCTTTGGAAAAAGACAAGTCTTTAGCACAACTAGGTCGTTGGTATATGTAAATATCTCAAGTCTTTGCTTCTTTGAGATCTCACTGCATATTTTTATCTTTAGTCGTAGTCAAATATTGCTCTGCCTGATTGCTACTGCTTATAGTTAACTTTTACTGTGGACATCTTTGTTATAGCTGCGTCAAAAAAAAACCACAACGTCAGGTAATGACAAACTTCTTGATTATATGAATTCAAACTAATATAACATGATGTAGGTGCTGACTAGAGCTTTGGTGTCGGAACAGTGCAATTATCGTGTTTTTGTGTGTGCATGTGTGTGTTGCCCAAGTCAAACAAGCTCTCTGTAATAAAAGGTAACGCATGAAAGGTTTTAGTAATCATTCAGTACTAACGTCTGTAAACCTATAGATAATAATGACGGCCCTCCCGCCTCCACACTATGTTACAGTCCTATACATATCTTGTATTGTTGCCACGTATTATGTTCAGGTAATAATTTTTATATCTTTTTTTTGTCTTCATTTATACTAACTGGTTATGCGTAGGCTCAGAACTGCTCTATTGCATGTTGTCTACTGGCATGATGAATTGTTGGCACTCCCCCAAAGTTTAATCTGGTTGTGCTTTAATGAAAACACTGTCGTATATCAGAGTGGTAATTATTTATTCTTCAATTTGATTTTCTTTGAACTAACTCTTATTATGAACAATCAGGTTTTACATTTGGTCTTATCAAGTTATTTTTTCTACTATACGCTGCTTACAAGACGTCTATGTAATGGTATGCTCCCAGGATTCATGTGGCTATACTAGAGGTAAGTGAAACGTATTTTTGTAAAAGTAGTATAGGAAGTAGTCCTACTATCATTAGTTTCTGAACCAATAAAAAATTGATTTAAAGCCATATTATGTGTCTTCTTTAACCAGTAATATGCTGATTAATAGCATTGCTAATAAAAAAGCAACCAGTTAAAAAGTAATATACTAAAGTAATAAACCAATGGCATGCACTAAAAGCAGAGGTATATGCTCATGTACCGAATCAGATCATGGGCCATTCACTGCTAATTTACTGTATCAGCACACGACGAATATACCAGCATTGGTAAAATAGCAGTAAACGGAGAGTTTACCTACTCGTTTACTGTATCAGTAAACGCGGAGTATACTGACCCGTTTACCGTGTATCGTCAATTTCCCAATTTGCCAATATCGGTAAACGGGTCAGGAAATTCCTCATATACCGCTCGTTTACCACTAATTTACCGACTTTTTTCACCAAATTTTATCTGCAGTGCACCACTGCAGACAACGGGATATTATGGACGTTGTCTGGTACCATGATATTGGGCATATCATGGTTGGGATATGAGCTGAAAATCAATTCCGGCCAAACTAGTGATTGTACTTTTTAATACAACTTTAAATTTTAATATGTTGTGCAAGTAAACAAACTACATCGGAATAAAAAAAAAAAAGTCATTTTGCTTCATTTTTCATTGATTTATGATCACTCTTAGCTTCTGATTTTTTAGGTGCAATTTTGGTGCTAATTTTTTTGGGCGGAGAATAAATTTTATTTTTGCGTGTGTCTTTCAAAAAGATGTAGTCGTCTTCACTTTGTAAATTTTTTGTAATTATTTTTAAAGCAAAAGCACAATAACGTCATTAGTTTGTTTAAACGAAAAAAAAAAGTGGAAGGATCGGTGTGTTACCGTAAATGACGGGAAAAAGTTGAGTTTTTTGAAATTATGTTGGATTTTGAAAAATAAATGTTATGTTATTTTTAGATAGATGGATATATAATGATAAAAGAAGTAGGCATGCAATTTTAATTTTTTGATTTGTATGGATTTTGAAAAAGATATGGGCATTGCAAGTATTCATTTTTACTAAGGGAGCTATCTTAAGAGTGAATCAATCTTTGACTCTCAGCCGATGATGTAATCGGGGGAGCGCAAAAAAAAATTATTCCCCCAAAAAAAACAGACTTCTTCTTTTTTTTCAGCGTCGCTTTTGCCCCCCCCCTTTTTTTTTGTCTCAGCTATAAAAGAATGACACCAACATACACCCGCTACTACCGTGTATCTTTTAACAAAAGAGTGCAAGCCCTGGAGAAGATCAAAGCTGACATTGAGAAAAAAAACATTAAACACGAAATGTCTCATGTAATGGCTAGCGCCAACAATCTACAGTTTTACTCAAAGTGCAAAAAAATGAAGTGCCCTGTCAAGGTAAAATACAACTATAGACTTAAGAGCAAAGCTTGGGTTTTTTTTTCCGCAGAATCCAAGCACAAGCATTTTTTTGCTTATGAAAAGGAGGCTAAAACCAAAAGAACAGCATATCCATGGAAAATGACAGATTTTAACTTTGACAGCATCAAAATGGATGGCTTTTGTGGATTCAGATCAGTAGCCAAGTTGATTTATAGAGATGAAAGCAGATACACTTTGGTAAAAAAGAAAATGTTGGACACTTTGAAAAATAAGGACATCCTCAAAGCTTATCAACAAATAGGAATTCTGTACAAAAACAACAGTAATGATATTGAATTCGATGTGGAGAAAAGAATTAGGTTTGGTCAGAATGGAGAGGAGAAAACAGCATCAAGTGATTTCTTTTTTCAATCACCTGCTTGTCTTCAAATATGTGCGGATACGTATAACGAGTGCTTTTCTATAGTATCAAATGAACCTGGGTGTGCAGCATATACAGTTGTTCCCATCTTTTCTTCTCCCAAAAAAACACCGTATGTGTTAAGGTACCAATTGGTTGAGACTGAATCTAAAGAGCACGCTGGTCACTACGATTCAGCCAACTTTCCATGCAGACATAAGGTAGTATATCCTCCCCTCATTGAGTACTATCTTAAATTAAACATAGACCTGGATGAACTTTCCCGAGACTGTACTTTCCTATTACAAAATCAAACACCTAATAAAAAAATCCTTGGGGTTATTGACTTGGATTAAAATATATGTTGTACAAACTCCATTTGTAGTAGATCTTTGGTTTGATCTTCTTTTTTTATCTCTCTTTTTCTCTTATCTTTTTTCGTCTTTTATTAATCAAATAAAAAAAACATGGCTCAAAACAACCAAGAACTTTGTGCTTGTTTTTGTGACAAGTGCGTCAAATTTGGGGAAAGATATACTTTCGTTTGCAGAAAAACTCTTTACAATCATGAAAGACAGAACCCATTGGTTTGTCAACAACGACGAGAGTTGTACTGTCGGGAAATGAAAATTAGCAAAGGTAAAAATATTGGTTGTTATACAAGATGTGTACAGGAGATATTCATCTCAATTGTTTTCAATACAGTTGTATGCAACCAAGCATCTTCTGAAGCATTTGAAGTTGACTGTGATGTTACCATGGGAGATGACGAAGACATGGAGAGTGAACAAGGTAAACTCCAATTATAACCGAAGATCTTCAGCCGCGTAAACAGAAGCTTATTTTTTATTACTGTTTTAGAACAAATCCAAGAAAATCTCGAATATGCTGAAGAACACCAAGAAGAGCAAGATGATGAAGATGAAAGTAATGCATTAAATTATTAATAATTTCGTTAGGTAATGTTTACTGACTCACTTATTTAATTATGCAGATATTTCATTTACTGAATTTGGAAATCCCAGCATTTTCCCCACAGAGCCTCTTGCGTTTATCTTTGTATTAATGATCATCGCTTTGAACTCGCGTTTTTTGTTGACTACTGAAGCCATCGAATGCATCATGGCCTTTTTGAACATTGCTTTGGAAATGACCCAGATGCAATTCCGCTTCCCTAGAAAAAAATCAACCTTCGAAAAAAGATTTTGTTTCGATCAATTGTTTCATTCTGGAGTTACTCAGTACGTGGATTGCTTGAGCTGTCACAAACAATATTCAATGGATCATAACCAGGCTTACCGACGTTTACATCCTGTTTGTACCGCTGCAACAAAAACCAACATGTACAATCAAGTGACCGATAGATGCGATGAACCATTGTATACTATCAGTAAAAAAAATGTCTATGCCCCGAAGTCTGTTTATATGTACAACTCGATCATTGAAACATTGCGTAAGTTTTTTCTGCGTGAAAATTTTGCGGAAGACGTCAAAGCTTGGAAGACCAGGGGTCTTAAAAAAGAAGGAACGTTTTTTGATGTTTATGATGGTGAGGTATGGAACACGTTCAAGATTGATGAAAACGATGAAGAACCTTTTGTCATGCAATCGGACTCGAACCTAATGCTTTCCATTGGGGTAGACTGGTACCAAAATTTTACGTATAGCATGCATTCAACTGGTGCTATATACTTGACTATTTTGAATTTGCCAAAAAACATCCGTGACACAAGACCATTTGTCATGCTTGCAGGTCTTATGCCTGGCCCAAAAGAAAGCAAGTTGGATCAGATCAACAACTATCTGGCTCCTCTTGTTGAAGAATTACTGGTATTGAAGTCTGGTGTGGTTATGGAACTGCCAAACGGATCTACTTTAACTGTCAAAGCCGCGTTACCACTTGTAGTAGCTGACCTACCAGCAGCTGCAAAGCTGTCTGCGTTTACGCTCTACAATGGCATTTGCGCTTGTCGTAAATGTGAAAGAAAGTTCGATGCTTTAGAAGCCGGCTCGAATGCCCGTGACTACTCAGGCTGGGATGACGAGACCTGGCAGCGAAGAACAAAGAAAACGAATCTGGAGCAGGCGTTGGCATGGAAAGCTGCCGTAAATGCAGCACAAAGAACGGAGCTTGTTAAGCAGAACGGTACAAGATGGTCGCAACTCCACCTTCTTGATTATTTTGAACCTGTTCGTTTCACTGTTTTCGATTCAATGCACAATCTTTATCTTGGAACATGCAAACGAATCATGACAAAAGTCTGGATTCCACAAGGTGATATCACCAAGTTGGATAGGGAGGAAATGGCAAGTATGTGTGAGAAGATTGTTCTTCCGTTTGGGTACGACTCTGGGTCCATAGCCCGTAAGATCAGGTACGGTGATGGATTTGTTCACTTTAAGGCAGCAGAGTGGTTGGTGTTTACTGTTTGTTTGTCACCTTTGCTTCTCAAAGGCCGCTTATCAAATGCCAAGTACCAAAACTGGATGGTGTTTGTAGAGGCTTTGCAATTGCTGCATTTGACAAGTATTACTTTGACGGACGTGGAAAAGGCGCATGATTTGCTGCGTACTTTTTGCAAAGACTTAGTATTTACGGAAAAAAACAACTTTACCCGAACATCCATTTTCATTTGCACATCAAGGAAGGAATTCTGGATTATGGACCATTGCCATCTCATTCGGCATTCTTTTATGAACGTTGTAACAAATGGCTTAAAAGTATGAATACGAATTCGAAAAGTTTGTTCGAAAGAACTGTAATGAACTCGTTTTTAAAGACAGTTCATTACAAGGACTTAGTTCATTCTTTTCCTTCGTTGGGTCTGGGGGCTACCTTGGATAACAGGTTGAAAAGTCTTTTTGTTGGTGTTGACATTCATAGATCACAACAATATTACATCGACAATATTTTGAAGGCGGAAATCGAAGACTCACAATCAAGCTTTAATATATTCAAGTTTATTGAATATTCAGAAAATGGTGATGTCGACGATGAAGCTGTTGGTTTTGAAAATTTGCCTGTTTCGACAATCAAGTTTTTAAAATTCAACAAATCCACAACAAAAATGTCAGAAAACCACTTTGCTTTATTAATCAAATACTATCGCAGCTACTTCCAATACTTTGACCAGGCATTAATGCTTGACAATTATACATTTGGGCAACAATCCGACAAAATCCAAAACAAAATCATCAAATTCCATTCAGTCAAATTGCTTGGAAATAAATACAACTCAAACGAAACTGCCTCATCAAGAGGAAGCTTTATACAAGCTTATTACAAAATCAACACGGATATTTCCCAAAACCAACTTCGACCAGCCCAAATCAAATATTTTTTTCGACATGATATTCTTTTGGAAGATGTGAACAACCAACTGACCGTCTTCACATTTACTTTTGCTTTTGTACGTTTCTATAAACTGCATCCACTTGATATTACAACTTTTAAATCGATTAATTCACAAGTGTATCAAAACACATTCGAAGATGAATCTGAATTTTGCATCTTGCCTATTTCAGCCATCCACTCACCTATTGGTATCATGCGTGAAAAATTCGAAAATGCAAACATCATCATCAATATCCCCAAAAAAATTACAGAATAAAACAAAGGTATTAAACCAATACATAGATATAAATTACAAAAGAAACAATATATTGCTAGATTTATTGATGTATCATTGCATTGTCCAGGCTGGGATACGACCCCTTGTTTGATCATTAAGCTGACATGATACAATAGTAGATGAACGCTTCTTTCTCTCTCCTTGTTTTGTAAAACTTTCCTTGTGCTTCTTGTCCAACTTTTTAAGAAAGTTGTTAAGCTGTAAGTTTGAAAAAAAAAATCAGATACGTGCAATGTGGTATTTATGCATACTAACCCTTTCGCTGCGCCATGATGGTGTCAAAACAAGAATTGTTTCGTCACCATCCGCATCGGGCTCACCATCCTCATCATCCGACATTACGGCAGTTACAAGAATCTTTTCACACTCCAATACCGTGCTTCTGAATTCAGCAAGCAAGGCTTGCTTGTTGTTATGAAAAGCCGCTTTTCTGTATGCAAGTTTTTAAATAGGTACAAACATTAATATTTCATCATTACTGCTAATTGACAATGCTTAAGTTACTCTTGCTTTTCTTCCAGAAAGTCTGTTTTTTTTCAACATAGCTGTCCTTTCAGTAGGACTGAGATTTGTTTTTTTCAAATCGGCTTGTCTGTTCTCAAAGATTGAGCGAATACAAGCCATGACCACTCTCTTACCCTCGACGGAAAAATCTTGATTAGTTTCATTCAAATAATAATTAAAATGGTTGGATTCTTTGCTGTAGCTGATGATTTTATCCACTACATTTTGATTGCCAGCAAGCAAGGGCTTTGACAATTCCCAGCTGAGGTAATCAACGGCATTGCAGCGAGAATAAGCATCTCGAAGAATCCGCTATTAGTAGAAGTTAAGTAACATAAACAATGCATAATTATTAAAAACTCACACAAAGAAGTGTTTGATCTCCACGCTTACGACGACCAGTGGGGAAAAGGGCCCCATTTGCCGCGTCAAATCTTGCTTGGAGTATAGCTAAATCCAAACGAAGCTGTTCTACATCAGCTGCCTCCGCACTGGGATATGCTATAGTATGACGAGATCTTCGAGCAGGGTTAGGAAGAGTAGGAGCAGGAGTAGTAGTTGTCGTATTTGAGTACGATTCATTTAAGAGTAAATAAATAAATCGTATAAAGTTATAATTTATAAAATAACATATCTTTGAATGTTGAGTAATAGCATACATATGTATACTACTACACAACTACCTCTACCTCGAGTACATACTTCTATATAAAAGGTGGCATGATTGGCTTAAATGGATATAGGGATAAAAGTTGCATATAGAATAATACATAACTGAGTTACTATACCTAAATTGGAAAACTAAAAACCCACTCCAATTAAATCAAGAATATAAAAAAGAGAAATCTAATAATTATAGTTCCCTCAATGGATTAGCTACCCATCGAGAGAATAGAACAGCTATCATTATCAATGGTTCATTTATTTATATATTGATACAAATTATACGACTGATAAGTGTATAATAGAAATAGTGCATAATCAAATGGATGCCTACTTTCTGCAACCAAACATACAAACATCGATAAGATGTTCTATATTTGGGATCATATCTTATTCATTCACAGATGGGTTAAAAGAACCCGTTGAATCAATAAGAGGTCAAACATTACAAATATGTTCTGCCGAAGCCAATTAACCATAATTCATGTTATGCCCCTTTTGACAGCTACCGTTACACATTATCTTACTGGTTCTTTCTACTCCGAAAAACACAATAAGAAGTGTTCCCGGATCCTTTGATCTAGGACAATGTTAATTGAAGTCAATTCTAACGAGTAGAATTCATTTAACAAAAGGCGGGAAACTGAGTATAGATTTATTCCAAAACCAGAAAGGTTGACTCACTAACTTCCAGGGGCAGTTGTTCAATATAAAAGGATTGATTATTTTATAGCAGCAGAGTTCTTTAGTTTATTTTTTACCTACAATAAAAAATACACATTTATCTCATTATTTTTACCTGGTGCTATTTTATCAAATACCACACTAACTATTTCTTTTTGGTATGATTACTAAATCATGAATGATGTATAGATGTTGATATGTTTCTATTGACAATAATATGAGTGTAGCCTTGCTAGATCACCACAGTACGGTTAAACTATAATTGATCTCCCGAAGATATGTGAAACCTGTCAAGTATATTCATGTGGATGACAATCAATTGAGGTATCTTGAAATAAAGGGACCTTCTGGAAGATACGTTCTAGCAAAACTAATTATTATTGGATTGTATTATCCGGGATATTTGCCATTGGTTATCGATATCGTAAATGATGAGGATCGAATCTAGCGAGCATCCAATAGTATGAAAATAAAACCAACAGATAATAAATCAATATTTATAAAAGTTATTAAAGGATTGAATGGATTGAGATTAAAGAGTTATATGAGGATATAAGCTCGATCACAACAACGTGTTTATTTTCACTGGTATTTGAAATAAAAATAAGCTTTACCTGCTATTGAAAAACCTTCGAAACAAAATATAATGGAAGGAAAGAAAAGCGAGGAAAAAGAGATATAAAAAAACAAACCGGGAGCTGAAAGTGCCTCCCCCCCAAATCTCTTTTTTTTTTTTTTGTGGTGTCACAGCTGCTTGACTCCTTTTTTCTCTACAACCAACGCACCCATCTCTCTTTTTATTTTACAATTAACATCCCACTTCTCTGTTTGAATCCTTTTTTAATGTAGTAAAGTTTTTAATTTCTGTCATGAAGTCTTTTTTTAATACGCTGTTCAAACCAAAAAAAAAAAAAAAAAAGAAAAAAGAAAAAAGAAAAATCACACACACACACAGCCACGAAAATAGGGAACGATAACTTCAACGACTTGAGTCCACCAATGGGTTTATGAATAAAGACGTATAAAAGAGAGCAAGGAATAAGTGCTACGATTACAAAATTGAAAGATACTACATATAATTAGCATGATATCTTTTTTAAAAAAAACCACTTGCTGCCATCTTAAAACATCAATTCTAGCACTTTGTAAATGACTATCATAACTTTAATATAATCTAAATAAATAGACTAGTGGGTAAACAACATCCAGAGACAAAAGAACAAATATCTACGAAACGAATAATTGCATCGTCTATTTTTTAGATAACACAATGAATACAACAAATCTTAACGAGCTCTTTCAAAACACAGTTGCAAGGCTTGCTTCCGAGATGACTCACCCTACTACAGATACATCTAATTCAATAATATCAGTCCAAAGGAGCAAATAAGTGATGTCTTATTAACATATTTAACCTCTTTCAGCAGAAGGATGTATCATGGTCAGTTCTATTGAGTTCCACTGCGAAAAATAAAAAGTTCTGTATTAGTTCCATAAGTAAAGTACCCACATACCATGTAAATCCACGTTTTCATAACACTCTGAAGACAATAAATCACCCAATTCACGTGATATTCACGTGATTTTTTTTGCGGTGCGTAAAAAAACTTCAAAATCTCCTTTTTTAGCATTTTTTTGTAGGAAAACAAATTGATTTTTCTTTTTTCCTGAAATTTAGCACATTTCGGGTACCTGAAAATGTCCTGAAAAGCCCCAAAGGCGTAGTGGTGAGTTTGCAAGAAATTAGAATCATTGACAGACTTGGGCTTGACAATAATGATATATTCCTGTCTGTTCTTTGTGTTTACCTTGTATTAATACTAAGTGAAACGATATATAAAATGATAGTTCAAGGAGACTGTTGTTGATGATATTATAGATTTGTTCATACTGAACTATTGCATTTCAAACAGAAAGTAAAGTCGTAATGACATATCATGCTATTCTACATATTCCCACTTGTCATCTTCTATCTTGTTGCATACTGTGCATGTGGTGTAACCACTTGTCGAGCACGGTATATGTTAACCCCACTCAATAGTTTTACACGTACAAGGTTATCGGTTATTGAATAATCTTGATACAAAATCTTTCTTAATTTATTTACGCGACTGAGATTCATTTAATCCCATTTTGCATTATACGAGTACGTGATGTTATTCGTCAATATGATTGGATAATAAAACCACACCGTATAGTCTGTGGGTTGATATCACGTTTATCATTTTACATAATATTCCATTAACCGTGAGATCTGTCATCTTAAGATCCATCTCATAAATTAGTATAAATACCCCCATAGTTTTCTGTAGTAGTCTCTCATCGAATTTTTATAATAAAAAGGAGATACCTCAGTTCTAACAGTATTTTCCTGTCCCAGTTCTTTTCTATCTTTACACATCCCAAACAACTGTAAAGACTTGATATCAGATTATACAAACAGAGTGAGGGAGAGGTTAAGTGCACTAGTAAGCAATGGAAAGCTGCCAAAGAAGTTATATATATATCCAGTTTAATAGAATAAAACTAAACTGAGAAAAGATTTTTTTATTTACATGTCAAAGTATTTAGCTTTTATAACTGTCAGTTGAAATAATGTACAACCAAAATAATAAATCTATCGATCAATCATCAAACAAATAAATCATAAGATAAAAATACGGAAAACAATAAAGGTATAAGAATAAAGTAAAGGATATCAAGATCAGACGATAAAATTTAAATAATAACACCTCATAAGTTTATACAATTTCAGCACCGACTATAAGCAAAACCTTACTCCTATACTAAGCATAAGTTTTCTCCGCAACACTGCAAAACTTCCATTAACTCTCCTATTTTTCCTCTCAGCCAATAACAATTTACAAATCACATGATAATCACGTGTTTTAAAGACTTCAAGCGAAACACACAACAAAAATACGACCGTATCATAATAACCTTGCGCGGTTGGTTAAGTCTTAACATTAGAAGTTTATTAATAATCGCTTATTAAAAATATTGTATCAAGATCCCATTAATCGGGCAAAGTGAGGATACGAATATGAGGATTTGGGGGTGTGTTGTTAAAAAATAAAGCCTCATAGGGAGGAAAATTAAAAAAAGGGAAAAGTGTTTGTTTGTAAATAATAAAAGTAAAATAAGAGATCAATTTGACAGATTAGCATGATTTTGAATTAAGTTTCAGTTAGGCCGTCGGTTTTGCATGAATGGGTTACGAGATGAAAAGTTTAAAAGTCAAAGTGTTGGTCAGTGATGATTGGTTGGTGAGGGTTTGAGAGAGTATGAGTGATATTAGTGTGAAAGCGGATTTGAGTGACGTAGTAAGTGGCGGGGTAAGTGATGTGTGTAGGAGGGTTTTTTTTTTTTTTTTTTTTTTTTCCTTTTTTGCCCTGTATATTTTTTTTTTTTTTTTTTTTTTTTTTTTTCACTATGCACTATTCCATAATCCACTTGTAGAAGAGAACACCAGGATCGGGTTCATCGACAAAAGTTTCTTGCGATTTATGGCAGATCTGGTCAACGAGGAAGAGAATGTTGAGGAGATCAGTCCAGAGGGGTTGCCATTTAATTAGTAGTTGTTGTTTTTCAAGAATGGACTTTGGCTTTTTTGTTGGAAGAGATTTAAGGATTGCGTCGATGGGGTTGACATCGTTGTGGAAACCACGCTGAATGTGCTCCCAGTATGCCTCTGGAATAGTAGGGCATTCGAACAAGTGATTTCGACTCATATGACCGCCACAGTGACAGTTTGGCTTGCCACCAGGTAACCAGTTCATGCGCCACCTAAGAATTCGCCTACGTTCTTTTCTAGTCATGGGAATTGTTAGAATTGGATCTAGTTTTAGATCATGTGCTAAACCACATAATAAATTAACACAATATAATAAGAGGTCTATGTTTCACGGGTAAAATCCCGGAGCATAAATCCTCTTGACAGAAATTTCTTTATTTCCAATTAATGATTCTCCGGACCAATAATCTAAAAGGATCCTCAGGGACCATCAACCTCAGCTATCTTACGATATCAATTATAAGAATGAGTGGTTCTTGATATTAAACAACGATAGATCGGAACAGTTATGTATCCAAGCCACATCATCCTCCAAATGTCTATAAATACCACCTCAATCCTAGCAGTTCTATTTAATCAATCAACTTTAATTCTATTTTTGAATACAATAAAATCGCAAGACTTATAATTGTATTCTCTCTATTGTTTTATTTTTTTTACGCAAACTACCTTCTTAAAAAGCCTATTTTGCAACAGATCAGATCTGCAGCTTTGTATCATCTTTTCTGAAGAATTGATGATGGCGTTCGATCTGTAAGAAGAGATTTGGTGAGTAGGTTTTAAAAATATTGAGTTATCAGAGGTATCCTGTAGTAGGGCCTGGTAGATCGGATTTTTGTTTTTGATTAGGTTCAATTTGCTGTATCTTGTGTTGGATTGGATTATCTTGTGGATAAGAGAATCAGTGGGAAGAGTAGCAGAGCGGATAAGGTATTTGGAATTTAGGGTGTACCATCGTTCGACCTTGCTTGGAAGATTGACCATAACCCGTAGTGATTTGACAGATGAATTAGTAAGCCCGCCGACAATCATCCGAAGACAATCATCTTGGAGGCGTTCCAGAGCTGCAAAGTTAGTTGTTTTGAAATTAGATATACATAAACCATATTCGATTTTTGGTCGAATAAATTGCTTGTATATAATGATTGAGAGTAATAAAGAAAAGCCGTTTGTGCGAGCACCAATTTGATGGATTCGATGCATGCTGTTGTTGACTTTTTGTTTGAGGTTATTGATAAATGCTTGAGTGTCCATTCCAAGATAATTGAATTGAAGACCCAAGTATTTGACTGTGGGAGAGGTTGGTAAATTAGTGTTGTAAAGTGTAAAGGTTGTAGAGTATTTTGGAGATGATATGACGGTGCATTTTGTTGGCGACCATCGATATCCATTCAGTAGGGAATGCTCTTCACATAGGTCTAAAAGATGCTGTATTTTATTTGGGGACGATATCAGGACAACATCATCGGCAAACAAGAGGCAGTTGATATCTTGTAGATTATTGGATTGATGGATTTCACTCAATTGTTGAGGAAGCGAGTTGATAAATATAGAGTATAGGTGAGGGCTGAGGACGCTCCCTTGTAATACTCCAGTAATTGGTTGAAAATTATAGGATTGGTGATTCCCGTTGATGACCTGTATGTTGACTTGATCAAATAAATTTTTCAATATATTCAAGAGTCTATGATTACAGTTTTTGTTGTACATGGTGTTCCAAATTGTATTACGTGGGCATTGGTCGTATGCTTTTGCAACGTCAAGTGTAATTACGGCTGGTGATGTGTTGTTGTTATTGATCTTAAATCTATGCATTAATTCATCCAGTACTACGGCATAATCCATGGCAGACAATTTGGGTTTGAAGCCGCCTTGTTGCATACTGATAAAATTAGTTTGTTGATATAAATGATTTTGGATACAATATTCCATGACTTTTCTAAACGTTGATGTCAGGCTGATGGGTCTATAATTGTTAGGCTGTGTTTGATCACCGGCACCTTTATAAATGGGAACAATCTGGGATTGACGCCATAATGCAGGTGTGTATCCAGTAATCCAGCATATTCGGAAGAGGTGATTTAAAATTGTTGATGCAAAGTCGATGATGGGTTTGATCATCTCGGAAGTGATGTGATCGCTGCCCGGACTCTTTTTGTTAGGAAGCCTTTTAATAGCGTTGTAAATATGATTTTCTGTGAAAGGACAGTCATGAAAATCATAGGTATTAAAAGTTTCTGTTGTATTAGTGAGTGTATTAGTATTAGTAGTTGTATTATTAGTATGTAGTGTATTATTTTGTGGTTGAGGTAAGTTGCTACCGTTAAAGATACCCTCTAAATACTGAGCCATCGAATCTACAGCATGTTGGGGGCCTTCTTCAGTAGTGTACCTGTGAGTATTTTTGTTTTTTGATTGTACGATTCTTTTGATGATTGGGATAGCTGCATTGGGATCATCGTCAAGTTTCTCACAAAACTTTTGATATGCTGCTGTACGTGCATGCTTTACTTCTTTCTTAAGGTCTCGGTCGGCTTTCTTGTACCTACTCCACCATAAACCAGATTGGATACCAATTGATTTACGCCATCGTGTGTAACAAGCTTGTCTAAAATTTGCTCGACCTTGTAAGCATTTATTTCAGAACCATTTCCAGTTTTTTGGCCTGTAGTCTGCTTCTGTAACAATAGTATCAAGTGAGTAGTAAATTGAATTATAAATTTCTTCGGTGAGATATTCTATAGTATCAAAATTGTCTTGCTGATTTTCTGAAAGAATTGATGAAATATCTGCGATTGTTGCAAGATATGTTTGATATGTTTTCAATTTGTTGATCAAGTTTTTTTCTTGGATTTGATTTTTGAAAGTGGTAATATAAGCAGTTGCTACATCATGATCGATGAGTCTGTTGATTTTCCATCTTTTTCTTTGTTGTTGTTTATTTTCTGATTCGGCTGATATTAAATTATCCCACATAAATGATAGGGTAATCAATTTATGATCGGATCCAAGGATAGCAAGATCATTGCGAATAGTGAGAGTGGGTTGTTGTAAGTCATGTGGGCTAAGAAAATAGTCGACAATGCTATTTTCTGTTGTGTTGTTATGTACCTGGAAATTAATTCGCGTATATTTTTTGTATTGTAGTTTAGCATTCCAGTTAATTATACCGTTCTCGCGTATAATTTTGCATAATTTAGTTCCTCTAGTATTCCATCGACTATCACCAGTGACTTTACCCATGCGTGCATTGAGATCACCACAGATAATGACATTTGAGGATAAGGGGATGGATTCTATAATTTGGATTGCCAAGTTGTTTTCTAAGGAGGGTGTGGGGGGTAAGTAGAGACAGTATATTTTTAAATTATCAATAGTGCAGATAATATAATATTCGGATTTTGTTGTATCCACATATAGTTTTTCATATTTGAGATTAGGGTTAATAAATAAGGATATACCCCTTTCATGGCGGTAAGAATTAGAGACTGGATGTCCATATTGGTGATATTGGGTCCAGTCAGTTGGTAAATTAGAGGCTGTTGGTGGCAGCCATGTTTCAGTAATAAATAATAGGTCGGTGTTTTTACAATAAAATATGGTAGAGTCAATGGCTTCCTCGCGGAGTTTACCATTGGCGTTAATGCAGCTTATGTTGAGTTTCCTCTTCATAATATTTCTTCCATATCTGTTGGTTGTGATTCTGCAGCTAAATTTGTGTTGACAGGCTTACTTTCATCTTCCTTTTCAGTTGGAGAGGGAGTATCTGTTTTATTGCTGGCAGTGGTATTTTTAGGTGTAGGTGTAGGTGTATTATTATTATTTTTTTGTTTATTTGTTTGTTGTTCGAATTTTTTGTTCCATTCGACGGTGAATTTTTCGTGTTGTTCTGTTGTTATTAATTTTTCTTTTACAAAAAATGCTGCTACAGAACGGGAGATATGGTGACGAATAAACGGTAATGCACGGACAATGCGTTCGTTATGCTTTTTTTCAGCGAGTTTGGCTCTCTCTTCTACACTAATATTGTTATATTGTGGATCCGTAATAGTTGTGGGGTCAGTGGGATCGTATTCTTCAATATGTGATACTTTTGATTTTAGGAGGGTGTCAATTAATTCTTGTTTGTAATTCACATGAACTAGTAATGCTACCACATTTCTGGATGGGTAATGAATGTCCAATATGCGCCCATTAATAACCCCTAATTTTTTCAAATTGTTTCGCTGGTGTTTACGGCTAATGCGAGATTTTGCTGGATAATAAATATAAGTGTATCCTTGGTTGTCATTGTTAGGAGCAGTGAATGCTCTAACAGCACCTGCAATGTTAGTATTTTTTTTGGGTTTAGTAGTATTGTTTTTTAATTTTTTTATGTTATTATTATTATTTTTTGTTTTTTCCATAAGATTTGTGTTACGAATTTTATCCTGCATGGTGGGGTTATATTCGTGTGCATATTTTGATGCAGAAGATCCCTTGTTATTGTTTGGGAGAGGGGGGAATGATTCAGTGTCTTCTTCCATTCTGGTGCTGTAATCATTTTGTTGTTGGTTTTGCTGTTGCTGTTGTTGTTGATGGAGATCACTTAGCATTTCGTTTTTGGTAAGTGATAATATTTTTTTTCCAGTTGAGAATTTCTCTCATTGGCCGACTGAATTTGTTGCTTCATCTGTGCATTCTCCTTTTTTATTTCTTCCAATTGTTGTTGTACCACTTTTAAGGTTTCCAATATGGAAGGTGAGACATTGTTGTTGTTGCTGTTGTTGCTGTTCTTAGTGGGTGTAGACTTACTGCGTGTCATTTCCACTGTGTCATCACTTTCTACTCGAGTGCGTTTTTTGGGTTGAGCAGCTTTTTTACTGAGTGTTGTTGATGGTGCTGCAGGTGTTGGGTAAGGTACTTGAATTGGGATTGCTCCCGATGCTTTCGCTTGTGTAATCTCATGCTGAAGGGATGATAATGAGATTTGTTGTTTACATGCTGTGCATGAAAACAAGGGGTGGGGGTTGCTGGTAGTGGTGTTACCAGTGTAGGTGATTGTACCTTTTTCGATACATTTAGGACACGTAATCAAAGTTTTGTACGTTTCCAGGTTTGCTAGTGTAACCCGATCAGCAGGGGGGAGGGCATCCATAACAGGACCATTGTTCTGTTTAGGGGGTGCCATTGTTGGTTTAATTATTTTTTGGTTTATTTGCTTTTTTGTTTGTTGAGGGTGAGAATGGATCGACCAAAAGCAATTTAAAATTCCAGGAGGAATGTAAATAGGTTTTTGGTTAATTAAAATGCGGGCGTTTCGATAGGATATTGTTTGTATTGCTGTAAGTTGGTAAATTAAAAAGTTGTGAGGAATGTGGCTTGGCTTTCAAAGAAGTGTATAAAAGGGCTGATTTTTTCGCGCGCGACCTTACTCGGTATTAACCTCGCGCGGTTGGTTAAGTGGTATAATCTTCGCCTGCCACGCGAAGGGCCGGGGTTCGATTCCCCGACCGCGCATTTTTGTTTTGTCTCTTGCCAATGTCGTACCTTTTTTCGTTCTCTACATAATAATTTGGCATAAAACAAAATAATTCATATCTGTATTAAAATTATCTTTTGATCTCCAAACTTAATATTTTGTATCTTGAATTAATTACTATTAGTCTCACAACACTATGTTTTGTACCACCTTCAATAATATAAATTAACCGCAAATCCTAAAATATACAATAGCCGCTCGATTTAAGGCTGCAAAAAAAATGAGAAAATTATGGCCTTAAATCTGTTGAGGATGCTATAGATTTGTTCATGCTGAACTATTGCATTTCAAACAGAAAGTAAATTCTTAATGACAAAACGTTCTATTCCACATATTCCCACTTGTCATCTTCTATCTTGTTGCATACTGTGCATGTGGTGTAATCACTTGTTGAGCCCGGTATATGTTAACCCCACTCAATAGTTTTACACGTACAAGGTTATCGGTTATTGAATAATCTTAATACAGAATCTTTCTTAATTTAATTACGCGACTGAGATTCATTTAATCCCATTTGGCATTGTACTAGCACGTGATGTTATTCGTCAATATGACTGGATAATAGAACCACACGATATAGTTTGTGGGTTGATATCACGTTTACCTTTTATATAATATTCCATTAAGCGTGAGATCTGTCATCTAAAGATCCATTTCATAAATTAGTATAAATTGTGGTGATCTATGTGCTAAACCACATAATAAATTAACACAATATAATAAGAGGTCTATGTTTCACGGGTAAAATCCCGGAGCATAAATCCTCTTGACAGAAATTTCTTTATTTCCAATTAATGATTCTCCGGACCAATAATCTAAAAGGATCCTCAGGGACCATCAACCTCAGCTATCTTACGATATCAATTATACGAATGAGTGGTTCTTGATATTAAACAACGATAGATCGGAACAGTTATGTATCCAAGCCACATCATCCTCCAAATGTCTATAAATACCACCTCAATCCTAGCAGTTCTATTTAATCAATCAACTTTAATTCTATTTTTGAATACAATAAAATCGCAAGACTTATAATTGTATTCTCTCTATTGTTTTATTTTTTTTTACGCAAACTAACTTCTTAAAAAGCCTATTTTGCAACAATCTAGCTAGGCTACACTCATATTATTGTCAATAGGAACATATCAACATCTATACATCATTCATGATTTAGTAATCATACCAAAAAGAAATAGTTAGTACTATTAGATATTATATCATTATTATTTCGTTAGCACGAGAATACCGTTGTATAAGGAAACTAAGTCATTGAGTACACGTGCATTAGTGAAGCAACAAGCAGTATTGGTATCTATATTTGGTAACG
The DNA here is from genome assembly GCA_943193625.1 of Mucor piriformis. NCBI lineage: Eukaryota > Fungi > Mucoromycota > Mucoromycetes > Mucorales > Mucoraceae > Mucor > Mucor piriformis. Next base: position 86,991 of record OW971869.1, on the reverse strand, counting down.
AAGAACAACTTTCAATTATATCAAAGTGATAACTCAGCAGACAAGTCTTTTATATAAATACTAGAGGTTTTTATTTCATAATAAAGGACAATCTTATATGATGTATCCGTAAGACAAATACAACTAAAATAATAATAATAAAGAGAGACTAGAAAGTACCAGACACTTATATGATTGTTTTTTATTTAAGATTAAAATTGGGGCCTTTATATAAGAGACATCGGTTCATGAATTCTACCGAGTATCTACTGAGTCATATACTTGATAAGATCGATGTCCAATTGGGAAGCATGTACTGCGGGAAAGATATAAGAATATATAATTCAGTAACAGTGCTTTGAGACAGATCAAATCAGGTTCTGTAGAGTTTACAATTTAAACAGAGAGTAGTGACAAATCGGCTAAACAGATAATTAAAGAACAGATATTAATTTTATGTCACGAAATAAGAAACATGTCAAATTGATAATGTTCGATAAGCAAACCAATGTATGATGTATGTTAGTATTGATCACAATAGCTGGTATACATCATTATATCCAGTTAAGCCAATCATGTCATCTTTTATATAGAAGTATGTATTCGTGGTAGAGGTAGTTTTGTGGTAGTATACGAATGTATGCTAGTACTCAACATTAAAAGATATTTTATTTTATAATTTATAATTTATACGATTTATAATTTATACGATTTATTTATTTATTCTTAAATGAATCGTACTCAAATACGACAGAATTTCTTGAAACTGCATTTTTCTCTTGTCGGATCCGAAAACATGCTACCACTGGTTTTAGCCCGTTCTATATGACATATGGTGTATCTCCTGTCCTACCTGGGGATTCATTGAGACCATTTGTGGTGATCCACATACTCTCTTTATAATAACACCTCATAATTAGCATAATTATCACGGTAACACAATAACCCATATTTGATATTTGTTATTGTTATTGTTATCACTCTCTCCAAAAATAATATATCAAAGCAAGCCCCTTGATTTAACATTCGAATATAAATACCCCTCTAAAAACATCTTTTAAAAGGATAACTTTTTAACTCTTAATAAACATTTATGAGCAGTCTCAAAGTACTTATACTTGTTTTTATTTCTATTTTTTTTATTCAATCCTAAAACACCACACCATTTATGGATCCTTGGACGGAAGAAGATCCCGAACTAATAGCTGAAGATGCCCTCACACACTTAAGACATGAAAATAAGCGAGGTTTAGAGTTTAACTGGATGGGACCTTACCAAGTTAACAAGTGTAATTTGGAATATAATGTCTATCAAATCAAAGAGGTAGACGGAAAAATGTACTCCTCTTGGGTACATACTGATAGACTGCATCCTGTTAAATATGATGAAAAACCTATTGAAAAGTCTTGATATATTCCTCGAACTTCCCGTGCTAAAGACATAGCAGAAAAAGTATAAAAAAAAAAAAAAAAAAAAACCCTTACCATGGTGCTTCCTTTGGGAAAGGGGTATTGTCGGATATCGGTCACACAATAATTTAGATTACAAAATGGAATAATTCATAATTTAATAAACATTATCTTTATTCTTATAAATAATATTTCTCTATCTTTAATCGTTACACATCAACAGACTCACGACACAATACCCGAGCTGCGAAAAAAAAAAATACACGATAGCGTCGTTGTCACATTTGTCGTGAGACTAATAGTAATTAATCCAAGATACACTATTTTCAGTAATTTTTTGCGCACTCCTGGGAAAAAATTTTGCGCATAAAATCATCATAATTTTGCGCATGTTTAAAAAAAAAAATTGCGCAAAAAAAAAAAAAAAACTTCGTATAATAAATTTAATTAATTGCGTAACTTGAGAATGCGTAAAATACGTAAATTTTCATGTTTATTTTTAAATCGGTTTTCGTTGAATGCAGTCATCGAACTTAGACATAGAATATTGACAGAACCCTCTTAAATCGCTAAACAAAATCTGGTTACATGCATCGCCGATTCTTGTAGATAACGTCTCTTCATCTAAAAGAGGTACTCTCTTAAGCTTACTTTTGCAGACCGACCAGAATTGTTCAATGGGATTAAGTTCTGGTGAGTATGGTGGTAGATATACACAACCATAACCTCTGCTTTCAACATACTTCTGGATCTCGGTATTTGTATGAATTGGTGCATTATCCATAATCAAGTAATTTCCCTTAAATTGCTCATGTGTATCCATAATATCCATGGTACTGCTCAAAAAGTTAAAATAATGACCCGTTACCGTTCCCGTTGTTGGTTTTGCTGACTTATTGGCATTTCCAGTGGTTTTTCGTTTCTTAGATGCCGCTAATGCTCTTGGTAGTCTTACGGTTATATTCACAACACCATGAGGAGATATAGCTCCTAAGATGGTCGTTGTTCGTGCTCTTGTTTTAGGAACCTTGACTACCGCACGAGTGCCTACCTGCGACCATGCAAAAGATCTTTTCATGTTAATGTGAAATGCGGCTTCATCGATAAAGACGCAGTTACTCATGTAATCCAAATCAGTTTCGTTCCACTTACTCACCCAGTTGAATCTATTTTCGATTTTTTCAGGACTATTTCTTTCGACTGAGTGAAAATGAGCTCTTTTAAGACTGATGTGGTGATCTAGCTAGGCTACACTCATATTATTGTCAATAGAAACATATCAACATCTATACATCATTCATGATTTAGTAATCATACCAAAAAGAAATAGTTAGTACTATTAGATATTATATCATTAGTATTTCGTTAGCACGAGAATACCGTTGTATAAGGAAACTAAGTCATTGAGTACACGTGCATTAGTGAAGCAACAAGCAATATTGGTATCTATATTTGGTAACGAAGAACAACTTTCAATAATATCAAAGTGATAACTCAGCAGACAAGTCTTTTATATAAATACTAGAGGTTTTTATTTCATAATAAAGGACAATCTTAAAAACAGTCTCAAACTACTCTATAACTGTCTTTATAATTTTACATTTACCTTGATACACAACAACTGATCCTGCAATTTTTTGTTACGAACGTATACAAGCCAGTTTTTGAAATCTGAAGACCTGTAAATTGATTTGTAAGGCTATCCATAATCTGATCCAACACTAAAGATGGCTGCTCATCTACTAGTTCCGTCAAAAACGTCTCATGCTCGGGGCCCAATTTAGCTGGTCTCCCAACAGGTCTACCGCTACCTATCTCCCTCTCGAAATGTACTTTAGGGTTTTCGTTATCTTTTTTGACCCAAAGTTGAGCAATTCGTGGCTTAATATTGAGTTTTATAGCTGCTGCTCGAGCACTCATACCTCTGTTGATGACCAAGTCGATAAGTTGCTCTTTTTCTGTATCCTTGTAGTGTTGGTAACTGCTAGATTTCTCCTTAGTTTCAGCAGATTGCTTCGATTGTGCTGAAGGCTTCCTTATTTCTCTCTCAGGAGGTTTCAGGTCTATATAATTGTCAAAATGTGAAGCTACTTCAAGTGGAAACATCTCTTCATCAACCTCCATTTCAACAACTGCAACTTCTAAACCTTCGTCATTGTAAAGATTTCCTTGACCGTCTTCGTGTACAAAGTTATTCATTATTTGTTAATTTTTAGACAAAAAGCTTTTCAAGAAGGGCGCAAATTTTTAATTTATTACTACGCAAAAAAATAACTTTTTTAAGCGTAGTTTATTTTTGGGCTTGTACGCAAATTTTTTTTTTAAACATGCGCAAAATTTTTTTCCGAGAGTGCGCAAATAATTTCTGAAAATAGTGTACAAAATATAAAGTTAGGAGATCAAAAGATGATTTTATTACAAATATGAATTATTATTAAGAGACCGAAAAAGGTACGACACATTCGACAAAAAAATTGCGCCCTCGGGGAATCGAACCCCGGCCTTCACCTTGGAAGGGTGAAATTCTACCACTAAACCAAGAGCGCACTGTTCTTCTTGTCAAGACTGTAAATGCTGATGGTTCTGATGTCTCCAAGAATCACGTGACTAGCCCGGACAGTCCGGTACTCGACCCGGACTATGACATGGACATGCCGGTAGAGATTGAACTCAGGCTTAAGAAGACCTCAAACCAGAAAAGACGTTTCGTACCACTCAAAAATAATCACCTGAATCGGAAAAAGTCTAAACCGAATAACACCACTTTAATATAAACATAACACCACTTTGGATGTCACCTCTTTCGACAACCTGTTTATATTACTCACTATTATTATATTTATCACACCACCTATACCTTACAATTAGTATATATATCCCTTAAGTTTTATATCAATAAACATTATCTTCTATTTTATATATTTAAGTAATTACTTACTTGTTACTGATTAACCACTGAGAGTTGAATCCTATAACCTATTACAAGACTGATATTCTGATACGTGCGTATTTTGGTTCTGTGTTTCGCTTGAAGTCTCTAAAACACGTGATTGTCATGTGATTTGTGAATTTCTATTGGTGGAGAGAAGTAGTAGGAGTGTTAATGAAGGTCTTGGAGTGTTGTGAAAATTGGTTATGCTTGCTATTATTGTTTAGTCGGTGTTGTAATTGAAATAGTATTGTATCGAATTTCCTTGCGTGTTATTATTTGAATACTATCGTCTGATTCATTCTTTACTTGTTTATTTATCTTTGCATCTATGTATCGATTATCTGTATTGATCTTGTGATTAATTGCTTGGAGTTGATCGACTGATCTATTATTATTTTATTTTGACATTTATAAAAAGCTTAATATCTTGGTAGTAAATAAACATATCTTTCTTCTGGTTTATAATCCCTTTATATACTTTAATTTGGATACATAACTTCTTTGGCAGCTTTCCTCAGCTTACTAGTGCAATCTCTCTCTTCTCTTCTGTCTGTAACTATAGATATCAAGTCTTTACAGTCTCCTTGTTTATCTATTTTTATTTTGTTTATTTTGTGGTATTTGATAAAATAGCACCAGGTAAAAATAATGAGATAAATGTGTATTTTTTATTGTAGGTAAAAAAATAAACTAAAGAACTCTGCTGCTATAAAATAATCAATCCTTTTTATATTGAACAACTGCCCCTGGAAGTTATCGAGTCAACCTTTCTGGTTTTGGAATAGATCTATACTCAGTTTCCCGCCTTTTGCTAAATGAATTCTACTCGTTAGAATTGACTTCAATTAGCGTCGTCCCAATTCAGAGCAATCGGGAACACATCTTATTGTGCCGAAAGGACCAGTAAGATAATGTGTAACGGTAGCTGTCAAAAGTGACATACATGATTCATTGTTTAATTGGCTTCGGCAGAACATATTTGTAATGTTTGATCTCTTGTTGATTCTACAGGTTCTTTTCCCATCTGTGAATGAATAAGATATGATCCCCAAATATAGAACATCTTATCAATATTTGTATGTTTGGTTGCAGAAAGTAGGCATCCCTTTATTCATGCACTATTTCTATTATACACTTACAGTCGTATAATTTGTATCAATATATAAATAAATGAACCATTGATAATGATAGCTGTTCTATTCTCTCGATGGGTAGCTAATCCATAGAGGGAACTATCATTATTAGATTTCTCTTTTTTATATTCTTGATTTGATTGGAAACGATTTTACTTTTCCAATCGAGACATAGGAACTCAGTTGAATATTTTTATTTATCCGACTTTTATTCTTATATCCAGTTAAGCCAATCATGTCATCTTTTATATAGAAGTATGTACTCGTGGTAGAGGTAGTTGTGTAGTAGTATACGAATGTATGCTATTACTCAACATTAAAAGATATTTTATTTTATAATTTATAATTTATACGATTTATTTATTTATTCTTAAATGAATCGTACTCAAATACGACATAGCCCCCCCCTAGCCTCCTTGTAAAATTTAACATTCGGTAATTTTCAAGTGGCGAGAATAAGGTAGATGTATTTGAGAGAAATTTGGTTGTTTATAATGTATATGTGTGGTGTATATTTTATCAGAACAGCTGTTGTGACGTATTTTTTATAGTGACGTACAACTTTTTCTGTTTACCAAAAAGAAAAAAAAAAAAAAAATTTTGTGTGGGATAATTTTCACCCTTTATTTATTTTTTAAAACGAACAGGATCTGTAGCAGGACTAAAAGTATTCTGGTTTAGACGATTGCTTCGACGAAATGAGCCATGTGCAGGATTATTAGCTGTAGGTTTTGTTCTTACGCTAGTTTTGTGATATACACGGTTGACATCATTTGTTCGAATATTTGTAGTTTTATTTTCCGCAGAGGAAATTTGTTGCAAGCGTGTGCCCGTTTTATTTTGATCAAAGGTAGGAAGATCTGATTCCTTAGATTTGAACATTGTTTGGAGTATTGATTCTTCATCTTTAGGTACAGAACCTTTAACACGTTTCCAGTATGTTACAACAGCTTGTGGATCAGTAAAGTTAGTTAACGGAATCCAACTGTCATGTTCAGGGGAGTAATTCTTCCATCGAATCTTATAGAGACGATTACCAGCATCACCTTTATGATCCACAATAGCCTCGAATTCGTAGATTTCTTCTTTGGAGACGATTGAATCTTGTGACACTAGTTTTAATTCAGAAGGTGTAAAATCTCGAGGCATAACCAAACCCATTTCATCACGAAGAGTATAGTTGCCATGTTGAGTTTTACGAATTACTTCATAGGGTCCTTCGTACACTGCAGAGAGTGATTTTTGGATTCCCTTTTTCTTTACAACAACGAAGCTTCCGATAGGGAAGTCAATCAACTTGTGTTTCTTATCAAATTGATTCTTCATCATCTTGTTATATATTTCAGTGCGATCCTTTATAGCGGGAAAGACAATGTCGGACATATATTCAATCCGTTTGATCAATTCATCATTACTCATGGGTTCGATACCATCTTCTGGATCGTTGAATAATGGATATTCGTTCGACATTTTTCTTGCAAACATTAGGTTGAAGGGACTAGTATTTAAGCGTTTAGACACCTTACAGTTGATCATAAGTTGTACCGAGTTGACTTCAATATCCCAATCATCCTCTGATACACCCTGAATTAATTTCGAGAGTAATTTTTTACAACTTTGAACCATTCGTTCAGCTCCACCATTACTGGAAGCAAAATAAGCTGTGGATAGACGTTTATCTATTTTCATTGCTTCACACAAAGTGTCAAGTATTTGATTTTTCCATTCAGTGCCACGATCACTATTGATAATGCGAGGGTAACCGATTAATGAAAAGATTGAAATTAATTCTTTTGCAACCGTTTTGGCTGATTTGTCTGGGATAGGACGTAAGATTACAAATCTAGTAGCGATATCAAGCATAACTAAGATATATGTATTATTGGATGTAGTTACGGGAAATGGTCCACACAAATCCATTTGATAGTGCCATCCCGGTGTGTAACAATATAATGGTTTTAAAGGATTATATCCCTTTTTTGCAATTGCGAATTTTTGACACATGGAACATTGCTTTACAATTTCCAGAGCATCTTGCATAATTTTAGGCCAATTCATACCTTCATCCTTACGAATACGATGTACTAAACTTTCACCACCGCCATGACCAAAACTATGGGCACGTTCGAGAATGTCTTTTCTATCTTTTTCTAAAGGAATGATAAAGGATTCATCCATGTTTTGGATGTAGTTGATTTGAAAATCATCATTGGTATCGTTTTCAACCATGTTGTCATCAAGTTCATTATGAATTGTTTTTATAGACCAAGTGTGTATTCTCACATGATTGTTTACATCATTGGTCATATCTGTGGAACAATAATATTGTGAAAAGTTTGGTAAGCGCTCGGCATTTATATCGTTGGCTTCCATAAACTCTTTTTCATTTGCTTTATGCAATTCATTGTTCTTTTTGTTTGTTAAAGTTTTCCTTTTATGTTGTAACTTCGATTTTAAATTCTTTTGGTTTGTTTTAAAAATTTGAGGAAATAATTGTTTTTCGTCTTTTTCAAATGGAATTTTATCTGCATGAGTGGGGAATAATCTAGAGAGTTTATCACTCATGATGTTTTCTACACCAGGGATCCAAATTACCTTCATGTTAGGAAAAGATAAAATAACTTCCATATATCTTAACATCATCATCGACATGTGTTTAGTCGTAAATAAATATTGAAGACTTCTATGGTCAGTGTAACACTTGAATTTTTTAGAACCATATAAGAATTTATAAAATTTGGTTAATCCAGTAGTGAGAGCATATAATTCCTTTTTGGTTACGCTATAACTACGTTGGCTTGGACTTAATGCTTTAGATGCAAAACCAATATATTTGATAGTCTTTTTTCCTGTTTTATCAACATATTCTTGAAACAGACAAGCGCCTACTGAATAGTTACTAGCATCTACGGCTAAACTAAATTCATGATTTAAATCAGGATGGCTTAAGACAATGTTTTGTTTTATGATATCAATAATGCTTTGATAATGTACATGCATTTGGGGTGTCCATTCTAGTACTTTTTGTGTACTATACCTTAAATGGTCCAAAGGTGCAGTCAATTCACTTGCGTTTGGTAAGTGGGATCGCATATAAGATACCCAACCGCAAAATTTCATCATTGCTTTTGCAGTCTTAGGTTTTTCCCATGAATCGATGTTTACTAAACGTCTAGCATCAATTGATTTTCCTTGTGGGGAAATACAGAAACCAAGTAAATATACTGCATTTCGTGCAAAATAAGTTTTCTCTTGATTAATGGGTAATTTGTTTTTAGTTAATGCTTCCATGACAAGCTTACAATGTCTTTCATGGGATTCTAAATTATTGGAGTAGCAAACGAGATCATCGATGTAAATACAAACGAATTCTTTCATCTCTGCAAAGATCATTTCCATTAAATTTTGGAAAATGCCAGATAAACTTTTGAGACCAAAAGGTGCTCCTCTGTAACAATAAGTTTTGTTTTCAAAGGTGAATGATAATTTATGACGATCATCCTTATTAATTTTTAATCTATGGAATGCTCCACTAACGTCAAAGACAGACATAAATTTTGCTTCTCTTAAAGAATAAAAGATATCTTCAATTAATGGTGTGTTAACGTTGGAAACATCTTCAAGAAGTGTATTTATTTTACGGGTATCTAAACAAACCCTCCATTTTTTAGTTCCGTCTGGGCCATTTGGCTTAGGTACTAATGTCAATGGACTGTTGAAGCTGCTAGGTTTTGCTGCTTCAATTGTTTTGTCATCTAGCCATTTTTGAATTTGTTCCCTTACCACTGGCAATAAAGTATATGCAATAGGGTATGGTCTAGTGAAGGCTGTTTGATTAGGTGGTGTTTTTAAATAAACAACCGCATCTTCACGTGGGCATAGTTCGTGAATATTTATATTTTTGTTTGCTTCTAAATATGGTTTCATCCTTTCCATAAAGATTTCATATTCATTTTCAGAGCATGCTTTTGTTACATTTGGTTTATACATAGTATCATCTACGGTGTCATTGTATATAATCTCTTCTTGTTCGTCAAAGTTATATGCGATGTTCTCAATGTAGATACCAAGTTTAGGTATTAAATCTCTACCGATAAGAATAGGGATTTTGGCATTCGGCATTTCAACAATTTCAAAGCTGTGTCTGAAAACTGCTTTTCCTTTATAACTGACTTCTAAAGGTTCGGTTTTACCAATGCGCAAGGCAAAAGCATCTTTGTTTACGAATGATAATTTACCATTGGCAGGGATTATCTTTTCAAATATGCTTTTATCTTCAAAGTCATAAGTTTTATTGATTAATGATATCGTAGCACCTGTATCAAGCATGCTTACCAATTTTTCATTATTTATTGTAATAAAGGGAGAATAGGGAGAAAGATCTTCCTTTTCCTTTTCATTATATCCTTCAATTAGATAACAAGAGACATTATTATTATTGGATGTACTGATTTTATTTTTATTGAAGTTAAATTTTTTTAAATTTCTATTTTCTATTCTATTTTTAAACTCGTCAATTAGGGACTTGAATATTCCTTCAATATCTTCTTCTAAAAGCTTGTATATATTACTATAATTGAGTTTATTGTCAGTTTTATTTTCAGAAATAGAGTGAATATAATAAATTGGTACCTTATTTCTTGATTGTTCTTTTGCATCGGCAGATTTCATCAAATACTGTTTGTATTTGTCGCTTGTCAAGTAAGAGACGCAAGTTTTCAAATGTTCGTAACTGAAGCTGGCTTTGTTGCAATAGTTACACATATTCTTGTTGTCTTTAAACTTTTTGTTGCGATCATATGCGTTGCTGTTGTTGCTGAAATTTTGGAAATTTCTTTTGTTGTCGAAACCTTCAACATTGCTATTTTTTGTTATTGTCGTATTGGTGACAGAAGGGGTTTTGTTGTTGTTGTTGTGAGGCACAATGACTGAGATATATAAAGCTTCTTGGATATCTCCAATATTCTTTTCTAAATATTTGAAGAGCTGTTCCAATGATGCTGGCAAATAAGATTCGGCATCTGCTTTCTTGTTTTTCTTCAGCGAGTTGGTGACTTCTTCACGTCCTCTAGGCAATAAAGATTTGATGAATTTCATTGCTTCGATTGAGTCGCTGGGATTTTTGTTGCTAGGAAGACGGCGATAGGTTTCGAGGTATCTGTCTATATAATCCCTGATATTTTCGTTTTTGAGTTGTCGAAGATCCAAATATTTTTCGATATTATTGGCACTGTTGGCTGAGTTGCCAAATCGGTCGATCAACTTTTCTTTGATTTCTGCCCATGGTGCTGTTTCACTGATCGGACTGATGAAGTTTGTAAACCAGCGGTGGTGCTTCTCATTTCTACTGAATAAAAAAGCGTTGGGGAGATATTTTTTCCATGATGCGTTAACATCCACATCGTTTGTTTCCAATATCATCTCGAAAGTGCTGACAAAAATTTCGGCGTTTTCGTAAGATGGTCGGTTCTCCGATTTTGTGGAGGCTGGATCGTCAATTAATTGGAAATGGGGAATGTCAATTTTTTTGTTATTGAATTTTGATTTATTGTTGGGTTTGACTTCCTTTTCTTTTTTGTTCTCGTTCGTTAATTCATTGATTGAGATTTTGAGTTGAGCAATCAATTTGTTATTGTTGATGATTTCCTCAATGTTGTTGGTTGTTAGTTGAGCTTTGTGCAACAACTTGATTTTTTGGTGATAGAGTTTAATCAACTCTTTGTCCTCATCCAATTCGTCAGAGGGTGATTGATCTAAAATAGAAATATTGTTAATCTTTCTGATTAACTGATGCGAATTGTATTCATTGCCAACATCATATTTACTATTAAAGCCATAGGGACCAATATCATCCTTATTGACAGAGATATCAGCGTCAGAACCGGGAGCCAGAGGAGAGTCTTGAGCTTCTTCATCCGAGAGGGGGCCGAGATCCAGGTCAAGTTCCATATCAGAGTGATCTGATACTTGGTCGAAGGGAGCACCGTTGTTTACGGGGGTAGCAGCAGTTTCTTGGTTCTTCATTAAAAAAATTGTGGTATTTGATAAAATAGCACCAGGTAAAAATAATGAGATAAATGTGTATTTTTTATTGTAGGTAAAAAAATAAACTAAAGAACTCTGCTGCTATAAAATAATCAATCCTTTTTATATTGAACAACTGCCCCTGGAAGTTATCGAGTCAACCTTTCTGGTTTTGGAATAGATCTATACTCAGTTTCCCGCCTTTTGCTAAATGAATTCTACTCGTTAGAATTGACTTCAATTAGCGTCGTCCCAATTCAGAGCAATCGGGAACACATCTTATTGTGCCGAAAGGACCAGTAAGATAATGTGTAACGGTAGCTGTCAAAAGTGACATACATGATTCATTGTTTAATTGGCTTCGGCAGAACATATTTGTAATGTTTGATCTCTTGTTGATTCTACAGGTTCTTTTCCCATCTGTGAATGAATAAGATATGATCCCCAAATATAGAACATCTTATCAATATTTGTATGTTTGGTTGCAGAAAGTAGGCATCCCTTTATTCATGCACTATTTCTATTATACACTTACAGTCGTATAATTTGTATCAATATATAAATAAATGAACCATTGATAATGATAGCTGTTCTATTCTCTCGATGGGTAGCTAATCCATAGAGGGAACTATCATTATTAGATTTCTCTTTTTTATATTCTTGATTTGATTGGAAACGATTTTACTTTTCCAATCGAGACATAGGAACTCAGTTGAATATTTTTATTTATCCGACTTTTATTCTTATATCCAGTTAAGCCAATCATGTCATCTTTTATATAGAAGTATGTACTCGTGGTAGAGGTAGTTGTGTAGTAGTATACGAATGTATGCTATTACTCAACATTAAAAGATATTTTATTTTATAATTTATAATTTATACGATTTATTTATTTATTCTTAAATGAATCGTACTCAAATACGACATATTTTTGTATTCCAACCAAGGTAAACATAAAAGACAACGAGAACCATATCAAGTGGTCCGATCTACCAGAGAAGGTTATTGACGCAACCAACCAAGTTTTATAGTATATTTTTTTCTCATGGCCCTTCCAAACTCTGAGCAGGTTGACACAGGTGTGTCTAAGAAACCAAACTGGCGTATTGTAGAGCCTAAAGACTTTTCAGGTGTTTCTGTCGTTGGAGAAGACATGGGAAACGAAGCTTTTGTTTGGCTCAAGAAAATGGAACGATTCAAGAAATCAATTAAATTATCTGATGAAGAAGCTTTGTTTGTCGTTGGTGATCATTTAACAAGAAAAGCTGAAACATGGTTTAATGTTATCGGCGTTAAGGCTGCCACTTGGGATCAATTTGTCATGCTTTTCAAGAAACAGTATTTGGTCGATCAAGAGGATAAATGGTGGTTTTGTTTGCAGAACATGAAGCAAGGTGAAAAGGACAGTATAGATGATGTTGCTCTGAAAATGGAAGAGTTATTCGAACTGTTGGATACCAAAAGTCAAGTTTTTCAAGTTCGTACATTTCTGTCAGCTATTCGTCCCAACATCGGTTTTGAAGTTGAAAAAGATGGTACCCCTCTTTCATTCTCTGCTGCCAAGACCAAGGCGAAGCAAATTGAAAAAAGTTTTCTAAAGTATGACCCTGCTCGAATTGGTGCTGTTACCTCTAGTCCTATTACTGATTTGAAATCTGATTTTATCAAAAATCATACGTTCAAAAATGAAATTTTTTTGGATACCGCCAGTGTTGCAAATTCTGATGTATCATCTCTAGTTGCCAAGTTGGAACAACTCAGTATCAATCTCGTAAAATTAAATGAAGTAAATTCAAGATCCTCTACCAACAAGTCGTTTGTTCCTCAAAATAATGTAGGAGGTGGAAATCGTAGTAACTTTATTTGTTACTATTGCCGTGATGAAGGTCATCGAAAGTATGAGTGTCCGAAATTTTTGCGTGATCAAGCTCAAGTCCCATCTACTCCTGCTACCGGTAGTAATGCTATTCCTATTGCTACAAACGTTGAAGAGTCGGGAAAAGGCAACGAGCAACAGTAAACGAGGTGACTGTTGCTCCCTCAAAATTAAATCCTCAAAAATCTGATCAGGCGGTACGTCAAGAAGTTCAGTTGGTCGATACCTTCGTCGAAAATGCCCCAGTTATTCCCAACGAAATATTGGTAAACGGTGTAAAGCGAAGAGCTACTTCTGAAATCAATCGTATAAACGAAAATTTTACCTCTGTTCCCGTGGTACTTACTGGAAACAAGAAGCAGGTCAAAAAAAGAGCTCGTCCAAAGGCTAGACGTTTTCCCGTGAAGTTTAGAAAGTCAAAAATTTGGAACAAGTTATTAAATACTGATGCTGGTATTTCCGTTGCTGAGTGGTTGTCCTTGGACAAAGAAGCTACTTCTGAAATGATCGATGGTATTAGGTACCTTAAGGAGAATAAGGTGAAGTCTCGCAAAAAGGTTGTTTCTTCTGGAGCAGTTGAGTCATCTGGTATTGGAATTGGTATTTCGTCTAGTGCAGGTGCTGGTATATTGCCTGGTGCAGGGAATAGTAGTCCATTGGGTCCTGTCCTAAATTTCAATAACAATAATATGGACATAGGTGTCTTGGAAACAGCAAGTTTAGATAACAATGTTGAAGATGACGTTAGTGTTAATAAGGTTGATCTTGATGACAGTGATTCGTATAGTACTAAATCTGATGTTGAATCTGAGTATAGTTCTTCATCTAGTTCTAGGAGTTTAGTTTCTGGAGATGAAACTGACCTGGAGTTCAGTGAGCTCGAATCTGTTTATGGGTATCCGTATGATCTCCAACGTATGAAGTCTAGTTCACCAATGAGAGCACTTATTAGTATCAATGGTAAATCTTTGGAAGCTGTGTTTGATACAGGTGCGTCAGTTTCTATTTTGGGTTCTGGTATTTGTGCTGCTTTAGGGTTGGTGCCAAATGGTGACAATCTTCATTTGGTTGGGTTTAACAGTGAATCTCTACCGTCAGCGTCAAATGTAGTGATGAATGTACCTATCAACATTGGTGGAAAAATTCGACCAGAACACATGGCTGTTCAGTTAAATAGCAGCAGTGACATTTGTTTGTTGGGTATTCCGTGGTTCCAAGCTTATGGCATATCTTTGGATATTCAACATTCTCAAGTTCGAGTACCGACTTCAAATGGCATAATCAAGATACAAGGGCGCACTTCGCGAGTGATTCGAGGTTCTGAAAGATCAAGAAGCGAACAAGAAGTTTATAATGTTGCAAGTAGCCAAAAATATTGTAGTACACTCGAGGATGATTTAATTCCTGATTCTGAGGAAGGCGACTTAGGTTTTGTCAAGGCTGCATCTTTGGAATATAATGAGGGAAATATCACGGAAAATGTAATTGAAGAATTAAAAGAAGTCGTGGAAAGGTATAAGCATTGCTTTTCCGAAGTCTCAGGACTTACTTGCATCAAAGGTAATTCCGCTAAAATCCGTTTAGTTGAAAAAGCGATTCCTGTTCGCCATCGTCCTTTCCGTCTGGGGTGGTCTGACCAAGAATTGGTAAACAATCATGTTCAAGAAATGTTGGATCTTGGTATAATCGAACCTTCAAATGGTGAGTGGTCAAGTTGCTTATTTCTGGTAAATAAGAAGGAGTCTGGTGTGAAAAGACCTGTTGTCGATTTCCGTGCCGCAAACAAGATGATTATCAAGGAAAATTTTCCTACTGCTACAGTAAATGAGTTAATTGAAACTGTCGGTGATGCTAAAGTTTTCTCTACATTTGATTGCACGAGTGGTTATCATCAATTAGAATTGGACAAGGATGGTGCTGAGGTTACTGGGTTTGTCACAAGTAAAGGCGCTTTTCAGTATAAAAGGCTTGCTCAAGGGTTGACGAATGGTTGTTGCCAGTTCCAACGTGTCATGTCGAGTATTTTCCGAGAATATATTGGCGATTTTTGTTCTGTCTTTTTGGATGATATCCTCATATTCTCGAAAAATATGGATGATCATAAGAAGCATCTCGGTTTATTATTTGAAGCATGTACTAAGTCGAATCTGAAGCTAAAAAGAAAGAAGTGTCATTTTGGTGAAGACAAGGTTGAATATCTCGGTCATGTTCTAGGTGCCAGTGGAAATTGTCCTGGTGAAAGAAATGTTGCAAAAATCAAGAATTTTCCTGCGCCTTGTAATGCCACTGATGTTAGAAGCTTCCTTGGTCTGAGCGGGTATTATCGTAAATACGTGTATAGGTATGGTGAAATCGCTGAGCCTTTAAATCGGTTGACAAGGAAAAATTGTGTGTTCTATTGGGGTCAAGAGCAACAAGAAGCATTCGATCATTTAAAAAATGCGTTGGCAACTGCTCCGGTTTTGTCTTCTCCCCTTCGTACAGCTGTACAATGTGTGTCTTGCGATGCTTCAAATAAGGGTATTTCTTTTATCGCTAGCCAGGTTGATTCATGGGAAAAGTTAGAGAATGAACAAGTGTTATCGTACGGTTCGCGCGGTTTACATGGCAGTGAAGTTAGATTCTCTATTCATCATTTGGAGGCGTTAAGTGTTGTCTGTGGTGTCAAATATTTCAAGCACTGGTTGAAAGGAAAGAAGTTTATTCTTATTACTGATCATAGCTCCTTGTTGTATGTCTTTGCCAATCCGAAGGGTACCCCTAAGCTATCTAGATGGGCGGCTTGTCTAATGGATTATAATTTCGAGATCCGGTATCGCCCAGGCAAGCAAAATCCGGCGGATCCTTTGTCTAGGAAAATTGTAGATCTGGAGATTGGAAATCTTGATGACATTATTAAGATAGTTTAAAGTATCGTCTGATATTTGTGTTGAAAGAGAAAAATATAGTATGATAAAAATTGACAATAATCTTATATTTTAAGATTGTATAAAATAGTGAACTCTTTATCTAAAATCTTAAAAAAAAAAAAAAAAAAAAATATCTAAAATCTTCTCTTAAAAATCTGTATTACTTTACCTTTTCCTTCTTGACTGGTTCCTTCTCTAAACTTCGTCTCAAAAAATTGTTTGGTTATCTCTTTTCTCGATTGGTTTTAGTTCCCTTTAAATTGGTGTTATTTAATTGTACTGCTATTTTCTGTATTATGGGATTAATATCGTTACCCTGGTATTTATCTTTACTTTATTACATAACTGATGGATCGTATCCGAAGGATGCTACTGAATATGTTTCGCGAAGAATCCGTTATCGCGCGAATTTGTTAATGATTAATGATGATGGTGTATTGATTGAAAGAAAAACTGGGAGAGAATTGTTACATGAAGGTAACGCTCTACACAAAATAATTGGTGTGGTGTTTTAGGATTGAAAAAAAAATAGAAATAAAAACAAGTATAAGTACTTTGAGACTGCTTATAAATGTTTATTTAGAGTTAAAAAGTTATCCTTTTAAAAGATGTTTTTAGAGGGGTATTTATATTCGAATGTCAAATTAAGGGGCTTGCTTTGATATATTATTTTGGAGAGAGTTGATAACAATAACAATAACAAATAACAAATATGGGTTATTGTGTTACCGTGATAATTATGCTAATTATGAGGTGTTATTATAAAGAGAGTATGTGGATCACCACAATTGGTATACACAATGAAGGTCATCTAGGGATTTCAAAAACGTTGGATAAGGTGACTAAGAATTATTTGGTGCATGATGGGCGGAAACTGGTTACTACAGTGGTGAAGTCGTGTGACACTTGTCAATTTCGAGCTCGCATTAAGAACGTCCGCACGAATCCAGGTGTAATTTTTAAAACGACGAGAGATCCTTTTGTTTTAGTTGGTGTCGATGCTATTGGTCCCTTACAATCTACGGAACGTGGAAATAAGTATATTCTTACTGGAATTGATTATCTTACTAGGTGGCCTGTTGCTGTTGCTGTACCAGATATAAATGAGGTGACAACTGGCGAATTTTTGTTTAGTATTGTAAAGGATTGGGGTGTTCCACGTTATATCCTATCAGACCGAGGAGCAAATTTCATTTCCACTTACGTCCATGAGTTCTTAAAACAACTTGGGTGTAAAAATATTATGACACCTAGTTATAGACCCCAGTGTAATGGTATGTGCGAAAGGTTGAACTATAGTTTGGTGTCGGTGTTAGCAAAAATAGCTCGGGATGAAGAAAATATTGCTGAGTGGGATAAGTATGTTGATGTAGCCCTTATGGTGATTTGTACAACAAAGAATTCTGCTACTGGTTTTACTCCGAGTTTCCTTATGTTTGGATACGAAATGAGAACTCCTGCTGTCTGGGTTGCCCCGCGTATTGATTTTGTAATAGGTGAAGAAGAAGAAGAGGTCCGTGATCGTGTCCTTTTGGTTGAAAATAAGTTGGCACAAGTTAGAGAGATTGCGCGCTTTAAATCCGATGAAAGGAAGAAAAAGGCGAAGGAACGCTATGATGGTCGTGTCGTATTTAGAAGAAAATTTGAAATTGGTGAATTAGTTTTGTTGAAAGACGTGATACCTACTACAAAGTTTTCCGATAAGTGGTTGGGTCCTTTTACAGTTTTGAAAGTGAATCAGAATGGTACTTACTTGTTGACTGGTAAGAATAGCCTAAGGTTAAAACATGCAGTGAATGGCGACATGTTGAAATTGTATAACAAGGAGGTGAAACATATGATTCCTCAAGTTGGTGTTTCTGAAGCAAACGAACAGTTCCAATCGTGGTTAAACTCTCGAGTGAATGCTTATAGCTTTGTCGACACTTGTTTTGATAGTTAGGACTTCAAGCTCGGTGGGGGGGGGTACTTGATACGTGCGTATTTTGGTTCTGTGTTTCGCTTGAAGTCTCTAAAACACGTGATTGTCATGTGATTTGTGAATTTCTATTGGTGGAGAGAAGTAGTAGGAGTGTTAATGAAGGTCTTGGAGTGTTGTGAAAATTGGTTATGCTTGCTATTATTGTTTAGTCGGTGTTGTAATTGAAATAGTATTGTATCGAATTTCCTTGCGTGTTATTATTTGAATACTATCGTCTGATTCATTCTTTACTTGTTTATTTATTTTTGCATCTATGTATCGATTATCTGTATTGATCTTGTGATTAATTGCTTGGAGTTGATCGACTGATCTATTATTATTTTATTTTGACATTTATAAAAAGCTTAATATCTTGGTAGTAAATAAACATATCTTTCTTCTGGTTTATAATCCCTTTATATACTTTAATTTGGATACATAACTTCTTTGGCAGCTTTCCTCAGCTTACTAGTGCAATCTCTCTCTTCTCTTCTGTCTGTAACTATAGATATCAAGTCTTTACAGTCTCCTTGTTTATCTATTTTTATTTTGTTTATTTTTGTATTCCAACCAAGGTAAACATAAAAGACAACGAGAACCATATCACTTCTGTCATATGTATTCCGGTATTCGTCGGTTATTCTAATCGAGTCAATCACATGACTTTCACGTGACATGGTTAAAGGTTCAACCGTCTGGAGACTTGTACCTGTCCTTTCCTGTTTGGTTTCTTTGGTTGTCGGTGGTCAATCCGGTCTATAATGGTAAGGTGTGAGTAAGGTGATTTGTTTTCTTTCGTTTTCGTTTGGCGTTGGCGTTTGTTCCTTGACTTTGGTAGTTTGGTTATCTAACCCAGTATGTCGTATTTAGAGTTAGAACTTTCAATTCAACGATATGTCAATTCAACGATATGTTCAACGCACGATCGTTGAATTGAAAAAAATTTCAACGCACGAACAATGTGCCGATCGTTGCTACACATATCGTTGACAATTCAACGATCGGTAAAAAAAAATAGTCTCAGAACAGTCTATCTCTTTTTTTTTTTTTTTTTCTCTTTATTCTATTACTATCTCCAAGCCCACCATAATACATGACGAAAAAAATTAACGCGGTGGATAGAACATTAGAGCTAATATGAAGTGGAACAACTAAGTTTGGACAAGTCTAGTCCGAAATCAGAAGACTTTGACCTGACTGGTACCTCAATGTTACAACTGGGAAGGGCAACACTCTTTTTAATAGGTTCATATTCTTTTATGAAACTGAAACTTATTGAACTAAAACCGCGTATGTTATTCTAGAAAAAAGGGTTATCTACGAGCAACATTATCAAGCTGAATTGTATTTGAAGAATCATGTTTGACCGTAAGCTTTTGTAAATTCAACGATGAAAGAACAAATATACCAGTGCAATCGATGTAAATAGATCGAAAACGAGTATATTGAAAACAGGTGCGAGTGTTTCTTATTGTAACTGAGAAAAAAAATAGACCAATATAATCGGTTATGTCTGTATGAAACCTGTGGAGTCTTTTAGTGGTAAGTCAAAAAAAAACTTTTTTATGGTCGTGCTCTAACATTCTTAACAGCAGTACATCATTAAGCAATTCAAACATACAGTGTAGATAATGACATTATACTGAGTTGAATATATCAGTAATATTGCATGAATATCCATACAAATGGAGATTTGAAAATCAAACAACCGCCCTGAAAGAAAAGAGAACTGTGGTATTATAGGTCATATATGTTTGGGATGTGTAAAAAATAGAAAAGAACTGGGACAGGAAAATACTGTTAGAACTGAGGTATCTCCTTTTTATTATAAAAATTCGATCAGAGACTACTACAGAAAACTATGGGGGTATTTATACTAATTTATGAGATGGATCTTAAGATGACAGATCTCACGGTTAATGGAATATTATGTAAAATGATAAACGTGATATCAACCCACAGACTATACGGTGTGGTTTTATTATCCAATCATATTGACGAATAACATCACGTACTCGTATAATGCAAAATGGGATTAAATGAATCTCAGTCGCGTAAATAAATTAAGAAAGATTTTGTATCAAGATTATTCAATAACCGATAACCTTGTACGTGTAAAACTATTGAGTGGGGTTAACATATACCGTGCTCGACAAGTGGTTACACCACATGCACAGTATGCAACAAGATAGAAGATGACAAGTGGGAATATGTAGAATAGCATGATATGTCATTACGACTTTACTTTCTGTTTGAAATGCAATAGTTCAGTATGAACAAATCTATAATATCCTCAACAATATATGTGAGACATACCATCGTTTCTGCACTTACGGTAAACCAAAAAGTAAAACATGTAAACTTTTAATGCTAATTGAATTCGTTTACAAGATATACTGTAGCGATGAAGCAGTCTTATGATATGAAATAAGAAAAGGATCAGCAAAATAAAGAAAAAGCCGATCATGGATTACAAGTGAAGTAGCCTGTGTTGTGAGAAAGAAAAGTTCAATCAAGCATCATGGAACAAAAATGAGTCTCAGGTACTGAGTTTTTTTTTTAGAAACAAGAGGAATGGTACCAAGAAAGCACCAATTAAATCAAATGGTATATGGATTTGAAAACTTGAAAAGTACATAAAAAGAGGGCATTTTTTATATTATTGTAAGTATTATTTTTCTTCATTACTTAATATGGTCTATAATAACGAGAACACTAGCCGTCAATCTGATGACAGTACTTCCACCAATGGTCTCTTCCCTGCTTACACTGGTGCCTTTCCTATGTTGGAATTTTCCAACCCTTCAATGTCTTCATTGGAATCACTTCGTCCCTTTGGATCATCTGCCTCTGAAGAAAGATTTTCTGAAAGCTCTACTTCGTATCCCTTTTTGAACAATACTGATTTTCAATCTTCCGAGCTACTCAACGATTACTCATCAGTCAATTATGCCGCCCCCGCTAGAAAAAGACTTTTAGACAAAGTGCAAGGCAGTTTAAATGGTGCTCCTAATGATGATGAAGTCTCGGTAAACTTTAAAATCCCTATTGCCGGTAAAAAGATTCTCGATAATGCAGCTTCTGGAAAAAGCAAAAAACGTGGTGGTGGTCATGCTCCTTGCTGGGCAATCACATATGGTTATGGTTTCCGGTACAAGGACTCTAATCAAGTCATTTGGACATATTGCAACTACAATAGAGACATCTGCAAGCAAGCCAACAAAACAGCGGGTTATCAAACAGGTGCTCTTTTGGCCCATTTATCAAAAAACCATGGAATTGACGTAGATGTGGTGATCTAGCTAGGCTACACTCATATTATTGTCAATAGAAACATATCAACATCTATACATCATTCATGATTTAGTAATCATACCAAAAAGAAATAGTTAGTACTATTAGATATTATATCATTAGTATTTCGTTAGCACGAGAGTACCGTTGTATAAGGAAACTAAGTCATTGAGTACACGTGCATTAGTGAAGCAACAAGCAGTATTGGTATCTATATTTGGTAACGAAGAACAACTTTCAATAATATCAAAGTGATAACTCAGCAGACAAGTCTTTTATATAAATACTAGAGGTTTTTATTTCATAATAAAGGACAATCTTATAAACAGTCTCAAACTACTCTATTACTGTCTTTATAATTTTTACATTACCTTGATACACAACAGTAGATACCGGTACTTTCTTCTAACAAAATAAATGAACTTAAACTAATAGGATATTACATTAGCGATGGATTTATGGAATGGGCTACCTGCCACTCATAAGTATGCAGACAATGGACCAAATATGAACAGTTATATTGTCAAGACTACGTCTGATGCACGCAAAACGTACTCTACTGTCACTAAAGAAGTTTTTATGGCCCAGCTCGTCCGATTTTTTATCAAGCATTCTTTGCCATTCAAGTTGGTTGAAAGTAAAGAGTTTCAACATCTTCTTTTCTTAGCTAAAAGAACATCAAATGAAAATGACATCAAGCTTCCTAGTGCCACAACCCTAAAATTGAAGATCACAAAGACATACGATATGTGGAAGTCTAAAATCAAGATTATTTTACAACAACAGGATTCACTCTGCTTTACATGTGATGCTTGGAAGTCTTCTGCATCAAACGACTTTTTTGCTATTTGCTGTCATTATATAGACAATAACTGGATCCCTCAAACAGTCATTATTGCATTCGAACCTATGACAAAGCGACACACAGGTAATTATATAAGGCTACAAGCTTTTTCCTGTCAGTTCTTTAACAATTTTTATTTTGCAGGTGTTTATCTTGCCCAAGTATTTTCAAGTGTGTTAGTTGACTATGGTATTGAAGACAAACTGTTTACTATTACTGCTGATTCTGCTTCAAACAACAATACCATGATGAAAGAATTAGAAAATAGGTACAGAGAGATCAATGGGTTTACTGCAGATCATCATTCAATTCCATGTTTTGGCCATGTTCTCAACATCACTGTTTCCGAGATACTTCGAAAGGGTTTCAAAGTTAAGGTTCCTTCTGGTGATACAAATATGTATGGGTTGAGAAGCGATGTCGATGCTAATACGTCTCAGCAATCTGATCGTACCAATGGAAGGTCCATTGCTGCTAATGTAATTCTTGGTAATCCCGTAAACAAATTAAGGGCTGGTGTTCTCAAAATTCTTGCTTCCGTTCGTCTTCGCGATGAGTTCCTTATGTGCTGTCGATTAGAGAATTTGAAGCCTCGCCTGTTATGTTATGATGTCGCGACACGATGGGGATCTACTTTAAATATGATTGAGGGAGTACTTTCTTTGATCACACCGTACAATCGTATTTGTGGTATCATCGATTCAAGAGTCATGCAGGCCGACTATGATCTTTTTGGCGAGGGGGAAAGTGATGAAAGCATGTTCATTAATGGAATGTATGTTTTGGATGAAGACGAGGTCTCCTATCTTCGTGAGGTTACCAGTATTCTCGACCCGTTCCAGCAAGTGACCAAGTGGGTATATGGTGAAAAATATCCTACCATGAGCCGCTCAATTGTTTTATTCAACACGCTTTTGGATCACTTGGAAAAAAAGATTATAACATCACACGTTTTTCCTCCTGGCGAAGGTTATGGTAGAGTTAATACGTCCGTTGTCACTGAAGTTCTGCAACACAAGATAGATATTTTACAACGCCGTTATACAGGACAACTTACATCCTCTGGTTTTAATGATCAAAGCCTTATCTTCAAAGGTTGCTGGCTTGGAAGACTCAAGCTGCTCAAGTACTACATGAAAACAGATAGCTCCAAGGTCTATCCCATTGCAACTTTCTGCGACAGTAGCATCAAGAATAGGTTTTGGACAGCCGGAAACTGGGGTGAATACGGTGTGCTTGCTATGAGACATGTTGAAGATGAATGGATCGCGCACTATAAGCCCTTCGTGCAAGAAGATATGGTTGACACTTTCCAGTATGCCAGTAGTAATAATATTTTTGCCCAGATTGCTTTAGATTTACATGAAGGAATAGAAGCAGAAAGAGATGACAATGATGATGAGCTTCAGTTATACAAGCGTGAAAGACCAAGCAAGTTTGAGGTGTCTACAGGTCTTGGAGCAAGCAGGCAATTTACACCAACTGTTCATGATAGCGAGACAGATTCTCTGTTACCGGAAGACGATGTTTATATAGAGTTTGCCCCCAACAACGCTGGATCGTCTTCTACGGGAAATGAGGTACTATCAGAAAGTTTCACTTCTGATGACCAATCTTCCTCTGGCTCGCTACATTTCTGGAAACAAAATCAACATCGCTTTCCAAGTTTATCTAAAATGGCCAAAAAATACCTCTCTGTTCCAAGTACAAGCACTGCCTGTGAAAGGTGTTTTTCCCGATCTGGTCGCTTGGTTACCTCTTCTAGGTCAAGACTTACGCCTGAAAACGTCAAAAAAATTATGCTTGTAAGCTACTGGATAGACATGATTGACGAAGATGGTCTCGCCGAGGCACAATCAAATAGCACATAGTACCCCACATTGTAAATTTCCCTTTTTTCTCAATCCCTTTTTTCCTTTCCCACAACACACCTTTTTTTTTTTTAGATTACATTTCCGGTCTCATAATACGTTATTACATAATATCGATATATCTGTTGTCCGATGGTAAGTATAGCCTTTTCATTATTATTTATACATTTATTTATTTTTCGTCATTTTTATCATTATACATTTTTTTATATTCTTTAACATTTTTTTACTTCAACAAATAAATAATTTATAAAAAAAATGCCTGTCTTCAAATTTTAAAAAAAAACTATAAAAGGAAAAAATTCCAAAAGTTTGTGTGTAACCGATCGTTGAAGCAATGCAACAAACGAACAAACATCGATCGTTGAATTTTTTTCAACGAAATCATGCGTTGAAATAGCTTCAACGATCGATACCCTATTGTAATATCGTTGAATCGTGCGGTATCGTCGATCGTTGAAACTGCTATCTCTAGTCGTATTCGGGTTTCCCTCGAGGTGATACTTGATGTGAGGGTAATCTAGTTTTCTGTGACTGAACACAAGTTTGTACTCAGCTCTTTGTAACTTGTGTCCTGGTCACCAATTTGTGCTCCGTGCGAGGTGGTGCTTTGTTCCCTTTTGTGTTGTTTCCTTTATCATACTCTTACAAGATTCACTTCAACTTTGACAACGGAACCTAGTATTACGTATGATAATCCAACTGCTTAAGGCAATAATGGGAATTATCATCTCTCATTTGTGTTCACGATACGATATTGTGTATAGTTTAGAATATAATCTGATGTAATCGTAATTAATGCAAAAGATATAAAAGGCCTTCAAAAACCAAAATCTTAATAAAGTTATCTCATTTTTATTCTCAAAAAGAATCAGACTCGTGTGTAGTTTTGTGTACTATCGGTATTTGCTTGTATAAATCATATCCTTTAGTTTGTCATAACGTAGGTGTATATTACATTAATGGATCGTTGGACGAAGTATATTAACATGACTATCTATTTGCTTGGTGTTATAGTCTGCTATCATTTTATCTTCGATACATTTATATCGTTTGAAAACACAACCCATTGTCCAACCGACGATAAATCTGATTATAAACATAATCATATCACACTTCTTGTAAGTCTCTTGTATATCTAAATCAACTATCAGTGGTTATTTAGACACTGCAGATAACGGGATATTATGGACGTTGTCTGGTACCATGATATTGGGCATATCATGGTTGGGATAAGAGCTGCAAATCAATTCCGGCCAAACTAGTGATTGTACTTTTTAATACAACTTTAAATTTTAATATGTTGTGCAACTAAACAAACTACATTGGAATAAAAAAAAAAAAGTCATTTTGCTTCATTTTTCATTGATTTATGATCACTCTTAGCTTCTGATTTTTTAGGTGCAATTTTGGTGCTAATTTTTTTGGGCGGAGAATAAATTTTATTTTTGCGTGTGTCTTTCAAAAAGATGTAGTCGTCACTTTGTAAGTTTTTTGTAATTATTTTTAAAGCAAAAGCACAATAACGTCATTAGTTTGTTTAAACGACAAAAAAAAGTGGAAGGATCGGTGGTGTTACCGTAAATGACGGGAAAAAGTGAGTTTTTTGAAATTATGTTGTATTTTGAAAAATAAATGCTATGTTATTTTTATGTAGATGGATACATAATGATAAAAGAAGTAGGCATGCAATTTTAATTTTTTGATTTGTATGGATTTTGAAAAAGATATGGGCATTGCAAGTATTCATTTTTACTAAGGGAGCTATCTTAAGAGTGAATCAATCTTTGACTCTCAGCCGATGATGTACTCGGGGGAGCGCAAAAAAAAAATTATTCCCCCAAAAAAAACAGACTTCTTCTTTTTTTTCAGCGTCGCTTTTGCCCCCCCCCCTTTTTTTTTGTCTCAGCTATAAAAGAATGACACCAACATACACCCGCTACTACCGTGTATCTTTTAACAAAAGAGTGCAAGCCCTGGAGAAGATCAAAGCTGACATTGAGAAAAAAAACATTAAACACGAAATGTCTCATGTAATGGCTAGCGCCAACAATCTACAGTTTTACTCAAAGTGCAAAAAAATGAAGTGCCCTGTCAAGGTAAAATACAACTATAGACTTAAGAGCAAAGCTTGGGTTTTTTTTTCCGCAGAATCCAAGCACAAGCATTTTTTTGCTTATGAAAAGGAGGCTAAAACCAAAAGAACAGCATATCCATGGAAAATGACAGATTTTAACTTTGACAGCATCAAAATGGATGGCTTTTGTGGATTCAGATCAGTAGCCAAGTTGATTTATAGAGATGAAAGCAGATACACTTTGGTAAAAAAGAAAATGTTGGACACTTTGAAAAATAAGGACATCCTCAAAGCTTATCAACAAATAGGAATTCTGTACAAAAACAACAGTAATAATATTGAATTCGATGTGGAGAAAAGAATTAGGTTTGGTCAGAATGGAGAGGAGAAAACAGCATCAAGTGATTTCTTTTTTCAATCACCTGCTTGTCTTCAAATATGTGCGGATACGTATAACGAGTGCTTTTCTATAGTATCAAATGAACCTGGGTGTGCAGCATATACAGTTTTTCCCATCTTTTCTTCTCCCAAAAAAACACCGTATGTGTTAAGGTACCAATTGGTTGAGACTGAATCTAAAGAGCACGCTGGTCACTACGATTCAGCCAACTTTCCATGCAGACATAAGGTAGTATATCCTCCCCTCATTGAGTACTATCTGTCGTATTTGAGTACGATTCATTTAAGAATAAATAAATAAATCGTATAAAGTTATAATTTATAAAATAAAATATCTTTGAATGTTGAGTAATAGCATACATATGTATACTACTACACAACTACCTCTACCTCGAGTACATACTTCTATATAAAAGGTGGCATGATTGGCTTAAATGGATATAGGGATAAAAGTTGCATATAGAATAATACACAACTGAGTTACTATACCTAAATTGGAAAACTAAAAACCCACTCCAATTAAATCAAGAATATAAAAAAGAGAAATCTAATAATGATAGTTCTCTCAATGGATTAGCTACCCATCGAGAGAATAGAACAGCTATCATTATCAATGGTTCATTTATTTATATATTGATACAAATTATACGACTGATAAGTGTATAATAGAAATAGTGCATAATCAAATGGATGCCTACTTTCTGCAACCAAACATACAAACATCGATAAGATGTTCTATATTTGGGATCATATCTTATTCATTCACAGATGGGTTAAAAGAACCCGTTGAATCAATAAGAGGTCAAACATTACAAATATGTTCTGCCGAAGCCAATTAACCATAATTCATGTTATGCCCCTTTTGACAGCTACCGTTACACATTATCTTACTGGTTCTTTCTACTCCGAAAAACACAATAAGTGTTCCCGGATCCTTTGATCTAGGACAATGTTAATTGAAGTCAATTCTAACGAGTAGAATTCATTTAACAAAAGGCGGGAAACTGAGTATAGATTTATTCCAAAACCAGAAAGGTTGACTCACTAACTTCCAGGGGCAGTTGTTCAATATAAAAGGATTGATTATTTTATAGCAGCAGAGTTCTTTAGTTTATTTTTTACCTACAATAAAAAATACACATTTATCTCATTATTTTTACCTGGTGCTATTTTATCAAATACCACACTATCTTAAATTAAACATAGACCTGGATGAACTTTCCCGAGACTGTACTTTCCTATTACAAAATCAAACACCTAATAAAAAATCCTTGGGGTTATTGACTTGGATTAAAATATATGTTGTACAAACTCCATTTGTAGTAGATCTTTGGTTTGATCTTCTTTTTTTATCTCTCTTTTTCTCTTATCTTTTTTCGTCTTTTATTAATCAAATAAAAAAAACATGGCTCAAAACAACCAAGAACTTTGTGTTTGTTTTTGTGACAAGTGCGTCAAATTTGGGGAAAGATATACTTTCGTTTGCAGAAAAACTCTTTACAATCATGAAAGACAGAACCCATTGGTTTGTCAACAACGACGAGAGTTGTACTGTCGGGAAATGAAAATTAGCAAAGGTAAAAATATTGGTTGTTATACAAGATGTGTACAGGAGATATTCATTTCAATTGTTTTCAATACAGTTGTATGCAACCAAGCATCTTCTGAAGCATTTGAAGTTGACTGTGATGTTACCATGGGAGATGACGAAGACATGGAGAGTGAACAAGGTAAACTCCAATTATAACCGAAGATCTTCAGCCGCGTAAACAGAAGCTTATTTTTTATTACTGTTTTAGAACAAATCCAAGAAAATCTCGAATATGCTGAAGAACACCAAGAAGAGCAAGATGATGAAGATGAAAGTAATGCATTAAATTATAAATAATTTCGTTAGGTAATGTTTACTGACTCACTTATTTAATTATGCAGATATTTCATTTACTGAATTTGGAAATCCCAGCATTTTCCCCACAGAGCCTCTTGCGTTTATCTTTGTATTAATGATCATCGCTTTGAACTCGCGTTTTTTGTTGACTACTGAAGCCATCGAATGCATCATGGCCTTTTTGAACATTGCTTTGGAAATGACCCAGATGCAATTCCGCTTCCCTAGAAAAAAATCAACCTTCGAAAAAAGATTTTGTTTCGATCAATTGTTTCATTCTGGAGTTACTCAGTACGTGGATTGCTTGAGCTGTCACAAACAATATTCAATGGATCATAACCAGGCTTACCGACGTTTACATCCTGTTTGTACCGCTGCAACAAAAACCAACATGTACAATCAAGTGACCGATAGATGCGATGAACCATTGTATACTATCAGTAAAAAAAATGTCTATGCCCCGAAGTCTGTTTATATGTACAACTCGATCATTGAAACATTGCGTAAGTTTTTTCTGCGTGAAAATTTTGCGGAAGACGTTAAAGCTTGGAAGACCAGGGGTCTTAAAAAAGAAGGAACGTTTTTTGATGTTTATGATGGTGAGGTATGGAACACGTTCAAGATTGATGAAAACGATGAAGAACCTTTTGTCATGCAATCGGACTCGAACCTAATGCTTTCCATTGGGGTAGACTGGTACCAAAATTTTACATATAGCATGCATTCAACTGGTGCTATATACTTGACTATTTTGAATTTGCCAAAAAACATCCGTGACACAAGACCATTTGTCATGCTTGCAGGTCTTATGCCTGGCCCAAAAGAAAGCAAGTTGGATCAGATCAATAACTATCTGGCTCCTCTTGTTGAAGAATTACTGGTATTGAAGTCTGGTGTGGTTATGGAACTGCCAAACGGATCTACTTTAACTGTCAAAGCCGCGTTAACACTTGTAGTAGCTGACCTACCAGCAGCTGCAAAGCTGTCTGCGTTTACGCTCTACAATGGCATTTGCGCTTGTCGTAAATGTGAAAGAAAGTTCGATGCTTTAGAAGCCGGCTCGAATGCCCGTGACTACTCAGGCTGGGATGACGAGACCTGGCAGCGAAGAACAAAGAAAACGAATCTGGAGCAGGCGTTGGCATGGAAAGCTGCCGTAAATGCAGCACAAAGAACGGAGCTTGTTAAGCAGAACGGTACAAGATGGTCGCAACTCTACCTTCTTGATTATTTTGAACCTGTTCGTTTCACTGTTTTCGATTCAATGCACAATCTTTATCTTGGAACATGCAAACGAATCATGACAAAAGTCTGGATTCCACAAGGTGATATCACCAAGTTGGATAGGGAGGAAATGGCAAGTATGTGTGAGAAGATTGTTCTGTGGTATTTTGGTATATAAGAAAAAAATAGAAGATAAAACAATAGAGAGTACTTTGAGACTGTTCGTATGTTTTATTAGAAATTAATCAAATTGATTGTTCCTTTTTAAAAGATGTTTTAGAGGGGTATTTATAATAATTGTCAAATCAAGGGGCTAATCGTCATACACCGAAATCAGAGAGAATCAATAACAATAACAACAACAATTCTCTTGATATGGAAATTGTGCTACAGTGATTATGACATATGCATTCATGCTGTTATGAGAAGTCTATATAAAGTCAAATCACCACATGTTCTTCCGTTTGGGTACGACTCTGGGTCCATAGCCCGTAAGATCAGGTACGGTGATGGATTTGTTCACTTTAAGGCAGCAGAGTGGTTGGTGTTTACTGTTTGTTTGTCACCTTTGCTTCTCAAAGGCCGCTTATCAAATGCCAAGTACCAAAACTGGATGGTGTTTGTAGAGGCTTTGCAATTGCTGCATTTGACAAGTATTACTTTGACGGACGTGGAAAAGGCGCATGATTTGCTGCGTACTTTTTGCAAAGACTTTACTAGTATTTACGGAAAAAAACAACTTTACCCGAACATCCATTTTCATTTGCACATCAAGGAAGGAATTCTGGATTATGGACCATTGCCATCTCATTCGGCATTCTTTTATGAACGTTGTAACAAATGGCTTAAAAGTATGAATACGAATTCGAAAAGTTTGTTCGAAAGAACTGTAATGAACTCGTTTTTAAAGACAGTTCATTACAAGGACTTAGTTCATTCTTTTCCTTCGTTGGGTCTGGGGGCTACCTTGGATAACAGGTTGAAAAGTCTTTTTGTTGGTGTTGACATTCATAGATCACAACAATATTACATCGACAATATTTTGAAGGCGGAAATCGAAGACTCACAATCAAGCTTTAATATATTCAAGTTTATTGAATATTCAGAAAATGGTGATGTCGACGATGAAGCTGTTGGTTTTGAAAAGTTGCCTGTTTCGACAATCAAGTTTTTAAAATTCAACAAATCCACAACAAAAATGTCAGAAAACCACTTTGCTTTATTAATCAAATACTATCGCAGCTACTTCCAATACTTTGACCAGGCATTAATGCTTGACAATTATACATTTGGGCAACAATCCGACAAAATCCAAAACAAAATCATCAAATTCCATTCAGTCAAATTGCTTGGAAATAAATACAACTCAAACGAAACTGCCTCATCAAGAGGAAGCTTTATACAAGCTTATTACAAAATCAACACGGATATTTCCCAAAACCAACTTCGACCAGCCCAAATCAAATATTTTTTTCGACATGATATTCTTTTGGAAGATGTGAACAACCAACTGACCGTCTTCACATTTACTTTTGCTTTTGTACGTTTCTATAAACTGCATCCACTTGATATTACAACTTTTAAATCGATTAATTCACAAGTGTATCAAAACACATTCGAAGACGAATCTGAATTTTGCATCTTGCCTATTTCAGCCATCCACTCACCTATTGGTATCATGCGTGAAAAATTCGAAAATGCAAACATCATCATCAATATCCCCAAAAAAATTACAGAATAAAACAAAGGTATTAAACCAATACATAGATATAAATTACAAAAGAAACAATATATTGCTAGATTTATTGATGTATCATTGCATTGTCCAGGCTGGGATACGACCCCTTGTTTGATCATCAAGCTGACATGATACAATAGTAGATGAACGCTTCTTTCTCTCTCCTTGTTTTGTCAAACTTTCCTTGTGCTTCTTGTCCAACTTTTTAAGAAAGTTGTTAAGCTGTAAGTTTGAAAAAAAAATTCAGATACGTGCAATGTGGTATTTATGCATACTAACCCTTTCGCTGCGCCATGATGGTGTCAAAACAAGAATTGTTTCGTCACCATCCGCATCGGGCTCACCATCCTCATCATCCGACATTACGGCAGTTACAAGAATCTTTTCACACTCCAATACCGTGCTTCTGAATTCAGCAAGCAAGGCTTGCTTGTTGTTATGAAAAGCCGCTTTTCTGTATGCAAGTTTCTAAATAGGTACAAACATTAATATTTCATCATTACTGCTAATTGACAATGCTTAAGTTACTCTTGCTTTTCTTCCAGAAAGTCTATTTTTTTCAACATAGCTGTCCTTTCAGTAGGACTGAGATTTGTTTTTTTCAAATCGGCTTGTCTGTTCTCAAAGATTGAGCGAATACAAGCTGTCGTATTTGAGTACGATTCATTTAAGAACAAATAAATAAATCGTATAAATTATAAATTATACAATAAAATATCTTTTAATGTTGAGTAATAGCATACATTCGTATACTACTACACAACTACCTCTACCACGATTACATACTTCTATATAAAAGATGACATGATTGGCTTAACTGGATATAAGAATAAAAGTCGGATAAATAAAAATATTCAACTGAGTTCCTATGTCTCGATTGGAAAAGTAAAACCGTTTCCAATCAAATCAAGAATATAAAAAAGAGAAATCTAATAATTGTTGTGTATCAAGGTAAATGTAAAATTATAAAGACAGTTATAGAGTAGTTTGAGACTGTTTATAAGATGGTCCTTTATTATGAAATAAAAACCTCTAGTATTTATATAAAAGACTTGTCTGCTGAGTTATCACTTTGATATTATTGAAAGTTGTTCTTCGTTACCAAATATAGATACCAATATTGCTTGTTGCTTCATTAATGCACGTGTACTCAATGACTTAGTTTCCTTATACAACGGTATTCTCGTGCTAACGAAATACTAATGATATAATATCTAATAGTACTAACTATTTCTTTTTGGTATGATTACTAAATCATGAATGATGTATAGATGTTGATATGTTTCTATTGACAATAATATGAGTGTAGCCTAGCTAGATCACCACAATAATGATAGTTCCCTCTATGGATTAGCTACCCATCGAGAGAATAGAACAGCTATCATTATCAATGGTTCATTTATTTATATATTGATACAAATTATACGACTGTAAGTGTATAATAGAAATAGTGCATGAATAAAGGGATGCCTACTTTCTGCAACCAAACATACAAATATCGATAAGATGTTCTATATTTGGGGATCATATCTTATTCATTCACAGATGGGAAAAGAACCTGTAGAATCAACAAGAGATCAAACATTACAAATATGTTCTGCCGAAGCCAATTAAACAATGAATCATGTATGTCACTTTTGACAGCTACCGTTACACATTATCTTACTGGTCCTTTCGGCACAATAAGATGTGTTCCCGATTGCTCTGAATTGGGACGACGCTAATTGAAGTCAATTCTAACGAGTAGAATTCATTTAGCAAAAGGCGGGAAACTGAGTATAGATCTATTCCAAAACCAGAAAGGTTGACTCGATAACTTCCAGGGGCAGTTGTTCAATATAAAAAGGATTGATTATTTTATAGCAGCAGAGTTCTTTAGTTTATTTTTTACCTACAATAAAAAATACACATTTATCTCATTATTTTTACCTGGTGCTATTTTATCAAATACCACAATTTTTTTAATGAAGAACCAAGAAACTGCTGCTACCCCCGTAAACAACGGTGCTCCCTTCGACCAAGTATTAGATCACTCTGATATGGAACTTGACCTGGATCTCGGCCCCCTCTCGGATGAAGAAGCTCAAGACTCTCCTCTGGCTCCTGGTTCTGACGCTGATATCTCTGTCAATAAGGATGATATTGGTCCCTATGGCTTTAATAGTAAATATGATGTTGGCAATGAATACAATTCGCATCAGTTAATCAGAAAGATTAACAATATTTCTATTTTAGATCAATCACCCTCTGACGAATTGGATGAGGACAAAGAGTTGATTAAACTCTATCACCAAAAAATCAAGTTGTTGCACAAAGCTCAACTAACAACCAACAACATTGAGGAAATCATCAACAATAACAAATTGATTGCTCAACTCAAAATCTCAATCAATGAATTAACGAACGAGAACAAAAAAGAAAAGGAAGTCAAACCCAACAATAAATCAAAATTCAATAACAAAAAAATTGACATTCCCCATTTCCAATTAATTGACGATCCAGCCTCCACAAAATCGGAGAACCGACCATCTTACGAAAACGCCGAAATTTTTGTCAGCACTTTCGAGATGATATTGGAAACAAACGATGTGGATGTTAACGCATCATGGAAAAAATATCTCCCCAACGCTTTTTTATTCAGTAGAAATGAGAAGCACCACCGCTGGTTTACAAACTTCATCAGTCCGATCAGTGAAACAGCACCATGGGCAGAAATCAAAGAAAAGTTGATCGACCGATTTGGCAACTCAGCCAACAGTGCCAATAATATCGAAAAATATTTGGATCTTCGACAACTCAAAAACGAAAATATCAGGGATTATATAGACAGATACCTCGAAACCTATCGCCGTCTTCCTAGCAACAAAAATCCCAGCGACTCAATCGAAGCAATGAAATTCATCAAATCTTTATTGCCTAGAGGACGTGAAGAAGTCACCAACTCGCTGAAGAAAAACAAGAAAGCAGATGCCGAATCTTATTTGCCAGCATCATTGGAACAGCTCTTCAAATATTTAGAAAAGAATATTGGAGATATCCAAGAAGCTTTATATATCTCGGTCATTGTGCCTCACAACAACAACAACAAAACCCCTTCTGTCACCAATACGACAATAACAAAAAATAGCAATGTTGAAGGTTTCGACAACAAAAGAAATTTCCAAAATTTCAGCAACAACAGCAACGCATATGATCGCAACAAAAAGTTTAAAGACAACAAGAATATGTGTAACTATTGCAACAAAGCCAGCTTCAGTTACGAACATTTGAAAACTTGCGTCTCTTACTTGACAAGCGACAAATACAAACAGTATTTGATGAAATCTGCCGATGCAAAAGAACAATCAAGAAATAAGGTACCAATTTATTATATTAACTCTATTTCTGAAAATAAAACTGACAATAAACTCAATTATAGTAATATATACAAGCTTTTAGAAGAAGATATTGAAGGAATATTCAAGTCCCTAATTGACGAGTTTAAAAATAGAATAGAAAATAGAAATTTAAAAAAATTTAACTTCAATAAAAATAAAATCAGTACATCCAATAATAATAATGTCTCTTGTTATCTAATTGAAGGATATAATGAAAAGGAAAAGGAAGATCTTTCTCCCTATTCTCCCTTTATTACAATAAATAATGAAAAATTGGTAAGCATGCTTGATACAGGTGCTACGATATCATTAATCAATAAAACTTATGACTTTGAAGATAAAAGCATATTTGAAAAGATAATCCCTGCCAATGGTAAATTATCATTCGTAAACAAAGATGCTTTTGCCTTGCGCATTGGTAAAACCGAACCTTTAGAAGTCAGTTATAAAGGAAAAGCAGTTTTCAGACACAGCTTTGAAATTGTTGAAATGCCGAATGCCAAAATCCCTATTCTTATCGGTAGAGATTTAATACCTAAACTTGGTATCTACATTGAGAACATCGCATATAACTTTGACGAACAAGAAGAGATTATATACAATGACACCGTAGATGATACTATGTATAAACCAAATGTAACAAAAGCATGCTCTGAAAATGAATATGAAATCTTTATGGAAAGGATGAAACCATATTTAGAAGCAAACAAAAATATAAATATTCACGAACTATGCCCACGTGAAGATGCGGTTGTTTATTTAAAAACACCACCTAATCAAACAGCCTTCACTAGACCATACCCTATTGCATATGCTTTATTGCCAGTGGTAAGGGAACA
The DNA here is from genome assembly GCA_943193625.1 of Mucor piriformis. Taxonomy (NCBI): domain Eukaryota; kingdom Fungi; phylum Mucoromycota; class Mucoromycetes; order Mucorales; family Mucoraceae; genus Mucor; species Mucor piriformis. The sequence continues at coordinate 51,217 of OW971869.1, read as the reverse complement.
AATTCAAAAATGGCTAGATGACAAAACAATTGAAGCAGCAAAACCTAGCAGCTTCAACAGTCCATTGACATTAGTACCTAAGCCAAATGGCCCAGACGGAACTAAAAAATGGAGGGTTTGTTTAGATACCCGTAAAATAAATACACTTCTTGAAGATGTTTCCAACGTTAACACACCATTAATTGAAGATATCTTTTATTCTTTAAGAGAAGCAAAATTTATGTCTGTCTTTGACGTTAGTGGAGCATTCCATAGATTAAAAATTAATAAGGATGATCGTCATAAATTATCATTCACCTTTGAAAACAAAACTTATTGTTACAGAGGAGCACCTTTTGGTCTCAAAAGTTTATCTGGCATTTTCCAAAATTTAATGGAAATGATCTTTGCAGAGATGAAAGAATTCGTTTGTATTTACATCGATGATCTCGTTTGCTACTCCAATAATTTAGAATCCCATGAAAGACATTGTAAGCTTGTCATGGAAGCATTAACTAAAAACAAATTACCCATTAATCAAGAGAAAACTTATTTTGCACGAAATGCAGTATATTTACTTGGTTTCTGTATTTCCCCACAAGGAAAATCAATTGATGCTAGACGTTTAGTAAACATCGATTCATGGGAAAAACCTAAGACTGCAAAAGCAATGATGAAATTTTGCGGTTGGGTATCTTATATGCGATCCCACCTACCAAACGCAAGTGAATTGACCGCACCTTTGGACCATTTAAGGTATAGTACACAAAAAGTACTAGAATGGACACCCCAAATGCATGTACATTATCAAAGCATTATTGATATCATAAAACAAAACATTGTCTTAAGCCATCCTGATTTAAATCATGAATTTAGTTTAGCCGTAGATGCTAGTAACTATTCAGTAGGCGCTTGTCTGTTTCAAGAATATGTTGATAAAACAGGAAAAAAGACTATCAAATATATTGGTTTTGCATCTAAAGCATTAAGTCCAAGCCAACGTAGTTATAGCGTAACCAAAAAGGAATTATATGCTCTCACTACTGGATTAACCAAATTTTATAAATTCTTATATGGTTCTAAAAAATTCAAGTGTTACACTGACCATAGAAGTCTTCAATATTTATTTACGACTAAACACATGTCGATGATGATGTTAAGATATATGGAAGTTATTTTATCTTTTCCTAACATGAAGGTAATTTGGATCCCTGGTGTAGAAAACATCATGAGTGATAAACTCTCTAGATTATTCCCCACTCATGCAGATAAAATTCCATTTGAAAAAGACGAAAAACAATTATTTCCTCAAATTTTTAAAACAAACCAAAAGAATTTAAAATCGAAGTTACAACATAAAAGGAAAACTTTAACAAACAAAAAGAACAATGAATTGCATAAAGCAAATGAAAAAGAATTTATGGAAGCCAACGATATAAATGCCGAGCGCTTACCAAACTTTTCACAATATTATTGTTCCACAGATATGACCAATGATGTAAACAATCATGTGAGAATACACACTTGGTCTATAAAAACAATTCATAATGAACTTGATGACAACATGGTTGAAAACGATACCAATGATGATTTTCAAATCAACTACATCCAAAACATGGATGAATCCTTTATCATTCCTTTAGAAAAAGATAGAAAAGACATTCTCGAACGTGCCCATAGTTTTGGTCATGGCGGTGGTGAAAGTTTAGTACATCGTATTCGTAAGGATGAAGGTATGAATTGGCCTAAAATTATGCAAGATGCTCTGGAAATTGTAAAGCAATGTTCCATGTGTCAAAAATTCGCAATTGCAAAAAAGGGATATAATCCTTTAAAACCATTATATTGTTACACACCGGGATGGCACTATCAAATGGATTTGTGTGGACCATTTCCCGTAACTACATCCAATAATACATATATCTTAGTTATGCTTGATATCGCTACTAGATTTGTAATCTTACGTCCTATCCCAGACAAATCAGCCAAAACGGTTGCAAAAGAATTAATTTCAATCTTTTCATTAATCGGTTACCCTCGCATTATCAATAGTGATCGTGGCACTGAATGGAAAAATCAAATACTTGACACTTTGTGTGAAGCAATGAAAATAGATAAACGTCTATCCACAGCTTATTTTGCTTCCAGTAATGGTGGAGCTGAACGAATGGTTCAAAGTTGTAAAAAATTACTCTCGAAATTAATTCAGGGTGTATCAGAGGATGATTGGGATATTGAAGTCAACTCGGTACAACTTATGATCAACTGTAAGGTGTCTAAACGCTTAAATACTAGTCCCTTCAACCTAATGTTTGCAAGAAAAATGTCGAACGAATATCCATTATTCAACGATCCAGAAGATGGTATCGAACCCATGAGTAATGATGAATTGATCAAACGGATTGAATATATGTCCGACATTGTCTTTCCCGCTATAAAGGATCGCACTGAAATATATAACAAGATGATGAAGAATCAATTTGATAAGAAACACAAGTTGATTGACTTCCCTATCGGAAGCTTCGTTGTTGTAAAGAAAAAGGGAATCCAAAAATCACTCTCTGCAGTGTACGAAGGACCCTATGAAGTAATTCGTAAAACTCAACATGGCAACTATACTCTTCGTGATGAAATGGGTTTGGTTATGCCTCGAGATTTTACACCTTCTGAATTAAAACTAGTGTCACAAGATTCAATCGTCTCCAAAGAAGAAATCTACGAATTCGAGGCTATTGTGGATCATAAAGGTGATGCTGGTAATCGTCTCTATAAGATTCGATGGAAGAATTACTCCCCTGAACATGACAGTTGGATTCCGTTAACTAACTTTACTGATCCACAAGCTGTTGTAACATACTGGAAACGTGTTAAAGGTTCTGTACCTAAAGATGAGGAATCAATACTCCAAACAATGTTCAAATCTAAGGAATCAGATCTTCCTACCTTTGATCAAAATAAAACGGGCACACGCTTGCAACAAATTTCCTCTGCGGAAAATAAAACTACAAATATTCGAACAAATGATGTCAACCGTGTATATCACAAAACTAGCGTAAGAACAAAACCTACAGCTAATAATCCTGCACATGGCTCATTTCGTCGAAGCAATCGTCTAAACCAGAATACTTTTAGTCCTGCTACAGATCCTGTTCGTTTTAAAAAATAAATAAAGGGTGAAAATTATCCCACACAAAATTTTTTTTTTTTTTTTTTTCTTTTTGGTAAACAGAAAAAGTTGTACGTCACTATAAAAAATACGTCACAACAGCTATTCTGATAAAATATACACCACACATACACATTATAAACAACCAAATTTCTCTCAAATACATCTACCTTATTCTCGCCACTTGAAAATTACCGAATGTTAAATTTTACAAGGAGGCTAGGGGGGGGCTATGTCGTATTTGAGTACGATTCATTTAAGAATAAATAAATAAATCGTATAAATTATAAATTATAAAATAAAATATCTTTTAATGTTGAGTAATAGCATACATTCGTATACTACTACACAACTACCTCTACCACGAGTACATACTTCTATATAAAAGATGACATGATTGGCTTAACTGGATATAAGAATAAAAGTCGGATAAATAAAAATATTCAACTGAGTTCCTATGTCTCGATTGGAAAAGTAAAACCGTTTCCAATCAAATCAAGAATATAAAAAAGAGAAATCTAATAATGATAGTTCCCTCTATGGATTAGCTACCCATCGAGAGAATAGAACAGCTATCATTATCAATGGTTCATTTATTTATATATTGATACAAATTATACGACTGTAAGTGTATAATAGAAATAGTGCATGAATAAAGGGATGCCTACTTTCTGCAACCAAACATACAAATATCGATAAGATGTTCTATATTTGGGGATCATATCTTATTCATTCACAGATGGGAAAAGAACCTGTAGAATCAACAAGAGATCAAACATTACAAATATGTTCTGCCGAAGCCAATTAAACAATGAATCATGTATGTCACTTTTGACAGCTACCGTTACACATTATCTTACTGGTCCTTTCGGCACAATAAGATGTGTTCCCGATTGCTCTGAATTGGGACGACGCTAATTGAAGTCAATTCTAACGAGTAGAATTCATTTAGCAAAAGGCGGGAAACTGAGTATAGATCTATTCCAAAACCAGAAAGGTTGACTCGATAACTTCCAGGGGCAGTTGTTCAATATAAAAAGGATTGATTATTTTATAGCAGCAGAGTTCTTTAGTTTATTTTTTACCTACAATAAAAAATACACATTTATCTCATTATTTTTACCTGGTGCTATTTTATCAAATACCACAGTCACACCACCTGAACCAGAAAAAGCTGTCATTCCTAGACCAAGAAGACCAGACAATGCTATTCAACAAAAAATTCTTATCACTTTGCCCATTATCGAAGCAAAGTTGAGAGTTTCAAAGAATACTACCAGCGAACAATACCAGGAAGGAGTAGACCAGTATTTAAAGTACCTGGTCGTAAGAGAAGTGATATTTCTTCTCCAGCAGGGTGAGACATTTGTTGATGCATCAAAGCATGCTGTTGCTAAGTTCTGGTTTGATGTATCAAAATTCTATCGACCTCGTGTAGCTAGAAAATGGCTCAACATGGTGTTGGATACTGGGGATCTTCCTCTTCACCAACAAGGAAAACATGCGAAGAGAATGTGGTGATCTAGCTAGGCTACACTCATATTATTGTCAATAGAAACATATCAATATCTATACATCATTCATGATTTAGTAATCATACCAAAAAGAAATAGTCAGTACTATTAGATATTATATCATTAGTATTTCGTTAGCACGAGAATACCGTTGTATAAGGAAACTAAGTCATTGAGTACACGTGCATTAGTGAAGCAACAAGCAATATTGGTATCTATATTTGGTAACGAAGAACAACTTTCAATAATATCAAAGTGATAACTCAGCAGACAAGTCTTTTATATAAATACTAGAGGTTTTTATTTCATAATAAAGAACAATCTTATAAACAGTCTCATACTACTCTATAACTGTCTTTATAATTTTACATTTACCTTGATACACAACAGAGAACATCCATTTTGAGTGACCCTGATGTCAAGGAAAGGTGCATGGCGTGGTTCCGTTTACAAAAGAGCACCTTCAGATGTATTTCTGCTCTTCGAAGATTTATCAGGCAGGAAGTATTTCCTGAGTTATTGGAGCTATCAGCTGATGTAGAAGCTGATGATGCTATTGCTACTCAGATAGAGCATCCTCTTTCAAATGATGCTTTATCAACTTACTTGAAATCTTGGGGATTCACTTTCAAGAAGGGTAAAGACATTAAATAATTTTAAATGCCACTGCTGACATTTACATAAATGCACTTATGGTGTATATAGGTAAGGACCAATGCTACTTTGATGGACATGAGCGTGAGGATGTCGTTGACTATCGTGTTAAATCGGCCCAACAAATGATGCAATGGCAAAAGCGGATGGAAACCTATCCACTCGATAATGAGAATACTGATCCAGTTCAACCTAACTTAAAGGAAAATGAGAAAAAGATGGTTTTAGTTACTCACGATGAATCAATCTTTTATTCAAATGATTGTAAAATGACTCGTTGGTGTGAGAAGAATGAAACCATGATCATTCCTAAAGGTCAAGGGAGATCTATTATGGTCAGCTTATTCATGTGTCCCTGTCATGGAACAATGAGAGGTATCGTTAACGGTATTGAAACGATTTCAAGAGTTATCTTTCTTTCTGGTAATAGTAATGGTGATGGCTATTGGAACAGCGATCATTTAACTGGTCAATTAAAAGATGTAATTCCTCTTTTAATGAATTACATCCAAATTGTATTGGTATTTTTGCCTTTGACCAAAGCTCTAACCATAAAGCCATGGCAGATTATGCTCTTGTTGCCTCGAGGATGAGTTCCGGTGTCACCGAGTATAAATATACCAATAGGTTTAGGTTTTGGGATACTGTTTACATCGATAGTCACGGCGAGGAAAAAATCCAGAAAATGTACACTGTAGAAAGATTTAACGTGGAGGCTGCCAGGAAAGAAATCAAGAGACTCCGAGACGCCGGACAAAGATTTGATAACAACGATATTGTTGACAAATATATGTACCCTGTGGTAACCTTTTTATATATACTTCACTACTTCTTTAACATCTCATATCTTTAATTTTTGATATACAACAGCCACGTTATAGTTTCAAGGGTACCTTAAATCTGTTAAGAGAGCGAAATTTACTAGACAGGAATGCCCACTTGAGGAAGGTTTGCCCAAGAAACTCCTCTCACACACCTTCTGAGAAGCCTGGTTGTTGTGCTGAATATCTGCTATCTCAACAGCATGATTTTGTAGCACAAAAAAACAAGTTAGAAACCGTTACACTCGCAGCTGGTCACCTTTTCACTTTATATCCAAAGTATCACTGCGAATGTAACTGGATCGAAAGACATTGGGGTGCAGCTAAACGCTATGCACGAATGATGTGTAATTACTCTTTTGACACTCTGAAGGGAAGAATCGATGAGTTCCTTGACAATGATGAGGCTGTACACGGTCTTAAAATCAATAGACGGTATTATAACCGTGCTTATAGATATATTGACGCGTACAGCAAGAGTAAAAATGTCTGGGAAGCTGATGATATTATAAAAAGGTTTTCTAAAAAATATAGATCTCACAGACGTGCACTTTAGTTGTTCCTTAATGGCTTTCATCCAAAAAAAAAAAAAAAAAAAAAAAAAAATTAGACTTATTAAATATTAGAAATAAATATAGATCGGCCATCCCCGCCTCCAAAAAAAAAATCTGGCAATAAAATTGTATTTCCTTTTATATTATCTGTACCATGCGGAGTTGAATGCTCAAAAATGTCACAAAAAAAATAGCGACTATTTAAGTCCAGATGCACTCTATAGTTTTCAATATCTGAGAATCAAACATAAATGTCTGTGCTCACATAAGCGCACAAATGTCACAATTGCCAATATAATAAAGGAAGCCGAATTGTGTAATCTTACATTCGGATGAGATCCTTAATTATGGTAAGTCCTCTACCTTGTATCAATCAGACAGTTATTACTGGATAGTAATAATAATAAGGCTTAGTAAAATAAATATAATTAGTCATAAAGGATAAAAGACGTGAGATGATCGTATACGTGTGTTGTATACACGCCTACATAACATTTATGAGGTGTAACACAAAATGTCTTGTTGTAGATTAAAGTTTATATTTTCTTAGCTTCCAACAACAATGAACTGTATTTTCTATAAATCATTAGTGTAACATGATATCATAATACAACACAGGATGTTTATTATTATTCCTTTTATTTTTTCATCGTCAACTAAACACAGCCTCGCCTGTTTCATAGACAAGCTCCTCTGTTTCATGAATGAATTGCTAAGCCGTCGTCAAATAATAAATTGACGATAGTAAACATTAGATATCAAGTGTATAAGAAACCCTCATTTTTATGTTTGAATAAAGTCAGTTAGTTTTTGCAGTCTGGTTATTTTTATTTCTTTTTTAAAACCTCTGGATTTGTCAACGTGTAAATATATCAATATATATTTGAATGTATGCCTGATCACAACACGATTAAAAATACAAGCTGATAAAGACAAGGAAAAGTGGGATAGTGCCTTAAAGAATCAAATATCCCAAACGTTCCAAGTGGATGACTATGTAATGCTTCGGCATGAAAGTAAAAAAGATCTGGAATTTAATCGGAAGGGTCCTTATCAAGTTATAAAGCGGAATTTAGATTTCAATACTTACCAAATCAAAGAAATTGAAGGCAACATTTACTCATCATGGGTACATACAGATCGCTTACACCCTATCAAATACGATGGGTCTCCTACTTCAAAATATTGGTATATACCTCGTGTAGCCCGTGCGAAAGATAAAAAGAAGAATACCTTACTCAGAAAAAAAAAAAAAAAACCTACGGGACTTTTGTTTGGAAAGGGGGTATTGTCGTACCTTTTTCGGTCTCTTAATAATAACTTGACAAAAAAATAGAATAATTCATATTGGTAATAAAATCATCTTTTGATCTCCTTACTTAATATTTTGCATCTTGGATTAATTACTATTAGTCTCACGACACCGGAAATCAGACAGTGTAATTAAGGAGAATCAGGACGGGTAAAAAAAAATATAAGAAAAGGGCTTCTCCGGGAATCGAACCCGGGACCTCTCGCACCCTAAGCGAGAATTATACCACTAAACCAAGAAACCACTGTTCTTTCACTTAACCAAACTTTTTGTTTTTGGGCAAAAGGTTTACCCAAAGTTTTTATTCAAAAATCATCCATCCATTACAATAACTATAACATACCATCCATCCATCCAACCTACCTCGGTTCCCCAAGTCTCTAGCAACATTTTGATACAAGAACCATCAAGATCTGACGAGATTTGCAAAAACACCTTGGATCATCCTCAATTGAAAAATTCTACAACTACATTGAGTAGCAATTTCGTTGAAATTAGTAAAGCAAGTTCAACCACAGCTCCCACACCCACTTCGTACATTCTTACTGGTGTTAAACGAATTCGAACAAACTCAATTGAGTCAACAATCACTGAATTAGAAACTAGTAACAAAATTATGGAAAAAAACAAACAGGAACCCACCCCTGCGGGCCCCCAGACCCGCCAACAAAAAAAAATCGCGGAGTCCGAAGTCACCGGACAAAAGATTTTGAATGCAAATTGCGAGGAATCTGTCGCCCAAAACGACGATTTGCATACTTCCATGGACACGGATGAAGATACGCATGACGAACCACCAACCCCGGTGAGATTTGACAATTTTTTACCTGAGAAATCGCTCCCTGCACTATTCTCGAGTAATTTTGACTTTGTGCCTGCTCCAGCCGCGCCAGATTATGTAATCCAATTACAGCGTCAAATGCGCACATACAACGACCGCCTGGCCCATGTGGAGAAGGTGCAGACTGCGTTTGAGCGTCTTCAACAAGAGCTCACTGCCACTCAAGACACTCTGGCTGCTGTTCTCGCGGAAAATAAGGCTCTGAAGGAATCTCTGGCTCGTGCTTCGGCTACGGTGACTACTCCGGTCATGGTCCTTGGCTCTGATTTCTCCAAGTACAGTGATACTTATCCTGTACTTGCTGCTCCTAAGGCCCAAGGTGCTTCTGGTGTTGGTGCTTCTGGTGTTGGTGCTTCTGGTGTTGGTGCTTCTGGTGTTGGTGCTTCTGGTGTTGGTGCTTCTGGTGTTGGTGCTTCTGGTGTTGGTGCTTCTGGTGTTGGTGCTTCTGGTGTTGGTGCTTCTGGTGCTGGTGCTACTGGTGTTGGTGCTTCTGGTGCTGGTGCTTCTGGTGTTGGTGCTTCTGGTGCTGGTGCTTCTTGTGCTGGTGCTCCTGGTGCTGTTGGTGCTGGTGTTGGAACTTGGTCTGGTGTTGTTCAGGCTGGTGTTCATGGTGAGAAGAAGATGTCTGCCAGGAAACCGAAAAATTCCCCTCGTGCACGTAAGATTGCCGCAAGATTGTTTACCTCTGTTTCTGAATCTCAAGGGTTCAAGTATGTGTATCTGCCCTGTCGTGCTCGTGAGCGATACTCTGATGTCCGTAAGAAATTACGTACGCTTCGTGTTGAGACGTCTCGCATCTTGGATGTTCACTATCCTGCGCAGAAGGTGATTGCTCTTTTGGTCCATAACGACTATGCTGAGGCTATCCTGGCTCGTTTTGCTACTGCTGGTGTGAAGCCTATCGAGAACTTTAACCCTTTGGATACTGATGCTATTCGTGACCCTGCTCTTGCTACTCTTGACGATGCAGCTAAGGAAGCAAAGGCGTTGGAACTTCAGAAATCTCGGTGCTTGCGTGCTTTGGATCACATTCGACGACCTGTCTGCCTTGCAGTGGCTAATGACTTCTTGTCACATGGCTGGATTACTGGCGAAGACTTAAATACGTTGTATGCTGGCAATGTTTTTTTTGGTAAGGAACAAGAAGATGACGAAATGAGCGAAGCTGCTGCTGCCTTCGGCGGTGCGAAAAAATCTCCTGCTGGTGCTGGTCAACCTTCCACCTCTCAGTAATGAGTAAAGAGATCACTATCTCTTTATGGAATGCCAACGGCCTTCCTCGTCATACTACTCCGCTCCTTACAAACAATCTTTTTGACTCCTCCCTTATCTTCTTAACCGAAACGTGGCTGCTTTCTCCTCTCCGATTTCCTACTCAGTGGTCACAATATCATACCTATGGACTAGATGTGCAAGACTCTCTACGTGGTCAACAAGGGATATCAGTTCTCGTTAATCCTGCGTTCCCGTACCCTGTCAATCACATCCCCTCTTCCTCTCCTTACGTTCTCTCCTGTCAAGTTTCTTCGCTCCTCATCCATTGTCTTTATCTCCCGCCTTCTCTCTCTGATGACCAAGCTATTGATATCCTCCGATCCCTACCGATCAATCAATGTGCAAACCAGTCGAATACTTTGATCTGTGGTGACTTGAATGCACGTCATGAAGCTCTCCTTGGTGATCATGTCACTACCTCCCGTGGTATCAAGCTTGCTGATTGGTTAACTGAATCTGGTTTGCGGTGTTGGAATTCTGAACTGGCTCGATCTGTCCCTACATACTGTAATCCTAAGCGTCTCACGCGCGAAGGTGTCCCATTCAGTAGTGTCATTGACCTCATGATTACCTCTGGACCGTTAATTCATCCACGTATGACCGTGCGTCTTGACTTAAGTATGGGCTCAGATCATCATCCTGTTTCTTTATCTTTTGCTCTTCCTCTCGCTCCTCCTCCTCCACCTACCCATCCCCGTTTACTATGGAACCTGGCTAAGCTCAAGCAATCGAAGACCGGTTATACCAATCTTTTTTCATCTCGTATACAGCCACTATATGAGAAGCTAAAGCTCTTGGTCCCTGCTGATGATTCTATTGTTGAGGGTTTTACTGGTGGTATGTTACCTTGCTTTGACGTTGACTCTCTTGCTTCTGAGTTGACTGATACTATTCACTCCTGCTTGGATGAAACTGTTGGCCGTCGTGTTCCTCTGGCCCCTGGTCATTCTTGGTTTTGGACTTCTCTCCTTCAAGATTGTGCTGACTTCCGTGAAGATTGTAGACGTAAATGGCGTAACGAACCAGATGCTCTACAAAAGGTGGCCCTCTGGTCCGCCTTTGAGTCAGCTGATTCTCAGTACAAGCTTGATTTGAAAAGGCGTAAACGTGCTACCTGGAAACAGTTTTGCCAAAAACTATCCAACGGTCCTTTCTCTGAGACTACAGATGTTATCAAGCGTATCCGCAAGGGTCGCGTGATTACACCTCAGTTCTCACACGTCGATGGTCCTGGTGCCGCTGCTCTGGCAATGTCAAGACATCTCCAAAATGTGTTTTCTGGTAGCCAACTTCCGGCATCTCGCCAACCTCTGCCTCCAAAACCTGATGGTCCTCATCCATTTTCCTTTGGTGACAATGAAGTGGTACATGATTGTCCTTTCTCTTCGGACTTGATTATGTACAATCTTCATCATCGATTGGCTCGGAAAAAGGCTCCTGGTACTGATCATTTGCGTACTGAGATGCTACTTCCAATTAGTGATGCTCTGGTCCCAGTGCTGGTGCTTTTGTTTCGATATTGCTGGCAATGGTCTTTGGTCCCTAGGTCTTGGAGTACTGCTCAAGTTGTCCCAATTTACAAGAAAGGTAACCCTCTGGATCCAGGTAATTTTAGACCAATTAGTCTGACCTCGGTACTCCGAAAGCTATTTGAGTTATGTCTACAAGATGTTCTCGTTGATACTTCCCCGGAACTTGATATTGTACAAGGCGGTTTTCGAGCTAACCGTAGTGCTATGGATCAGGCTTTGTGTCTTACCGAACTCTGTCGTCAGCATGCCATAGATCATTATGGTGAACCACCGGTTTTGGCGTTCCTTGATATCAAGTCGGCGTATGACACGGTAGATCGAGCTATCATCTGGCGCGCTCTAGAAACATTTGTCTCGGCTCCTATGCTTGGTCTTTTGCAAGCTTTGTTTGACTCAGTGCAAGTGGAGGTCTTGGTTCGTGGTGAAGTGTCTCCTGGTTTCCGTCCTGCTACTGGTGTCCTCCAAGGTTCGATACTATCCCCGTTCTTGTATTCAATATACATCAACTCGTTACCTTCGTTCCTGCGGTCTACTAGGTTACCTGTGACTAGGGTTTTTGATGCTCCTCCTCGGCGTGAATTCGGTGGTCTATGGCTTAACTGTTTGATGTATGCTGATGATATTGCTCTTATTGGTACTCCGGAAGCTATGCCGCGGTTACTTAGAAAAGCGGAAGAACACTCTCGTAACCTTGGTTACCGGTGGAATCCCAGTAAATCAGTAATCCTCAACTGTCCAACTAGTCATGGCGGACGTGCAATGAAACTTTATGGTGAGCCCATTCCTGTTTCTTCGTCGTTTTCGTACCTGGGTATCCCCATAAACGCCAAAGGTCGTATTGATACAGGGCTGCTCCTTAAAAGAAATATCCAGTCTGCACTTGCCTCACTGCGTTTTGGTCTAAAGCCCCTTGGCCTGTCCTCCCCGTGTTTCTCAAAAATCACTGCTGCTCGTCTATACGCCTGTTTCATTCGTCCAAAAATGGAATATGGCCTGGCTATCTCCCTGTACTTGAAAAAGGATCTCCTTGCACTGGATAAGGCTCAGGATCAGTGTCTCCGTCTGGCTTTTGGTGGTCACAAGACTAGCTCAACAGCGGTCTTCAAACACATGACTAATCTACCATCTATGCAAGCACGGGTACATATGCTTCTCTTCAAGATGGTGTGTCGTATCCAAAATCTTCCTGAGGATACCTTGGTTACTATGATTACTCGTGACTGTAATCTTCGGTCTTTCCATTGGCCTCAGTTGGTGAAGTCTAGTGTGCTTTGGAACTCTCTCCCCGTTGGAATTGAAACGCGTCTGGCTATTTCCACTGATCGTGCTCGTATCAAGTCCACCTACAACAAGTACCGTCAAAATGTACATGATCGTCTTTTGGCTCGTGTAGATCCTCTACCACCGGTCCTATTGTCAGCTTGTCGTTCAAAGCATTGTGTTGACCCGATTCTCTATCTACCAATGTCCTTGTATGATCGTAGTCGTCTTGTTCGTTGGCGAATGGGTTGGCTCCCTGGGCGCCCTGTAGGATGTAATAAGTGTTCTTACCGCCACGCATCTAGAACCCATCTGTTAAGTTGTCTCTCTGTCTCCTCTCGTCTTGGTGTCTCTGAGGACTCAAAACCAAACCCCTTGGACTATTTCTTGAATCAGTATCTACCTTCTAACAAGCCCCGTGTTAATGGTACCCGACCACTGACCAAAAATCAAGCGCATCTTGTGAATCACTGGCGTGCCTTATGTACAATTTTACTCGAAATCGACATGATCTGCCACCCAGACGAAGACTTCTCTGCTGCAGCTCTGGATAATACTGGCTACAGTTTACTGCTTGCTTGGTACTCTAATGAATCTCAACCGGTCTAGCTACTCTTCTTTTTTCACTATTTGACATCACTCTTAAAGTGTTGTCCATAGTTTTTTTATGTCTTGCTACATTTATAGTTTTAATTTTTTCTCTTTAATTTGCACTCTGGGAGGCCATTTGCCCTATTGGGATCAGGCTAATCACCCCACCAATAAAACTTTTTTTATTTCGTCTAAACCAAGAAACCACTGTTTTTCTGTCAAGACTGTAAATGCTGATGGTTCTGATGTCTCCAAGAATCACGCACTACGCCTTTGGGGCTTTTCAGGACATTTTCAGGTACCCGAAATATGCTAAATTTCAGGAAAAAAGAAAAATCAATTTGTTTTCCTACAAAAAACTGCTAAAAAAGGAGATTTTGAAGTCTTTTTACGCACCGCAAAAAAAAATCACGTGAATATCACGTGAATTGGGTGATTTATTGTCTTCAGAGTGTTATGCCAACTTGGATATACATGGTATGTGGGTACTTTACTTATGGAACTAATACAGAACTTTTTATTTTACGCAGTGGAACTCAATAGAACTGACCATGATACATCCTTCTGCTGAAAGAGGTTAAATACGTTAAGAAGACATCACTTATTTGCTCCTTTGGACTGATATTATTGAATTAGATGTTTCTGTAGTAGGGTGAGTCATCTCGGAATCAAGCATTGCAGCTGTGTTTTGAAAGAGCTCGTTAAGATTTGTTCTATTCATTGTGTTATCATAAAAAATAGAAGATGCAATTATTCGTTTCGTAGATATTTGTTCTTTTGTCTCTGGATGTTGTTTACCCACTAGTCTATTTATTTAGATTATATTAAAGTTATGATAGTCATTTACAAAGTGCTAAAATTGATGTTTTAAGATGGCAGCAAGTGGTTTTTTTTAAAAAAGATATCATGCTAATTATATGTAGTATCTTTCAATTTTGTAATCGTAGCACTTATTCCTTGCTCTCTTTTATACCTCTTTATTCATAAGCCCATTGGTGGACTCAAGTAGTTGAAGTTATCGTTCCCTATTTTCGTGGCTGTGTGTGTGTGTGATTTTTCTTTTTTTTTTTTTTTTTTTTTTTTTTTTTGGTTTGAACAGCGTGTTAAAAAAAGACTACATGACAGAAATTTAAAACTTTACTACATTACAAAAGGATTCAAACAGAGAAGTGGGATGTTAATTGTAAAATAAAAAGAGAGATGGGTGCGTTGGTTGTAAAAAAAAAAGACGCCAAGCAGCTGTGACACCACAAAAAAAGAAAAAAGAGATTTGGGGGGAGGCACTTTCAGCTCCGGCTTAAGATCAGTAACGATTTCCAGATTTGATTTTTTTCCCTTTCACTTTTTTTAGATCTTAAATTAACGATGCCTCCCATCAAGCAATCTCGTAATGTTAGACGCTGTCAATGCTCCAAGTGTGCATTGAGTCCCAACGGATTCAAATTGGTTTCCCGTTATACATTAAGAAACCACATGAAATCTGACCAAATTGCATTGCTGCTTTCTGGTATGTACCATTAAACTTTATTTGCGAATTGTCACTAAAACCCACCTTACTATTTTGTTTAATCAGATGACATGGACGTTGACCCTGGTAGGAATTACTTTTAGATCGAGATTCTCTTTTTATTAAACAGTTTAATTTTGATTAGTCGTTGCCATTGAAGCTGCTGCTGATTTAGATCTCGAGTATGAAGACACTGACAACGATAGTGGAGACGAAGAAATTTACGAAGCTGTTGAGGAAGAGACTAGTGTAGAAGAAGGTAATGCAGATTAATAGCTTGGTATATTTTGCACGTGTTGAAACCCTTTTTAAACAGACCCCTTTGTGCACGTCTCTGACAACAGTCATATCCTCACCGAGCCATTGGCTTTCATCTTTTTTTTGTTGGTTGTCAGCCTTCATGGAAAGCACTTAACAGACGATGGATGTGAAACGTTGATGCTTTTTTTGAACAAAGCATTGGAAATAAGCAACAACAGCTATCGATTACCTGTGCGTGCACAAACCTTTTCTGCTTGGAGTCAACTTGCCAAGAGGGTCCATCATGGCATGAAGGAGTATGTTAGCTGTGACGTTTGCCATGCTGTGCATCCCTTTAGTACCGCTGAAGAGAAAACCAATTTGCTTGGAAAAAGTTGCTCTTCCGTTGAGCCTTTTCCTGGATCAACCCGCTGCAACAACAAGCTTTTTTCGGGAAATGCCAGACAAGTATTGAAGCCGATCAAATCGTTTTATTACAATTCGATTATATCCACGATGCGTACTTTTTTTTGCGAGACAAGTTTGTCACTGATATCAGTCAGTGGAAAAAAAGAACAGTCGTGCCTGGCGTTATGTCAGATATTTACGATGGTCGAGTTTGAAATAATTTCAAGATGAATCCAGCTGATCAACTCCCTTTCGTCCATCAGGGTGATTTCAATCTGATGTATAGCTTAAATTGTGATTGGTTCCAGCTATATACCAACAGTGTTTACAGTTGTGGTGCCATCTATCTTACCTGCACCAACTTGCCAAGGGAAATTAGAAATTTGAGAGAAAATGTTTTTTTGTGCTGTTTGATACCTGGTCCAAGTGAGCCCAAGACATTCCAAATAAATCACTATTTGCGTCTTGTGGTTGAGGAACTCCAACTGTTGATACCTGGTGTCCAAATCCAAACCAAGTACAATGGAATCCAGGTGGTCAAGGCCGCATTGAATATGATAGCGTGCGATTTACCAGCCACAAGAAAGGTTATTGGTATGACGTCCTACAATTCCACCAATGCCTGTAGCAAGTGTGATCATTTGTTTGAATCTGTTCCTGGTCACCCTTTCCAGCGAAACTTTTCAGCTGGTCCTCGTAACGATGATTGGGTTGTTCGTGATGCAGCTAAACATCGCGAAAATGCTCATATTTGGTTAAACACCGCTACTGCCTCAGCAAGAATGGATTTGGAAAAGATGAACGGGACAAGATAGCGAATTACTTCGATTGCATTATTTTGATCCGATCACATTCGTTGTATTTGACATCTGCCATAATACGTTCATGGGAACGGCCAAGAGAATGATGCGTGGAATTTGGCGGGATGAACAAAAGTTTGTCAATGCTCGTACCTCAGCTTTAGTCACCAAAGATCATTTGCGGGAGATGTCAAAGGCCAGTTTGAACAAGTTTGTTTTGCCTTTTGGAGATGATGGTCAATCCATTGCTAGGAAAATGGTCGTTGGTAATGTTGGATTTGGTCACTTGAAAAGTGACGAGTTTAAGACCTGCGCTTTGGTCATGTCACCATACCTGTTGACGATGAGGTTACCTGTAGAGTACTACAATAACTGGATGGACTTTGTTGCTGCTAACGCATACTTGTCTAGTCCATGTATATCTTTGGAGGAAGTCGACATCATGCATTTTCATATGAAAAAGTTTGTAAATGACTTTGTCAGTATCTACAGCAATCCACTGTTAATGGTAAGCAACATGCATTTCCACTTGCATCTTCGCGATACTTTGTTGAATTATGGACCTGGACCTTCGTCGTGGATCTTTCACTTTGAAAGATACAATGGTGATTTCAAAACGGTCAAAACCAATCACAAGGGTACTGTTGAAGGAACGTTGGCAAGAAAGTTTCTGCAAACCGTGCATGCAGATGATTACTTTAATACATTGGATTCATCTTCAATCTTGGGCGTCGAGGATGGTAAGGTGATGAGAATGTTGTGTATCAAGGTAAATGTAAAATTATAAAGACAGTTATAGAGTAGTTTGAGACTGTTTATAAGATTGTCCTTTATTATGAAATAAAAACCTCTAGTATTTATATAAAAGACTTGTCTGCTGAGTTATCACTTTGATATTATTGAAAGTTGTTCTTCGTTACCAAATATAGATACCAATATTGCTTGTTGCTTCACTAATGCACGTGTACTCAATGACTTAGTTTCCTTATACAACGGTATTCTCGTGCTAACGAAATACTAATGATATAATATCTAATAGTACTAACTATTTCTTTTTGGTATGATTACTAAATCATGAATGATGTATAGATGTTGATATGTTTCTATTGACAATAATATGAGTGTAGCCTAGCTAGATCACCACAGAGAAGATTGTTTTCTGGTGGAGACCCTCACGGGTATAGAGAAGTTGATGACTTGGTCAAAGAGGAATATTCGGATTGTTTGAATGAATTTTCCATTTTCAATTTTATTTCTCTAAATCATGGTCATCAACTTTGTTACGGGTATGAAGTGCTGCCGCCATGCGCTGTCAAGCAGATGAAGTTGAAGGCTGTCACGAACATGGATCTGTCACTTTTGTATCTCTTGATTGAGTATTACACTGAAGTGTACAACCAAGAATTCTCTTCGTTGAATACTGGCCGTGGCATATACAAGTTTGTCACTTTGGACCTTTTTGGCTCGGTATACAAGTCGGTGGAGTCATCTTGTGTGAATGCACGTGGATCGCATGTCCGTGCTTTCTACCGCATGAGCTACGAAGTAGATACTTTGAGGGACGACGAGGCTGCTGATGAGCGTGCAGCTCGTCATTACAAGACTGTATCACCTTCTGGTGTTTTAAGACCTGCGCAGGTCATGTTTTTTTCCGACATGAAGTTAATGTCGTTGGTGGAGATGACGAAACTGCCACCATGATGCACACATTTGCGTTTGTGAGGTAATGTATTCAACATGTTCTTTTTTTAAGTGACTAACGCCTTTTTTTATTCAAGGTGGTTTGCCGAATCAACAGTGCAATTAGGTTCATACAACCACCATGGTATGCATGTAGTCTCGAATGAATTTGAGCAAGACTCATACATGTCGATCTTGCCTGTGCAATTGATCTACTCTCCCATCGCCATCAAGATAGATCATCTTACCAACGTGAACGTTGTAACCGACCTTGCTCCAAAACTGTACTTTTAATTGGTAACATATCCACTTTATACATTTTTTTCTCAAACAAACACTTCTTTTTTCCCTCTTTTTTTTTTTTTTTTTTTTTTTTTTTTGGTTTACACTGTAGAACTTTTAGGATATTGAATGATGTTTTTATTTCAATCAAATATCATTGACACCCCATCTGGGCAATCTTGCCAAGGTCTCAATAGCCACTGGTGACTCGATCAATCTCACCGAACGAGGTAAAGGGCGACCTGGATTTCTCTGCCCAGATGGTGAGTCCAACACAGAGAAAAACTTGTTTAACTAGTAAGGCAATAATAATGGTATGTTAGTTATATCATTCAAATTGTTTAATACTAATGGTATGTATATGTACCCTGTCTGATCTCCATGTTGGACAAAGTGTCGTATATGACATGACTTGCCCGCTGTCATTGCGCATGTTAGCCTCGTCTTCTGACATGTATTCTTTTTCTAAAAACATGTTACATTCATGCTTTGGATAGAACGTAGCCACGAGAACTGCTTCATGCTTCAAAAAATTTGCGTTTCTTTTTCTCAATTTCTATCAAAGGTATTTTTAAAATGAGAAACAAAATAATCTGATTTACTTACAGCATTAAGCCTAGCTCTCTGGCTTCTAGCCTCAGCCCTGGACTGGCGTTCTTCAAAAGGCATGTTGGCCATCTCGGACGAGGCAAGAGAAAGACCTTCAAAGTTTCGTCTGATCCTCAAGCTGATCACACGTTTCTTTTGACCACTCAATTGGTGGAGTGGTCTAAGAAGGCGGTTGGCCTCAATCTCGGCAAGTCGAAACCTTTCCAAGATGTAATTCTTGATGAGGCAATTGACACCTCTGCCCAAGGAAGTGGTAAAATCCCATCCGTTGATGCCCTCCTGAACAAGATAGTCTTGGTAATACTGACGAATGTCAGCCTATGAGTTTTACGATACAAATTATTAATAGCTTTTTTTTTGTAGAAGATGAAATCACTAACTGACTGTTCAGGGTCATGTCCGCCAGTATTCTTATATCCACCCGTACTAGCAGCAGGAGGATTTTCCAGTGCCAAAAGTCTAGCAGACACGGCTTGGAGTTGTTCTTCAAGAGATGCTGCTGGCACTCTGGTAGGAGGAACAAACGCACGACGAGAGTTTGTAGGTCTGGCAATCGCAATACCAGTTCCTACACTAGGAGGTAAGTTTCTGTTTAAATTGTTCATTTTTTTTTGTTTGTGAAGAAAGAAAAGAAGTATTGTGTTTTTATAGATCTTTAGTAATAGATCTTGAGTTTAGGCTCAACTAAGGGGTCACATTTTCAAATAAACGGAGTTTTTTTTTTCTTTTCCCGGTTTGTTTTTTTATATCTCTTTTTCCTCGCTTTTTTTTCCTTCCATTATAATTTGTTTCGAAGGTTTTTCAATAGCAGGTAAAGCTTATTTTTATTTCAAATACCAGTGAAAATAAACGTGTTTCTTTAAATGCAGCATCCATTCAAGGTTTTAAAGCTTACACACCCGTTCCACATATGTGTAATTGAAAGTAAAAGAAAACAAGCGCCCCTTCCAATATTTTTAACTTACAAGGCCTTTTATATTTCTAGATGACAGACCCTAGCTCTTTTCGTTTGTGACCTTCCCTTCATTTGCCTTGGGTAATGTACTTTTTTTTTTGCTCTCTAATTAGAAGACTAACAACCCCTTTTCTAGTTGGTCGGCTTCCACGCAACTCACTTCTGCTTCTGACATTCTTTGCCGTTTGTAATGAACTTCTTCTGTCTTGCCTTGGGTAATGTACTTTGGCTCTTGTCTTTCAATTAGGGCCTAATAATATTTTTTTTAGACCTAATGTCTGACTCCTTATCTCTGGTCTTGCCTGTATTTGACTTTGCCATGGGTATTTTATTAGTCTTTTGGTCGCCATGCTGTCTCCTTTGACTTTCTCTGTTAGGGGTCTTTCAAAAACGTTAGGTGATGTATAATGTGGTTGTCTTAAACTTGATTATTAACGATAATTATTCATTAGGTTGTCTGAGAGTCGCTGCTACCCATTTGGTTCTAGAAGTAATACGCCTTATGTCTCACTGCGCGTTGCCTTAAACAAAAGCATGGTAAGGTTTTATACATAGATAGATTCTAAAGCGCGTTCTAATTGTTAATGTAGTCTTAATTGTTGTCAAGAAACGCTTAAGGATGACTCTCATGGACTCTCTGATTGTTGTAAGTAAGACATGCAACCTGTACGTCAAACAATCGACTCAATTTTTATTTTATTTAGGCGTAGATAGAGTGTTACGGTAGGGATGGTTTGATTTCTCATGTAGCAAAACCTTCGAATGCCCTCCATTGCTTCATAATCAAGAAAGCCGCTCTTACTACAGCGGATACGCTTTAATCGTTTCTCTGGTTGCTTGGTGCGTACCAAGGTAAGTGCTTGTCGGGGTTTGTTTTACACAATCGCATGCAGCTATGCTACATTTTTTTACAAATAAAAGCCTTTTTTACCTAAATCAATACCGTGTTTTCTATCCTTTTCACATAAATCTATCCAATAAATGAACAGGATCCGTGGTTTTAACCATTATTAAAAGAAAAGATCTAATGGATTATATTATAAAAGACCAATGAAAAAGTGTAATCTGTCATATAATACGAATATTCGGCCAGTGATGTGGAACATCTATTATGAATCATTTAAAAGAAGCCAGTAGTAGGGGTCCATCTATATATTATAAGCCAATAGATCAACGATATGGGATCAATTCAGGTCCTGCTTTTTTCCTGATTATGTTCGATCAAGGACCTTTTCAGGTCCTGATATCCTTAGACAATCGGGTGCACTTCAGGAATCCTGAAATGTGTGAAAAATCGGGATCCTGAAATTATGCCCGATATTTGCTGCAAATCAGGATGATTATCAGGACAACTCAGGTATTCATAGGATCGAGTGACGTGACTAGCCCGGACAGTCCGGTACTCGACCCGGACTATGACATGGACATGCCGGTAGAGATTGAACTCAGGCTTAAGAAGACCTCAAACCAGAAAAGACGTTTCGTACCACTCAAAAATAATCACCTGAATCGGAAAAAGTCTAAACCGAATAACACCACTTTAATATAAACATAACACCACTTTGGATGTCACCTCTTTCGACAACCTGTTTATATTACTCACTATTATTATATTTATCACACCACCTATACCTTACAATTAGTATATATATCCCTTAAGTTTTATATCAATAAACATTATCTTCTATTTTATATATTTAAGTAATTACTTACTTGTTACTGATTAACCACTGAGAGTTGAATCCTATAACTTATTACAAGACTGATATTTCTGTCAGGCCCAGTATTTTAGATAATTCGGATGGTTACCAAACTAGTAGTCCGGCCCGCACTAGCCCGGCACATACCGGCATTAACAGGTAAACCCCGGTTGAGCATGACGTTGACATGGATATTCCGGTGGAACTTGAAATCAGACTCAAGAAGACTAAGAATCAGAAAAGGAAGTTTGTACCTCTTACTAAAAATAACATGAAGACTAAAAAGCGAAGACAATAGTAACGCCACTTCATCACAACCATTATCACACCACACCACTCTTACTATCCCTTCATCTTAAATATTAAACAGGTGCTCAATACATTATCAGATATCCTGTTTACATAATTGTATATAATATTACTAATAGCATTATCCCACTCGAGTATAAATACCCTGATTAATTATTCAATAAATCATTATCTTGTGGAATCCGAGCTATGGTAGTAGTAAGGATTACAAAAATAAAATAAAACACAAAAGATACAAGAAAGTAATCAGTCGCAAAAAGAGAATTATTGTTTATTTAATGAAATGTCAAAGGGTTTATATAGTTTTCAATATCTGAGAATCAAACATAAATGTCTGTGCTCACATAAGCGCACAAATGTCACAATTGCCAAATATAATAAAGGAAGCCGAATTGTATAATCTTACATTCGGATGAGATCCTTAATTATGGTAAGTCCTCTACCTTGTATAAATCAGACAGTTATTACTGGATAGTAATAATAATAAGGCTTAGTAAAATAAATATAATTAGTCATAAAGGATAAAAGACGTGAGATGATCGTATACGTGTAAATATATCAATATATATTTGAATGTATGCCTGATCACATCATATCTTCTATTTTGACATTAAATACTTCTTTTACTATTTGATTTTTCTAAATAACCACTGAGAGTTGATTTAGATATAGAAGAGACTTACATTTCTGTCAAGCCCAATTCTGTCGATGGTTCTGATGCCTTGCAAACTCACGTGACCTACCGGACTAGCCCGGTACCCGGCTTGGACATTGACGTAGACATCCCGGTTGAGGTCGAGCTCAGGCTAAAGAAGACCAAATCTCAGAAAAGGAGATTTGTACCACTCAAAAATAATCACGCCAACAGGAAAAGATCAAAGTTGGATAACACCACTTTACTGTAAATATTATAACACCACCTCGGGTTCATAGCTCACACTTGACAACCTGTCAATATCACTAATTATCTTTATATATCTATTACGCATTATCATTATATCTCTATCATATATCACATCACTTATATCTATCATTTATATAAATATCCTTTAACTTGATATCAATAAAACATTATCTTCTAATTGCTTAAAACCTATTTCCTCTACTCGAGATCTAAATAACCACTGAGAGTTGATTTAGACTATATTGAAACTTACATTTCACTTAACCAAACTTTTTGTTTTACGGCAAAAGATTTACCCAAAGTTTTTTATTCAAAAATCATCCATCCATTACAATAACTATAACAAACCATCCATCCATCCAACCTACCTCGGTTCCCCAAGTCTCTAGCAACATTTTGATACAAGAACCATCAAGATCTGACGAGATTTCCAAAAACACCTTGGATCATCCTCAATTGAAAAATTCTACAACTACATTGAGTAGCAATTTCGTTGAAATTAGTAAAGCAAGTTCAACCACAACTCCCACACCCACTTCGTACATTCTTACTGGTGTTAAACGAATTCGAACAAACTCAATTGAGTCAACAATCACTGAATTAGAAACTAGTAACAAAATTATGGAAAAAAACAAACAGGAAACCACCCCTGCGGGCCCCCAGACCCGCCAACAAAAAAAAATCGCGGAGTCCGAAGTCACCGGACAAAAGATTTTGAATGCAAATTGCGAGGAATCTGTCGCCCAAAACGACGATTTGCATACTTCCATGGACACGGACGAAGATACGCATGACGAACCACCAACCCCGGTGAGATTTGACAATTTTTTACCTGAGAAATCGCTCGCTGCACCATTCTCGAGTAATTTTGACTTTGTGCCTGCTCCAGCCGCGCCAGATTATGTAATCCAATTACAGTGTCAAATGCGCACATACAACGACCGCCTGGCCCATGTGGAGAAGGTGCAGACTGCGTTTGAGCGTCTTCAACAAGAGCTCACTGCCACTCAAGACACTCTGGCTGCTGTTCTCGCGGAGAATAAGGCTCTGAAGGAATCTTTGGCTCGTGCTTCGGCTACGGTGACTACTCCGGTCAAGGTCCTTGGCTCTGATTTCTCCAAGTACAGTGATACTTATCCTGTACTTGCTGCTCCTAAGGCCCAAGGTGCTTCTGGTGTTGGTGCTTCCGGTGTTGGTGCTTCTGGTGCTGGTGCTTCTGGTGTTGGTGCTTCTGGTGTTGGTGCTTCTGGTGCTGGTGCTACTGTGTTGGTGCTTCTGGTGCTGGTGCTTCTGGTGCTGGTGCTTCTGGTGCTGTTGGTGCTGGTGTTGGAACTTGGTCTGGTGTTGTTCAGGCTGGTGTTCATGGTGAGAAGAAGATGTCTGCCAGGAAACCGAAAAAATCCCCTCGTGCACGTAAGATTGCGGCAAGATTGTTTACCTCTGTTCCTGAATCTCAAGAGTTCAAGTATGTGTATCTGCCCTGTCGTGCTCGTGAGCGATACTCTGATGTCCGTAAGAAATTACGTACGCTTCGTGTTGAGACGTCTCGCATCTTGGATGTTCACTATCCTGCGCAGAAGGTGATTGCTCTTTTGGTCCATAACGACTATGCTGAGGCTATCCTGGCTCGTTTTGCTACTGCTGGTGTGAAGCGAAAAAAATTGAAGTGCCCTGTTGTGGTGATCCACATACTCTCTTTATAACAACACCTCATAATTAGCATAATTATCACGGTAACACAATAACCCATATTTGATATTTGTTATTGTTATTGTTATCAACTCTCTCCAAAATAATATATCAAAGCAAGCCCCTTGATTTGACATTCGAATATAAATACCCCTCTAAAAGCATCTTTTAAAAGGAGAACTTTTTAACTCTTAATAAACATTTAGAAGCAGTCTCAAAGTACTTATACTTGTTTTTATTTCTATTTTTTATTCAATCCTAAAACACCACACCTGTCAAGATGAAATACAATTATAGACTTAAGAGAAAAGCTTGGGGTTTTTTTCCGCAGAATCTGTGGTATTTGTCGTATTTGAGTACGATTCATTTAAGAAGAAACAAATAAATCGTATAAATTATAAATTATAAAATAAAATATCTTTTAATGTTGAGTAATAGCATACATTCGTATACTACTACACAACTACCTCTACCACGAGTACATACTTCTATATAAATGATGACATGATTGGCTTAACTGGATATAAGAATAAAAGTCGGATAAATAAAAATATTCAACTGAGTTCCTATGTCTCGATTGGAAAAGTAAAACCGTTTCCAATCAAATCAAGAATATAAAAAAGAGAAATCTAATAATGATAGTTCCCTCTATGGATTAGCTACCCATCGAGAGAATAGAACAGCTATCATTATCAATGGTTCATTTATTTATATATTGATACAAATTATACGACTGTAAGTGTATAATAGAAATAGTGCATGAATAAAGGGATGCCTACTTTCTGCAACCAAACATACAAATATCGATAAGATGTTCTATATTTGGGGATCATATCTTATTCATTCACAGATGGGAAAAGAACCTGTAGAATCAACAAGAGATCAAACATTACAAATATGTTCTGCCGAAGCCAATTAAACAATGAATCATGTATGTCACTTTTGACAGCTACCGTTACACATTATCTTACTGGTCCTTTCGGCACAATAAGATGTGTTCCCGATTGCTCTGAATTGGGACGACGCTAATTGAAGTCAATTCTAACGAGTAGAATTCATTTAGCAAAAGGCGGGAAACTGAGTATAGATCTATTCCAAAACCAGAAAGGTTGACTCGATAACTTCCAGGGGCAGTTGTTCAATATAAAAAGGATTGATTATTTTATAGCAGCAGAGTTCTTTAGTTTATTTTTTACCTACAATAAAAAATACACATTTATCTCATTATTTTTACCTGGTGCTATTTTATCAAATACCACAACCATACAACCAATAAGAAATTCAATATCATAAAAGATAAGGACATCACTGTATAAATATCCTTATCCCTGTATCCATTAGTCATAACCGAACACAAAGTACCAGATTACATATAATCACTCCCATATTAAGAATGAAAGAAATAATAATTTGTGTTACACACAAATCCAAGCTTATCAGAAATATACCTCATATATAGACTGTGAACTCAGGCTATAACCACAGATCAATCAATCATCACATACGTGGATAAGGATGTAGCAATCAAACCCTTATCACTCTGTGACCTACTTTTACAAATAATTCTCCTCAACTAACTAATATAAATAGAGATCCTGGAAGAACCCAAGATATCTCTTCAGTCTATTTTACTTTGATTAAGAATAAACCCTTTGCAGGACCTTTAACTTAATCCCTTGTTTTATTTCTATTCTTTTTTTCATTTTCAGTGTGAAACCCTCTAGTTTCTCCACAAAGCCGTTTTTTTTAAAAAAAAAATATATATATAGTGCACCAAGACGAAATTTTGATATTTGTTTTTTTTTAAAAAAAAAAAAAAAAAAAAAAAAAAAAAATGGAGTAGCTGGGCGTCGATCCCAGTGCCTCTCACATGCTAAGCGAGCGCTCTACCATTTGAGCTACAACCCCCTTGAACAGCACCCACACCACCGTCGCCAAACATATCACATGTATTCCAAGTATGCTTCACCGCTACAATACTCTGGTTACAAAATATGTGATACGATCACAAACCCTCCCGGATGATTCTCTAGTCCTTCTTTCAAAAGAATCACTTCCACAAACAAGACTTGGAGATTATCTCGAGCACAATGCTCTCTATCTCTCTCTCCCTGAACCTCTACCAAATACCAACCATCTTCTTCGCCAACACTTTAATCAATACTGGCAAGATTTTTGTGACCAATACCTCGATACCACTCCTTTCAACAAAGCTGTCCTTCTCCGTGCCTGTAGGCGTAACACCTCTTCTCCTGACCCAATATTATATCTTCCAATGAACAATATTGCTCGAAGTCGATTAGTACGATGGCGTCTAGGTCGTTTCACTGCCATGGCAAGAACGGAATGCCCTTGTACAGACTCGGGAAAACTTATGTCTCGTGATCATTTCCTTACTTGTAGGGCTATTGATCCGGATTTAATTTCTTCTCTTCCTGTCTCTCCTCCCGGTGTAAACCGAATCGATTTTGCTCTGTCCTCTCTCCCCACCAAGACAAAATCTGACCCACCCTACTTCTGGTCGACACTGTTGTCCTTGCTTTGGATAATTGACACATTGTGTCACCCACTCAAAAACATCCCTGAAGACCCACATCCGGGTTCTTCTTGGTATAACTACCCTTGCTGAACAGGTTTTGGTTGTCTTTTGTTGCGTCGTCACGGTGGTAAGTAATTATCAAAGTTCCCATCCGTTGATCGTTCCCTCAAATCAATTCAAGACCTTACTAAGCTCGTGCTACTCTACTCCAACCTTTACCATTTTTTTATTCAACTTTCATGCAAAAGTTAGTTACACCGAATATTTTTTTATGCAACATTTTTTCCTACCGGTACTCTGAAAATCGACATATATTCATGAATAGTCCACTTATTTTCATTATTTTTTGATATTCGGAAAGCTGACGCTTTCCTCTATTATATTGTTAAATAAAAACCACCTTCTTCACCTGAGCTACAACCCCCACCCTTCTTTCGTATAAATTTATAAATTAATTAATTTTTCGTGTAACGCCCACATTTATTTTCAAGAAATAATAAGCAAGACCAAACCCACCCAAACTAAGCATTAAACTTACAAGCAAGTCTTTCTGTTCAGTTTAGTCCAACTCCCAAAGTCCTCAGACAAAAACTCACCAAGTTCTGACGACTTTTGTTTTTCCACCATTTCGACATTTCGAGATTCATCTCTACATCTGTCAACATCTGTTCTTGCAACTCGGTTCATTTTTACTTCCAGAACCCGCTCGAATTACAGCTTTACATATTACTGTATTTCCAGCCTTCTCTCTTTAATTAACACGCCTCCAAAACCGTTATTATAAGGTTGTATTTATATATAACCTATAATGACAGTTACTAAAAAACTTTCCACTAGAAAGGGCACGGATATCATTCCCCCCGGTTCTACTGATGCCACTAAAACTACCACTCGTGGTCAGTTTAAGCAAACTACTGCTTCCCAAAAAGCTGCTGCTGATACGGCTGCTGCTTATGCTAAAGCTGAACGTTTAGCTAAGGGCGCCGCTCGCCAGCTTTTTGCCCAAGAAGGCGAAACTGTCACCCTCGTTGGTCAATCCAACCTCTCTGTCCCTTCTCGACCAACATCTTTGGATTCTCAAAGCCAAGAGATCGAAAATGGTCAGCCTCTTCCTTTTGTCGACACGTCGTCATTACCTGCCGTGACACCAAATTTACCTGGTGACACCACGTTCCTCTCCTCCCTCCCGGATTTTGCCCTGGACATGCAAAAGCAACTCCGTGAACAAGCTCGACGCTTTGATGAGTACGAAGCTCGTTTCTCAGCAATGGAGCAAATCTTGCAAGAAAACGTTGCTTTAAAAGCAAATGCCTCTGCTCTTGAAACTACCATTCGAGAACAAGCAGCAACCATCGCCGCCCTCAAAGCCCATATTAACTTGTCATCAAGTACCTCCTCTGATGATATGTTAATTGATGAACAAGACCGTCCCTCTTCCCAGAGTATCTGGGCTAAGGTACCCCCCACCACCGCTAAGGCCTCTGTTAAGCCTAACGCCAGCAAAAGTAAGCCTGTTTTATCTATGGCCCAGATTGTTGCGCTTAAAGCTAACAAGCCCCTCAAACCCAAGGCTCAGGCAAAAAAACTTACTGCTGAAGCCAAAGCTAATGCTGCGCGCCCTTTTATGGATCGTGATCCATCCGAACCTAGAGGCTTCCAATATGTATATATTGGTCGCTCTCGTAAAATTACTCGACCCGAAACTCGAAAGAGATTCAAGCTTGTTGGTGTTGATACAAGTCGTATCTTGGATATCACCTTCCCTGCCACTGGTGTCCTTGGTGTCCTTGTACACGTCTCATACGCCCCGATCTTCATCCAAACCATGACCTCTGTAGGTGCAGGTATAATTAAGGACTTTGACCCTTTAGATCCAAAGCACCTGGCTAACCCCATCTACACGTCATACTCAAATGACTCCCGTGCCTCTATAGCTTTTGACCTTAATGCCAATCGTTGTAAGCATGCTCTTCTGTACCTACACAACACCCGCCCACACCAAGTGAAATCAGTGGGTTACTCCATGGTTGACCTTGGCTACATCAGCGAAGAAGACCTCTTCGAAATTATTGCGGTGCCTCCTCAAAACCCCAGGTTACCTATCAATGAAGCTACTGCTAAATTGTTTAGTGTACCTGGTCAAGCTTTACAAATGGAAGAAGATACACCAAAGAAAGAAGACCCAACCGTCGAAAAAAAACAAGGTGATGAACCTGAACGTTCCGATGAGGACATTATTATAGACTCTGAAGAGGAGCTATAATATGTCGGCCCTTCCTTTTAATATATGCCTCTTTAATGCCAATGGCCTAAAAACCAGCGTCATTCAAGACCCTCTTTCCCATGCCCTACAATCAGATATGCTCCTTGTTACCGAAACCTGGTTAACCCCCACTATGATACTACCGACAAATTGGCCCCAATACCATTGTTATGGTCAAAAAGTCAAAAATGGAAATAATCGTGGAAAAGGTGGTATCACCGCTTTATTCAATCCTTTATGCCCATATACTGTCCTTCAACTTCCTTCTCCCAATGAACATACCCTCTCCTTAAAAGTCGGTGCTCTTCGTGTTCATTGTCTCTACTTACCACCCTCTATGCCTAATGACCAAGTCTTTTCGATCATCGAATCCATCCCTCTCCTTCCAAACACTATTATCTGTGGTGACTTTAATGCTCGTCTTGGTGATACTGTTGGTGATCATTGTACCAATTCTCGTGGAAATCGTCTCTTGTCCTGGACCTCTCGTAATGACCTGCATATTTTAAATGAATCTCTTGCTCATGGTGTTCCTACTTTTACTGGGTTTCGACTTGGTAAGGTTATAAGTAGCATCGTTGACTTGTTCATCACCAATATTGCACCGTCTGCACTCTTTAACTCTTCTCTGCAAATTGAATCTGACCTCTCGTTGAGCTCTGACCATCGTCTTATGCACCTATCATTTGACTTGGACCCATTGCCAGCTGATGTCCCCCTTCTCACTTCCGATCGACCGTTGGCACCACGTAGAGTATGGAATTTAAACAGGCTTAGCAAACCTGCGTATCTCCAAAAATACCGTGAGTCCATTAAAGAAAAGATTGCACCCTTAACCACCAAACTTGAACACTGGGTTTCCTCTCCACCTCTGCTATGTCCATCACTTGATCTATTCAATGCTGATTTCAACGCATGTGTGTATGATTCTTTAGATGCTTCAGTTGGTAATACTCCAAAAAGACCCTCTTACTGGAAAAAGTACTGGACTACTGAATTGCAAGACGCTGCTCAATTACGTGACCGATGTTACCGACGCTGGCGAAGGTGCATTGGTATTGACAAAATCTACTGGTGGAATCAACACGATGAAGCTAACAAGGCATTCAGAAAAAAAATACAACAAGTAAAAAGAGCATCCTGGGCCGAATTCAAAAAATCGCTTGAAAAGAATTTTACAAAAGCCACTAAAACAATGTCACGAATGAAAAACAAGAACACACATTCAGACTCCTTCTCGCATACTGATGGACCATCCACAGCTGTTGATATCATGGCCACACATCTATCTTCAGTGTACAATGGTTCCACTCTCCCTGCCCCTCAAAATCGCCCCCCTCCCGTCCCTCTGTATGAAATATTACCCCACGACGTATCAACCTCTTCATTTTTGAATGTTGATTCTGTCAAATTCTTCATTGGACGCCTCCCAAGTCACAAAGCTCCTGGACCTGATCATATCAAAGCCGAAATGCTCAAACCAATCGCTGATATACTTGCTCCTTTCATCACTCTTTATTTTACAATATGTTACCAGTGGTCTTGTACCCCATCAATTTGGCGTCAAGCTACTGTGTTTCCTATTTATAAAAAAGGTGATCGCTCTGACCCTGCCAACTACAGACCTATTTCTCTTACATCAATTCTTCGTAAATTGTTTGAAATGGTGATAGCCTCTGAAGTTGAACAATATTCTCCTACCCTGGATTATGCACAAGGTGGATTTCGTGCACAACGTAGCCCTCTTGACCAAGCTTTATGTCTGCATGATCTTATGCATGACTATTTTCGCCGACATCGACATTACCCTTCTGTTGCTTTTCTTGACATCAAGCAAGCCTATGATACGGTGGATCGACGTGTTGTGTGGAACATTTTAGCTTCTACTTCTTCTTTTCCGGTACCTCTGCTCAACCTGCTCATCCATATGTTTGATGATGTTTCTATCTCTGTGTTGCTGGCCAACCATAGATCAGACTCATTTAATCCACATACTGGTTTGTTGCAAGGCTCTGTGCTTAGCCCGCATTTATACTCTCTGTATATTAATTCTCTTCCTGGTGTATTGCGTACCGCTGCCAAAGACAATCCTGCCACCATTATTGGTCCTGGTGATACCTCACCTACAGTCATTAATTCTTTGCTCTTCGCCGATGATGTTGCCATTTTTGGAACCAAAGAGGAAGTCACAGCTATGCTCAAGCTCGCTGATGATCACTCTATCAAACTTGGCTTCAGATGGTCACCATCCAAATGTGCCATCTTAAACGCTCCTTCACCCACATCATCCTCTTCACCAAACTTCCAGTATACACTTTACAACGAACCCATCCCCACTGTTACCTCTTTTACGTACCTTGGTATGGAATTTCGAAGTAGTGGTTTATATACACCTGGTATTGTTGAATCTCGAACCGCAAAAGCCAAAAATACCATGGCACTTTTCAATCACTGTGGCCTTAACCGTAATGGTTTCTCTCTCCTTCTCTCTGCTCGGCTTTACAAGACATTTATAAGACCTAAATTTGAATATGGTTTGGCTATTTCAACTTTCAGTACTACTGAAATGCGACAACTAGACAAACTACAAACGGATTTAGTTCAAATGTTCTTGAACAGCACCCACACCACCGTCGCCAAACATATCACATGTATTCCAAGTATGCTTCACCGCTACAATACTCTGGTTACAAAATATGTGATACGATCACAAACCCTCCCGGATGATTCTCTAGTCCTTCTTTTAAAAGAATCACTTCCACAAACAAGACTTGGAGATTATCTCGAGCACAATGCTCTCTATCTCTCTCTCCCTGAACCTCTACCAAATACCAACCATCTTCTTCGCCAACACTTTAATCAATACTGGCAAGATTTTTGTGACCAATACCTCGATACCACTCCTTTCAACAAAGCTGTCCTTCTCCGTGCCTGTAGGCGTAACACCTCTTCTCCTGACCCAATATTATATCTTCCAATGAACAATATTGCTCGAAGTCGATTAGTACGATGGCGTCTAGGTCGTTTCACTGCCATGGCAAGAACGGAATGCCCTTGTACAGACTCGGGAAAACTTATGTCTCGTGATCATTTCCTTACTTGTAGGGCTATTGATCCGGATTTAATTTCTTCTCTTCCTGTCTCTCCTCCCGGTGTAAACCGAATCGATTTTGCTCTGTCCTCTCTCCCCACCAAGACAAAATCTGACCCACCCTACTTCTGGTCGACACTGTTGTCCTTGCTTTGGATAATTGACACATTGTGTCACCCACTCAAAAACATCCCTGAAGACCCACATCCGGGTTCTTCTTGGTATAACTACCCTTGCTGAACAGGTTTTGGTTGTCTTTTGTTGCGTCGTCACGGTGGTAAGTAATTATCAAAGTTCCCATCCGTTGATCGTTCCCTCAAATCAATTCAAGACCTTACTAAGCTCGTGCTACTCTACTCCAACCTTTACCATTTTTTTATTCAACTTTCATGCAAAAGTTAGTTACACCGAATATTTTTTTTATGCAACATTTTTTCCTACCCGTACTCTGAAAATCGACATATATTCATGAATAGTCCACTTATTTTCATTATTTTTTGATATTCGGAAAGCTGACGCTTTCCTCTATCATATTATTAAATAAAAACCACCTTCTTCACCTGAGCTACAACCCCCAGGCTCTTTTGCATAAATTTTATTTAAATAATTAATTTTTCGTGTAACCCAAAACTCCAAATATCGAAACTAAATAACAACACCAAACTACACCAAACTACGTACCAGATTTACAAGCAATCCCGTGCGTTCAGTTTAGTCCAAGTCCCAAAGTCCTCAGACAAAAACTCACCAAGTTCTGAAGACTTTCGTTTTTCGCCATTTCGAACATCTCCCAAACAATCCTTCATCTTTAAACATCTGGTCTGTCAACTAGGTTCAAATTCTTATCCAGAACCTACCCGTATCATTGTTTAACCCAAAAAACTTTAATACCGGCCAAAAACATTAACGTAGAACGCTCACCTTTTGGCAATTATAAGGTTGTATTTAATATAACCACTATAAATGACAAATACTCACCCCTCTTCTGCTAGAGCTCCAGGAACAGCTATATCTACTCCTATCTCTAAAGATGGTCTCAAAATAGCTACCCGCTCCAGAGTTACCAAACCTATTCCTGCAGAATCTTCAAAAGTAGCTACAAATGCAGCCTACCTGCATAGTAAAAAACTTGCAGTAGCCACTGTCAAGAACTTTCTCTGCGTGTCCCCAGAGGGCTCCACTGCTACCACACAAACCCCCACCGAGATAACACAATTGTCTCAAGAATCTACCATGCCAAACGGTCAAACCGTTATAGATTTGGAACAAGTTTTTGACCAATCTCCACTCCCCAGTCTCCCAGCCACGCAGGTCACACATACCCTGCACGCTGACATGCCCGAGTTCATGTTGGCCTTCCAAAAACAGCTACGTACCATGGAGACTAAAATGTTAGCTCAAGACACCCGCTTTGACTATATGGAGAATATATTAAAGGAGCACCAAGAGCAGAAGCTCATTATCATCCAGCAAGCCGCTGAGATCGCCGAGTTAAAACAACTCCTGCTTAACCAACAACAACAGGCTGCCACCGACGAGGAAATGGAGATTACCCAACCTTTCTCTACCGCCCCTGAAGTACCACTATCATCAGCAAATAGTAAATACGCGTCAATGCCCCCGTCATCGACCACACAGCCCACACCACCCACTATGGCTCAAATCGCTGCCATCAACGCCCATAAAAAGGTTGCCAAACGTACCAACACCACCAAGAAACCAAGCCCTGCTGCTATTGCTGCCGCAGCCCGCCCATTTCAATCAACCACTGAAGGCCCCAAAGGCTTTAAGTATATCTACATCGGTAGATCCCGTAAGATCACCCGTGCCGAAACACGTCGTCGCTTCCGAAAGGTTGGAGTGGATACGAACCGTATCCTCGACACTACTTTTCCCGCATCCAACATGATTGGTGTGCTTCTTCATCTTCAGTATGAAGAAACTTTTATCACTACCATGAAAGCTGTTGGTGCGGAGGTCTTCCCTCACTTCGATCCCCTCGACCCTAAATATCTGGCTAACCCAGAATATGAAACATACACCGATGATCGACGTGCCGACATTATGATGGAACTCACACACAATCGATGCATGAACACCTTGACCTTCTTACAACAAAAGAAACCCTTCCAGGTTCGCACTGTCGGTAACTCGTTTATCGATTTAGGCTTCATCAGTGAGATTGACCTGTACAGCATCATCCAACAACAAAAAACAGTCGACCATGGACACATCCCAGGCAACCAAGGTTTTACCTTCAGCACACAACAGCAACAACCACAACAACCACAACAACCACAACCACAACAACCACAACAACAACAACAACAACAACAACAACAACAACAAGAAGATGATCAAATGGGATCTGACAATGAAGGTTCTCCCGAAGACCTTTAATGTCGGCCCTTCCATTTTCAATCAGCCTCTGGAATGCCAATGGTCTAAAAGCCACCACCATCCACGACGTCCTCACTCACTCTCTTTTTTCAGATATGCTTATAATTACTGAGAGCTGGCTCTCTTCCCCTATGCAACTCCCTACAGACTGGCAACAGTTTCATTTATATGGTCAAAAAGTCGCCAATGCCAATAACCGAGGCAAAGGTGGCATCGCAGTTTTATTCAATCCTTTAACCCAACATCCTGTCATTCAAATACCCTCTCCACACGAACTAGTCATCTCTTTTAAGCTAGGTGATCTACGTATCCACTGCACATACCTCCCTCCTTCCATGCATAACGATCAAGTATTCGACGTTTTCCATTCAATTCCTCTCCTTCCAAACACCATTATATGTGGTGATATCAATGCAAGACTTGGCCCTTTCCTCGGAGACTATGCTCAAAACTCCCGTGGTATTCACCTTGAAGAATGGATTAAAGATAGACAAATGTACATACTCAACGAAACACTGGCACATGGTATCCCTACCTTCGTCGGCTCTAGACTTGGAAACGAGATTAGTTCGATAGTTGATCTCTTTATCACCAATATAACACCTACCACGCTCGCAAACTCGTCATTGACTATTGCCTCCGACCTCTCACTTAGCTCTGACCATCGTCTTATGACCCTGTCATTCGACTTTGTGCCACCTAATATTGATGTCCACAATGACAAACCACTCGCACCACGTCGACTATGGAATCTATCGAAGTTGAATAAACCAGACATAGCCCATAAATACAAAACCACTTTCGGCTCACTTGTTCGTCCTCTCCAACAGCAATTGAAAGAATGTATTTCCTCTTCACCTGCCACCTGTCCTCCACTTGATACGTTCAATGACCAGCTCAACGATTGTATATACAAAGCATTGGACGACACTGTTGGTGCGCCAAATAAGAAAAACGCGTACTGGAAAAAATACTGGACCCAAGATCTGCAAGATGCCGCCACTAATCGTGATGACTGTTACCGACGTTGGCGTCATTCAGTTGGTGTTGACAAACTTCATCGTTAGGATCTATTCAAAACAGCTGAAAAAGATTTTAGAAGAAAAGTCCAAAAAAGAAAAAGGGAATCCTGGAAAACTTTTTGCGCCTCTTTAGAAAAATCCTACTCCAAAGCCACTACCACTATATCTCGCATAAAAAGACGTC
The DNA here is from genome assembly GCA_943193625.1 of Mucor piriformis. Taxonomy (NCBI): domain Eukaryota; kingdom Fungi; phylum Mucoromycota; class Mucoromycetes; order Mucorales; family Mucoraceae; genus Mucor; species Mucor piriformis. The sequence continues at coordinate 15,136 of OW971869.1, read as the reverse complement.
ACGAGTCTTCTTCGTTGTTCACTCATTCAGAGGGACCTGCTAAGGCAGTCGAAGTTATGTCCACACACCTTGCCTCTGTTTATGATGGATCACTCTTAGCACCAAATACTCATGCACCTCCTACCTCTCCTTTAAATGATTCGTTACTGTATGATGTAGCCACCTCTTCTGTATTGAATGTGGATAATATCATGTTTCATTTAAAACGGCTACCCAGTAACAAGGCTCCGGGTCCCGATCATATCAAAGCTGAAATGCTGAAGCCCCTGGGCCATATGATCGCCGGTGTCCTTACTTATTTATTTAAGCTCTGCTGGCAATGGTCTTCAACACCCACTGTATGGCGCCAAGCAACAGTGTTTCCAATACACAAGAAAGGTGACAAGAATAACCCCGCTAATTACCGACCCATCTCGCTAACTTCGGTTATGCGTAAATGGTTCGAAATGGTGATATCTTATTCCGTTGTATCCCACTCACCCCCAATCGACCCTGCACAAGGTGGCTTTCGAGAACAACGCAGCCCTTTGGATCAAGCGCTTTGCCTACATGACCTAATGCACGATTATTTTCTATCCCATCGACATTATCCATCAGTAGTATTTCTTGACATCAAATCAGCCTATGATACCGTTGATCGGTCTATTGTATGGCAAGCATTAGCTGACGCACCTAACTTTCCCCCTGGTCTTCTCCCTCTGCTAAGAAACTTGTTCGATGAGGTCTCAGTGTCAGTGTTATTATCCAATCACACCTCTGAACCTTTCCACCCTAAAACAGGTCTGCTGCAAGGATCAGTCTTAAGTCCACATCTGTACTCAATATACATTAATTCCTTACCAAATATCCTACGGAAAGCTGTTACACCTGCCTCAAGAACAACTGCCATCACCCCCCGGGTAACAATCAACCTGTTTACCTCAACTCGTTGTTATTTGCCGATGATGTAGCTATCTTTGGTACTAGAGACGAAATACAAGCCATGCTCCTACTAGCTGAACAACATTCCAAAGACCTCGGGTATAGGTGGAATCCATCCAAATGCGCCGTCCTCAATGCCCCTCGACAAAACTTTTTCTTCACTCTATACAATGAGCCCCTCCCAACAGTGGAGACATTTACATATCTCGGTATGCCATTTGTTAAAAAGGGTCTCTGTGGTGATCTAGCTAGGCTACACTCATATTATTGTCAATAAAAACATATCAACATCTATACATCATTCATGATTTAGTAATCATACCAAAAAGAAATAGTTAGTACTATTAGATATTATATCATTAGTATTTCGTTAGCACGAGAATACCGTTGTATAAGGAAACTAAGTCATTGAGTACACGTGCATTAGTGAAGCAACAAGCAATATTGGTATCTATATTTGGTAACGAAGAACAACTTTCAATAATATCAAAGTGATAACTCAGCAGACAAGTCTTTTATATAAATACTAGAGGTTTTTATTTCATAATAAAGGACAATCTTATAAACAGTCTCAAACTACTCTATAACTGTCTTTATAATTTTACATTTACCTTGATACACAACAGGACCACCAAACGCAGACGCAAAAGCACCATGGTATTCCTCCTTCAAAAAAGATATGGCCGGGGTGCCAGAAACAGTCTTCGCAAAAAAATTGATAGCCAGATCAACACGACATTGGTTAGGATCCAATAATGTCCAGTCAAGCATTGTTGATAAAATAGTCGTTGGATCATCAACGTAAACAGGGCACTTAAAACCGAAAGCCGAGGAAATAAAAACGAAATGACGGAATTCGGCAAGGTCAGTACTCATCCGAGTCATTTTACGCATCTCATCCACTAAAGCCGGCATATCGGTACAATGCAAATAGTTATTTCTATTACCGAAAAAAGTTCGGCTAATTGACTCACTATAGGAACCACCGCATCTGTTGTACTGGGAAATAGACTGAACCTTGTACAAGCTAGGTAAAAGAAGGCAATCCGTGAACTTTCGCTGCAATTCCACGTTGAGTACCTTACTCGGGCGGTCTATACCAATGTTCATCTCTTTCATTTTTGGAAAAACAATATGAACTTTAAGAAGCGCCTCTCCTTCAGCCTCGAAGAGCAAAGTGTTGGGGTAGTTCCTGACTTTGTCTTTCATACCACGGAAGGTAAAGGAGCCATGATCGATACGTTGAATACCTGTAGAAAATTCAGGACTTAAGTGCACACGTACGCGAGTTCTGGGTAACACAGGAACATGCCTGATGCAGTTTGTAATGAACGCATCAAGATTGACCTCGCAAACAGTCACGTCAGGCTCAACTTCGTGTTCCAAATCCACAATTATGTTTTTTTTGACATTTTCTGTGGTGGTAACCGCATTGAATAAGATATCGATCTTGTCAGCGATAGTATTCGCGGAGATACACTTCTCAACAAATTCAGGAAAAGAAATAACGTCTTGTGTTTACGTTAATAACAATTGTCAACAATATATTTTTTTTTTACTTACGGTCACCATCGTCAATGTCATCCAAAAGTGAATCAACTAAAATTTCTTCTTCCAACTCAATTTCGTCTTCACTGGAATATTGATAGTCTTCGTCCTCTGTTTCTTCGCTGTCGTACTCACCATCCACAAAGGGATGATTGCTACTACGAGAACTGGTCTCAGAAGCGTCAGAGACCGAGACACGTCGGGGCACGTAGTCGGAATCAGAATCTTGGGAAGCTAAAAAACAACAGAATTTAACAACAGCCTTTCACACGTAAAAGAATCACTTGCCTGGTTCCGCTTGAGTGAACGACATGTCACTTTCAGCAGACACATTAGATCTTGAATCATCCATGTCACTTACATCAGATTCATTAGAACTTGAATCATCCGTGTTAATGGCAGAGCGATCTAATAATGTCACTTTTAACATTGAATGTTACTTCCCCCAAATAAAAAAAAAGAAAACTTACTTGTGATGGTATTGCGCGGACCACGAGGCATGTTAAAGGTGAAACTAAAAGTTTGAGAAAAAGGTGAAGAAAAAGTGAAAGAGAAAGAGAAAATAAAAAAAATCCAACCCCTTTTATACCTTTTTTTTGTTAATAAATTCACAGTCTCAATAATTAGTCACCTAAATCACAGTCCCAAAAATTTATTAGTCATTCAAATCACAGTCCCAAAAATTTATTAGCCCTCTAAATCACAGTCCAAAAATTAATTAGTCACACAAATCACAGCCCCCATACTTCGTCATCGAAATGACATGCCCTTGTCATGAACATGTCAATGGCACGTACTTAGCACGTCATTGTTCCACATGACAAGTAGCCGACGACATAGCACAGCATAGCACAACATCGCAAGACATGGCAAGACATTGAACGTCATAAACACGCCATTAGTCCTTCACTGCCAACCATGCCACACATTGAACCCCATGGCACGCCCTAGCACGCCATCGCACGCCATGGGTCGACACGAGACGTTTTGGTGCGTCATAAGCACGACATCAGCGTGTCCTGACATGCATTCCTACTGGAATCAGAACGAATTCCTGTAACGCTGTTACAGAAATGTAACGGCGGTCGGATTTGGAATTTGTTAGATTTTTTAAAAACAAAATTTATGGATAATTTATGTTGTGGTGTGTCAGGTTACACCAACACGTGTTTAGCGGAAGTTATTAAAGAGTTCGTACTGCGAAGTAGCTGTTACAGAACGTCAAACTTTGTCGGATACGGGATTTTTTAAAAGTTTTGGTAACAAAATGAGATGCTGATTCATCTTAAAGTGTAAAACTTAGTCCCCATATGTAAAAAAAAAAGTTATTAATAACTTCGTAGTGCGAAGTATCTGTTACAGATCTGTAACAGGCTGTTACAGAATGCCAAACTGCAACGGATATGGGATTTTTTTAAAGTTTTCGAAACAAAATAAGATGCTGATTCATCTTAAAGTGTAAAACCTAGTCTCAATATGTGAAAAAAAAAAGTTATTAAAAACTTCGTAGTGCAAAGTAGCTGTTACAGAATGCCGAACTGCAACGGATATGGGATTTTTTTGAAGTTTCAGTAAAAAAATAAGATGCTGATTCATCTTAAAGTGTGAAACTTAGTCCCAATATGTGAAAAAAAAAAGTTATTAAAAACTTCGTAGTGCGAAGTAGCTGTTACAGAATATCACCCTGGAAATGTGACATTTACATTTACAGCGGCTCCACCTCCAAAGTTCGTTTTCCAGAGTAATGAATTCGCTTTTGTCGCCGATTAAAATTCGTTTTTTCTTATTTCAAAATTCGCTTTTTTATTGGTCAAAGTTCGTTTTTGTAAAGCTCCAAAGTTCGTTTTTACTTTACTCAAAATTCGCTTTTTTTAATTTTATAAATTTCATTTTATTATACAATAACCTTTTCAAATGAGTTTTTATTACGAAGATGGACAAGGAAGCATTGCTGATGAGCAAGGAAATGAGGCAATGGACTATGAGGAAGAGACTGATCCTTATAACGTTACTTCCTTGTTGACTGCCTCACAATATCGAATTCATCAGGGGCGCTTTCCCGCTAAAGTTACAGAAGAACTTGATGTCCAAATGGAAGAAGTTTCTGAGGAATTATCCAAAGATGTAGCAGCCGGTAGAAAATATAATGTATATTCTGACCAACAGAAAGCAGTTTTCTACTATTTTAATAGAGTGAAGCTCTGGAATGCTGCTGCTTCAGGTCGAAAGGCTCAAGTTGAAATTCGTACTGCTCAAAAATGGGCAAAGCGTCTTAAAGAAGACCCAGAATGGAACATCTACGAAAAACAGACGAATATGTCAAACAGAAAACCACCGCAACTCCAAAACGAACATAAACAGCACTTGGTTCAATTTTTCGACAAGTTTCCTCAAGCTACCAGGCGAGATGCAGTAGATAGTTTAACAGAAGAGTTCCAGAATTTCAATTTAAAAGAAACTTCTGTAGGAAACTTCATTCTTTATGAGTGTAATTTAACCTTTAAAAGAGCTACTTTGCACCCTGTGGCTAGAAATAGCGCTGAGAACCTTGATAAACGTTATCATTGGGCTAAAAAATGGGTAGAGAACACGGATATGAATTATCTTAAAAATTGTGTTTTCGTTGATGAAGCTGGTTTTAATATCAACATGAGAAGCCCTAATGCTCGTTCAGTCAAGGGTACACCAGCAATAATAGAAACACCAACTACTCGTGCCATTACGCATACTATTTTAGGGGCTATCACAGCTCATGATGTTATTTCAATTCAAATCAGAGAACCACTTAAGCCAAAAAGAGTTAAAGTGGATGGAAGTCAAAAAAGAAAGAAGCCTGTGGCAAAACCTTTACGAAAAGGTACTGTTACAGGACACTATGCAAGATTCATATCAAAGACACTCGATGAGATGGATAAATTTCCTGAAATGAAAAACTTCTACATCGTCATGGACAACGCACCAATTCATACCTCAGATAGCATTAAAAATTTAATCGAGGCCAGAGGTTATAGAGCTATATATCTTCCTCCATATTCCCCAGAGCTTAATCCTATTGAAAACTTTTGGTCTATTGTCAAAAATTCAGTCAAGCGAAGTGCTTTTAAAGAAACAGAAGATTTGAAGACTAGAATTGCCGAAGCTAGTGAATGTGTCAGTAGAAAGACCCTTCATAACATTGCTTATCATTCTGTTAATAACTTTGAAAAATGTTTCAACAAAGAGCCACTTTAATAAACGCTATTGCTTTAATAATATTTTAAAAACGAATTTTATTAAAATTTAGAACGAACTATGAGGGTGTAAAAGCGAATTTTGAGCGAATTTTGAAATAAAAACTTTGGAGGTATCTTTCTTATTTCTGTTTACATATCCATTTTATTCCTTTTTTTCCTTTTCCGTTATTACCTGCTCACTTCTACGTGAACGTGTAGCCACTAATTTAATAAAATTAAAACAACATATAATAAAAAAGTAACTTTACTTTCTCAAATCATACTCAAATACCGGACAGAGTCGAACAACCGGGTTAGGCATCTGTAGGTACCCCCAAGGTGTACAAGAGGTGCAAATAAGTTTTCTACGTCATCTAAAATAATTTAAACGCAGGAGGTGTACAAATAGCAAATCCCCAGTCGTCTGTATCATTTATTATACGTTTACATTTTTTAACCTCATTTTCTTTAAGCGTGTTTTACTCAATTATGGAACTTAACTTTAAAAGGTCGGCAAGTAATTCTATTTTTTTGTTCATAACGTACTAATCATTTTCTGAACAGAAACCGCATTGATAACTAGCTTTGTTTTATACATTTTGCTCCGTATCCTTTGCCCGTTCTTCTCCCCATTATGATGAGCACAATGATGTTTTTTTTATTTTTTTTTTATTTCTTAACATTTTAGTTCTCATCATTTTCCGGACAGAAACCGCATTGATAACCAGCTTTGCTTCACGCATTTTGCTCCGTATCTTTTGCCCGTTCTTCTCCCCATTATGATGAGCACAATGATGTTTTTTTTATTTTTTTTTTATTTCTTAACATTTTAGTTCTCATCATTTTCCGGACAGAAACCGCATTGATAACCAGCTTTGCTTCACGCATTTTGCTCCGTATCTTTTGCCCGTTCTTCTCCCCATTATGATGAGCACAATGATGTTTTTTTTATTTTTTTTTTATTTCTTAACATTTTAGTTCTCATCATTTTCCGGACAGAAACCGCATTGATAACCAGCTTTGCTTCACGCATTTTGCTCCGTATCTTTTGCCCGTTCTTCTCCCCATTATGATGAGCACAATAATGAAGAGTTTATGTTATTACGCAATTTGTCCTGTAACAAGTCATTTGTCTCACCGCCATGGAAGGTAGCAATACTTTAATTTTCCAGGATATTATGTGGCATACAAAAATGGAAATCACAGCGATTTGTATCAAGCTCTGTTCTTCCCAACCAAGACTCAATCTATACGCTAACTTTTGAATGTCAAATTCTGAAAATGCTTGTTTTTTCTACTGAAAAAGCAAAGTGTAAAGTGTAATACCCGCTTTGAAAAATAACATTAAAAGTGTCGAGGACTTAGAATTATTTGAATGTTTTTATTTTTCAATTTACTGTAATAAATGCTCTTATTCTCTTATTTTTTAATGATTTATCCGTGTTACGCTTGTTTGGCAGTGAAAAGGTGAGCGATGTTAAGTAACCAGAGTAATTGGTGACAATTCATGTACGAACGTAATATAATAAGGAAACTTTACTGGAGTAATTGTTCTTGAAAATGAAAATATTTTTTTTTCAACATTTTGAAGAATAAACAACAAATGGTTTTCTGTCGTATTTTTATAATGTGTGAAATATCGAGTAAGCAAATCAATAACATAATTTAATTTTTTTATTAACGCTGAACAGATTCAGTTGTCATATTTTACAATGGAGCTGTACGACACGGTTGGAATCAGAAGGTTTTTATCTACAAGGATAAACTCCTCAGATGTGATTTCTGTCGACAAAGACATACTCATCGATTCCTAAGCGACTATTTAGTATCACTAAAATATATATTGTATACTATTATCTTACTTTTAACTGTATTAAATCCATCAATGTCTTTTCTGCATTTTTATATGTGTTGAAGGAGGTGGGCAACAATCCAACAGAGACACGCTCATATGGATAATATCCGTCACTAAATGAAACAACAAATGTTTCATAGCACAGACCTAAATGATAATAAAGAATATTAGTATATTTCCTAAATAAAACTCTGGAGAACAAATCTAGCTTTTTTTACCGTAAACAAGCACACCAAAAGTTGTAACTTCTATTGGTAATGATGCAGCCTTCAATCTTACGTGCAGCTGTCTCTTACATGTCTCTAATACCCTCGCACGAGCAACATCAACACATGATTTTGACGTCCCAACGGGCTTAATCTCTCCGTTACCCACTTCACAAAGGTCAGAACAAAAAACAAGGTCTGGCCGCGTAGAAATTGAATCGGGCATTTTTTGTTTGTTAATCCAGGTGGAAAAGTCCCTAGATATATAAATGATACCGTTAATATACATCTATGTAAACCTAACCGTATTAATTTGTGTTCAACTTACCATGAAACCGTTACATCATTATGTGGTGACCACAAAGAACAAAGTAACTCACTTACAGACTTAACTATCCAATCAATTTCACTTGATGGGCATTTAGTAGGCTTGGAATGATTCAGATATATCCCAACCAGAATATGGTGTAGAGCTACTTCATTAACGGTGTTGAGTGGGATGCCCTGTACATTAATCACGGTTCTGTTCTCCATTGCTTGCTCCATAGCTCTTACACATTGAATAATGTTCTTTGGTAACTTTTTAAGGGGCACTATATACTGACGATTGGCTGGATTGTTTGGATGTGATGTTTCAAATAAAGCAGATAGAAAAAGTCTTTTGTCAATATCTGATGGTTTTAAAAGCTTTTCAAAGGCAAGATTGTGAGTATTATCATATATCGACTTTACATTTGAATTGCTAGTAACCATTTCTTTCTTTCCTTCGGAGATAATATTTAATTCACTGAGTGTCATCGACCAAACGTAACCTACAATACACCAAGCAGACGATACATTGGTCATTGTTTCCGACTCCTTTTCTTTATAAGAACTATCGACGTCGTTGTCACTGTAAATGATCTGTAAAAAAGGGGTACTTTGGGCTGAAACATCATTAGACTGTACACTAGATTTGGCTGTGGTATCTACACTAGAACTGTCTATGGGTTGTACATTAGACCCGAAATGTTTTGGTTGTATAGTATCAGATTCCGTTGCTTCTTGGACATAGTGAGCTGTCTCTTTTCCTTTTTTTTTCTAAATCGAGGCATGAATTAATTATTATAAATAATTACTATTTTTAATTGTATACCTTATTAGTACTGCCCTCGGCTTGTGGCCCAGCCACTGATTTTGCAATAGAATCGTTTTCTTTTTCATAACCTTCTAAAAGTGCAAAGATTCTTTTGCCTTTAAGGGATTGTATCATATTTTCTTTTGCTTTTTTTACTCCTTCAGCTAGTAAGTCAATCCAGTTTACTTCTACGGAATCTACGATAAGTGCATCGTCTTTGACTTCTGAAGTAAATCGTCGTATCCACATCCTTTTAATTCCTTCCACTGAAGTTCGTTTGTGTGTGATGATGTCACTGATAACAAGTCCTTCATTCATACTTATGAATGCAGATAGTTGAGGGGTAATTGACATTCGGCGCGTGTATAGTATGTATCTGGCTATAGCTATATATATGTATATATATATTTGTTGTTAGTTCAGCGAAAATTCTATTTTCTTTTAATCTGACCAACCTTCTTTATAATCTTTAGTCATAATATCTGTATAAATTGAAAGAATTTTTTGTTTGGGATAAATAGGCAAAAGAGAAGTAACTCCAGAGTACTGAATTCGCTGAATTCGCTTTTGTCGCCGATTAAAATTCGTTATTTTTTTTTATTTCAAAATTCGCTCAAAATTCGCTTTTACACCCTCATAGTTCGTTCTAAATTTTAATAAAATTCGTTTTTAAAATATTATTAAAGCAATAGCGTTTATTAAAGTGGCTCTTTGTTGAAACATTTTTCAAAGTTATTAACAGAATGATAAGCAATGTTATGAAGGGTCTTTCTACTGACACATTCACTAGCTTCGGCAATTCTAGTCTTCAAATCTTCTGTTTCTTTAAAAGCACTTCGCTTGACTGAATTTTTGACAATAGACCAAAAGTTTTCAATAGGATTAAGCTCTGGGGAATATGGAGGAAGATATATAGCTCTATAACCTCTGGCCTCGATTAAATTTTTAATGCTATCTGAGGTATGAATTGGTGCGTTGTCCATGACGATGTAGAAGTTTTTCATTTCAGGAAATTTATCCATCTCATCGAGTGTCTTTGATATGAATCTTGCATAGTGTCCTGTAACAGTACCTTTTCGTAAAGGTTTTGCCACAGGCTTCTTTCTTTTTTGACTTCCATCCACTTTAACTCTTTTTGGCTTAAGTGGTTCTCTGATTTGAATTGAAATAACATCATGAGCTGTGATAGCCCCTAAAATAGTATGCGTAATGGCACGAGTAGTTGGTGTTTCTATTATTGCTGGTGTACCCTTGACTGAACGAGCATTAGGGCTTCTCATGTTGATATTAAAACCAGCTTCATCAACGAAAACACAATTTTTAAGATAATTCATATCCGTGTTCTCTACCCATTTTTTAGCCCAATGATAACGTTTATCAAGGTTCTCAGCGCTATTTCTAGCCACAGGGTGCAAAGTAGCTCTTTTAAAGGTTAAATTACACTCATAAAGAATGAAGTTTCCTACAGAAGTTTCTTTTAAATTGAAATTCTGGAACTCTTCTGTTAAACTATCTACTGCATCTCGCCTGGTAGCTTGAGGAAACTTGTCGAAAAATTGAACCAAGTGCTGTTTATGTTCGTTTTGGAGTTGCGGTGGTTTTCTGTTTGACATATTCGTCTGTTTTTCGTAGATGTTCCATTCTGGGTCTTCTTTAAGACGCTTTGCCCATTTTTGAGCAGTACGAATTTCAACTTGAGCCTTTCGACCTGAAGCAGCAGCATTCCAGAGCTTCACTCTATTAAAATAGTAGAAAACTGCTTTCTGTTGGTCAGAATATACATTATATTTTCTACCGGTTGCTACATCTTTGGATAATTCCTCAGAAACTTCTTCCATTTGGACATCAAGTTCTTCTGTAACTTTAGCGGGAAAGCGCCCCTGATGAATTCGATATTGTGAGGCAGTCAACAAGGAAGTAACGTTATAAGGATCAGTCTCTTCCTCATAGTCCATTGCCTCATTTCCTTGCTCATCAGCAATGCTTCCTTGTCCATCTTCGTAATAAAAACTCATTTGAAAAGGTTATTGTATAATAAAATGAAATTTATAAAATTAAAAAAAGCGAATTTTGAGTAAAGTAAAAACGAACTTTGGAGCTTTACAAAAACGAACTTTGACCAATAAAAAAGCGAATTTTGAAATAAGAAAAAACGAATTTTAATCGGCGACAAAAGCGAATTCATTACTCTGGAAAACGAACTTTGGAGGTGGAGCCGCTGTAAAAGAAAAACAAAAAAAAAAAGAAAAGAAAAACAAAAAAAAAAAGAAAAAAAAAAAAAAAAAAAAAGAAAAAAAAAAAAAAAAAAAAAGAAAAAAAAAAAAAAAAAAAGACACCACAATTTGAACAATGTAGCAAAATAGTTCCCTTATTAATGATTTTTTTTTTTAGCCAGATAAGTGGCCGCAGGCCACTAAGACAGTGGTGTGACAAAGGACAACAGAGACAGTGGTATGACAAAGGACAACAGAGACAGTGGAGTGACAAAGGACAACAGAGACAGTGGAGTGACAAAGGACAACAGAGACAGTGGTATGACAAAGGACAACAGAGACAGTGGTGTGACAAAGGACAACAGAATGATAATTTATTCAAACGGAGAGAGAAAGAGGATGTTAGAATTAGGGTTAGTATTGTCTTTGAGACGCGACCGAAAAATTTGAAACGGTTACAATGTAGCGCAAAACTGTGGCTTTCGAATAGTGTAAAAAAAGGTAAATTACCACCGTTGGTTGTCGCGTAAACGGCGATTGAAATATACCGCTACATGCACCACTCACATGAAATTTTTTAAAAAGAATAAAATTTTCGGCTGGATTCGAATCAGTGACTAACTGTAGCGAAGTAGGGCGTATTACCAAATACTGACAGGGAACTACTGTTATGTTGTCAAGCCCGTAAATGCTAATGATTCTGATGTCTCCAATAATCTTGTGACTAACCCGGACTATGACATAGACATGCTGGTAGAGATTGAACTCAGGCTGAAGAAGACATCAAACCAGAAAAGACGTTTCGTACCACTCAAAAATAATCACCTGAATCTGAAAAAGGCTAAACCGAATAACATCACTTTAATATAAACATAACACCTCTTTCGACAACCTGTTTCTATTACTCACTATTATTATATTTATCACACCATTTGTACCTTACAATTAGTATATATATCCCTTAAGTTTTATATCAATAAACATTACCTTCTATTTTATATATTTGGGTAATTACTTACTGTTGTGTATCAAGGTAATGTTAAAATTATAAAGACAGTAATAGAGTAACGTGCCACCAACTTTAGACCTGATAAATTTTTGCCATTTTTTAAGCCAATTTTTCTCAACCAAAACATATTTTTTTCGTAAAAAAAAATCTGAAGAACTATTCTTTAAGCGTATATCAATAATAATCAAAAAAAATATTTGTACTTTACATATTAAAAAAAATGTTGATAGTCATTAAAAATTGTCGGTGAAAAAGTATTTAAGCGGGGGGAGCCTAAGGGGAACCTCAGATTTGAAACAACCATTAAATATGAGGTAATCTTTTTAAACCTCCGCGCATAAAATCAGCCAATGAAAAGACGTTAAAACGACAATGTTGTAACTTTTGATAGCTATCGGCTCACTCAGTTTTACATTGTTTTGCAATTGAATACATGGATGCATTTAAGTAAACATCAAAGAACACTTCCTCAGGTTTGGATTTTCATTATGTTGTGGGGGGGGGGACCAAAGGCGTCACCCTGCAAAGAAGTTGGACTTGGAAATTTATGATCTCTATGGAAATCCTGAATTCAGCATTTATCAAAAATCTAATTACATACGGTGTTTAATTATAGCTTTAGACGTGTAGTTATAGGTTTGGATTTTACATTTATCTATAAATTAATCATTTTGGACAACATAATATGTCAGTGCGTTTTTCGAATATTGGTACTGGGGAGTGACCTCTGTTAACTAATCGAATTTGGTCAAGTATGGATGGATTTTTTTAACGCTATGTGTAGGCTCAATTTTACTTTTCTTTTAAATATTACGACAGAATATAATAATGCATACCACTTTCAACAATGCCGGAGGTTTGAATTTGTACTCGATCAACAAAATAGATTTTTATGCGGAACTTTTTGGGATATGGTGTTATATTAAACACAAATGCCTAGGGAAGGTCAAATTGAGCATGTAGATTTCCGCTATCAAAATTAATGTTGGCCAATAGAACACATAGTGTATCTAGATGTGACTAATGCGCGTCAAGAACGTCTTTTCACTTATTACTTTAAACTGGGGGAGCAAAGCGGGAGGCTCGCCTTAGATGCGATTATACTTTAAACTCTTTGGAAAAAAACATTGATGACTTTTTAGACAAAGCGGGAAATATCTCCTGTATACGAAGATACTTTAGACATGCAACTGAGTACATTGAGGCATACAGCAACTGTAGTGATGGTCGTGAAGTTGTACTGACTGTGAAAAAATTTGTTGAGAAAAAGTATCTTTCTCACCAATAACAAAAAAATGTAGACTTCTTTATTTTGCAAAAAGATCTTAACATGCAAATGCAACACCATTTTTTTAATTCCACACGAAGGTCATGTCCAATGTCAAATGTGTACGTGTATGTGTGTGTGTGTGTGTGAGGGGGCGGGGGTGCGGCTTTCCCAAAAAAAAAAGTGCATGACGATTATCGCAATTGCGAAAAAAAAAAATTGAAACAAAATCGAAATTTATCAGGTCTAAAGTAGGTGGCACGTTAGTTCGAGACTGTTTATAAGATTGTCCTTTATTATGAAATAAAAACCTCTAGTATTTATGTAAAAAACTTGTCTGCTGAGTTATCACTTTGATATAATTGAAAGTTGTTCTTCGTTACCAAATATAGATACCAATACCGCTTGTTGCTTTACTAATGCACGTGTACTCAATGAATTAGTTTCCTTATACAACGGTATTCTCGTGCTAACGAAATACTAATGATATAATATCTAATAGTACTAACTATTTCCTTTTGGTATGATTACTAAATCATTAATGATGTGTAGATGTTGATATGTTTTTATTGACAATTATATAAGTGTAGCCTAGCTAGATCACCACAGGAGAGAGGACAAATAAAAGAAATAAAACGTTTTAGTCAACATAAACACAGTGGTAATGTCACATTAATAGTAGTAGAAGAATAGAAACATAAAAAAGAAGATGAAGAAAAAGAGAACAAATGTAAAGCAGAAACCAAGTGGTAACGTTCCAGCGAAGCGAAAGAAAATAATGAAGAAAGAAAGCAGGAGGCGGGGGTGCCGGTCAAAAGGCCGAAGGTCTTTTGGCCGGCACCCACGGCCTACGGCCTGCGAGGGTTAGCACCCACGGCCTACGGCCTGCGAGGGTTAGCACCCACGGCCTACGGCCTGCGAGGGTTAGCACCCACGGCCTACGGCCTGCGAGGGTTAGCACCCACGGCCTACGGCCTGCGAGGGTTAGCACCCACGGCCTACGGCCTGCGAGGGTTAGCACCCACGGCCTACGGCCTGCGAGGGTTAGCACCCACGGCCTACGGCCTGCGAGGGTTAGCACCCACGGCCTACGGCCTGCGAGGGTTAGCACCCACGGCCTACGGCCTGCGAGGGTTAGCACCCACGGCCTACGGCCTGCGAGGGTTAGCACCCACGGCCTACGGCCTGCGAGGGTTAGCACCCACGGCCTACGGCCTGCGAGGGTTAGCACCCACGGCCTACGGCCTGCGAGGGTTAGCACCCACGGCCTACGGCCTGCGAGGGTTAGCACCCACGGCCTACGGCCTGCGAGGGTTAGCACCCACGGCCTACGGCCTGCGAGGGTTAGCACCCACGGCCTACGGCCTGCGAGGGTTAGCACCCACGGCCTACGGCCTGCGAGGGTTAGCACCCACGGCCTACGGCCTGCGAGGGTTAGCACCCACGGCCTACGGCCTGCGAGGGTTAGCACCCACGGCCTACGGCCTGCGAGGGTTAGCACCCACGGCCTACGGCCTGCGAGGGTTAGCACCCACGGCCTACGGCCTGCGAGGGTTAGCACCCACGGCCTACGGCCTGCGAGGGTTAGCACCCACGGCCTACGGCCTGCGAGGGTTAGCACCCACGGCCTACGGCCTGCGAGGGTTAGCACCCACGGCCTACGGCCTGCGAGGGTTAGCACCCACGGCCTACGGCCTGCGAGGGTTAGGGTTATGGTTAGGGTTAGGGTTAGGGTTAGGGTTAGGGTTAGGGTTAGGGTTAGGGTTAGGGTTAGGGTTAGGGTTAGGG